>JALAZF010000048.1:7288214-7907857 GCA_022829125.1 Lathyrus tuberosus | reverse complement strand
AACATAAGGGTTTTAAATGTCTCAACAAGGATGATAGAATCTTTATCGCCATTGATGAGTCATTCAATGAGTGCAAATATTCCTACCCCTCCTCATTTCCTTCTAGTATAAATGCTTTTCTCTCTATAAAGCTAAATACCCCTTTATTTTTGACACAAACAACTGACTTTACTACTCTCTCTCTCTCTCTCTCTCTCTCTCTCCCTCTCTCCTCTCTCTCTCTCTCCCCCTCTCTCTCTCTCTCTCACCCTCTCTCTCTCTCTTACTACTCTCTCTCATACACGCACACACAAGTAGCGACCGATTTTTGTCGATGACGCGACCACCTTATCGCAGGTTCTTCTCCTCACCGCAATAAGGAGGATAGGGTGCTACTTTCTGATTTCTTATTTATCCCATGAAGCTGAAAGGGAAGCTATCTAAAACTAACCTTGCACGCGAATGTTTAACGAAACAAACGCTTAAAAGAGATTCGGGGAGTTCGGGGTCAGGTTATACAATGGGGAGTTGTCAATTACCCATCCTATATGTGGTTATCCACAGGATATTAGCTTTAGGTTTCGCTTTGTAATTGATAGTGTTTATCTGTTAATGGGTTGGGAAAGTTTCTTGGGAAGTATAAGCGAGTGAGTAAGTTTTTGTTGATGTTTGGGTGTTTTTGGTAAGGTACTAGACCTAAGTTTTGATTAATATGACGGTACTGGACCTAGGGTTTTTTATTGGTATGCTCGCTAAGATTTCGCAATCTTATGCCTACGTATTCCCGTTTAAACGAAACAGGGAAATCAGAGCAATCGTAGTTCCTCCTATTCTAAGAGAGGAGAAAGATGTTTGGTGTCTTGTTTAAAGCCCAAGATTGAAGCTAAAAGGTTTTGACTGAGAGAGAATTTGTCATCTCTAAAGAAGGATTGTTGATTTTTGTGTGCCTTGATCAAAGCACAAGGTTGATGCTAAAAGATTAATTGACTCAGCTAGGGGATTTCTTTATACAAAGCCTAAGAGGAGGCTAGAAGTTTGACTTTTCTGGGGAAAATATTTGGTATGTCTTGTACAAAGCCCAAGATTGAGGCTAAAAGAGATTTTGACTCCGCTGGGGAGGGTTTGTATGTGTCTTGTACAAAGCCCAAGATTTGAGGCTGGTCTTACTGGGAAAGTCATTATACAAAGCCTAAGAGGAGGCTGAAATGAGTTTGGCTCTTCTTGGGGAAAATCATTCCCCTAAGCCTAAAGGAAGGCTGGGAGGAAATGACTCTGTTGGAGAAGATATTTGTTCCAAGCTTAAGAGAGGGAGATTTATGTCTTGTACAAAGCCCAAGATTGAGGCTAAAGGGGTTTGACTCAGCAAGAGAGGGTTTTTATCTGTCCTGTACCAAGCCCAGGATGGAGGCTAGACAAGCTGGAGAAATTTTTCTACATAACTTGAGAAGAGGCTAGCTCCTGCTAGGGGAAATCTTTATACCAAGTTTGGACAAAGATCGACTCAACGAGAGAGTGTTTTCATCTGTCTTGTACAAAGCCTAAGATTAAGGCTAAAAAAGTTTGACTCAACAAGAGAGTCTGAAAAGGTGATTAACTCAACAAGAGAGTCTAAAAAGTGATTGACTCAACAAGAAAGTCTGAAAAATGATTGACTCAACAAGAGAGTCTAAAAAGTGATTGACTCAACGAGAGAGTCTGAAAAGGTGATTGACTCAACAAGAGAGTCTATAAAATGATTGACTCAACAAGAGAGTCTGAAAAGGTGATTGACTCAATAAGAGAGTCTAAAAAGGTTAGCTCCGCTGGGGAGAATCATTTGTACAAAGCCCAAGAGGAGGCTGACTTCGCTGAGGAAGGATCATTATACAAAGCCTAAGAGGAGGCTAGCTTTCTGCTGAGGAAAGGTCCTTATACAAAGCCTAAGAGGAGGCTATCTTTTACCGGGGATAATTGGGACCCCCAGGCAGGTCCGAATGGGGAATCAACTCTTGCTGAGGATTACAAAAGAGTTGAGATGTCAGGTACCTTGAGGTTCTGATTTAAGATAGTGTTGACCTTGGTCGGGGAACTCTTATGAGAGAGACTGGGTTTCTGCTGGAGATCGATCCAGAATACCCGGGGTTTTCCTGTAGTTGTAAGGGACTTGAGAATGTCTTTGAGACTCAAGTGGATTAGACTGTCCAAGTCTACTGGTGTGGAAGAGTTTTATCTTTTGTATGATGCCCAAGAGGAGGAAAGGGCATTAAGGGATGAGAATCAACCCTAAAGTGGCCTGAGGTCTGACACTGGAAAGACTTCTCTAGCAAAGGATGACAAAGTTATGCCTTATACCTTTAAGAGGTCATCAGGGTTCTTGTATTAAGCCCAAGAGAAGGCATGAGAACTTCTAAGAAGCCGGAGGGTCCTTGTACAAAGCCCAAGAGGAGGCGGGGATACTTTTAGGAAGCCTGTGGGTCTCAAACCAAGAAAAGTTCAAGAAATGCTATTCACCGAGATTAGATCATTTAGTGAAAGTTCTGTGATTTGAAGAAATTCAAGAGATGATATTCACCGAGAATAGATCAACTCCGGGGAGTAGAATTTCTTTGACAATTTGTAAAGTGACAACCTGAGAAAAGGTTCACGAAGAATACTGCCTTTCTCTTTGTTCCATATTGTTTAAGCCCAAGAGAAGGCAAGACTGTATCTGCAGATCCTATGGGGATCTAGTTTTGTTTGTATTTTAAGAGTGACCAACAAGGCTTTACCTAGTTCTAGACCTAGTTGCCGGGGAAAACTCTAAATAATTATACTAGTATATATACAGTTGATATGTGACAAGTATTTAAAAAAAGGTATGAAAGAAGACTAACCATGTGCAGCTTCTCACAATACAGTTATTTATATATGAAAGCGTGTAAAAGAAAGCCGATAAAACTTACAAGTGAGCAAGCTTCCATGTTGTATTGTTAGTTGTTCAAAGAAATTAAAGAAAGTTTTGATAACAATACATATATTTGAATCTAAATCAAAAGGGAAATTGTTTTTTAATAGATTGTGGGGCTTATACTCAAGGAGAGGCCCAAGGTTTAACAGTGATCGCACCGTTGTTTTGAATATTGTATCGGGACTTATACAACGACTGAGGCCCAAAAAGGTTTATGTACAACAATGGTTGGGTCTTACACTCTAATAGAGGCCCAAAGATTATTTAAAGAAAAGAAATGGGACTTATAACACAAGGGTAGGCCCAGGTGATTTTATTTTAAACTGGCGATCACGCCGAGATTTTTGAAAACACCGTGGGTCTTATACAATGACTGAGACCCAAACTATTTTGGTTTCAAAGAGGGATTGGGTCTTACACTCTATTAGAGGCCCAAAAGGTTTGAAAATGAATAAAAATGGTTCTTATAGCTCAAGGAGAAGCCCAGTTGATTTTGTTAAAAAGGCGATGATCGCGCCGAACTTTTGAAAATATACAGAGGGACTTATACAATGTGTGAGGCCCAAAAAGGTATTATTTACAAAGGGGTTGGGTCTTACACTCTATTAGAGGCACATGAGTGTTTGAAAAAGATTGATAAGGGTAGAATTAATCAAAACCCTAATTTTGTCTAAAATGAAATTAATTTTGTTTAAAAATTAATAAAAATTATTGAAAACATGTGAAAAATGAGTGGTGATCTTGGATCAATGTTTCAAAAATCATGTTTTTATCCACAAAATGATTGAAAACCATTTAAGTTTGGAAAATCAAGAAGGAAAAAATATTTTAAATGTTAAAAAACAAATAAAAATTAATTCTTTGCAAAAATATCAAGTAAATGAAATAAATAATATTTTTGGGAAATTTTTGTAAAATAAAATATTTTAACATTTTTTTGAATTATTAAAAAAAGAATTAACTCAAAATCATTAAAATTCAGAGAGAAATTAATTTTTGAATCAATTAAATAAAAATCACAAAATTCAAATATTTGAATTTTGAAAATGGGCGCCAAGAACACCTAAGAACACACGTGTGTTCTGAGTTTTGCCCAGATTTGCATTTTCTCATCAATCTCACTGAATACTTGATGAAATCACACAATCCACATATCAATCTACTCGTTTTTACCTCACGATCATGTCTAGGGTCTTTAATTTCATTTATTTTAAGCATGGAATAAGAAATCAAAGAGAAACCTCAAGAACCCTAAATTCTGCATAAAGGCTCAAAAATTCCACACACGATTCATACAAAGCAATTAATTGAGGGGAAACATTCCATACATGATTATGAACATATGGCAAAAGTATTGTGCGAGGAAATATGCATGAATCATGAGATGACCAAGTTGAGGCTTACCTCTTGCAGCTGGTGATCGTGTTTTGAGTTAGAGGTGTTACAGCTTGGTTCCAATGATGTGGACAGCTTCCCTAGGTGCTATGGAGTGTGTATGAATGCTTGGAGTGGATTGAATTGAGCTGGAACTTGATTTGGCACCTCAACTGCAAATTTGTCAAAGGCTTGGGCAGATAGCTGGTGATTTTGTGAAATTGGTGTTCCAGTTGTTGGTTTAGTGTTTGATCAGCTCACATATGATGTTTATGAGGTGTGTGAGTTATTGGTTTGGTTGGAATTGCTCTCAAACTCAAAACCCGATAGTGACTTGCTTTAGAAGGCAAATTTGGAAGTGAAAGTGTGATTTTGAGAAAGGCAAGTGTTATAGGCCTTTGGTGTACTCAAACTGATCAGAAATTAGGTCTATTTATAGTGTGTCAAGTTTGTTTTGCAAGGAATAGGGAATGGCAACTGCAGTAGGCCTTTGGCCAATGTGGATCAAATGGAATCTCAAGTCTCCTCTAGCCATTGACTTGAGATTAGAGCACAGTCCTATGGTTCTCTGATTAAAGGATAAGGCTTGACTGAAGTGTTCATCTTTGCTCTGATGCATGCCACCTCTAAGCATCCATTGAATGACTCAAAACAAAATTGGAGTCTTGAGGCATCTTTAGCTTTTAGGGGTGCCAAACCTATATGTAGTTCCAAAGACTTGGGAGGCTTATGGATCAGTGTTTGTTCCTCCTTGGTTTCCCCATGAGGTGTGCAGATGGATAAACTTGTTTGTCATTTGCACAAATTGATCAAATCGAGCCCTAATGCACAAATCTGCCTTGCACACTAGTTTGCAACAAGGCATGTTGCAGCTGTCAAACTCCTGGCTCAAATGGAGTTTGATGGAGTTCTTGGACATTTTGGAAAGCTGACATATCCTATTTCAACATGATGTCCAACTTTGGTTTTGAGTCAACCTGAATTATAATGAAAAATGCCTCTACATTTGGGAAAAAATAAGGCAGATTCTGACTTAGCGAAAATTTCACTAAGTGTTGGAAAAATATCACTTTTGTGTTTTCAGCCATTTTTATCACTCCGTAACTTAAAATCCATGAGGAATTGGAATGAGGTGCAGTTGACACTTTTAAATTATGCCATGAGAGCTAAAAATCCATCTTTGGACCATCCATAATGGTTGCTTGGATCTCAAGTTATGATCCTTGGAAGTTGGTACCCTAGCCACTTTGTTCCATAACTTAGAAAAATTCTAAGTTTTTATGGTTACCCCTTTTACAAGTTAACTCACTTTCTTTGATTTTTATTAATGAATGATGATTCAAATCACATATTAACATTGTTTTAGGGTTGAGGAACCATAATTGTGAAAAATCTCAAAAAGTCAAACTTGACTTTTGTGCACAGTTGACTTTTTATCAGATTAATTCCAAACTGTGTGATCCTTTGTGAAATCAAGTCCTTGCTCTAAATCAAACTTGATGGATATGTTCCATAGGTGTTATAGGGTGTATTGAATCATGTCCAAGGTTTGGGAGCACGTCTGGGCCAAAAGTCAAAGGTTAAGTTAACTTTTTCCTCGAAACCCTAATTGTGGTCCTGATGAAATTGAAACTTGTGGATCAAGCTTCTTGGATCAATCCATTGTTGTAAATGGATCAATGTGGTTTATTAGATACCATCAAATCATGTATTGAGGTCTTGGCTCATGTTTTGTCCCAAAAGTCAACTTAGGGGTGAATTAGGTCAAGAAACCCTAATTCCTGATATTTTGGTAAATGCATCCCCTGAGGCTATGTTGACTTGATGATTAGGTCCATGAGGTCCCTTGGAGTATCTTGAGTTATATTGTGAAGCATTGGCTCATTCCTAGATGAAGATTTTCATCTGGATGCCCTGGTCAACCAAAACCCTAATTTGGTGACACTGGTGATCTTGAGGCTTAATCCACTTGGAATGCTGCAACCTTGTGCCTGATTCCTGATTTGGGAGTCCTCTTGATCATTTATGTGTAGTTGATAAGTTAGACAAGTTGAAGATCATGTCATTCCTTGATTGATCCTTTATTTAAGGCTCTGAGAGGGCTTAAAACCCTAATTCTTAATTGTAGTGAATGCTCAACAATCCTTGAGGAGACTGATTGAGGCATGAAGGTATATCCATATTGTGGTAATGATTTACACAATGATGGGAAATCTTAGTGGTCAAAATTTGGGGTATGACAAATTCCTCTATTTAATCTTCTTGGACCCGAATATGTGAATGGCGAAGGTATTCGGGCATTTGGGGTGCAAGAGGATTAAATATCGGAATACCCGAAATTTTGACAGTGGTTATGAATGGTAGTTTACGCATTCATCTTCTTTTGCTAAGAGTTGATACTTAGAAAAGGTAAAACTTCCCCTCGATCCTGGTTTCCTACCAAGGAACTGGTGTTAGTTTTTGATGTAAACTTCCCCTCGATCCTGGTTTCCTACCAAGGAACTGGTCTTAGTTTCTGAAATAAACTTCCCCTCGATCCTGGTTTTCTACCAAGGAACTGGTCTCAATTTCTTTTGTCAATAAACTTCTTGACAAGGGACACTACTCGTAGAGGTTTTCCTCAAACTTCTCGCCGAATTTTCCTAGGGAGATGCCATTTGATGGAAAAAGTTTTGATGTCAGACTTGCTGGGGAACCCATTCGTCTGAGCTGCAGAGGTGTACAACCTTCTATATTGGAGACGCCATTTGTTGACTCTACTGGGGAAAACGAGTCTCTTGAGAGACTGCTTTCCGCTTAGGGGTATTACATCATACTTTTCCTCGAGATCTTCTCGAAGAAATGCCATGTGATGTAATCCAGTTTTGAGGTGCTGATGACCCTTTCGTCAGCGAATTTTCCGAAGAAAAACTACTATATTGCCGAAGCTTTGATTAAGAGGCTTTCTCTGGGGATTTTCCTTAATCCGGGAAAGCGAAGATATCATCTTCAATGGCGAAAGTGATGTTTGTCAAAAGTTTTCTTGCTTTTCAGAGGTTCAAGTTATCAAAGTGGTCGAAGACCGTCTCTAATCCAGAGATAAACTGGAGCGAGATTGCTTAGATGATTCACTACCTGACAAGGAAAGAACTGACAACTCAATTGACAAGAGGACTTTTATTACTAGGGGGTAAGACCGACTAGCGTGGTAGTGATGCAATATAAACATGTATGAATCAATAATGCATGATGTATGTATGTATATGCTGACGAAACTGGCACGGCATACAGACTAACGGATGAACATGATTGGATACTCGGCCACTGCGGGGAACGAGGAAGTACCATTTGGTCCAAAATAGTAATTATACCTTGCTTAGGAGAGATAGTCCCTGTGGGGAAAACCGTTGGTTGGGCTTAAGAGATAAGAACTCTGTCGGGGATGTCGGACGAAATATTCCCATCTGACATAGCTGATCCTTCATTCAAGTGTACTGGTTAAGAAGGAGTAATTTGATTCTCACTTTGAGGTTCGACTACTTCTGGAGAAGCGATCGATGTTCTTTCGATGTTCAACAGTCAAAAGAAATTGCCATCTTTATTTAAAAGCAGAAAAAGTTTGACAATTAAATTCATTTTTGTTTTATTTCAAGAATCGTTAATCATGTTAAAATGTCGTTCTATAAAGCTAAAACAAATAAGAATTATAAACAAAAGCACTAGGGCTCAATTTTATTGATAGGATGGAAATCAGCCAAACACGTGATTCCATGGAGTATTTACAAAGTTAAAAAATGTTAATTTAAGGGAAAAGGGCTACATTGAAACATAACGACCACTATCCTTCTACCAACTTTGAATTCGGGACATCCTGAGCTTCTGTTGAAGATGACCTTGACTGGAGTCTTCCTGACTGATGGCATTACTGCTGCTGGGGGATTTGCCCCTTTGTTGTACGTAGTTACTTGCCATGAATCCCTAATTTTTTCCCGGATTGTACTTTGAGATTTCCAATCCATCGGGATGATTTTTGATTATGTTTCTAATTTTTGCCTGGACCGCCCTTTCGGGTTTTCAATCCACCGAGACGTTTTTTTTTATTTAGGCGAAGTATTTCTTGACTATGTCAACATTTGTGGGGTAGGCAAATTCCTCTCCATCCATGGTTGCGAGTTTCAAGGCACCGTCTGAGAAAGCTTTCTTGACCACATAGGGACCGTCGTAATTCAGAGTCCATTTGCCTCGGGAATCAGTGAGAAATGATTGTATCTTCTTGAGCACAAGATTTCCTTTCCTGAAGACACGAGGTCGGACATTTTTGTCAAATGCCTTCTTCATTCTTTGCTGATACAACTCACCATGGCATAGTGCCGTTATTCGCTTTTCTTCTATCAGATTCAGTTCGTCGTGTCGACTCTGACAGCATTCGGCCTCTGTTAGCTTAGCTTCCATCAATACCCAGATTGATGGGATCTCTACTTCTATGGGGAGCACTGCTTCCATGCCATATACTAGAGAGAAAGGGGTTGCCCCTGTTGAAGTGCGGACGGATGTGCGATAACCGTGAAAAGCATAGGGTAGCATCTCATGCCAGTCTTTATAGGTTACAACCATCTTTTGAATGATCTTCTTGATGTTCTTGTTAGCTGCTTCTACCGCTCCTTTCATCTTAGGCCGGTAAGGAGACGAGTTATGGTGTTCGATCTTGAACTCAGCGCACAACTCTTTCATCATTCTATTGTTTAAGTTGGATCCATTATCAGTAATGATCTGGCTTAGGACACCATAACAGCAAATGAGATTGTTTTTGATAAATCGGACCACCACTTGTCGGGTTACATTGGCGTATGACGCTGCTTCGACCCACTTGGTGAAGTAATCGATGGCTACCAGGATGAACTGATGTTCGTTCAAAGCCTTGGGTTCGATCATGCCAATCATGTTGATCCCCCATATAGAAAATGGCCATGGGGAAGAAAGAACTTTGAGATGCGTTGGCGGTACATGGATTTTGTCTGAGTATATCTGACACTTGTGACACTTTCTCATGTACTTGTAGCAATCAGATTCCATGGTCAACCAATAGTACCCTGCTCTTAGAATTTTTCTCGCCATTGTGTGTCTGTTGGCATGAGTGCCAAAGGATCCTTCATGAATTTCTTTTATCAACATGTTTGCTTCTGGTCTGTCTACGCATCGGAGCAAGACCATGTCAAAATTTCTCTTATAGAGTGTATCACCGCTCAGGAAGAAGTTACCTGCCAGTCTTCTGAGGGTCTTTCTGTCTTTTCTTAATGCCCCAGGTGGGTACTCTTGTTTCTGAAGGAAGCATTTGATATCATGATACCAAGGTTTATCGTCTATAACTGCTTCAATCGTGAAGATGTAAGCGGGCCGTTCTAGGCGCATTATGTCGATCTTAGGTATGTCATTCCATTGACCTACACTAATCATGGAAGAGAGAGTGGCTAATGCATCAGCCATGTGATTCTCTTCACGAGGGATATGATGAAACTCGATTCTATTGAAGAATGGTAACAACCTTCTTGCATAGTCTTTGTAAGGAATCAGTCCTGATTGGTATGTGTTTCAATCTCCTTTGATCTGATTGATAACCAGGGCTGAGTCGCCATATACATCCAAGTTTTTTATCCTTAAGTCGATCGCTTCTTCGAGACCCATGATACAAGCTTCGTATTCGGCCTCATTGTTTGTGCACTTGAATGTCAGTCGGGCGGTGAAAGGAATGTGGGTACCCTGAGGTGTTATGATGATTGCCCCAATTCCGTTTCCATAATGATTGACAGCTCCATCAAATATTAGTCCCCATTGGGAACCTGGTTCTGGCCCTTCACTGGGTAGCGGTTCATCGCAATCTTTCATTTTCAAGTACATGACATCTTCGTCTGGAAAGTTGAACCCGACTGATTCCTGATTGTCAGTCGGTTGATGAGCCAAATGATCGGCTAAAACACTTCCTTTGATGGCTTTCTGAGCATGGTACTCGATGTCGTATTCTGATAACAACATCTGCCAATGGGCAATCCTTCCCGTGAGAGCAGGCTTTTCAAAGACATACTTGATTGGATCTATTTCGGAGATTAACCAAGTAGTGTGACGAATCATATATTGGCGAAGACGTTTGGCTGCCCAAGCCAGAGCACAGCAAGTTTTCTCAAGCATAGCGTACCGAGTCTTGCAGTCGGTGAATTTCTTGTTCAAATAGTTAATGGCAGACTCTTTCCTTTTTGTTTCGTCTTGTTGGCCAAGTACACAACCCATTGAGTCTTCCAAGACTGTTAGGTAGATGATCAGTGGTCTTCCTTCCACTGGAGGTGATAGAATCGGCGGATTCAATATGTATTCCTTGATACTATCGAATGCGGTTTAACATTCTTCTGTCCAAACGCAGTCCTGATTCTTTTTGAGGAATTTGAAAATCAGCGCACATGTCGCGGTCATGAGGAATATGAATCCGGAAATGTAGTTCAGACGTCTCAGGAATCCTCTGACTTGTTTTTCAGTCTTTGGAGAAGGCATTTCTTGAATGGCCTTGACTTTGTCAAGATCAACCTCAATTCCTTTCTGGCTAACGATGAATCCTAGCAGCTTCCCTGAGCGTACACAGAATGTGCACTTATTGAGATTCAAGCAGAGTTTGTACTTCCTTAGACGCTCGAATAACTTTGACAGATGGATCACATGCTCCTCCTCTATTTTGGATTTGACAATCATATCATCGACATATACCTCGTTTTCTTTGTGTATTATGTCATGAAACAGAGTAGTTATGGCCCTTTGATAGGTTGCCCCGGCGTTCTTCAAACCGAACGACATTACCTTGTAACAAAAGGTACCCCATGAGGTAATGAACGAAGTTTTCTCCATGTCTTTCGGCACCATTTTTATCTGGTTAGCCCTAGAATCCATCCATGAAGGAGAAAACTTTGAACTTTGCTGTATTGTCTACCAGCATCTCAATGTGCGGTAAGGGAAAGTCATCCTTTGGACTTGCTTTGTTCAGATCCCTGTAGTCTACACACATTCTGACCTCTCTGTCCTTTTTCGAAATTGGTACTATGTTGGCTAGCCATTGAGGATATTCTGATGTGGCGAGGAAACCCACGTTAATCTGTTTCTGTACTTCCTCTTTAATTTTGATGGCCATGTCCGAATGAGTCCGTCTTAGTCTTTGTTTTACCGGCGGACATTCTGATCTTAAAGGTAGATAATGTTCCACGATGTTGGTATCCAACCCTGGCATGTCCTGATAGGTCCAAGCGAATACATCGGGAAACTCTTTGAGAAGCTTTATCAAACTTTCCTTGACAGTTGGACTGAGCATCGCCCCAATTTTGACTTCTTTTCTCTCTTCCTCTGAACCCAAGTTGACTATTTCCAACGGCTCTTTGTGAGGTTTAATGGACCTTTCCTCTTGTCTTAGTAATCAGGAGATCTCTTATGGAATTTCTTTGTCATTTTCTTCTTCAGCCTCAAATACCGTGAATTCAAAGTTGGGAGAAGGCGTTGGATCGTATGTTTCAATGGGGTTTAAAACAAGCAATCTGCATGATGTGATGATTTGTTTTTAGAAGAGATAGAGAGAATGCAAGAGTGCATGCAGTGTTTTTTTTTTTTTTAGAAATGCTTGTTTTTATTATTTGAGTTGTTTTTTAGGATTAGCATTTTCTGAAAATGCGAAAAGAGAAAACAACAATAAATGCGGAAATTCCAGAATGACATTATTTTATTTATAATTTGGTCGATTCTTGAAACTACAGCCCTATAAAACAAAACTTTGTCGCTTTGGGCAAAGCGAAGAGGTACATTTACAGAAAGTGAGCCCTATCAAAACATCTGTTTCATCTGGGCAAGGTGAAAGGTTAAAGTAAAGATGGCAATTACTTAGACTTATGAACAACTTTCGGAACGTTGACAGCAACCCATTGGCGGCAAACTCCTCGGTGAATTACAAAGTCGGGTACTTTCCTTCTTGATTTGTCTTCAGAAATAACGCTGATTTCTGGTGGATCAGGATCATTAGAATCTGTCTCCCAGGAAGAATTGTCGTAGGAGAGCTCTTCTGTTGTATTTTGCGCAGTGTTTGCACTCTCAGGTAGATCTCCCCATCCAGTTAGCTGGATGTCTTCGAGCCTGATATGAGAGCTTTCGGGAGCGGTGTACTTGACCATGAAGTCGTATTTGCCACTCGGTTGTCCCAGGGTGTCCCACACTTCTTTGGAACTTGAGGAGTCATCTCTCTCGATGACGTTGACCTCGGGAAAGGCATAGTTAAGGAACTCTTGTCCTACAATCCTTGTAAATTCATCGTCGTGCTTGATGTTTTCTGAATGCCCTGAGTATTGATCTCATGATTCTGTGGGGACTCATGTATTCTTTTCAATGATGCTCAGCTGATATGCATCGTTCGGCTGACTCTCTTGCCCCAAGTCTCCTGGGTACGGCTGCCAAATAGACATGCCATCCATTGGGCCATAATAGTCGTGGTCAAAGTTGTCTTTCATCAGAGTGTCCTCCTCTAATGAGTTTGGTGGAGCACGACATCCTTTCGGATCACAATCTCCGTATATCATTTTGACATCTAACCTCGGTATAAATCTCGGACTTTGTGCCGGAAAGCAAAATGGTATAGGCACCTCTTCCTGAGACATATAACCGTCCTTGTTAGGATAGGACTTCCACTCTTCATCTGTGTCGGAGGAATCTCCCTCGTTGATGGTATGTACTTCTTGAGACACTGGGTGAAGGAAACCTCCACTATGGAAGAAGTCCTGAATGGGATGAAAACTTTCAACGTTAGTAGTTGCCTGGGTACAGGTTGAAGAAAAACCAAGACCCTCATTTTTCTTATTGTCAGCAGGAATGACAAGCCGTCTCCATCCTTTTGCATTGTTACTTTTGATTATTTCGAGAGCATCTCTGTACGAGGAAATCGACGTTCCTCTTTCTGATTGGTTGTCATTTCTCACCGAAAGTGCTTGGAACTGAGTTCCAACAACCTCCTCTGGTTCTACACGAGTGGACGACGACAAGTTGCTCACGATCAAGGCTCGCTCTCCGCAGACTATGTGAGTTGGTCGTTCTTGACAAACTTCAACTTCTGGTGAAGTGTTGAAGTGACCGCCCCAGCCTCGTGTATCCAAGGTCTTCCTAACAAACAGTTGTATGATGCCCTGATGTCCATGACCTGGAAGTGACTTGGAAAGTGTGGGGACCGATAGTTATGGAAAGTTTGACTTCGCCGATAACTGTTTTTCGGGATCTGTCAAATGCTTTGACGATGACCTCACTGCCTCTCATCGGAGATCCTTTAAATGATAGTCGCATTAGAGTAGATTTCGGCATCACGTTTAGAGCTGATCCGGTGTCTACCAGTACACTGGCCAAAGCATCATCCTGGCAGTTGACTGTAATATTGAGTGCCATGTTATGATTTGGGCCCTCTTCCGGCAGTTCCTCATCACTAAATCCCAAGTTGTTGCAGGAAGTGATGTTGGAGATGATGTTATCGAATTGTCTTATTATTACATCCTGTTCCAAAAAGGCCTGCTCTAAGAATTTCTGTAGAGCTTCCCTGTGAGCTTCGGAACTGAGTAAAAGAGATAGTACAGAGATTTTTGAAGGAGTTTGCAACAGTTGATCAACAATGTTGTATTCACTCTTTTGGATGAGCTTCAGCATCTTATTGTTGTTCTTTGAAAGGTCGGGATCACTGGACTGGCCAACTGGTTGATCAGGAACTTCTGTTCGGGGTTCCTTTTATTTGTTGGGTTCTCCAACTCCTCGGTTAAAGATTTGACCGCTCCGTGTTACTCGACTGATGTCTGCAATATTCACGACGGAGGGTAATGGAATTTTCTTTCCATTCTCAATTGTTGTTGCACCGTATTTGTAAGGGATAACCATAGTTGATTCATACGGTAACGGTCCCGGTAGATATATAACTACAGGAGCCTTCTGATTCTTCTGACCATTGTAAGTAAGTTCAATCAGTTCCTGGTTGGGAACTTTTGATTCGTCAAGTAAAGGGATGATGGTACAAACATCCTTGGTCCTTATATGATCAAAGATTACGACAACGTCCTTGATTCGATCAGCGACATAGTCAGGCATCAAGTTTATTGACCCAGGATTTGGACACGGACGAATCTCTTTGTGGTCCAACTGACTCTGAAGGGCTGCTCGCACGAGGTAACATCCTTGATTATTTTCAGAGCAAACTCTACAGCGTTCATAGTTGTGTGGTGGCACCCGGCCACGTCCGCTCTGTATACAGTGTAACCTCGCTAAATCTGTTTTCATTAATCGAACATCCTGACTTTGATGCCTAGTAGGGTTTCCATTAATCATACTAACTTATTGTGTGTCTTCGTCTAAATAGATCGGAAGCCACCAGTGGTTTAACAAGTGTTGCAAAGTTCTTTGAACGAGAGTGCATCCTTGGTCGCTCTCACGACATCCCTTACAGTTCTGATAATTATGCGAAGTCATAAAACCGAGCTGGGCCTGCTTAGCATGTAACTCCATCAAGCTGGTATTCATCAAGCGAATATCAAAGATTTTGAATCATATTTACTTGATACTGATTTCTATCGCGGTAATCCTGAATCCATCCAAGATCCATCTGACGCTGGAGGGCCTCTTGTACAAAAGAGCATCCTTGATCGTTTATTGAGCAGATAGGACAGGAATCATATTCGTGTCATGACAGATTATGATGTTGGCTTTGCCTTGAGTGCATTGTCACCAAGTTGACATTCATTGCACGGATGTCATGGTTTTGAATGATGTTGGAATTTGTATAAGTCATGTTGACTTCAGGAATTCGGTGATCCTGGATCCATCCGAAATCCATCTGTTCCTATAGAGCTGATTGTACCGCAGAACATCCTTGATTGTTTTTAGAGCAGATATCACACTAGTGATAGTTATGAGATGGTACATGACCATATCCGCTCTGCCTGCAATGCATCTTAACCAGGTCGGTTCCCAATAAGAGTACACACTACTACAAAACGCTAAAACAACAACGCCAGGCTTACAACGCATCATTTTATGCCGTTGTAATAGGTTAAAAATTTCGCGCCCATTTAAAAGCTGAGTCATTTAATGACGGTTGAATGAAACCACCGTAGTAATAAATAAAATGTATCAAGCTTCGATTCCCTGCAACTACATTTTTTCCATTTTTTAGAGTATATTTAGCGTGTGTCAATTAAGTCCATTATTTATAAAATAAATAGTAAATTATTTTACAACGGTTAAGATGAGCAACCATAGTAATAAATGAAATGTATCAAGCTTCGATTCCCTGCAACTACATTTTTTCCATTTTTTAGAGTACATTTAGCGTGTGTCAATTAAGTCCATTATTTATAAAATAAATTGTAAATTATTTTACAACGGTAAAGATGAACAACTGTAGTAATAAATGAAATGTAACAAGCTTCGATTCCTTGCAACTACATTTTTTCCATTTTGTAGAGTACATTTCACTTAAGATTCCACTACGGTTTGTTTCTCCACCGAGATTAAAAGGTTTACTGATAAATTAAAACAAAACTTATTATGTATTTCTTTGATAAGACGCCCTAATCGAACAAGTGAGCTAGCGACGCCCTAACCTTTACACTCTTCAACATCTTCATTCCTGTTTTCTTGGTTTATGCTCAAATATTGACCGTCTTCATTCATTTGCTTCTTCAGCTTCGAAGTAAGGTTCTTTTCAACATCTTCATTCCTTTTTTCTTGGTTTATGCTTAAATATTGACCGTCTTCATTCATTTGCTTCTTCAGATTCGAAGTAAGGTTCTCTTCAACATCTTCATTCCTTTTTTCTTGGTTTATGCTCAAATATTGACCGTTTTCATCATTCATTTGCTTCTTCAGCTTCGAAGTAAGGTTCTCTTCAACATCTTCATTCCTTCTTTATTTGTTCATATTGTATATGCTCAAGTCAGAATGAGATGTTTCATATGCTTTACATTTAGTATTAGAATACATCTTCATTGATTTTTTCTTTGTTCATATTGTATATGCATATGCTTGAGTTTTTGGATTAGATTTTGGTGTGTCATTCACATTATTATACATGTATAAATTTCAGAAGTTGTAATGGATCGTAGTTGGATGAAATCCAATAGATTAGATCCGGTTTATGAGAACGGAGTTTGTGAATTCCTTGAATACGCTGATAAACATCTTCCCGACAATGATGGTATCTTTTATTGTCCTTGTGTTGTTTGTGCTAATATCAAAAAGGGTACAAAGAAAGAAATACACAATCACCTTTGTTGTGATGGTATATGTCAAAATTATATAATATGGGCGTGGCATGGTGAGGTGGATAATAAGGAAAGTCGGGCGTCACAAAGTCAAAGAGTGGAGGAAGATGAATATATGGAAGATCACCTAGAGGATATGTTCCGTGATATTGGGGAATCTTCTTTTATGAATGCTCATATTTATGATAATTTATGTAGTGATAAAGACACCCCTTTATATAAGGGATGTACAGAGTTCACACGATTGTCGGCGGTGTTAAAGTTGTTTAATCTGAAGGCAAAAAATGGATGGTCGGATAAAAGTTTCATGGAATTACTTGAATTGCTACAGTAAATGTTACCAGAAGATAACAAATTGTCGGATCGTTGCTATATGGCCAAGAAGATATTGTGTCCACTGGGTCTGGAGTATATCAAGATACATGTTTGCCCTAATGATTGCATATTATTCCGGAAAGAGTATGAAGACTTGTTTCAATGTCCGAAATTTGGTGTGTCGCGTTACAAGCAGAAGGCTAGCAATGATGATGACAATGATCACTATGACAATGTTAGTAGGAAGCATCCTCCTGCTAAAGTGTTATGGTACTTGCCAATACTTTCACGATTAAAGAGACTTTTTGCTAATTCGAATGACGCAAAGAATCTTAGATGGCATGCAGATGAAAGGATTCGTGATGGAAACATTCGCCATGTAGCTGATTCTTTGCAATGGAAGAAAATTGATTCGTTGTTTTCGGATTTTGAAGTCGAGCCAAGAAATCTTAGGCTTGGGCTTGCCAACGATGGAATGAACCCCTTTGGTAATATGAGCACTAATCATACTTCGTGGCCTGTTCTTCTCACTATTTACAACCTATCTCCTTGGTTGTGCATGAAGCGCAAGTATATACTGTTAAGTATGACGATTTCTGGACCACGACAACCTGGTAACGACATAAATGTTTATCTTAGTCCATTAATTGATGATTTACGACTCTTGTGGGATGAAGGCGTTGAAGTTGATAATGCATATTCTGGGGAAAAGTTTAATATGTGTGCAATGTTATTTTGCACAATTAACGACTTTCCGGCTTACGGTAACTTGGCGGGATACAGTGTCAAAGGACATAAAGCGTGTCCTATATGTGAAGATGATACTTGTTATCACCAACTTGAGTTTGGAAAAAAGACCGTTTACCTTGGGCATCAAAAATTTCTAAAACCGGGTCATCCTTATCGTAGATTGCGAAAGGCTTTTAATGGAGAGCAAGAGTTTGGTGAGGTTCCTAAACCTTTAACCGGTGATGAAGTTTATCAACGGCAGGAATACATTAATGTTGTCCTTGGGAAGAGAGAAAAAGAAAAAGGTGGGAAGAGAGAAAAAGAAAAAGGTGGGAAGAGAGGAAAAGAAAAAGGGGCAGTTGCGAAAAATATATAGAAAAAGAGGTTCATCTTCTTTGATCTTCCATATTGGTCAAGTCTTGATGTTAGACATTGTCTTGATGTGATACACGTGGAGAAAAATGTGTGTGATAGTTTGATTGGCACACTTCTAAACATTCTGGGCAAGACTAAAGATAGTAAGACTTCCCGTCTTGATATGGAGAAGATGGGTATACGAAAGCAGTTGGCTCCAATAGAGAAAGGAAAAAGAACTTATCTGCCTCCAACATGTCACACTCTATCTAAAAAGGAAAAGAAGATGTCCTGCGAGTGTTTGCAAGGTATTAAAGTTCCGCAAGGTTACTCATCAAACATCAAGAAACTTGTATCAATGAAAGATCTCAAGTTAATTGGTTTAAAATCTCCTGATTGTCATGTATTGATGCAACAACTTCTACCAGTGGCTATCTGTGGTATCCTTCCAAAAAATGTGAGAGTAACTATAACGAGACTGTATTTATTCTTCAATGTCATATGTAATAAAGTTCTTGATTTCAAAAAATTGGATGAATTAGAAGATGAGGCTGCCATAATCTTGTGTCAATTGGAGATGTATTTTCCCCCATCATTTTTTGACATTATGGTTCACTTACTTGTTCATCTCGTAAGAGAAATCAGAATTTGTGGTCCAGTTTATTTAAGGTGGATGTATCCAATAGAGCGATATATGAAGATCTTTAAAGGATATACGAAGAATAATCACCGACCGGAAGCTTCGATTGTTGAAAGGTACATCACAGAAGAAGCTGTTGAGTTTTGTACAAACTATTTGTAGGATGCAGATTCTATAGGAATTCCAAAGTCTCGTCATGCTGACACAGACGGAAGAGGTATTCAAGGTCTAAATGTTAGGTCAATGGCTCGGGATGTAGTTATTCAATCACATTTCTATATTTTGAATAATATATATGAGGTTCAACCTTTCATAGATACTCACAAAAGACTTATGAAGAAAAAATATCCCCGAATGAATGACAAGTCGTTGTTGATAGAGCCTAACAATAGATTCATGGATTGGTTTAATAAAAGTGTATCTAATGATCCTAGTGCATCCGAGATACTTAGATGGTTGTCGTACGGGCCAAAATTTTGTGTCATTACCTGGAGCGCATACGACATTGGTCATTATACCTTTTATACAAAATCAAAAGATGATCGTAGTACAATGTAAAATAGTGGGGTTATGGTTGAAGCCGAATCGATGTATTTCTCTAGTTCGAAAGATAAGAATCCGGTATTGGCAACTACCGCGTTTTATGGTGTCATTGATGAGATTTGGGAGATTGATTATGTTATTTTCAAAGTGGCTTTATTTAAATGCAAGTGGGTTCCCAATAATAGTAATGGTGTAGACATTGATGACTTAAGATTCACCCGGGTTGACCTTGGCAGGGCATCTTTTAATACAGAACCATTCATCATGGCTTCTCAAGCAAAACAAGTTTTCTATGTTTCCGATCCATCGGACAAATCGGGGAAATGGCCAATCGTTCTCCAAGGAAAATACATTCCTCTTAGTGATGAAAGTCTTGATATTTCGTCCACACCTTCTTACACAACACAAGTTCCTACCTCATATGATGAAGTTGATGGAGATGTCGTGCATGCTATACGACTCGATCATGAAGAAGGCATATGGGAAAATTAACAAGTACGTAATTTATTATTTATTCATAATATATTAATTGTATGTTATAGTTTAGAAGTATTTTTACTAACAAGTATAATTATTTGAAATTATAGGTATTTTGAGTCCAGACACCAGGCCAGGAGACAAGACACCAAGAGACAAGATACCAATACACCAAGTTACAGTTATGTGTAGTTATGTAATGTGTGTAAACTGTAATATGGTATATGTGATATTTTATTTATGTAGGTTGTTTGTTCTGATAAACTGTAAACTGGTATATGTGATATTATGAATATGACACGATTAATATTATTATGAAAACTGTATCACAATATGTGAATTGTATTTTTCTGCTGTGCTGAGATATGGAGAACAATAATACAGGTAAAAAAATGGGATTAATTATAAAAGTAGGATGATATTTGTTAATTTTGCTAATTTTGCTGAAACTTTAGCGACGGTTATATATCCTAACCGTTATAATATTTGGCGCGCTGTCTAGCAAAAAATAAATATCAAAACTATGCTGCTGGGAATCGAACCGAGGACAATTATATTTATTACAACGGTGTAATGTAAAACCGTTGTGATAGTTAGCGCGCTTTCCTCATTATTACAACGCAACACAAGGTCGTCGTTATAAGTATCATATATACAACAACAATATACATAACAACGCCCTCGCCCGCATCATTATATGTCATTCCCAACCGTTGTTAAATGGGTTTTTCGTAGTAGTGACATCACGAATTTGATAGTTATGCTTAGACTCTTCTTCTATCAAATTTACCGCAGCTTTCTCGTGTTGAGGCAGCGGGTTCGTCTAAACATTTGGATTTGTATCCTTCAAGGATAAGACCCCGTTCCTGACAAGCTTTTGTACGTCGGATTTGAATCTAATGCAGTTTTCTATGTTATGCCCTGGTCCTCCTTGATGGTAAGGGCAAGTCTAATCCACTTTGAACCAAAAAGGCGGATTCTCCGGTATTGCAAGAGGAGCCCTGGTTTGGACGTGCCCTTTGACCAGTAATAATGGAAATAGTTATGCGTACAACATGGGTATAGGGTCGAACCCTGGTGGTCGCGTTGTACGGTTGTTGTTGTTGTACGGAGGACGAGCCTGCTGAAGAGGTTGTTGTATCCTTTGCTGATATTGTTGTTGATTCGGTTGGCTCTGAGCAACCTGAGGTTGATATGTAGGAGCAGGCGCAGGGTTGATAGCAGGAGTTACAGCTACTACTGGTTGGTACCGTCGCCTTTGCTTTCCGAGAGAGATATTACCAATATCTTGCTCTTTTTTCTTAGGGAGAGCACTACCGTACCTTTTGGTACTACTTGTTGGTTCGGCATCTTTGACCAAACGTCCTTCTCGGACTGCGTCTTCAAGACGAACTCCCATGCCTACCATCTTAGTGAAATCGATGGGCGCACTGGCAACCATTTTGTCGTAGTAAAATGAGCTCAAGGTTTTCAAGAAGATCTTTGTCATCTCTTTTTCCTCAAGAGGTGGACAAATATGGGCGGAAATTTCACACAATCTCTGAGCATACTCCTTGAAGGTTTCCTTATTCTTCTGTGACATGGCTCTGAGATGATCTCTGTCTGGTGCCATGTCCAGGTTATACTTATATTGTTGAACGAAGGCAGCGCCCAGATCTCTGAAAATAATGATCTTAGTGCGGTTTAAACCCATGTACCATTTGAGTGCCGCACCGGTTAAACTATCTTGGAAATAGTGGATCAATAGCTATTGGTTCTCTGTCTGAGTTGACATCCTCTGAGCGTACATCACCAAATGGCTTTGAGGGCAAGAGTTACCCTTGTACTTTTCAAATTCGGGCACCTTGAATTTGTGCGGAATTTTCACATTGGGGACCAAACAAAGATCTGCGGCGTCCTTTCCGAATAGATCCTGACCGCGAATGGCTTGCAGTTTCTTCTGCATCTCCAGGAACTGTTCCTGGAATTCCCTCATTATGTTGTCCATACTCTCATTTCTAACAGAAGGTATCTGGGAAATTTGTCCTTCCGGGACAGTGTGTACCACGGGTGATGGTATAATCATTACGGCAGTGACTCTTGGTGCTTCCCAAAGTTTGTAACCTTCAGGAGTTGTTGTCATGCCCCTGGCTTCTTCGCTTTCCCAAAGTTTGTAACCTTCAGGCCCAGCGGTTCCTGCTGCAGTTTCTGGATCTTCCGTGATCGGCGAAATATATCCTTCTGGGATATAGTTGAGTGGCATGCCCCAGGGACGATCTTTAGCCATGTTATATCGAGGATTATACTTTTCCACTATGGGCGTAGAAGTGATCTTTGAGATCACAATCCTTTGTATCTGAGCTGCTGCCAGAGCTTGCATGTCGTTGTGAAGTTTTTTCATATCTTCTTTCAGAGCGTCGAGTTCTTCTCTCAACTCTTTGTTCTCTTCCTCGAGATTATCCATTTTCTTTTGTTGACTAGCCCGAGTATTGTACGAATGAGACAGTTTGACTCTAGAATCGAGACACAGACGTGAGATTCGTAGGTAAGAAGAATGCGTTATGTGAGAATGATGAATGATTTGCAATGATTATATTATATATTTTTTTGTTTAATCAAAATAAACTTTGACAATTGGATTGCAAATATCATACAGTGAGGAGACCCCGTTTTATTGAATTCAAAGGTTGCGGAAATGGAAATACAGTAATTTACAAATTGGCGAAAAAGGAAATGTCTAAACTTATGGATCCTGAGTCCTCTCTGAGGAGGGCTCAGGTGCCGGTTCTGGTGCTTTCCTTTTCTTTGACCGGGGCTCTTGGGCCGTTGTCGCGTTGTCATTCCTTTGCCAAGTGAAAGGAGCGAGCAAATTCCTTTGGACTTCTTGATTTCCTACAGCATGTTGCTCTAAAATCTCGATCAAAGCATCTTTTTCTTTTAACAGTTGATGTATTTGTTACACTCCACATTGAGAATACGGTACTTGTTCTTCCAAGACTTTTTCTCCTGTTGAACTTTGTTTAGAGTAACCTGAAGTTTTTCCATATCAGACATAAAATAAAGGACAGGTTCCTTTAACAGAAGAACTTCCTGACGAGGGTAAGGCATCCTCAGCTTGAGAGCTCTAGTTTGTACCCAGTGGAGATAAGGTTCTACAGAGACACAGTCTGGTTTTCCTAAAGATTCTCTTCCTTTCTGGTGAACATGTTTCCAGGCATGCACTATTTCCGTCTTTAGTGCCCTGTCATTTTCTCCTTCCTTGAAGAAAAGACCTTCCAGATGAACATTACGCGGGACATGTCTCATCGGGTATCCGGATTGACGACGAACTAAAATTGGATGATAATTGATTCCTCCTTTAATTCCTATAAGGGGTACATTAGGGAAGTTTCCACAACGGTCAATGATTCTGATCCCGTCATAGATTCGATTGTACCAGTCGATGTCAGAGTTGGTAAGAGACATGATTCTCTGCAACCAACGTAAAGTACTCTTATGATCCCAAAACATGGCAGACTTGGGTAAGTGGGAAGTGAACCATTTGTATAGCAGGGGTACACAGCATGTGATCATTCCTCCGCTATACAAATTCCTTAAGTGTACAGAATGATAAGCATCTGCGAGCAAGGTCGGTACAGGGTTTCCAATCAGAAAAATCTTAATGGCATTGATATCAACGAAGTCATCAATGTTGGGAAACAGAAATAACCTGTAGGTGAGCAGAACAAAGACGTTCTCGAAGGCAGTCATGTTCCCTATACTAGCAAAGTACAGGGCTTTCTTTATCAAAAGCTGAGCTGGCAAACCCCTGATTCCACCCTTAGTGGTCATGTGAGTCCTGACTTCTGACTCGTCCAAATAGATTGCTCTTGCGATGGTTTGATCCTTTGGAATTTCTTCCAGTCCAGAAAAGGGAGCTTGGTCAGTGATGGGTAAATCACTCAGGTGAGAGTACTCCTCCAGAGTTTGTGCTAGTTGATAATCTGGGAATGTGAAACAGTGATAGACCGGATCATAAAACTGAATGAGCGTAGCCAGTATTCCTTCAATTACATGGACCCTTAACAGAGACAGCAGTCCTCCGTATTTGGCTCTAAAAGCATCAAGGTTGGTGATCATCTGTGTTAATCCTCTCAAATCCTCTAGTTTTAGAACCTTGAAGGTGTACTTGTGAGTCTTCCTTCAACCGAAATCTATAACGCAATCTCCTTTCTCTGATATTTGCAATCATTGTCTTAGTTTAATTTGAAAAAGAGATATTAGAATAGAAGATTTTGTTTATTAATGTTTTTTAATGAAATGAATGCATGAATGCAATACACAAAAACATAGAAAAACATGGGGTTAAAGGTTCGGTGTCATGAAGTCATGGCTCTACCCATCCCCAAAGGTTGTACTGGTGATTTTGTGTACATGTCCTCAAAATCATTGACCCCTCTTGGGATAACAACAACAGGCTGGTTCACCCGAGAAAGCTGCAGTATCTTAGAGTAATCTCAAATGAGAGTAGTATCGCATGACAACTATTTCTGATAGCTTCCGCACTACAAAATAGTAACAAGGTTCCAGCCTACTAAATCCTCAGTTTCATGGACAACCACAATCGAACAATCTGCTTTCAACAACCGAAGTCTTATAGGTATTGAATCCGTAAAGGGTGTCTCCACTGATTCGATGGTCGATCGGGGTCTCTTATTTGGGAGTCACTTCCTGTAAGATTACTCGTCTAGTGCCATCACTTATTTTAGGTGTATACTCAATCTTTCCAGATGCGGCATCACCCGCAGTCCCATTAGCAGAAAAGTAAACACGGATATCAATTAGGAAAAGCGATATATATATATTTATCCTAAAACTAACATCCTAGACCTCTTAAGAGCTATAGCCTATTCCTATACAGTCAATGCGTCCCCAGCAGAGTCGTCATTTTCCTGTAGCGAGCGATTTTTGTCGGTGACGCGACCACCTTATCGCTGGTTCTTCTCCTCACCGCAATGAGGAGGATGGGGTGCTACTTTTTAATTTCTTATTTATCCCATGAAGCTGAAAGGGAAAGGGAAGCTATCTAAAACTAACCTTGCACGTGAATGTTTAACGGAACAAACGCTTAAAAGAGATTCGGGGAGTTCGGGGTCAGGTTATAAAATGGGGAGTTGTCAATTACCCATCCTATATGTGGTTATCCACAGGATATTAGCTTTAGGTTTCGCTTTGTAATTGATAGTGTTTATCTGTTAATGGGTTGGGAAAGTTTCTTGGGAAGTATGAGCGAGTGAGTGAGTTTTTGTTGATGTTTGGGTGTTTTTGGTAAGGTACTAGACCTAAGTTTTGATTAATATGACGGTACTGGACCTAGGGTTTTTTATTTGTATGCTCGCTAAGATTTCACAATCTTATGCGTACGTATTCCTGTTTAAACGAAATAGGGAAATCAGAGCAATCGTAGTTCCTCCTATTCTAAGGGAGGAGAAAGATGTTTGGTGTCTTGTTCAAAGCCCAAGATTCAAGCTAAAAGATTTTGACTGAGAGAGAATTTGTCATCTCTAAAGAAGGATTGTTGATTTTTGTGTGCCTTGATCAAAGCACAAGGTTGATACTAAAAGGTTAATTGACTCGGCTAGGGGATTTCTATATACAAAGCCTAAGAAGAGGCTAGAAGTTTGACTTTTCTGGGGAAAATATTTGGTCTGTCTTGTACAAAGCCCAAGATTAAGGTTAAAAGGGATTTTGACTCCGCTGGGGAGGGTTTGTATGTGTCTTGTACAAAGCCCAAGATTTGAGGCTGACCTTACTGGGAAAATCATTATACAAAGCCTAAGAGGAGGCTGAAACGAGTTTGGCTCTTCTTGGGGAGAATCATTCCCCAAAGCCTAAAGGAACGCTGGGAGGAAATGACTCTATTGGAGAAGATATCTGTCCCAAGCTTAAGAGATGGAGATTTATGTCTTGTACAAAGCCCAAGATTGAGGCTAAAGGGGTTTGACTCAGCAAGAGAGGGTTTTTATCTGTCCTGTACCAAGCCCAGGATGGAGGTTGGACAAGCTGGAGAAATTTTTCTACACAACTTGAGAAGAGGCTAGCTCCTGCTAGGGGAAATCTTTATACCAAGTTTGGACAAAGATCGACTCAACGAGAGAGTGTTTTTATTTGTCTTGTACAAATCCCAAGATTGAGGCTAAAAAAGTTTGACTCAACAAGAGAGTCTGAAAAGGTGATTGACTCAACAAGAGAGTCTAAAAAGTGATTGACTCAACAAGAGAGTCTGAAAAATGATTGACTCAACAAGAGAGTCTGAAAAGTGATTGACTCAATGAGAGAGTCTGAAAAGGCGATTGACTCAACAAGAGAGTCTAAAAAATGATTGACTCAACAAGAGAGTCTGAAAAGGTGATTGACTCAACAAGAGAGTCTAAAAAGGTTAGCTTCACTGGGGAGAATCATTTGTACAAAGCCCAAGAGGAGGCTGGCTTCGCTGAGGAAGGATCATTATACAAAGCCTAAGAGGAGGCTAGCTTTCTTCTGAGGAAAGGTCCTTATACAAAGCCTAAGAGGAGGCTATCTTTCGTCGGGGATAATTGGGATCCCCTGGCAGGTCCGAATGGGGAATCAACTCTTGCTGAGGATTATAGAATAGTTGATATATCAGGTACCTTGAGGTTTTGATTTAAGATAGTGTTGACCCTGGTCGGGGAACTCTCATGAGAAAGACTGGGTTTCTGCTAGAGATCGATCCAGAATGCCCGGGGTTTTTCCTATAGTTGTAAGGGACTTGAGAATGTCTTTGAGACTCAAGGGGATTAGACTGTCCAAGTCTACTGGTGTGGAAGAGTTTTGTCTTTTGTATGATGCCCAAGAGGAGGCAAGGGCATTAAGGGATGAGAATCAACCCTAAAGTGGCCTGAGGTCTGACACTGGAAAGACTGCTCTAGCAAAGGATGACTAAGTTTTGTCTTATACCTTTAAGAGGTTGTCAGGGTCCTTGTATTAAGCCCAAGAGAAGGCATGAGAACTTCAAAGAAGCCGGAGGGCCCTTGTACAAAGCCCAAGAGGAGGCGGGGATACTTTTAGGAAGCATGTGGGTCTCAAACCAAGAAAAGTTCAAGAAATGCTATTCACCAAGAATAGATCATTTAGTGAAAGTTCTGTGATTTAAAGAAATTCAAGAGATGCTATTCACCGAGAATAGATCAACTCCGGGGAGTAGAATTTCTTTGACAATTTCTAAAGTGACAGCCTGAGAAAAGGTTCACGAAGAATACTGTCTTTCTCTTTGTTCCATATTATTTAAGCCCAAGAGAAGGCAAAACTATATCTGGAGATCCTATGGGGATCTAGTTTTGTTTGTATTTTAAGAGTGACCAACAAGGCTTTACCTAGTTCTAGACCTAGTTGTCGGGGAAAACTCTAAATAACTATACTAGTATATATACAGTTGATATATGACAAGTATTTAAAAAAAGGCATGAAAGATGACTAACCATGTGCAGCTTCCCACAATACAGTTATTTATATATGAAAGCGTGTAAAAGAAAGCCGATAAAACTTACAGGTGAGCAAGCTTCCATGATGTATTGTTAGTTGTTTAAAGAAATTAAAGAAAGTTTTGATAACAATACATATATTTGAATCTAAATCAAAAGGGAAATTAGTGTTGAATAGATTGTGGGGCTTATACTCAAGGAGAGGCCCAAGGTTTAACAGTGATTGCACCGTTGTTTTGGATATTGTACAGGGACTTATACAACGATTGAGGCCCAAAAAGGTTTATGTACAACAAGGGTTGGGTCTTACACTCTAATAGAGGTCCAAAGATTATTTAAAGAAAAGAAATGGGACTTATAACACGAGGGTAGGCCCAGATGATTTTATTTTAAACTGGCGATCGCGCCGAGATTTTTGAAAACACTGTAGGTCTTATACAATGACTGAGGCCCAAACTATTTTGGTTTCAAAGAGGGATTGGGTCTTACACTCTATTAGAGGCCCAAAAGGTTTGAAAATGAATAAAGATGGGTCTTATAGCTCAATGAGAAGCCCAGTTGATTTTGTTAAAAAGGCGATGATCGCGCCGAACTTTTGAAAATATACAGAGGGACTTATACAATGTGTGAGGCCCAAAAAGGTATTATTTACAAAGGGGTTGGGTCTTACACTCTATTAGAGGCCCATGAGTGTTTGAAAAAGATTTATGAGGGTGGAATTAATCAAAACCCTAATTTTGTCTAAAATGAAATTAATTTTGTTTAAAAAATAATAAAAATTATTGAAAACATGTGAAAAATGAGTGGTGATCTTGGATCAATGTTTCAAAAATCATGTTTTTATCCACAAAATGATTGAAAACCATTTAAGTTTGGAAAATCAAGAAGGAAAAAATATTTTAAATGTTAAAAAACAAATAAAAATTAATTCTTTGCAAAAATATCAAGTATATGAAATAAATAATATTTTTGGGAAATTTTTGTAAAATAAAATATTTTAACATTTTTGTGAATTATTAAAAAAAAGAATTAACTCAAAATCATTAAAATTCAGAGAGAAATTAATTTTTGAATCAATTAAATAAAAATCACAAAATTCAAATATTTGAATTTTGAAAAAAGGCGCCAAGAACACGCGCGTGTTCTGAGTTTTGCCCAGATTTGCATTTTCTCATCAATCTCACTGAATACTTAATGATCTTATCAATCTACTCATTTTCACCTCACGATCATATCAAGGGTCTTTAATTTCATTTATTTTAAGCATGGAATAAGAAATCAAAGAGAAACCTCAAGAACCCTAAATTCTGCATGAAGGCTCAGAAATTCCACACACGATTCATACAAAGCAATTAATTGAGGGGAAACATTCCATACATGATTATGAACATATGGCAAAAGTATTGTGCGAGGAAATATGCATGAATCATGAGATGACCAAGTTGAGGCTTACCACTTGCAGCTGGTGATCGTGTTTTGAGTTAAAGGTGTTACAGCTTGGTTCCAATGATGTGGACAGCTTCCCTAGGTGCTATGGAGTGTGTCTGAATGCTTGGAGTGGATTGAATTGAGATGGAACTTGATTTGGCACCTCAACTGCAAATCTGTCAAAGGCTTAGGCAGATGGCTGGTGATTTTGTGAAATCAGTGTTCCAGTTGTTGGTTTAGTGTTTGATCAGCTCACATATGATGTTTATGAGGTGTGTGAGTGATTGGTTTGGTTGGAATTGCTCTTAAACTCAAAACCCGATAGTGACTTGCTTTAGAAGGCAAATTTGGAAGTGAAAGTGTGATTTTGAGAAAGGCAAGTGTTATAGGCCTTTGGTGTACTCAAACTGATTATAAATAAGGTCTATTTATAGTGTGTCAAGTTTGTTTTGCAAGGAATAGAAAATGGCAACTGCAGCAGGCCTTTGGCCAATGTGGATCAAATGGAATCTCAAGTCTCCTCTAGCCATTGACTTGAGATTAGAGCACAGGCCTATGGTTCTCTGATTCAAGGATAAGGCTTGACTGAAGTGTTCATCTTTGCTCTGATACATGCCACCTCTAAGCATCCATTAAATGCCTCAAAACAAAATTGGAGTCTTGAGGCATCTTTAGCTTTTAGGGGTGCCAAACCTATATGTAGTTCCAAAGACTTGGGAGGCTTATGGATTAGTGTTTGTTCCTCCTTGGTCTCCCCATGAGGTGTGCAGATGGATAAACTTGTTTGCCATTTGCATAAATTGATCAAATTGAGCCCTAATACACAAATCTGCCTTGCACACCAGTTTGCAGCAAGGCAGGTTGCAGTTGTCATAACTCCTAGCTCAGATGGAGTTTGATGGAGTTCTTGGACATTTTGGAAAGCTGACATATCCTATTTCAACATGATGTCCAACTTTGGTTTTGAGTCAACCTGAATTATAATGAAAAATGCCTCTACATTTGGGAAAAAATAAGGCAGATTCTGACTTAGCGAAAATTTCACTAAGTGTTGGAAAAATATCACTTTTGTGTTTTCAGCCATTTTGATCACTCCGTAACTTAAAATCCATGAGGAATTGGAATGAGGTGCAATTGACACTTTTAAAGTATGCCATGAGAGCTACAAATCCATCTTTGGACCATCCAAAATGGTGCTTGGATCTCAAAGTATGATCCTTGGAAGTTGGTACCCTAGCCACTTTGTTCCATAACTTAGAAAAATTCTAAGTTTTTATGGTTACCCCTTTTACAAGTCAACTCACTTTCTTTGATTTTTCTTAATGAATGATGATTCAAATCACATATTAACATTGTTTTAGGGTTGAGGAACCATAATTGTGAAAAATCTCAAAAGTCAAACTTGACTTTTGTGCACCGTTGACTTTTTATCAGATGAATTCCAAATTGTGCGATCCTTTGTGAAATCAAGTCCTTGATCTAAATTAAACTTGATGGATATGTTCTATAGGTGTTATAAGGTGTATTGAGTCATGTCCCAAGGTTTGGGAGCATGTCTGGGCCAAAAGTCAATGGTTCAGTTGAGTCTTTCCTCGAAACCCTAATTGTGGTCTTGATGAAATTGAAACTTGTGGATCAAGCTTCTTGGATTAATCCATTGTTGTAAATGGATCAATGTGGTTTATTAGAGACCCTAAAATCATGTCTTGAGGTCTTGGCTCATGTTTTGTCCCAAAATTCAACTTAGGGGTGAATTAGGTCAAGAAACCCTAATTCCTGATTTTTTGGTAAATGCATCCCCTGAGGCTAAATTGACTTGATGATTAGGTCCATGAGGTCCCTTGGAGTATCTTGAGTTATATTGTGAAGCATTGGCTCATGCCTGGATGAAGATTTTCATCTTGAGGCCCTGGTCAACCAAAACCCAAATTTGGTGACACTGGCGATCTTGAGGCTTAATCCACTTGGAATGCTGCAACCTTGTTCCTGATTCCTGATGTGGGAGTCCTCTTGATCATTTATGTGTGTTTGAGAGGTTAGACAAGTTGAAGATCATATCATTCCTTGATTGATCCTTGGTTTAAGGCTATGAGAGGGCTTAAAACCCTAATTCTTAATTGTAGTGAATGCTCAACAATCCTTGAGGAGACTGATTGAGGCATGAAGGTACATCCATATTGTGGTAATGATTTACACAATGATGGGAAATCTTAGTGGTCAAAATTTGGGGTATTACAACACAAAAAGAGTTTAGTTCGTATATTGTATACTAGTCAAGGATTCAGATTGAAGATCGTTATATTTTCAGTGTCAATTGGATATTGTGATTGTACTAAACTCGTGTAATTTTGTCACAAATATTATTGGAATTTTTTTTCAGTGGGCAACCATAGGAGAATGGATTAAGCTTAGCGAGAACGATAACTAAACCACTATAAATCTTGGTTTACACCTCTCGCTCTCTCTCATATGTCTATTCCAAACATTCCTTATATGGACCAACATCTGAATGACACGAGTTTTGATCCCATCATGCCCTATAACACAAATTCTACCTCTAAGACCCCTAATGATGTGTCGCTTTCACCTAAGACTTTGTATGATGTATCCTTATCACTTGCCAACTATTATCAACCAACATTAGTTGTTGGTCCTGACATGTCTCGTTGACCTAGTATTTTGATGCTTGAGGTGTTTCCCACTATGTTTTTACCAGAGGTATATGTTCATACTAAGTCACTATCAGGTCCCTCACACTTACCTGAATTACAAAGCTAGTATGTTGACAACCCGCAATTGTTTTCAAGGGGGAGTGTTAATTAAGATGTATGTGTTGGGTATGATCAAGTTTATCTCGTGGGGGTGGTTTATGGCCTCTAATCGGTGCGGGTTGTCTTGCTCTTGGGATGATTGGCGTTTCAATCCGACATCTTTTTCCTTGTAATTTGGTTTTCTAGCTCTGCTGTATTTTTTATGGTTCTGCTGTTATTTTGGATTTTGTTTTTTCTTTTGGTTGGTTGATATCTTTGTAAGGGTTGGGCACCCTTGTGCTCCCTTTTAATTCCATTTTGCTTATAAAAAAATCAAGATACTCCTTAAATTAACACTCATCCCATGATGACTCAAGCCAATATATTTAATTCTAAACCTAAAGCCTATGTAGCTCTCATTGAGCCTATTCTAATCAAACAAGCATTGTGTATCCCTCAATGTCTTCAAGCTATAGAACAAGATTATAATGCTTAGTTGAAGAACAACACCTAGACACTTACTATTCTACCTACTAATAATAAAGGCGTAGGTTGCATGTGGGTCTTTAAAGTTAAAGAGAATTTTGATGGAATTGTTAATGAGTACAAGGCATGTTTGGTGGCTAAAGGCTTCCATAAACAACTTGTTTATGACTATAATGAGAGCTTATGTCAAGTGGTCAATCCTCAACAATAATTGTAATCCTTAGAGCATCTCCAATGGTGCAACCTATTTTTGGGGTTTTTGTTGGACTCATTAAGACACATCATCTTCAAGCAACTCATCCAATTTTTACTCCAATGATGCAACTCTAAAGAATCTATATTGGGTCCCACCACTTTCTTAATATATTAATATAATATTCATATTAAATTTTATTTTATTTAAAATAATAATTTAAATTATTTAAATTATAATTAATATAAATAAATAAAATTAAAATTAAAGATAACATTTAAAATAATAATTAAAATTAAATATTAGAAAAAGAAAAAGAAAAAGGAAAAAAGAAAAATAAAAAGCTGGAATATTTTTATTATTTTAATATTCCATTCTACCATTGCACTGCAATGAAACGTTCTCCATCTGGCACAACAATAATGTCCATTTTTCTTAAAAGTTGGTGTCCAGCTGGCGAACCAACACAAGAATCCTCTCGTTGGAGTTGGTCTTACATTTGTTATCACAAACAGAGAGGAACTACAACAGGTTGACATTAACAAGTCTTTCTTAATGGTACTCTGCAAGAGAAGGTTTACATGGAGCAACTTCATGGATTCACTATTTCTTATAAGAATTTTGTCTGACCACTCTATGGCCTTATACAAGCATCAAGGAAGTGGTATGAAAACCATTACTAAACCTAGCTACACTTTGGATTTGTGTCAAGCAAATGTGATAATTCTTTATTCATTTATTCTCATCAAGAAATTATCATGTATGCTTTGGTTTATGTTAACGATACGTTAATCATTTGCTTCATCTCCAAACTAGTTTGTGGCCTTATCAATAAACTCCAGCTCAAATTTTCCTTGATGAAGCTTGGTAGACTTGAATATTTCATTAGAATTGAAGTAAACTATCATGCTTATGGGTTTGCCTTATTTTCCCAATCCAATTATATCAAAGACCTCCTAGCAAGAACTAACATGACAGTTGCCAATGGAGCCGTCAGACCCAGTGCTTAGCAGTCTCAAACTCAACAAACATGACAATGATGTCATCTTAGATCCTCATCGGTGTAGGTCAATTTGGATTTGTAATAGTTACCATAACTAGACCTAGTATTGCTTTCGGTGTTAACAATGCTTTCTAGTTCATGTCTTCTCCCTAACCACACATTGGGCAAGTGTTAGAACAATTCTAAGGTATCTAAGTGGAACAGTCAACTATGTATTCATCTCGCTTCCCTCCAATGCTCACCACAAAGTCTCTCTCATAGCACATAATGATAGTGAATGAGCTAGTGACATTGATCCATTTATCTTCTTTGGTCCAAATCTAGGCTCATTGAGCTCTAAGAAACAATATCTTGTTGCTAGATCTAGTGTAGAGGCCGAGTATCGAGCACTAGCACACACAGCATCTGAACAGTCATGGATGGAATCTCTCCTAATTAAGTTGTGCATTTCCTTTTTCCCTCCCCCTTACTTTGTGATAATCTCAATGTTGCGGTCCTCTCACATAATTCAATCCTCCAAGCTTGCACAAAACACATTGAACTATATAAGAGTGTCATCTAAGAAACTAGTGATCTGACATGTCCCTACTTCACTACGAATTGCAGCATCCTTATCCAACCTCTAGATTATGCAACATTTCGAGATCTTCAAGTCAAGCTCAAAGTTGGCTTACGACCATCGTGAGTATTACAATAATCTTTTAAAATATTAACCAGAGTTAGTTGATTGATTCTATTTGACCATCATAATAAGTGGTTTAGTTAAATAAGATATTCATCATAACATAGCTTTTAACACAACATAAAAGAGAAATTAAGTAAAACCTCAGCTATCATAATCACCCATCTCTAAAATTATATAACAATTACTCTCATCTTTCTCTTCTTACCTGCTTCGTCTTCCTCGCCCTCTCTCAAACACCCCAATTGCCTTCCCTCTTTCTTCTTCTAGTGATCTTTAAGGTACACACTTTTAGAACATTTGTACTATAAAAGTCTTTGTATACTATTATTGTAAAATTAATATATTCGTATCAATATTCTATAAACATGAACTGCAAAAGTCATTTTTACAGCCTAATATATATTGTTTTTTAAAAAGTAAATCGTATAGAATCATCTTTACGGCCCATTTCACATGCAATAAGATTCATCTTGACGAAATAACTTATTCTTTTCAGAAATTAATTCAGCATAAATGACATAGTTTTTGTGATATAAAAAGTGTGGTTGTAGCTTTAAGAAAAAGTAAATGATATGCTTTCGAAAAAAAGTTAAATGGATTTCTTGTCTCTTTTCATATATGTAGAGGTGTGGATACAGATGGTAACGGCGTGTAGAGAACCCCTATAATTGTTTCAATACCCAAAAAATTAATTGGTTTTGGAGGGATAAAAGTGATTTTCACATGGTGGTTGCTCTATTCTTAAAGTTAGAATTAATAATTTTGAATATAAAGAGGTTTTTTTTCTTACATGGTGATTGTTTTATTTAACATTAAAATCATCGTTCACATCGCTTTTATATAAATTTATTTTTAATAGGTTTATGAATTTTTTAAATATCTAATATTTTATTTTTAATTCTCAAAATAATTTTTTTTAAAGAATAATTTTTCTAAAATTTTTCATCAATATTTTCGGTCCCTCAACAACTTAGTGACGGCTTTTAAAACTAAGCGACAGTTTTAAAACTTAATGACAAAATTAGTAACAACAATATTAACGACAGTTTTAGTAAGAGATATTTAAAGAATAATTTTTTTTTTTAAAATGACCACTCTTTAAAGAAATATTTTTAAAGGACTAAAAATAAAATATAAAATATTTAGCAGAACCACAAACATATTTAACGTATATTTTATGTTTAATTCAATCAAAATTTAAATGTATAATAAATCCTTATCACCATATCAATTTCTAACTTGTGTCCATATAATTTGGTTTGCTTAGTTTTGTTTATGGCGAATATATGTCATTTTGCTTTTGATCACCGTTCTTTTTGTTTTAATTTTTGTAAAATTGGTTTATAATAAAAATGGTCCTTCTAATATGTATATTAAAATTTACACGAGCTAAAAAAAATCAAAGATAAACTACATATATTTGCGGAGACTAAAACAAAGTAAAAAACATTACCAGAACTAATTTTTTAAAAAATATATATATATTTTTTAATACATATACTTAAACTTGATAGGACTAACTAGTCTTAAATATGTTTACGGATGTGAATTGTCTAGATTTAGTTTAACAATTGTAATAACTTGTGTCCGTCAATAATATTTCTTTGGCTAAGTCTTCAAAAATAGTTTTATGTATTAATTTAAATTATGCATTGCACTAAATATAAGTTTTCATGCATCTGACCTAAAGGATTTGAATTTTATAAAGTTGTAAGTTGAATCACCTTTTGAAACCAGGTTCGCTTTGGCCTTTTTGTTGGCAAAATTGATTCAAAACAGTAAAAAAAGGCAATTCGAATTAGGGGAGTTAAAGTCGTGGAAATTTAGTTTGGTTAGAGCTTTGGGATGAAGACAGGTTTTACCATTCACCAAAAATTTCGTTTGAACTCAAATGTTGTGCCTTCAAAAATAACTTATTTGGATGTGGTGTTTGGACTAACATCTCCTCCTACACCAAAATCGAACTCTACATTTTTAGTCAATGAATATTGTGAGACTTTCTTCTTTGAGTAACACTTTTGTGAGAGACGCATCACATACTCACCTAAAACCTTAAGGTGATAGGTGTGTGGGTTCTCTCACTTATAAATGTTTAAATCTTCACATTCTAGACAATGTAGGACTATTACCCATACTACTCACACTTGCTATACTTAGAGATGGCAATTTGACTCATCTCCATAGGATACCTACAAAAATTACTCACAACGGATAGGGTAAAAACCCGCAAAATGGGTACGGGCATGGACACGGGCAATTACCCAATAAAATACGCAGGTATGGGTGCGGGTACGGATACCTTAGTATCCAACCTGCCTTATACCCGCACTATATAAATTTATAGAGTTTTATTTTTATTATTATAAACACATGTATATTTATCTATTTTATTGAATACATCTATATTAAACTTGTACACATTTTAATATAAGTGTTTGTTATTTCTTAACTAAACAATAATATCCTTGAATTTTTTTAATGTTCTTAAAATGACATGATAAATTATAATTGATCGATAATGTTTTATTAGAAATGCGGGTAAACAAGTACAGGTATGGGTATTTAGCTACCCATAAGATATGAATACGGATACAAATGTTGGTGTCCACACGCGTATGGGCTCGGATACGGAGATTTTTTTTAAATGCGGATATGGAAACGGATACTATAATACTCTGTCCAAACCCTACTCATTGTCATTCATAGTTATACTCAACAGTCGTCAGTTTGAAATTTTAGATGTACCTTTACATGTTTGGATTGATTAAACTTTGCTATAGTTGGGAACCTGCTTTGAAGAAGGCATTATAGATAATGTTATGACATTGGGAAGGAAATAGTTTGATATATGCAAAGTCAAGCTGTTGGTTTTATATTTTTTTACTAGTCAAATCCAAAATGAAGGTTTTAGTGAACGAAGAAATCTTATAGATTGGTGTGGTGGGAGAAGGGGCGGTGAGAGAAAGTGGCGTGGAGGTTGGAGAATGGAATTTTCAACGATGAGGGAAGCATATCCAACATCTTCAACTAAAACATTTTCAAATTCGATTTGTCATAGGCAGAAAATAAGGCACATCCAACATTTTCAACGGTGATATAGTTCTTATTCAAAAGGGTTGACAAAGGGAATGGGGTTCGACTTTCCGATGGACCATTCGAAGGAAAGTTTATAATCACTGTCCTTTGATCCCTGGTTTTCAAACCAACTATAGAAGTCTTACTATTCATAATTAATACTCCATCGATTCCTTTTTAAGTGTTTTTTTTTTACTTTTTATATTTATCAAAAAAATTAATCAATATAATTACTTTTCAAACAACAATTCTCCTTTTATCTATAATATCTCTAATTATTTATTACATTCATCTAACTTTTTTTCTCTCTGTAATGATTACTTAGGGGTAATTTTGACAAAAGTGCAATTAATACTACCTTGAACTTTGCAAGTGACAATTAAAAATGAACAAATAATTATTCTAAAAATGACACTTAACAAAGAACGGAAGGAGTAACTTTTAGCTAAACCATAAAGACCCATTAAAGGTGGTCTTCAAAAGTTAGGGTTATTTTGTACACTCAAATTTTTAAAAATGTCCTCTGGTTTTAGAGATGTATTTTTAAACACGTCTTTTATACACATTTCATCTGTTTTTTAGTCAAATCTCAATTTTATGGATAAATTTATTTCGAAAAATTTCAGAAAATGTTCAGAATCTCTTAAAGTTAGCTAAGAACCCTATGTTTATCTTCTTCAAATCTGCATTAAATTAACTAATTAAGAGATTTAACTAAACTTATAGAATAAATTTATTCATAAAATTGGGATTTGACTAAATTTATAGAATTAACATTTCTAGAATAAATTTATTCATAAAATTGGGATTTGACTAAAAACGAATGAAATGTGTGTAAGAGATGCGTTCGAAAATATATCTCCAAAAACACTGAACATTTATAAAAATTCATGTGGTACATTAGAAACAAGTAGGATTTTGTTTAAGATTTGGACTATAAGATAGAAGAGAGACACATCCTCCAAAATGAGCTAGTTTTTGTAAGTAAGGTGCTTTCAAATTTGTGGTATATACTCTAGTGTCAAGACTCTTTGAATTTCTAGAGATTGAGAGTTGTGTGGCTCAAAGAGGTGTTTCTGATTAAAGTTGCTTTTCATGTTGGTGTGAAAAAAGGTGGAGAAGAAATGCACTAGTGACTCTCATAATAGGAGATATGTGAGTTGAAGAGATATCAAAGGTTAGAGAGAAATTGGTTAACAACTTCACAAACCAATGTCTGAAGCCTCTTAAAGATAGTCCTAAGTTCGATGGGATTAAGTTCCCCTTGATCTCTCATTAAAATAAGCAAACCTCTCGACCCTATTTTTTTTAAAGACGGGTTTGGTTATGACTTAGTTTTCCCAAAGAATTCAGATTCCCTGTTTGAAGTTTTTAGGACATTACTAGTGACTGGACCCAAGGTTAGAGTCGGTTTGACATTTGGTATTTTAATTCTTCTCTTGTCATATAAGGTGAATATGAAAAACACTATTGTAAAAGAACCTTCATTAAAATTAGTCAATAATAATAATAGTGATGTAGCACAACGACGTGACCTTTTTTTATATAATTTTTCATTTTTTAAAAGTGACTTGGTTGTTTCCATGTGTTTTTTAATTTTTATTTCAATTATTTTAAATTCATATAATTATTAAAACCAAATGAATTATTATAAATTTTATTTAGAAAATAAAATTATTTTCATTTAAATTATTTTCAATTTAAACAACACAGTCTAAATATTTAAATATGTTTGAATATTATTATTTTTTAAAATATTTAAAATGTGTGTGAATATTATTGAAAATAAATAAATATTCAAATGTAGTTAAATATTATTTAAACAAATTAAATTCTTAAATAACAAAAAGAACAATATAATGTGTTAATAAATGTGGTATGTGTTTGAATTTTTATTTGAATATTCGTTATCAAAATAATCCAAGAGCCATCATTATAACAAAAAGAACAATTAACTAATTAAGTGATACTAAAAAATATAACAAATTAATATATTAATAAATATCTTATATGAGCCAAAATAAACAAAAGTGTAATAGCTCAACTATTGATCTTATGTGCCCAAAAGTCTATAGTTTGAAGTTCTTTGACCTCAAAATAAATTTGTATTAGTTTATTTAATTTTAATTATAAGAATTTAAAATAATTGATGTGAAAACTAATAACAACATATCAACTTTTATATCGGCTATCAAATATAACAATGAAATCAAAGTTAAACATTACATTTAACCTCTAAACTTCAATTGATAAAAAAACAAAATTTTGACCCTTTTTTGACAATTTTTTAAAACCTTAAATACCACGATCTACCCCGACAACTATATCCTCATCCGAATCCATGTCGTGTCAAATTCCTACTTCTTACGCAAACACAAAATCCACCTCCGTCAATAACCGTTAACCTCCCAAAACTATGATGTAAGGGTAATAAGTGTTAGAACTATGTTCCAAGAAAGATGAATGTTTAAGAAAAAGAAGAAGAAGAATGAGAGAGAGAAGAAAAGAGATTAGGGTTTGCAAAACTTTCTAAACTTTATTGTGTTAAAATGTTGTATATGCTATATGTAATTACAAATTACAAAGCCCTTTATATAGACTATCAAAGCCCAGGCCCAAATAAACATTTTGACTAACTCCTTAACAGCTATATTCAGCTCTGTCGAATACAGTTGACTACACAACACTACAACTAATTCGACATCGACAAAAACCTATAAAGACTCAGACTTCGACTTCGACAGAGAACTTGAATTACTTCTGATCGTACCTGGATCAGACAGTTTTTGGTGGCCAACAACGTCGTCTAGACTTCAGCTCCGGTGAGGTTGAAAGACGGTCGGGGGGTGTACCTGCAAGGTACTCCGACGCTCAAGTAAGGTAACCGTAAGAGAAAAAGCAGGTACAAGAGAAGAAGGTTAGAGTGTTAAGAAGTGAGTAACCTGACCCTCTCAAGTGAGAGGGTATTTATAGAGAGCCCCCAGCGCGGGGACGACGTTTACTTGCATTGGGCTGGATTGCCAGGCCCAATCCAAGTAACTGCCAGGGCTTACGTGGCGTAGTGAAGACCAGCACGTGGTCTTCGCCATGGGGTAACCGTCCCTAGATCTCCGGAATTAGGACAGACCGATTCCATCGCGAGTGGGTGGTTACATGAGAACGTGTCCTCGCGGGGAGGAGTCCTACGTGTCGGGGAGAGACGTGTCCTCGCGGGGAGGACTCACTTGCGGGCGGAGATGGCTCCTCTCGGGGAGGAGCACATGAGCGTCGAGGAGAGGCGAGCCCGGGAGGCTTAGGCCCCGCACCCGACGGTCCATCCGTAAGTTCCGTACACACCCGAGGTTTAGGCGCGTGCCCGACCTATGGAGGTGAGCCTGTGCTCGACAGTGGTCTTGCTAGGAGTTCTTATTGGGCCGTCCTAGGCCTTGTGGGTTGGGCATGCTCGACTGATGAGCATGCCCCGGCCCAGTCCAGAACAGGAGCCCCCCAAGTCATTGCTCTGAGCATCAGAGTGATGACTTAAGGGCTAGCCATGTCGAGGACTCATCGAGGAAGGGATGCTAACGAGGAGCGGTAGGTCAAGCGGGGAGAGAAGAATCGACCCTCGGTACGGGTTGACCGAAGTTGCGCGACGTCGCGGGGATATGAGAAGTCTGAAGCGAGGTGAATGGGAAAGCGCTCGTTGGGAAATGAAAAGACGCGCGTGGGGACCGGGAAACGTGTGCCACGCGTCACAACTCATCATTCCTTAGGGCGGCTACGCTATGGTAGCGCAATCGATTGCCTAGGAGCCCTCGAGACTCGTGAAAGCCTCATAAATAGGGGAAACCCGTGTCATTTGCACGTTTTTCGCTCTCCCTTTGCTCAAACTTTCCCTTCCTTCGCTCTCCCTTCAACCACCGTTCGCCTCCGTTCGCCGCCGCTGACAGCCGTACCGGAACCCTACCGGAAGTACTTTTTGAAGTAAGTTCTCTCTTTTCCCCCTTTTGCTTGCATTTGTAGGGTGATTCTTATGGTGAACTGATGGAGTTCCCATGGAAATCACGAAATATCTGGCGAAAATGACGGAATTTCATAGTTTATTCGTTGAATCTCGCGGGGAGAGACGATGAAATCCACGAGGACATGAAGAATGTTCCGGGGTCGTGAGATGAACGTCTCTCAGTTCTTTTGTTGAATCTCCCGGGGATAAATGATGAAATCCCCGAAGAATGTCACGGGGACGTGGGTTGAATATCTCGGGGTCCCGCCCAACGCCGCTCCCCGCGGACCTGAGGATGGTCGCGGGTTCGCGTTCCCCGACGTTCCCTCCTCGCTCTTTCACTTGATTAGCAGTAGAAGGGGTGGATTTGATATGGGTCATCGAATTCACAGTTTCCTTCTGCTTTTCAGGTAAATGGACGTATTGCAAGTGGCCGAGGGGTCTTTGGATATCTACGACGGGCCTAGTTCACCTATGGCGGAGACATCCAGCGCCGGGGAGAGGACGCCCGACGAGTGGGCCTGCGAGGAGGCCGTGAACATGATATCCGAGTTTGTCGACCAGGATGAGGAGGGAATATTTTGTACCGTCGAGCACCGCCTTATAGGTTCACCGAAGTCGTGGAACGTGTTTAGGCCTCTGCCACACAATCGAATCTGCTCGACGTACAGCGGGATGCGGTTCCCCATCTATGAGTTTATGTTCGACGAGGCGGGGTGGCGTCTGCCTTTCACGGATTTCCAGCAGGCCGTATTTACCTGGTTGCGTTTGGCCCCTTCTCAACTCCACCCCAACTCTCTTGCTTTCATTAGGGCCTTCGAGCTAGTGTGCAAATATCTGAAGATCGGGGCGACCGTGCCCTTGTTTTTCCGCATTTTCCACCTTCAGCGACAGGCCGGGGACGGTAGGCACGGTTGGGTGTCCTTCAAACAGGTGAACAGCCTGTTTCACACTTATATGGACTCCGTGTGGAATTTCAAGTACCGGTACTACCTCGTGAGGCCGGTCACACACGAGGCCGTGAATACCATGTACAATCGGGTTGTCAAACAGGTGGGTGGATGGCGAGAGGAGACCCTTGTGCCTAAGTTTCTGTTGTTCTGGACTGAAGAACACTTCAAGAGGGGAACGGACAACTATATCGTCAGCCCCGACAAACTTTGTGAAGGGGATCGCTTGGCTCACGAGGCCATATTTAAGTTCGTCAGTGGGTTTAACAAAGCGAAGCTCGTGATGCCAAACGGGGACTTCGTTCTGGGCGATGACGGGCAGGTCTTGACGAAGCGTCGAGTGATCAATACTAGGGCTGTCCTCGAGACGTTTTCTGACGAGGAGGCTCTCGAGCTGTTAGGTGGGGGTGGTCTCCCCGACTTGTCTTTCCCTTCATCCTTCTTTTCGAACTACTGACCTCTTTGTTTTCTTTGCAGATAAGATGTCGAATTCTGAGGAGCGCTTCAAAAAGCTGAAGGTCAGCCGCGCTGCGAAGAAAGGAGGTAAGAGTCGTGTCGACCAGCTCCGAGTGCAGGAGTCCGTCCCCACCCCGACACCCGGGGGTTCCTCTGGCTCTCACCAGGGTAGTGATTCTCTCAGCCCCCAGAGCTCTCCGAAGAGGCAACGGCTTGCAGACACGGTGGATATCGACCTTACCGAGCACGAGAGCCTCCCTGCCGTGAAATTTGTGTTCCCGCCTTGTCACACAAGGCTGAACTTCTTTATGGGTAATAATTTGCTCAGCGTGGGTGGCCCCGAAACTCAGGCCATCTTAAGCGTCGACAAGGCTTCTCGGTGAAGGATGCTGGTGGAGGATGTGTCTGCTGTGATGCGGGTTTGCGCGGCTGCCTTGGTTCTGAATGACGAGGCGTGCCCCGCAAGCGAGCTGAACAAGTTGCGAGAAAGTTTCCAGTCCATCTCGGCCGAAATGGAGAAGGTGGGTAAGGAGCTGGCTGACTGCAAAAGCCAGAACCAGACCCAGGTCGAGCTTCAACAGAAATTGGAGGAAAAGTTGATGAGTGCCGATGAGGAGCGGAAACGTCTTGCCGGTGTCGAGGAGGAGAGGGATGGTCTCTTGGCGAGGAATGCTGAATTGGAGGAGGCTGTCTGCCCCGCTGAGGAGGAAACCGAGGAGGATAGGTTGCTGACTTCGCGGGCAGCGCTGATAGCGAAACTCCGGGAAGCCGAGGAAGATAATCTTGCGGTCGTGGGCATAGGTTTCAAGAACGCGGTGGAGCAGCTTCGGGTCCTCAACCCCGACCTTTCGACCGAGGGGATTGACCCCGACTACGAGGTGGTCGACGGTCAGATCGTGCAGCCGATGAGAGTCGATGAGGTCCATGATCCCGAGCAGCCTGAAGGGACCGCCGCTGAGTAGGATTTTCTTCCCCGTTTTGTTCGTCCTGCGAGCCATTTTTATTTATTGTAATATTTTTGCCCGGCCTGCGTGCCAGGGGCTTTTTGACATCTGATTGTAGTATTTGTACACTGGGCTTCTGCCCGTTTTAATGTACCTTTGTTTATCTGCTAATGTTGTTTGCATGGTTTTAATTGTGTGTGATGTTAATGCATTTGTTATACTTTGTTTTTTTGTCTAAGTATTAACGACTTCTATACCTTGTTTTTCTGTCTAAGTAATAAAGACTTTGGGATTGCTCGACCTTGATAGTCCCTGACCGCGTGGAGAGCCGGTCGGGTGGTCGGAGACGTATTCCGACCTTCAACGAGGCTAAGAGCTCGGTCGAGGTCTTAGCTTCATGGCATGAACTTCCCATCGCGAGCTGGGTGTTCTGCCTGATTGGTACAACGACGGCGGAGATCGGTCGAGGTATCCCCGTCGGATCAAAGTCCTTGCGCACACACAATGCGGTCTTCGATCATCGTGTTCTGTCTAGTGGTGTCGCGCTCGTACCTTAGCGCGTCCCCATAATCGCGGTGCTAATGTGTCGCGGGCAGTGCTTAACTGTAATATTGTTTTAGCTTTTCAGCGTTCCATGGTCGAGCAAGTTCTTCCCCATGCAGATTTTCGAGGAAATAGGCTCTTGTCCCCGTTTTTGCGCGGACGCGGTACGGGCCCTCCCAGTTCGCGGCGAGTTTGCCTTCTCGCGAGTCTTTCTGGTTCATTCGTATGACGAGGGTGCCCACCTGAAAATCACGTTTAATAACTTTGTCGTTATAACGTACTGTTATTTTCTGCTTAAGCGAAGCTTTTCAGAGAGAAGCGCCCGAACGTATCTCCTCGACAAAATCGGGCTCTTCCCTCAAGGTTTCATCGTTCGCGTCCCCGTCGATGGGGGCTTCTGTCCTCCTCGAGGATTCCCTGATCTCCACGGGGATCACCGCTTCGGTTCCGTAGGTCAGACGGAAAGTGGTATCCCCGGTTGTGGAGTGCAGGGTCGTCCGGTAGGCCCAGAGGACGCTGTGTAGCTCCTCGACCCACCACTGTTTGGCGTCGCCTAGTCGACGTCTTAATCCTCGGAGGATCACCCTGTTCTCCGCCTCAGCCTGTCTGTTCGTTTAAGGGTGCTCGACCGACGTGAAGTGTTGTTTCGTGCCTAGTTTTTTGACGAAGTCTTGGAAGTTCCTGTCGGTGAACTGTGTTCCGTTGTCGGTGACGATAGCTTGAGGTACACCGAATCGGGCGAGGATATTTCTTTTGTAAAAATGTAGTATGTTAAAGGCCATGATTTTGGCCAATGCTTCTGCCTCGATCCACTTCGTGAAGTAGTCCACCCCGATGATGAGGTATTTGTTTTGATATGACCCCTGGACGAAAGGTCCGAGGATATCCATTCCTCACCACGCAAACGGCCACGGGGAGGACAGTGGATTGAGCTTGTTGGGAGGAGCAAGGTGCATATCCCCGTGTCATTGGCATCTGTCGCACTTCTTGACGTGTTCCTTGGCGTCCTGTTGCATGGTGGGCCAGTAATACCCTGCTCGAAGCGCCTTACGGGCTAACGATCGCCCGCCGAGGTGCTGTGCATTGATTCCCTCATGGATCTTATGGAGTATACCGGGGACCTTGGTCTCCTCGACACATCTGAGGAGGGGAATAGAGAACCCTCGTCGGTATAGCTTATCCTCGACTATAGTGTACGAGCACGCCCGTCTCTTGACCATTCCTACTTCTTTGGGATCTTCGGGCAGTTTGCCCGTCATGAGGTATTCATATACCGGGGTCATCCAGCAATTGCTGTCCCCGATGGCGTTGATGTCCGAAATTGTGGCCGGTTTGTCGATGCTCGAGCGGGAAAGCACTTCTTATATGACGGATTTGTTCCCGCCTTTCTTCTTTGTGCTCGCCAATTTGGACAAGACATCTGCTCGGGCGTTGTGCTCACGGGGGATGTGAGTTACTTCCGCAGAGGTGAACTTTTTCATCTTTTCTTTCACCAATGCCAAGTATTCTATGAGGCTGTCGTTCTTGGCTTGGTACTCTCCTCGAGCTTGCGAGGCCACGAGCTGGGAGTCAGTGAAGAGTTTGACCTCCTTGGCGCCGAGGTCCTCGGCCAGCCGAAGTCCTGCGAGGAAGGCCTCGTATTCGGCTTGGTTGTTCGACGTCGGGAAGGATAGTTCGAGGGATACCTCGATCAGGATGCCTTCCTCATTTTCGAGGATGATGCCCGCCCCGCTTCCCTTCGGGCTGGATGCCCCGTCGACATAGATCGTCCATTTCTGTGATCCGTTGGTCGAAGGTTCTGGGACGGTCATCTCCGCTACAAAGTCGGCCAATACCTGTGCCTTTAGGGCTTTCCTCCCTTCGTATTGGATGTCAAACTCGGCGAGCTCGAGCGACCACCTGAGCATCCTCCCCGCCATGTCCAGTCGTCCTGAGCATCCAACTGATGTATCTTCCATCCTCTATATGCTGCTGTCGAAACAACAATCCTGATTGTTTCCAACCTAGCCACTGGCACATAGACTTCGTCGAAATCAATACTAGGTTTCTGCAGAAAACCTCTTGCCACTAGTCTTGCCTTATGCTTGGCAATTTCACCATTTGGCCTTCGTTTCAGCTTGTAAACCCATTTCACATCAATAGGCTTCTTGCTGGCTTTTTCAACAAGTTCCCAGGTATTGTTCTTCTCGATTACCCTGAGTTCTTCCTTCATGGCTTCACACCAATTCGAATCATTCATGGCTTCATCCAAGTTAATTGGTTCATCTTCAGCCATCATCATTACTTCTTCTATTAAGTCACCATCTGCATCGATTGCATTATCTGGAAATCTCTCAAATCCAGCTAACCTTGTCGACTCAGCTCTTGTTCTAGTTGATCTTCTGACATTCTGCTCAGGAGGTTCTTCATTTCGAATTGTCGTGGCTTCAGTTTGTCGGTCTTCTTCAAATACCGTCGGAACTGTCTCTTCCATTTGTCGATCAGTTTCCTGTCGAACTGACCCATGACTCCACTCCCATTTTTTATTTTCATCTACCAGAACATCTCGACTGATCACAACTTTATCATCTTCTGGTGAATATAGTCGATATGCACCAGTTGAATGATAACCTATGAGCACCATAGTTTGACTTCGATCATCTAGTTTTGTTCTCAATTGCTCAGGAACATGCGTAAAACATATTGATCCAAAAACTCTAAGATGACTTACATTTGGCTTCTCACCTGTCCATGCTTCATAAGGAGTCTTCTCGACTAGCTTCTTCGTTGGACATCTATTCAGAATGTATACTGCTGTCGAAGTTGCTTCAGCCTAAAATCTCTTTGGCACCTCTTTAGCCTTCAACATACTTCTCGTCATATTCAGTATACTTCTATTCTTCCTCTCAGCTATCCCATTATGTTGAGGTGTATAGGATGCAATAACCTTATGCTCTATACCTTCCTCTTCACAAAATCTAGCAAACTCTCGAGAGATGTATTCACCACCACCATCAGTTCTCAGTTTCTTTAGCTTGCAACCACTTTGCTTTTCGATAAGCAACTTAAACTTCTTCAACTTTGTGAATACTTCACTCTAACTTTCGATCATATAAATCCACATATATCTGGTGAATTCATAGATGAAAGTTAAGAAGTAATGCTTGCCACCATTAGACCTAACTTCAAAAGGTCCACATACGTCAGAATGAATAAGCTCCAACTTTCCTTTTGACTTAATTGGCAGATCATGCTTGAATGCTTTTCTAGCCTGCTTTGCTTTGCAGCATTCTTCACACACATGATTTGGTTGCTTCACCTGAGGTAAACCATAAACCATCTTCTTCTGATTGAGCATACCCAAACTCCTGAAGTTTAGATGCCCATATCTATGATGCCATAGCCAATTCTTTTCCTCTTCTGTAGTTGACGCAAGACATGAATGATCAATCATGTTAATCTGAACTTTAAAGGCCTTGTTATCAGCCAATGGTGCTTTCAGTACCAACCTACCATCAGCATGATACACCTTCATTTGGTTTTTCTCCAGCTTCTTATTATGTCCTTTGGCAAGTAATTGACCTATACTTATCAAGTTACTTGTCATAGAAGGCACATACAACACATCAGTAATGCTGGCTTTTCTACCATCTCTTCTCATTACAGATATGTTTCCTCTTCCACCTGATGTGATATGTCTACCATCTGCAAACTTTATCACCTTCTTAACTGATTCATCAACCTTGGTGAACCAGTTCTTGTTACCGGTCATGTGGTTGCTACAACCTGAATCAAGATACCACAAATCTGTTTCATCAGCATTTGAATGAGTATCTGCCATTAGTAGCACACCATCAGAATCATTATCTTCTGCCTGTGCATACTGCCCTTTGTCACTCTCTTTTGCTCGTGCTTCCTTCTTCTTTCGACAGTCTCGAGCATAGTGACCAAAACCTTAACAATTGTAACACTGCACGTCTTTCATGTCAACTTTCTTCCCAGAATACTTGTTGCCCATGCCTTTCTTTATTGAATCATCATGATTCTTTGAACTCTTGCTTGACTTCTCATCACTAGCAAGATTCCTTCCCTGCTTCACCTTCCCAGACTTCTTGGTGAATTTCGTTTGTAGTGCTTGGTCCGATACCTTTTCTCTTTCTTAATCTCTTTGCTTTAATCTCATCTCATGAGCTTCCAAATAAGCCTGTAGCTCTTCAACCTTCATCTCAGCAAGATTCTTGGACTCTTCAATGGACACTACAAGGTAATCAAAATTTGCAGTCAGAGATCTTAATACCTTCTCAATTTTCTGCAAATCTGTGATTGTTTCTCCACAAGACTTCATCTGGTTCGACAACATCACCAATCTTGAAAATAACTCCGAAACTGATTCATCTTCCTTCATTTGAATCATTTCGTATTGCTTTCTCAAGGTTTGCAGCTTCACCCTCTTCAGTTTCTCATCACCTCCATACAAGTTCTTTAACTTGTCCCACGCTCCTTTTGCAGATTCTTCTTCGATAATTTTCTCAAACACATTCGGATCCACACACTGGTGAATCAAGAACAACGCTTTGCCATCTTTCTTCCGTTGATCCTTGTACACAGCTTTCTGTTCATCAGTCGCATTCGCCCCTAATTCAATTACACCATCATTCACGATTTCAACCACATCTTGAAATCTGAAAATAACCCTCATCTGCGCAACCCACCGTTGGTAGTTTTCCCCTTTGAAAACCGGTATATTCGCTTGGAATTGTGTGGACGTTGTTGTTCCGTTTGCCATTAGATTCTCTTTGAATCGCAATCGTGCTCTGTTATACCAATTGTTGGAACTATGTTCCAAGAAAGATGAATGTTTAAGAAAAAGAAGAAGAAGAAGGAGAGAGAGAAGAAAAGAGATTAGGGTTTGCAAAACTTTCTAAACTTTATTGTGTTAAAATGCTGTATATGTTGTATGTAATTTCAAATTACAAAGCCCTTTATATAGACTATCAAAGCCCAGACCCAAACAAACATTTCGACTAACTCCTTAACAGATATATTCGACTCTGTCGAATACAGCTGACTACACAACATTACAACTAATTCGACATCGACAAAAACCTATAAAGACTCTGACTTCGACTTCGACAGAGAACTTGAATTACTTCTAACAATAAGTGACCGACTCTTTGTGTCGAAAGTCTTCCTAACATGATAGCCAGACAGCGTATTTCATTGAAGTGCCCATGACGAGATAAGGATGTCTCTCAACGGCAGTACAAACATGTAGATGAAAGAGCTTCTTCTCGAGGGGAAGCATAGTGGATGAACTCACACTTGAAAGAGAGAATAAGTGTGAGTTATAAGTCTCACGTTACTTAGAAAAGTGGAGGTTAAGTTCTTTATAAGTAAGAAGACACGTACACCTGTTACCTTAATGTTTTGCATAAATATACGGTGTTTCTTTCACTTGTTTAAGTGAGTCTAGTGTTTGATCCAATGTGAATATTTCCCCTCATGATAACCTATCATTCGCTTCATGTGATAAGGAGTGAATTGATATTAATCCATCAAAAATATTGTTTTATATAAATATTAAAGCCAAAGTTAGATATTTTTTAGTCCTAATAAAATGACAACCTTTTAAATTATATTTTTACTAAATTTTAATTGAAATTGTATTCCTCTTAATATTACAATTTATAAGACTAAGAAAAATATTTTTAGTCATCTAAATAGTTTATATAAAATGATAACAGAAATTAAAATCGAATAAAACATTCTTAGTGACTAGTGACAGAGTTAGAATTTTTATGTAAATGGCGTATTATTTATAAAAATATATTTTAATTAAATTTTTTATTTTAAACATACTGTTTATATATGGAATTATTTTTTCCATATCTATTTTTAAAAAATATTTTAAGATAAGCATCTTTATATTTTTTATTTTTAGTTAAAATAATGATGATTAAAAAAATTATTTTTTAACTATTTTTTATGTAAGATTTAAAATTAATTGCCTAAAAAAACTTAAAATTAATAAACTACTATTTAGATAAATTAATACCATATTACCTTTAAATTTTAGTCTACATTTTATTAAAGAAAATGTTTTTTTGACTATAGTTTAAACTATTATACTTCTAAAATCTTTAAAACAATACATATGTTGTAGAAATTATAGTGGGGCCAAGTGACCCCATAGACCATTTAGTGACTAAACTTAAGGAGATGTGTTAAACAATCCATATCTAAAAATTCGTATTGATTTTTCTTTATACTACTTCCGATCTTTTTTATAAGAAACATTTTACTTTTTAAGATTTATTAAATAATTAATATATCTGATCTATAATACAGATCAGATACATTAATTATTTAATGAATCTAAAAAATAAAATTTTTCTTATAAAAAAAGACCAGATGGAATAATATTTAATGCACATTTTTTGTGATAATATTTATATTAAATTTTTTAACATGTGCTTAATGGTAAATATAATATTTGACTATTAGATTGGTAAAAAAAATAAATTTTGATCCTCTTTTAACAATTTTTAAAACCTTAAATACCATGAACTCAACTCGTGTGACTCGGATCTACCCCGACAACTACATCCTAAACCGAATCCATGTCGTGTCAAATTTCCTACTTCTTACGCAAACACAAAATCCACCTCCGTCAATAACCGTTAACCTCCCAAAACTATAATGTTTCTTTGTGGTTCTCATTCTCTTAACTTCGTCAACATGTTCCTTCCCTCATGCCATTGCACACGCTTTTCTTTCCCAAAATAGTCTCTCCCTCTTCTCTTTTCATTCCCATAAATCCACACGTTCCCTTTTTTAATGGGTTGCTGTTACATTCGTTTTTCATGCTAAAAAACACATAAAGTTTTGATTTTTATTTCTGGGTTTTCAAGATGTGGAGTAGATGGCGAATCGGGTTATTGAGACAAAGAGTGTGTTCTGTTATGAATGGAAATCACGGTTATGTTAAAAAGATTCATCCTTTTGATCCTTTTTTATTCAATTTGAAGGATTTTAAAATGGGTTATTATGGTGAAAAGAGAAAAGGGGTTACATGTTTTTCAGTTGTTATGATGAACCAAATGAAAAGAGGTATGTCCTCTGGTTCATCAGAGAATAATGGTGAGAAGAAAGAAGAGACTATATCTTTTAATGAAGCTAAGAAGCTTATGAGATTGGTGAATGTGGAATCTCTTAAGATGAAACTTGATATGGGAGGGAGAGAAGTTATTTCTTTTAATGAACTTGTGGAAGCTTGTGAGAGTATGGGGGTTGCTAGGAATTATGAAGAGGCTTCAGCTTATGCTAGGGTTCTTGATGAAGCTGGTGTTATTCTTCTTTTTCGAGATAAGGTCTATCTTCATCCTGATAAGGTTTGTTTTTAACTTTTTTGTTGCATCTGTTTTCTTTTTGGTGAATTGAGTTTGAAGTTAAGTATATTTAGATGTGAGATGAGGTAATAACAACTTAGATTGGGTCGGTTTACATTGATCGAAAAAAGCCGTGATATCTTACTTTTGGGATTAAATTATGTGTGTTTGATTAGGAATGCGGTGTTGAAGAGGATTTTATCGGATTTGGATTCTCTGCGGTCAATTTAGGCCACTAAAATAAATACATGATTTTTTACAGATGTATTCTGAACCATTGGATTTTACATGAACCGCCTAGATTTGCTTGAATGCGTGACTGCGTTAAAATTTGAATGCAGCGGATTCAGGTCCGATTATCCCATTGTCAAGTTGAAATCATGTGTATGCTTCTTTGGAACTGTTTTCATGAATACTTTTGATGCTTTTATTCATTTAGACCGACCACATTTTCATAAGGGCATTCTCCGAAATCCTTAAAAAATTTATGCATTTTAGAGTTCGAATGAGTAACATGGAATTGAGTTTTCGCTGTGAAAGTGTGTTACTTCAGATTTGCTAATTAATTTTGTGTTGCTTGCTCAACACGTTACATGTTTTCAGGTGGTTGATCTGGTTAGAAGAGCCGTCCCGCTTGCACTAACCGAAGAGAGCGATCCAATTAGGGAGGAGTTGCAGAAGCTTCTGCAAAAGAAAGAGGAAATCGACATGTTGGCACATAAGCAGATGCGCCGCGTCCTATGGTGCGGACTTGGTTTCGGCGTAGTCACGGTCAGTCTCTTCTTCAGGCTAACATTTTGGGAGTTTTCATGGGATGTAATGGAGCCTATTACATTCTTCACAACAACTACTGGCTTAGTCATTGGCTATGCCTACTTCTTATTCACATCAAGAGACCCTACTTACCAAGATTTCATGAAGAGACTCTTCATTTCAAGGCAAAGGAAGCTTTATAAGAGGTATGACTTTGATGTTGAGAGATGCAAGGAGCTTCAATACTTGTGTAAAATACCTCTAGATGCTAAATCCATTTTGAAAAAGCGAATAGGAGTCGATCTCGATCTCGACGATGCTTTACACAAGGATTAACGTTTTTTCTAATTGAGTTGATTTTGTTCACCCCTCTATTTTCACATTGGTGGGGGCTTACTCTAACTTATGTTATGGCTTGTGAGTTTTGAGCCACCATTTTTCTTTTTCTTCTTCAATTGTTGTATGTACTCTTAAATACAGAAGATGATTAAATGTTGTCACATGAGCAAGAATGAATCAAACCTTGTAAGATTTGTTCCATGATTAGTCTGAAAGCTATATGAAGTTCTTGGCTTTAGTCCTTAGTACTCTTTTCAATTTATAACAGTATATACTAATTAATTTGATGGATTTTATATTATTTAAACATTAACTTAATAGCTTTTATATAGTTTAAGGAGTATTTTATATACTTTAGACACTTGAAAAAATAGTACTAATATTCAGAGTACTAAATATTGATGGCTTTTAGTAGAAACACTGGCGTTCGCGTGTCCTGGCGCTATTTTTAGTGGTATGTCGGAATTATTACAATAATATGTAGTATGAGCTCTTTAATTGTTGATTTTTAGAAAAATCAATTGATATGTAACATCTATAACTAGAAATTTATGAATGAAAGAATTGATTATGAAAATTGATTTTATCGGATCAGAAAAGGATCAGCAGACAGCAACACGTTGTGAGTTCATTTATTCGCCGGTGGTGGTGAAGAGAAGGGGAGTGTACCTGCAAGGTACTTTGATGTTAAAGTTAGAGACGAGAACATGTCGTGAGCTCTTTTATTCGCCGGTGGTGGTGAAGAGGTGGGAGGTGTACTTGCAAGGTACTCTGATGCTAAAGTCAGAGACAGTGTAAGCAGAGAAAGTACAGAGAAAAGGTGTAAATAATAGAATACATGGCCCTCTAGTGAAAGAGGGTATTTATAATGTGCCCCCAATGCAGGGCCAACGGTTACTTTGCATTGGGTTGGATCGCAAGGCCCAATATGAGTAAATGTCAAGGCTTACGTGGCGTAGGGAAGACCAGTACGTGGTCTTCGCCCTGGATCAATTGCCCCGTGATCTTCGGAAGGTGGGCTGACCAGTTCTTTCGGAAGTGGGTAGTTGTCTGATAACGTGTCCCCGCGTGGGGGGCACGTGGAGTCCGTGGGGGAGACGTGTAAGAGCTCCCCGGGCGTGCAGATGGGTTGAACCTCAATTTGGCCGTGCCCGACGGTGGGTCAGGCTTAGGCCCAGTCCAGAACAAAAATGTTATTGTAGAATCTCCTCTCACATCTAAAATATTTTTCTCTTACAAACATGATACTTAAACCTCTTGCTTGAGCAAATATCTTTAATTCGATAAATTTGGACCGAATTTGAATCCGGACTTAACATATCCCACCCTAATTTTAGGAAATTTCTTATCTCATTACATGAGTTTCTTTTCCACTGTGTGATTTTTCATAAATGTTCCCAGATTTCGGAGATATATCTCCGGACGCGCCCAACGACTTAATAATATTTCGGAGATATATCTCCGAAATAATTTAAACCTTAAACGGTCACATCATATCTCCCATAGCCCATTTTCATTTGAATTTGTTCGAAGATGCATTTACGAAAAATTTTCGGAGATACATCTACGAAGTGTTTCAGAACAGGTTTTTTTTTTTTTAAAATGCATTGTGTATTTGTTCGCAGATGAATTATAAAATAACAGACACACCAAAATAACATGACAATATAGTAATAGGATGTCATACGTCATGTAAATCCAAAATGTAATAACAATGTCAGGAAAAACGTACAAATTATAGTACTAAAGTGCCCCATGTCCTCACGCGATGTATGCGGTACAAAAGTGCCCCTTGTGCCTCTGCATTAATGTCATCAAGTACTCGCCTGACAAAAAACCCCTCAGAGAAGATACCCTCGCCAATGTCTGCCCGCGCCATCTCCACTATGCGACGACAACGAGGCAAAACATCTTCAGTATAATCCAGCTGAGCCTGCTGCTCCTCAAGAATATCCTGATGAGATGGTCTCTGCGGATCTCCTGGAGCAGTCGACACCATGTACGGCTGTATGTATCCGTCGACGTAGCTCTAGTCATTCGGCGCTAAGGTAGCCCGAGCCTCATCCGGTATCAGATGAATTTGATAATCAGCAAACATCTCTTCTATCTACATATGAGTCAAGGCTGAAGGTGCAGAGAGAGACAACAGGGTGTCTGAGGATGGTCTGAGTGTACCCGAACTTCCGCATGACGTGCTCGGGCAGATGAGGAGCAGTGATCGTCGATGAGCAGGCCAGTCATCCGGAGTATAGCGATATGTCGTCAAATGACTGCGTCTGATGGTGATCCATGTAGTAGTTGAAGTGGATGTCCTCAGCAACTAAGTGGTCAAGATAGACTCTGAAAGGCTCGACCGCCTAGTTCCCTCTCAGCGGTATAAAAGCACAGACACGGGGCATCTACTCAGTCTACTCATCCCAACACGACGAGCTAGCGATGCGCGAGAAGTCTTGGAGGATCCAAGCCTGAAATGAAAAAAAAGGCACCGATGCATCCCGATCAGCAGGTGCGGCGGGGTCATCAGTAGATGCGACCGGGTCAACAGAAGGTGGCACAAGTGCATCCCGCCGCCTGTAGGAGGATGTGGGGAATATTGTGTCAGCCGGTGTGTGACGCCCCCAATCTATACCCCCAAATAACACGCAATTAAAGCGGTAAAAAGAAAATTCGAAAATCGATCAGAGTATGTTTGAAACATCATGGCATAGAAAGGGAGAATCACATCAAAGAAACCAAACATACACATAACATGCAACATCTACCCATAATGATATGCAACTGTGGGGTAGCAATTATACAGAGGAAACTTTGTTCCTTACACCCACTTTTCAGAAATTAGAATTAAAGCGGAAAATCTAAAATCTGATTAACATATATACATATAAACAGTTTGTCATACATCAGGTAGCATATGTACAACCAAAATATATCATCAGATATACAAAACAATCACAAACGGCCACCCTATGCTACCCGGAGTCACATATCAGAGCCGACCGACCAAAATAATGAAGACGCAACGCTTCACAAAAAGGAATACCTCCAGCAGCTCTAATCTGCAACGCCTCATAGAGCGTTATAAAACAGCAGAAGGGTGAGAAAAACAACCATAATATAATTGCATAAAATTATATATTAACGCAAAAATGCACAAATAACATATTCTCACCACCAAAGCACCCAGATAAATTATAACAACACACAGTACAATTCACACGTATCGATTACCACTGCACACCAATTGTTCACAACACAATCACACATATTCCATTTCATGAATCACATTCACAAATTCACACATAATTAATTCATGATTTATGCAATGCACATAGACCGACACAACGACTCTATGCACATGCCATGCGGTACCGACTTCCAATGTCACATGTCTCATCATCAGTTCACTCAGGAACTATTGGAACCATCGCTCGTTACTGAGAATCTCAAGTAACTCCCCGTCGTGCCTACGATGTTCACCCGTCGCTTTAGGTCCTCAGGCATCGCCTCATATTTTCGAGGCACACGACGTTAAGGATTGCTTTAAGTCTCCAAAGGAGCCCACAATCGTCTATACCCATCGCTTTAAGTCCTCAGGCATCGCCTCATATTTTCGAGGCACACGATGGTATAGCATATTCCCTCAGGAATCAAATCGTCTCTCAGGACGTTTCCACAATGCACATTATGATGCTTGGCATACAATGACTCATGACACTCACATTGCATCCATGCACACATTCATAATCATGCATAAATCATCAAATACAACACCTAGCATTTCTTGCCTTTCGGCCACAACTTATCCTCACAACAGCATATAAGGCATACATATCCAAAGCACACACATATAGCATAATACATGACAATTATGCACCATTAAAACGACAAAAGTCGACCATTGACACTATTCACATTTACCGACAAAATAAAATCGGCTAACAAATTCTAAACCATCATAATAAGAAAGTACAGCTCAATGGCTTTCCAACGCATCAAACCACGCCTCAAACCGAATCACAGATCAAAAGTTATGCAGAAAACAAAATTACACGAACAGCACTGTTCGCTGGGCGAACCTCCCTCGCGAGCATTCGCTAGCTGCTTCGCTAGGAGAACGTCCCTCGCGAGCATTCGCTAGCTCCTTCGCTAGGCGAATGTTCCAGCGAACCAAGTCAGAACCAAACAGAGCCAAAAACACCCAAAGTTCGCTAGGCGAACACTCTAGCGAACTTTCGCTCACGCCTTCGCTAGGCGAATGCCCGTAGCGAACCTTCGCTACCCTTCGCTGAATGGTTCGCTAGGCGAACCTGCGAAAATTCAGAATCCTTCAGCGTTGTTGAAAACCCAAAAATGATATTTTCCAACCCAAACCATTTCCAAATCAACATATTTCAATCAGAACCTATTCTAATCATGTCAACAAGCAAACTACCACCTTTACATCGATTTCCAACCGTTAAACCATCGATTCTCACAATCCGACCTAAAATCAAAAGTTATAAAACACCACCAAAACCCACACCCACACATACATAACCATACACAAGTATAATATAATCGAGTTTCGCACCCTTACCCGATTAAATCGACTTTACAACTTGCTCTTGATGATTTTTCCACTCTTTTCTTCAATTTCTCTCTTCTCCTCTTTTCTTCTCTTTTCCCTTCTTTCTTCTTTCTTTCTCTCTATTTTCTCTCTTTCCAATTCTATCTTACTAATTTAATGAAAAATATCTATGAAATGTCCAAAATACCCCCACACTCAAATATCTCGCAAACGATCCCAAAACGCGATAAAATATATTCACGACTAAAAATAACACATTTTCACACAAAAGTCGAAATTACAATAAAATAATAATAAAATAATAAAAAACGACTCAATAAAATAAAATTAGCAAAACGGGGCGTTACACGGTGCATCCTGTGGTCTGCGGGAATAAGATGAAGAAGGTGGAGTGGGCTGAGACGTAGATGGGGTGGCCTGAGATGTAGCTGGAGTGGCCAGAGATGTAGATGGAGTGGTTTGAGGAGAAGGTTGAACCACAAGAGTGGACTGAGCCTCAGGAGTATACTGTACACCAGCAGTCGACGCCTCTCCTTGACTAGAGGTACCTACTGCATCTGGACCTGGCTGGCTTCGCTCTCGTCTAACGAATGTGTGTTGGGCAACCCGTCCTCAGAATGACAAATTTGAAGCCTTGATCGTCCATTTGAGCCAACAAACAATACATGCAGTTACTCTAAACTATGTTTTATCTGATTTCTAAACATTACGACACCTAACAATGGATTTTAACTCATTTACAACAAAACTCAAATATTTATCAGAAACTCAAAAAACTTACCCGAATTATATGATTCGGAAGATGTTGAATGATGCACTGGATGCAGCTTGATGATTACCTGAGCCTCTGACGGAAGAAATCAAATTTGGTGAAGTTTGAGAAATTTGAAAATGAGAGAGATGAAGAGGTTTATGAATAGAAATGAAAAAGTGCGGGAGGAGAAGAGTCTGGCGCGACAATATTCTCCAAATTGTTCCGGAGATATATCTTCAGAATATTTCAACGTTCAATTGATCTTTGGTGCGTCTGGAGATATATCTTCAGAATATCCGGAGATATATCTCCGGAAACTAGGGGCATTATAGAAAATCTGCATAGTGTCTAAGAGACACATTGGGTGCTTTAAGAAATCCTCCAATTTTAAGCCATTCAAGGGCAAGGCTGAATTAATTTGACTTAATAGGTCAGACCAAGGAGGTCGGCCCAAAGCCAACATATCTTACTCAAGACTAATGCATTCAATCGCACAGATAAAGTATTTAAGGCGTATTAATGGTCATGGTCTCAAACAAAAGAGCAAGATTTGATTTTCATTAATTAGTCTTATTCAGGCAAGAAGATACAATGGTCGTGTTAACGAGTGTCTTAGGCGCACTTTTTAAGATTTCAAATATATATATATATATATATATATATATATATATATATATATATATATATATATATATATATATATATAACTTTTATTCTTTAAAAGGGTTAATTGCTTTAATTTTCATTGCATTGAATACAATTATTTTCAAACAAAACATACATTTTTAAACTCTTAACGAGTACCTTGGAAAATTCGTTAGTATTTCCTTTGAAAAAAAAATATCCATAATAAATACTACATTTATATATCCATAATATCCATAATAAAACATACAATTTTAAACAAAATATGTAGTATTATTTAGCATACACTTCATTTATTATTTAACATACAAATACCATTTTTTATAGGGTCATGCTAACTAGTGTTCATTGGTTAAGAATCTCAAATATAGAAAATAGTATATATTCAGTGAATTGAATAGACACAATATTTTTTAAAAAAATTAATTATTAATTTTTTCGATACATTGAATACACATGTTTTCGTTAGCATTTCCCTTTTTTTTATATTATTTACATTTTTATTTATTTGAGATTTAATAGGCCCTTTATTATTTATAGAAAATTTTCAAAATAATTAACAATGTTGGCAAAGAGCTTAGAAATTTCTTACACGTGTGAACAAGGATGATAATGGGTACTTATAGGATGGTTACTAGTCTTCCACTAACTTTCATGTTTAGTAAATATGATATTCATATCAGCCTCTTAATTGTGTAGATATTTGTGGATTTTAAGATACCCACAAATATTTACGGATATCTATAAATACAATTTTTTAAAATTTTTAAAAAATAAATATAATTAATTAAAAATTTTATCCAAAAAAATTGCACATAAAAATAATAGAAAAAAATAAATCATATTTATTTTATTTCTTCTTTTATCAAATAATTATACTAGATTTTAAAAAATAATAATAGTTTGATATTCAACAAAATAATAATAATAATAATATAAAAAAGAAATATAATATAATACATAATACAAGTGACCAGTCATACTACTTTAAAAAAAAACATGATTTTTTTAAATAGAGTAAATTTATTAAGAATAAAGTTAAAAATATTATTGATAAAAAATGAATTATATACTTCTAGTACACTGTGTGGATTTCCAGTTATGTCTTTCGGTTCCAAAAATATATCTCCGGACGTACCCCATTTTTGAATAAACGTTGACATATTTTAGAGATACATCTCCATAATCATTTTAAACATTCATAACATGTCACCCATAAACCAGTTACATTTGAATAGTTCTGGAGATGTATATACGGAAATATTCTGAAGATATATCTCTGAAGTGTAGTAACAAAATAGACATTTTCAGATTACGTATGAAGCTCGAATAAAAAATAGACATACAAAATAACAAGAGCCTAATAATATAGCAATATAATAAGAAAATGTCGTACAACACGGGATCCACAATGTAGTAACAGTATCAGAAATAAAGTACAAACTATAGTACTACAACAAAATAATAACAGATAACTACTGGGTGTGCTTGACAACCTTCTTCTACCTCCTCTGTCTGCTCTGCCTCATCGACCATCAATCCCCCTGTTCTTCGGCGATGTCTATGGTACAATAGTACCCCCTGTGCCTCCGCCACCATGACATCCAGGACTCGCCTGACCGCAGACCCCTCGGAGAAGATACCCTTGTCAATGCCTGCCCGCGCAATCTCTACTATGCGACAACACCTAGGCAAGACATCATCAGTATGATCTAGCTGAGTATGCTCCTCCTCTAAGATCTCTTAATGAGCTGGTATGGTGGATCTCCTAGAGCAGTCTACACCATGTACGAATGTGAGACCCTGAAGAACCACCTGATGTACCCATCGACGTAGCTCTAGTCGTTCGGCGATATGGTAGCCCGAGCCTCCTCCAGTACCAGCTGACTCTCATAATCAGAAAACATCTCCTATATCTGTCTACGAGACAAGACAGTAGAAGCAGAGACAACGGGGTGTCTAGGGATGGTCTGGGTGTACCCGAACTGCCGCATGACGCGCTCGGGCAGATGAAGAGCAAGAATATGTGATATGCAGGTCAGCCATCCGAAGTATAGTGATATGTCGTCAAATGGTCGTGTTTGACGGTGATCCACGTAGTTGTTGAAGTGGATGTCCACAGCAACCAAACGGTTAAGATAGACTCTGAAAGGGTTGACCACCTGGTTCCCTCTCAGCGGGATAAAAGCACAGGCACGCTGCATGTCCTCAGTGTACTTGTCCACACTCACCCATCCAGCGATGTGCGGGAAGTGCTGGAGGATCCAACCCTGAAATGAAAATTTAAAAAAAAAGCATTTAGGGATCAAGAACTATCGGCAATGGTTTCTCAAATATGAAATGAAAAAGAAAAAAAAACATTCAAGGATCAAGAATTATTACCACCAGTAGTGTCGCACTACCTGTGACCTGCTTCGTCTTCCACAGATATCCCTCCCTCAACTTCGATTATAGATAGGCCAGGCAATCCACCCCCTAGTTGTACTCATGGATCTGTTGTATATCCAAGAAGTACCGGAGATAGACGACATCAGTGTAGGTGACACTCGTGTCAACAAAAATACAAGTCTCTACCAAAATAGAAAGTATGCTCTCAAAGCATGTGTCTTGTGTACTACCTGCTGCTCAACATCACCATGTTCTAGTTGTGCCTTGTTGATCTCCTCCACGTACACTTCCTTAGGAACTCAAATCTAACATGAGTACCCCTGGTCTTATCCACCTCCTCCATCACCTTCTTTAGATCTGCCCCAGATGATCTACCATCATCTCAACTGCCTCATCTCTAGTAATCCTCCCATGATCAAGGAACTTCCCCTTGATCGGAAGATGTAACAAACACGAGACGTCGTCCAGTGTGATACACATCTCAGCATGCAGAAGATGAAACAAAGAGGTCTCAAAGTGTCATCACTTCATGAATGCATTAAGCATCTCGTGGTTGACCAGAGTGTAACCAGTAATTCATATGTCCTTCAGGCCATATGATCGAAGAACATCCTGAAACCAATCCTCCTCCTGCTGAGGCAATGTAACAATCTTTCTCCCATGGTTAAGAAACTTTTTAGGATAACGCACCTGAAATTTACTAGAAATAAACAATGTCAGTCATACTGAATGTCAGAAATAGTCAATGTCAGCAATTAAAATTTAAATTAACGCATAAAAAACAAAGAATCCACTTAATATTACCTTTTCATCCCAGATATGTCTGGCAGAGTGGTCTGGATACAAATGAAGTAATGACAGATCATATGGACCACCTCCAAAACCCTCTGGCTCCGCATCCGCAACATCCTAACCCTCCGGAGGTGGCACAGGATCAGCAGGATCATCAGCGGGAGGTAGCACTGGATCCGCAGGAAGTGGCATTGGTGAATCCTGACGCCTGCGGGGGGATGGGGTAAGTTACACGTCAGATTGTGAGTCCCGTCTCCTATGGGAAGAAGAAGAAGGTGGGGGCCTGATAGGAATGTGGAGTGTCTTAAGAGGAAGGTGGAGTGGTCTGAGATGAAGTGGCATGAGGTGAAGGACGAGCCCTAGGAGTACTACGCCCAGAAATCGACGCCTCTGCCTGGCCAGATGCACCTGCTGCCTCTGGAACCTGCTGGTTGTGCTCCCTCCGAACGGATGCATGATGTGCAACCCGACCATGTCTCAGTCTGTCGACTCTATCAACCATTATGCCTGTAAGGTAAAGTAAGGCATATCACTAGTGCACGATTACGAAATACACAAACAAGAAAATTAAAAAAAAACAGACTACAGTATATTCCGGAGATATATCTCCGAAAACACCATAAAAAAATAACGTTGAAAAATTTCGGAGATGTATCTGTAGAAACACCATAAAATAATAACTTTGAATAATTCTGGAGATGCATCTCCGGAATATCCCAGAGGATATGAAACGCTGAACAATTTCAGAGATGTATCTTCAGAATATTTTGCAACTCAGAGGTCGCGACAATGGCGTAATGTACCTCTTGCAATGTAAAAAAAATGATTTGATCGTCATTTTGAGCCAACAAATAGGTCATACACTAAGTCTAAACTATGTTACTTGTGATTTCTACATATTTCTGCCCATAATCACTGATTTCTACACATTTACACTAAAACTCAAATATTTACTGAATACTCGAAATAACTTACATGAAATTGATTATTCATATGTTGTTTCCGATATTAGAGATGATGCTTGATGTTCCCTGAGTTCCTTTGAATCTTGCGTGATGAAATTTGATGCTTGGTGTAGGGAAGTGTTTTGAGAGAGTTTGATGTTTAGTGTTGAGTGTTGAATAAACTGTGAAATGAGGGAGGAGAAGGGTTTGACGCGAGTAAAGCTAAAAATTGTTCCGGAGATATATCTCCGGAAAATTTCAATGTTCACTGAACTTAGGGTGCGTTCGGAGATGTATCTCTGGAATCATGGGTATATGTGGAAATTCACATGGTGCACTAGAAACATATAGGGTGTGTTAAGAAATTCTTAAGAAAAACATTACTATAACATGAGTCATTTGCTCCTTCAAGAAAAAACATGGGTCATTTGTTTTCCCTAAAAGTAAAAGTTACTATTTAAAACCATACTACTAGCAGCTAAGGAGTAAGTACTAAGTAGTCATAGTGTGCGGGTGTGTTCAGGTGTTCGGATGGTTTAAAAGTGAATTTAAAACAGGCGTGTTGTGAGATCTCATGAAGAAAAAAAAGAAGTAAATAAATTTTTATGCGGTGAGCATGGATCAAACACGCGGCCTTCACAACTGAGTTATCCCCGCAACTTATTATTTAATTTTGCGTAATAGTATAAGACGTGTACAAAGATAAGAACTTGCCATATATCCTAGTTAGGTCACATCACTTACTTAGATACTCCCCCCGTTTCATATTATAAGCAAATTTTACTTTTTAAATACATTGAATAATTAATGTATCTGGTCTGTAGACCAGATACATTAATTATTCAATGTATCTAAAAAGTAAAATTTGCTTATAATATAGAACAGAGGGAGTATGTTGAATTCAATCCGTCAACTAAAGCTCTATTATATATTGAATTTTAGTCAAATACCCATCCCCCACTCAATCTCACATTGCCATTTCCTTTTTAAGTTTGGTCTCTATACATTATTCTTCATACAATTCATTTGATATACTCACAAATATTATTTAGAATAAACATTTATTCATACCATATTTTGCAAGCTATTTTCACAATAACTTTCTTCACCGATCATCTTTAGTTCTTTTTAATTTTTCTCTTTTTTTATTCTTTGGTTTAGATTTTATGAATTCCATTTCTATTTCTCATCTACTCATTCACACTTTTTCAACTTTTTTTCTTTAGGTTTTTGAAATCTCATCATCTAGTTAGCTTCTCTTCATAGATATTTTTTAGGTTTTTTTTTGTTTAACTAGTTTTAGGGTTTACATGTTTATTATTTTATACTATTTTGCATGTTAATTTATTTAATCATATGTTCTCATTTATGTTTTTGAAATTTGTGTTTCAAGTCATTTTTTATCAATAATGTTCATCAATGCTTCTTTCAACCTGAATACTAACTTGCTTCTTTCAACCAGAAAACTAATTCAAGGTATCTATCGGTTATCTTTGTATCATTTTTTTGTTGATGTTGAAGTTCGATATTCGTTTCATTTTCATCACATGTTTATTATTCATGCTTGTTTATATTTTATTATTACTTGTTTAACAAAACTAATCATCTTTACGATGTATAACTTTTGGCTCATTTACATGTATTCCTTTTGTTCATAGGTTGAATACCTTTCATTATCTTTGTGACATTTTTTTGTTGATGTTAAAGTTCGACTTTCTTTCATATCCATTTTCTTTCAGTATTCATGTTTGTTTATATCTGTAATCGCATGTTTTGACTCATTTCCATATGTTCCTTTTGCTTCGCAACTTAAATATCCATCATTTTTCTGACATTCAACATCAAATATTTATAGTGTGATTTGATCCATGTATATGAAAATTGCTTTATTTTGTGTCATATCTTCGTCGGCACGGTCTTAACAAACCTCACTCACTCAACAATAGTAATTCAAACTATCTTCCATTTTTCTCAGCTTTATATCGTTGCATGTGATTTCTTATGTTTGTCTTGACCTATTATGTTTGATGTATTTAATATTCTTAGTTTACTTGGGTCATTCAACTTTGTATTGATTCTCTCACTTATTGATTGACATTCATTCAACTTTGTATTTTCTTTATTAAAAAAAAACAAGATATGGTAAGGTGTGTTGATTCCATAAAAAGACATCAACAATTTAGAAGAGCTCAAGGAATTTGTTGTTAGGATACAAAATCTATGGTACATTGTTCAATTCACAAAGGGTGAACATATTGAATTTTTTATAATGGATAAACATGTAACAATTTATTTAAATTCATCTTCCTTTTGGTCCAGCGTGAAAACAAAACAAAAATCATTTTCCTTTTAGTATCTTTAAGTTGTCTTCATATTAGGTTTCTTAAATTAATTATTTTATTTTATAGGGGATTTGTCCTACCATTTGAACTATACGATCTTTAGAAACTCATCATGCATGAAGAATCATCCTATCTAATGCAAAATTTTCGGGTCCATGGCGATGGTTTTACTTTGAAATCATGTGATCATCCTTTTAAATTGGTTTTGTTTGAAGGAGAAGGAGGTTCCAAAATCAGCCCTAAAAAATTCCCTAAAATTCCTCAATAGAAATTTAATTTCAAAGCTTTTTCAAATATCCAAACTGACGAAGATCAAGTTGATCTCTTAGTTAGTAAATATTTATTTCCCGCAATTACTAAATTCAAACATGTGCAAAAAAAAAAGATTGTTGTACTTAAACATACATATAGTGTTAATTTCATTTTATATAATAATCAAATACTTATTATTCTTATATATTTTACATTTTTATCCTCGATTCCAAACATAACATCTGTTGTACATGAATTGGATTCTGTTACGTCCAATATTAACCTTCCGAAATTCCCTATAACATTCACCTTGCAAAATGAATAGTAACATGAATCTTTTCCATATTTGATTATATTTGTTTCACGACTCTGTATAAATTACATGTCGTTCAAGATAACTTATTTTATTTATGCCATCTTATAACCCCTCACTCCAGGCTCAATATACTAACATGTAATTTGTGAGGAACTTTTGCTATTGATTTCATGACACATTTCAACAAACATGATGCTGCAACACCTATAGTTGTAATTCTTAAATGCAAAGATTAAGGAACCTCAAGGTAAATTATGTACGAAATTTCCTTTATATTCATAATTTCTATTGTTATACCTCTATTTATAGGTTTTATTTTATGTTACAAGGTCAATATGAGTTAACTACTTCAAATGCTTAGAGTGGAACTAAACTAATAGTTGATTAAGACCTGAAAGAAATAAAATATTTCACTGGGAGGTAACTCAATTAAATTATATTTAATTTAATTTTTATAATATCAACATGTTCTTCTTTAGTTGTCCTGTTATAACGTAGCTTGCCTAATTTTTACCCCTCCATATCCCAACCTGGATCACAACCTACTCCTGGTCATTTACTTTCTCAGTGTAGCTCTTGAGGTTCTCAATGCTCAACTCAGTTACGCTACACAGTCTTCCTCACCCCAAATATTTGTATAAATTGCTTACTTTTTAAGAGGTAATACATGTATGCATTTATTAACATATATCGCCTCATGATTACATTCCTCGACAAAACATATTTTTTAACTTCAAACTACATTTCACATGAACTTATATATATTACACTTGAACACCTCATCATGTTAGGGCATCGAAACATGGTTGATATTATTTTTCATGCAATTAATGTCTTATGAGTGTCTTTAAGGATATGCATCCATTAAAGTGCAAGTCAACTCAAATAAGTCATGCTCTTGTAATTAAGTAAGAGCGTAAACAATGATCAATATCTTGTGGCATTGAAACATGGTTGATACTATTTATTTTTATCTTTTATAGGAAGGATGACACATGTTTTTGTTATATCTTGTGTTAGGATCTGCTGCAAAACTTGAATAAGAAGAAGATGTTATGATGAAAATTGCACAAAATAAATTCCAAAGTTAGGAAAATTGGTAGTCCGACAAATCCCCTTTAGGAAACTTAGGATATCTTTTATAGAGAAATTGATGTCACTTGGGGAAGGAAAACATCTTTTGGCAATTTATTTTGTCAATTTAACAAAAATAACCAAAAACATGTTCAATTCTAGTGTCGAACCCAGTACCTTTGAATTAATATTAAAAGCCTTAACCACTACACAATTTAGCAACTTATGATTTAAAAGATTCATAAAATTTATTTAATCATTATGAATTAAATATTTTGGATTTCTCCAACAATCCCTCACCATTTTCAAAACATATCTAAATCCATTATTCAAGAAATTCCATGGTTTCAGATAAAGGTATCTTACGATTTGAACCAATACTTAGTAAGTTAAGTTTTCACTCATCCCCGAATAGATTGGTAGACAAACTTTGAACCAATTATTCATTAGGACAAGCGTGCATAAGTCACACGTGAAATCTCGGTACCATTGATCGAATTACTAATATGACAGATTAAATAAGGTCTTGTGTCTCATATCCTTTTCATGAGAATTTAAGAGTCAAGCCCTTGAACTCTATGAAGCGGTACCATTTCATTCTCATATAGGTAGACTATATCAAAAATGCACCCATAATTATGCATTCCAGCAAACATATGCTATATGTCTATTAAGAGGAAAAACCTCATCTGACCACAATTATTCTTATGATCCAAGTACTTTTACCCCTTGGGATGTATCTATTGTCAAGTACTTCAATCACTTTAATAATGTACTTTCATGATTGAACTCAAGACTTAATGTTAATCAAGTGTGAGTTGAGTTTCCACTATCGTTGATTAATTAGATGTGGACTTGTTCCGCATCTCTAATGATGTCTTCACCGTCTTCAATTATATTCAAAGACTATTCATCATACGAACGTCACTATTCATCGTACGGATAACACTATTCACCATACGAACGCCACTATTCATCCGCGCGGATAACACTATTCACCGTGCAGATGTCACTATTCACCACACCACTTGTTGTGAATTTTGTCGTAATTCACAACAAGATTCACAACAAGTGGTGCGATAAGCGTAGAGCAAAGAGATATTGTTGACAAGTGAGCACCGTGGTTAGTAGATGGCAGATCGAGAAATTTTCCGGTAACAACGACTTCGGGTTGTGGAAAATTAAGATGCAAGCAATTTTAATTCAAGAGAAGTGTATCGATGCTTTGAAGAGTGAAGCATTGATGCCTTCAGGGCTTACACAGGTACAGAAGATCGAGATGGTGGATAAGGCCATAAGTACCATTAACTTGTGCCTCAGGGATAAAGTTCTAAGAGAAGTCGCCATGGAGCAAACTGCGGTTACTATGTGGGCAAAACTTGAATCATTGTATATGACAAAGTCTTTGGCTCATAGGTTGTATCTGAAATAACAACTCTATTCATTCTGAATGGTGGAGAACAAATCCATAGTTGAGCAGCTCACAGAATTTCACAAGATTATCGATGATCTTGAGAATATTGAAGTGAAGATTGATGATGAGGACAAGGCTTTGCTCTTGTTGAGTTCATTACCCAAATCCTTTGAGCACTTTAAGGATGTCGTTCTTTATGGTAAGGAAGGTACTATTACTTTGGATGAAGTCCAGACAGCGGTGAAATCAAAAGAATTTTCAAAGTCAAAAGATTTGAAGATTGAAGATAGTGGTGAAGGCTTAAATGTGTCAAGAGGAGGAGGTGAGCGTAAAGGGATGTCCAAATCAAAGAGGCCTGAAAAGTCAAAGGTAAAATGTTTTAATTGTCATAAAATAGGTCACTTTAAAAGGGATTGTCCTGAAAGAAAGGTCAATGAAGATTCTGTTTAAGTTGTAGTTGCATTGGGCGAGGAAAATTATGAGGATGTCGAAGCACTAGTTGTATTGAGTTTGGAAACTGAAGATAGTTGGGTCATTGACTCAGGTTGCTCTTATCACATGTGTCCAAGAATAGAATACTTTGAAACTTTGAAGATGGTGCAAGATGGAGTAGTTCGCCTTGGTAATTGATCGTACCTAGATCAGACAGGAGAACAGTGACCAGCAACGTCGTGAATCCTCAGCTCCGGTGATGGTGAGACGGCCGGGGGGTGTACCTGCAAGGTACTCCGACGCTCAAGTAAGGCCAAGGTCAGAAGTAAAAGCAAGTACAGAAAAAGGTTAGAGTGTATGAGAATGCGTAATCTGACCCTCTCAAGTGAGAGGGTATTTATAGAGAGCCCCCAGCGCGGGGCCAACGGTTACTTGCATTGGGCTGGATGGCAGGGCCCAATCCAAGCAACTGTCAAGGCTTACGTGGCGTAATGAAGACCAGCATGTGGTCTTCGCCCTGGTGTAACGGTCCCGAAATCTCTGGAAGTAGGACAGACCGTTTCTTTCGGGAGTGGGAAGTTACAAAAGAATGTGCCCTCTCGGGGTGGAGCACGTGGGGTGTCGGGGAGAGGTGTGTCTGTAGGCCAAATGCTTTTGCCCGACAGTCTTTACCTCGCATGCCTAACGACCAAGAGGACTGGTCTGTGCCCGACACGGAAGTGGCTTTGACCTTGTTGGGCTTTCGATGGCATTGGACTTAGGCCTGCCCGACAGCAGGACAGGCGCTGGCCTAGTCCAGAACAGGAGCCCCCCAAGTCGTTGCTCTAAGGTGTCAGAGTAATGACTTAAGGATCAGCACCATGTCGAGGAAGCATCCCGTTGAGGAAGGGATTTTGAACGAGGGGCGGTTGGTCAGCCGGGCAGAAATAAGCCAACTTACTCACACTAGTCTGGTCAAGGTTTGGTGACGTTGCGGGGATACGAGAAGTTGAACCGAGGAGAACAGAAGGACGCGTGTTGGGAAATGAAGAGACATGCGTGGGAGAGCGTGTGCCACATATCGCACCTCATCATTGCCTAGGGCGGCTACGCTAAGGTAGCGTAATCAATTACCTAGGAGCCCTCGAGGTTCGTGAGACCCTTATAAATAGGGGCCATCTTTCATTTCCATTTTCGCTCTCACTTTGCTCAGACTTTGCCTTCTTTCGTTCTCTCTTCAACCACCGTTCGCCGCCGCCGACAGCCGCACCGGAACCCTACCGGAAGTACCTTTGAAGTAAGTTTCTCTCTTTTTCCCTCTTTTGTTTGCATTTGTAGGGTGAATCTATGGTGAACTGATGAAGTTCCCATGGAAATCATGAAATATCCGGCGAAAACGGAGGAATTTCATAATTTATTCGTTGAATCTCGTGGGGAGGGACGATGAAATCCAAGAGGACATGAAGAATGTCCCGAGGTCATGAGATGAACATCTCTCAGTTCTTTTGTTGAATCTCCCGGGGAGAGACGATGAAATCCACGAGGACATGAAGAATGTCCCGGGGTCGTGAGATGAACATCTCTCGGTTCTTTTGTTGAATCTCCCAGGGATAAATGATGAAATCCCCTGGGAACGAAGAATGTCACGGGGACATGGGCCGAATATATCGGGGTCCCGCCCAACGCCGCTCCCCGCGGACCTGAGGATGGTCGCGGGTTCGCGTTCCCCGACGTTTCTTCCTCGCCCTTTCACTTGATCAGCGGTGGAGGGGTGGATTTGATATGGGTCATCGAATTCACCATTTCCTTCTGCTTTTCAGGTAAACGGACGTACTGCCAGTTGCCGAGGGATCCTTAGATACTTACGACGAGCCCGACTCACCCATGGCGGAGACAACCAGCGCCGGGGAGAGGTCGCCTGACGACTGGGCCTGCGAGGAGGCCGTAAACACGATGTCCCTGTTTGTCGACGGGGACGAGGACGACATATTTTGCACCGTCTAGTGGGTTCTGCGAAGACGTGGAACGTGTTCAGGCCGAGGCCACACCATCGAATATGATTGACATACAGCAGGATGCGGTTTCCCGTATATGAGTTCATGTTCGATGAGGCGGGGTGGCGTTTGCCCTTCACGGATTTCTAACAGTCAGTGTTTATCTGGCTGCGTTTGGCCCCTTCTCAGCTCCACCCCAACTCTCTCGTTTTCATCAGGGCTTTCGAGCTCGTGTGCAAATACCTGAAGGTCGGGGCGACCGTGCCCCTAATTTTTTGCATTTTCCATCTTCAACGGCTGGTCGTCGACGGTAAGCATGGTTGGGTGTCCTTCAAATAGGTGAGCAGCCTGTTTCACACTTATATGGACTCTGTGCGAGATTTCAAGTACCGGTATTACCTTGAGAGGTCGGTCACTCTTGAGGCCATAAATTCAGTGTACCATCGGGTTGTCAAAGAAGTAGATGGGCGGAGAGAGGAGGCACTTGTGCCCAGGTTCCCGCTGTTCTGGACTAAAGAACACTTCAAGAAGGGAACGGACAACTATAATGGCAGCCCTAGTAAACTCAGTGAAGGGGATCACTTGGCTCACGAGGCCATAGTCAAGTTTGTCGGTGGGTTTAACAAAGCCAAGTTTGTGACGCCGAACAGGGACTTCCTTCTGGGCGACGACGGGGAGGTCTTAACGAGACGTCGACTGATCAACACTAGGGCTCTCCTTGAGACGTTTTCTGACGAGGAGGCTCTCGAGCTGTTAGGTGGGGTGGCCTCCCCGACCTGCTTTTCCATTCGTCCTACGTTTCGAATTACTGACCTCTTTTGTTTTCTGTGCAGGTAAGATGTCGAGTGCTGAGGAGCATCTCAACAAACTTAAAAGCAACCGAGCTTCGAAAAAGGGTTGGGTCGAACAACTTCGAGCACAGCATCTTGCCACGACTTTAGTGCCCACGGATTCTTCAACCTCTCCCCAAGGGAGTCAGTCTCCCAGTATCCAAGGGTCTTCGAAACGGCAGCGCACGGGCGGGCAGGTGGATGTCAATCTGACGGTTGAGAACAATCCTCCCTCTGAGAAGTTCATACTTCCTCCTTGTCATTTGAGGCCCCACTTCTTCTCGGGTGCCAACTCTCCAGGTATCCCTACTGCCGAAGTCCAGGCCATCCTGGGTGCTCCTCAAGCTTCGAGGAGGAAATCCCTGCTTGAGGACTTGTCTGCCGTTATGCGAGTTTGTTCGACGGCTTTAATCTTAACCGACGAGACTTGTCCGGCAGCCGAGCTGACCTGGTTGCAAGAGAGGTTCCAGTCTGTTACTGCCGAGGTGACAAAAGTGGGTAAGGAGCTGATTGAGTGCAAAGAACAGAACCGAGTTCAGGCCGAGCACCAGAAGTAGCAGGCCGACAACTTGAAACAGCTAGAGGAGAAGTTGAGAGAATCCGAGGAGGGAAGGAAAAATCTCTTAGAGAAGGTCGCTGAATTGGAAGATACTGCTCGCCCCGCCGAGGAAGAGACCAAGGAAGATAGATTGTTGACGTCGCGGACAAAGTTGATTGCTAAACTCCAAGAAACTGAGCAGGACAACCTTGTGGTTGCTGAGATAGGCTTCAAGAATGTTGTGCAGCAGCTTCAGATCCTCAACCCTGGCCTCATTACGGAGGGAGCCCACCCTGACTACGACGTGGTTGATGGTCGAATCATGCAGCCGGTGGAAGAGGAAGAGGTTGACGGTGACGCGACCGGGCATGAGCAGCCAGAGGGAACGGCCGCGAAATAGGTTCTGTTTTCTTGTTTTGTTTGGCATGCGAGACATTTCGTTTCGTTTCTTTAGTTTGCCCGGCCTACGTGCCAAGGGCTTTTGGAATATTTGTAATATTTGTACAATGGGCTTCTTGCCTGGATTTATATTTTGATTGTTGCATTTATATGTGTGTGATGTTTACTTGTTTTGTTTGTCTTACTTATTTTTGTCTAAGTAATGCATTGATTTTGGGAGTTGCTCGACTTCAATGTTCCTCGACCGTGTGGGGAACTGATCGGGTGGTCGGAGGTGTATTCCACCCTTCAACGGGGCTAAGAGCTCGTTAGAAGTCTTAACCTCGTGGTGTGAACTTCCCATCGCGAGCTGGGTGTTCTGCCTACATGGTACGGCGACGATGGGGCTCGATTGAGGTGTCCTCGTTGGATCAATGGTCTTTGCGCACACACAACGCGGCCTTGATCATTGCGTTTAAGAGGGGGTCGCGCTTGTACCTTAGCGCGCCCCCGTAATCGCGACGTTGGTGTGTCACGGGCAGTGTCTAACTGTAGTATTGCTTGAGTTTCTCAGCATTCCATGGTCGAGCAAGTTCCTCCCCGTGTAGATTTTCGAGGAAGTAGGCTCATGTCCCCGTCTTTCCGCGGACGCGGTACGGGCCCTCCCAGTTCGCGGCGAGTTTACTTTCCCGCGAATCTTTCTGGTTCCTTCGTAGGACGAGGGTGCCTACTTGAAAATCACGCTTAATAACTTTGCTGTTATAGCGTAAAGTAATTTTCTGTTTGAGTGAGGCTTCCTGGAGGGAGGCTCCCGTTCTTGTCTCTTCGACGAAGTCGAGTTCTTCCCTTAGGGCCTCGTTGTTTGCCCCCTCTTTGAGGGGAGCTTCTGTCCTTCTCGAGGGTTCCCTGACCTCCACGGGAATCACTGCTTCCATTCTGTAGGTCAGACGAAAGGGAGTCTCCCCGGTTGTGGAATGTGGGGTTGTTCGGTAGGCCCAGAGGACGCTGTGGAGTTCTTCAACCCACCTTTGTTTGGCCTCACCGAGCCGACGTTTCAATCCTTGAAGGATCACCCTATTTGCTGCTTCGGCCTGCCCGTTTGTTTGTGGGTGCTCGACCGACGTGAAGTGCTGCTTCGTGCCTAGTTTGCCGACGAAGTCTTGGAAGTTCTTGTCGGTGAACTGTGTCCCATTGTCGGTGATGATTGCTTGGGGAACGCCGAACCGAGCGAGGATGTTCCTCTTGTAGAAACGGAGTATATTGAAGGCTGTGATTTTGGCCAACGCTTCTGCCTCGATCCACTTCGTGAAATAGTCCACTCCGATGATGAGGTATTTATTCTGGTATGAACCCACGACGAAAGGCCCGAGGATGTCCATTCCCCACCACGCAAAGGACCACGGGGATGAGAGCGTTTTGAGCTCATTGGGGGGAGCTAGGTGCATGTCCCCGTGTCATTGGCATCTATCGCACTTCTTAACGTGCTCCTTGGCGTCATGTTGCATAGTGGGCCAGTAATACCCTGCCCGAAGTGCTTTGCGAGCTAAAGATCGTCCACCAAGGTGTTGGGCGTTGATGCCCTCGTGAATCTTTTTGAGGATTCTGGGGACCTTGTTCTCTTCGACGCACCGGAGAAGGGGGATTGAAAATCCTCGGCGGTATAGTTTATCCTCGACTATCATGTACGAACACGCTCATCATTTGACCATCCTCGCTTCCTTGGGATCTTCGGGGAGTTTGCCCGTCATTAGATATTCGTATACCGGTGTCATCCAACAATTGGCGTCCCCGATAGCGTTTACATCTGTTGTTTGAGCGGGCTTGTTGATTCTCGGATGAGAGAGTACTTCCTGGATGACTGACTTGTTTCCTCCTTTCTTCTTCGTGCTAGCCAGTTTAGACAGGATGTTTGCCCGGGTGTTGTGCTCGCGCGGGATATGGGTTACCTCTGCGGAGACGAAACTCTTCATTTTTTCCTTTACTAAGGTTAAGTATTCGATAAGGCAATCGTTTTTTGCCTGATACTCTCCTCGGACCTGGGAGGCCACAAGCTGGGAATCAGTAAAGATCTTGACTTCCTTGGCCCCGAGGTCCTCGGCCAAACGCAACCCGGCGAGGAAAGCCTCGTATTCTACCTGGTTGTTCGACGTCGGGAAGGATAACTCGAGGGAGACTTCGATCAGGATGCCTTCCTCGTTCTCGAGGATGATGCCTGCCCCGCTTCCTTTCGAGTTGGACGCCCCGTCAACATAGATTGTCCATCTTTGGGCTCCGTTGGTCGAAGGTTCGGGGATGGTCATTTCAGCCACAAAGTCGGCCAGCACTTGAGCCTTCAAGGCTTTCCTTCCTTCGTATTGGACGTCGAACTCGGCGAGTTCCAACGACCACCTGAGCATTCTTCCCGCCATGTCTGGTCGACCGAGGAGTTACCTTATTGGCTGCTCGGTTCTTACCACGATCGTGTGTGCCAGGAAGTAATGGCGAAGTCTTCGAGCTGCGGTGACGAGGGTCAAGGCGACATTTTTGATCTATTGATACCTGATCTCGGGGCCCTGGAGGGCTTTACTGGTGAAGTAAATGGGTTTCTGCCCGTCGGGAGTTTCTCGGATAAGGACAGCGCTGACCGCCTCTTCCATGATGGCAAGATACAAGAAGAGCGTCTCCCCGTTCTCTGGCCGTGAGAGGACCGGGGGTTGTGACAGCACCTGTTTGAGATGGAGGAGCGCCTGCTCGCACTCCTCGCTCCATTCTAAAGTGGAATTTTGGCGAAGAAGTTTGAAAAATAGGAGTGTGTATTGGACTGATTTGGCGACGAAGCAGGAGAAGGTGGTTAGTATCCTGTTCAGCGATTGTATGGATTTCTTCGAGTCCGGGGTGGGTATCTCGGAGAAGGCCCTACACTTGTCAGGGTTTGCCTCGATTCCTTTCTGTGAGGTAGAAACCAAGGAATTTGCCTGCCCGGACGCCGAAGGTGCACTTGTCGGGGTTGAATCCCAAACGACACCTCCTAGCTGTGTCGAACACCTTTTTGAGATGAGTCGCGTGGTCGAGTTCCGCCGTAGACTTGACGATCATGTCATCCATGTAGACCTCGAGCATATCACTGATCTCTGCCTGGAAGACTTTGTTCATCATCCACTGGTAGGTCACGCCGACGTTCTTTAGGCCAAAGGGCATTACGTTGTAATAGTAATTGCCAGACTCGGCCATGAAGGCGGTATGCTGCTTGTCGGCCTTGTTCATGGGGATTTGGTTGTACCCTGAGTAAGCGTCCATGAAGGACAATAGCTTAAAACTTGCAGAATTGTCGACCAGCTGGTCGATGTTAGGAAAAGGGTAAGAATCTTTCGGGCATGCCCGGTTAAGGTCGGTATAATCAACACACATCCTCCATTTTCCATTATTTTTCTTAACGAGTACAACGTTGGACAGCCAAGTTGTGTACCTGGCTTCCGAAATGAAATTTGCCTCTAGGAGGTCTTTTACAGCTTTTTCAGCAGCCTCCGCTTTCTCCAGAGACTACCTACGCCTACGTTGAGCTATGGCCCTGACGGCCAGGTCTATAATCAGTTGATGACAAGCCACCTCGGGGTCGAGTACGGGCATTTCTAAAGTACTCCAGGCGAACAGGTCAGAATTCTCGCGGAGGCAGGCCTCCAGCTGCTTCTTCGCCAGGTCGGGGAGTCCGGAACCAATCTTCACGCTTCAGTCAGGGTCGTCTCCGAGGGTCACCAGCTCGAAGTCTCCGTCTGATTGTCTGTTGCCTTCAGCTGGAAAGTCATCATCGGCAGCATCTTCTGGATCATGTCCCCCGGGGAACCTGCTATCAAGGTCGACCGCGTTGACAGGCGGGAGTGGCATCTGCTCTGCGTCTGAAGATATCTTTGCTTGGTTCTTGGGCTTGGAACCAATGATGTTCAAACCCTTGATGGCAGCGTCGAAGCATCTTCTGGCCGCCTCGATGTCCCTGTGCATGGTGACTACACGACCTCTGGTGGTGTAGTACTTCATATTTAGGTGGATCGTTGAAGGCACCGCAGTAAGTTCGGCCAGGGTGGTCCTCCCCAAGATGCAGTTATAGAGGGAAGGACAGTCGACCACCAGGAAGCGGGTCTTGATCTGCGGCAGTGTCGTCGATCCCAAAGGTGACCATCAGCTCAACGTAACCCCACGGTCTGGTGGTGGTGCCGTTGAACCCTTGCAAATCTGAGCCCACGTATGGGGTTAAGTGTCTTTCGGTGAGCTGGAGGGTGCTGAAGAGATGAGCGTACATTATGTCCACCGAGCTGCCCTGGTCAACCAGGATCCTGCGGACGTCAAAGTTGGCCATCTGCGCTCGAATCAGGAGGGGAATAGTTGCATTTGGCGCTCCTCCGGGCAACTCCTCGAGGCAGAAGGTGATTGGGTTTGACCTCCCTTGCACCTTGTCGAGGTTGGTGGTCTTCGCAGACGTAGCCAACTCCAGCTCGTCAAACTTCCTCTTTATTGATCCAACGGAGACCTTTTCGGGCCCCCCGCCCGATATAACCATCGTCTTGGGGAAGCTTTCCCACGTGCTACGAGCAGCGATGGGATCTTCGTCCGGGAAGCTTCTCCAAAGGTTGCGGACAGCCTCGGCGTTCTCGATTCCCTCGGGAATGCAGAAATTCTCGGGTCGAGTAATGCTGAGGGCGACCTGAAGTCGATTCTCCCCGTCTGGATGGGTCGTATCCTCGACGTTCTGGGCGCCCCGGTTATCTGCTCACGGGGGGTCATTCTTCTGGGCGTACTTCTTCAGATGGCCCTCCTTGATCAAGATTTTAATTGCATCCTTGAGGTGGATGCAATCTTCGGTGACGTGTCTGTGGCTGCGGTGGAACCTGCAGTACTTGGACCTGTCAGTGTTTGGTTTAGGAGTCGTTGGTTTGGGAAAACGGACGCTCCCCTTTTGAAACTCCGAGTTGGCGCATTCGGAGAATATTCGCGAGCGGGTCGCGTTGAGTGGAGTGTGATCCGAGAACATACCAGCAGGACCACGGGAGTCTCGGGGTTGGTTGTCCCTCCTCCTCTCTCCTCCACATTGAGTGGAGGAGAGCCTTCATCTTTGTGGTTGCGGGAGCATTCTCGTCGTCGTGAGTCGAGGGCCAGCTGGGCGGCCTGTGACTCCTCGAACTCGATGTAAGACTGAGCTCGAACGAGTAAATCTTCCAAGTCTATGGGCTTATGAATGCCCACGGTCTTGGCGAAGTCGGTTCCAGGGCACAATCCCTTCGCAATTAGGAATTTCTTTATCTCATCGGTCACGTGGACCTCGATAGCTTCTCGGTTGAACCTCTCGATATAATATCGGAGAGATTCGTTCCATCCCTGGAAGATGGCCTCGAGGGACGCCACCGACTTCGAATGTCGGCACGAAGCGGTAAAATGTCTGGAAAACCGCTGCTTGAACTATTTCCAGGAAGTGATGGACTCTGGAGCAAGCCGTTTGTACCATGTCATGGCCCCTTTCCTGAGAGTCGTAGGGAAAAGCCTGCACTTAATGGCTCCTCGAACGTTCCTAAAGTCAAGCATCGCTTCGAAGCTCTCAATATGGTCGTCAGGATCAGCCGTGTCGTCATAGGTCCCTAGCTGTGGGGGCTTCTCCATGCCCGGGTGTCCATAATTTCCTTGGACAAGGGAGTTCTTGGATCGTCTTCGTCGCTTCGGACAGGGGACCTGGACGGGGAGTCACGGTTCTGCATAGATCCTTGTCCACGAGGAGGATTCTTGGGCTGGCCCCTGGGTCTCTCGCTAGCGTCTCTGCTCCTTTTCTTGGTTGTCTCTTTCGGGGGAGGTGAGCGGTGGCGTTTCAGGGCAACTGCCAGTTGAGGGCATTCCAAACATGGCCCGCGACCCTCGCGTCGCGGGGAGGGACTGCGAAAGTCCGCCTGGGCAGTTCTCCGGGGAGATTGATGGGGAGGGAGGCCGACGGTGTCTTTGTGGGGAAGAACGTCGGGGTCGACCTCTCTCCAGAGGTTCGATCCAGATGTTCTGCTATGCGATCATCTGGTTGGTCTGGTTGACCAAGGCGACCAGGGCCACCGTACTGGGATCTGCGTCGGGCGGTGATGGAATAGGCTGGTACACGACCTGCAAAATCACCTGTTTGGCGACATCATCAGCTATGTCCTCGGGGAGCGGGGAGCTGATCTGCCCATCTCTAATGTTGACGTCCTCGACTGGGATGGAAACGTTCTCTTCACGATGGTCGCCGTTTTCGGATGGTGCGACGATGGTGTCCAGTGCTTTGGTTCCAGATACACTGGCCATGGTTGTTGAGAAGGAATGCTTTGGTTTATCGAAGGAGAAAAATGGGGAAGCAAAGAGTCCCCACGGTCGGCGTCACTGATCGTACCTGGATCAGATAGGAGAACGGTGGTCAGCAACGTCGTGAATCCTCAGCTCCGGTGATGGTGAGACGGCGGGGGGGTGTACCTGCAAGGTACTCCAACGCTCAAGTAAGGCCAAGGTCAAAAGTAAAAGCAAGTACAGAAAAAGGTTAGAGTGTATGAGAATGTGTAACCTGACCCTCTCAAGTGAGAGGGTATTTATAGAGAGCCCCCAGCGCGGGGCCAACGGTTACTTGCATTGGGATGGATGGCAAGGCCCAGTCCAAGCAACTTCCAGGGCTTACGTGGCGTAGTGAACACCAGTACGTGGTCTTCGCCCTGGTGTAACGGTCCCGAAATCTCCGAAAGTAGGGCAGACCATTTCTTTCGGGAGTGGGAAGTTACAAGAGAATGTGCTCTCTCGGGGAGGAGCACGTGGGGTGTCAGGGAGAGGTGTGTCCGTAGGCCAAATGCTTCTGCCCGGCAGACTTTACCTCGCGTGCCCTACGACCAAGAGGACTGGCCCGTGCCCGACACGGAAGTGGCTTTGGCCTTGTTGGGCTTCCGATGGCATTGGGCTTGCGCCTGCCCGACAGCAGGGCAGGCGCTGGCCCAGTCCAGAACAGTAATAATAAGGCATGCAAGGTTCATGGTATTGGTACGGTCAGATTTAAAATGTTTAATGATCGTGAACTTCTTATTCACAATGTGAGGTATGTTCCAGAACTCAAGCGAAATTTGTTATCTATAAGTATGTTTAATGATCTAGGCTATTGTACTAGAGTTGAACGTGGAGTGTTGAAGATTTCGCGTGATGAATTGATTATTGCTAAAGGGTCTTAAATATATTGTCTATATATTTTAGAAGGTTTAAATGTTATTATTCATTCATCGTTAACAAGTGGAGGCTTTCATGACAAGGAAGAGCTATGGGAATTGAGTTTAAGGCGTTATGAATGCCTTGAGAAAGTTTCAGAGGAGTACAATGAATTTTGCAGAAATCAAGGGATAAAAATGCATGTTACCGCTGAGTTGTTATTGAGTTTTTGGGGAAGAGCTGAGGTTAAAACAACTTAATTGGTTGGTAGAGAATTTCTTCTGAAGAAGAATAGTGAAAACCAAGGGAGAAACCTGAGAGAAACTATAACGGAGAAAACTCAGTTTGAGGTGGAGTTTCCTACTATGGATGCTAGCAGTAGTGAAGGAATGGTTACAGAGATCTCTGATTATCATTTGACTCATGATAAGGTAAGGAGGGTTATTGTAGTATCTCAAAGGGACGGTTATGCTAGCCTTGGATATTATGCTTTTAATGTGGCTGAAGGACTGCAAAATAAAAGAAGAAAAACCTCCAGGGAGGCATTTGAAAACAGGTGGAGTCAAAGGTGGTTGAGAAATCATACTTGTAGGCTTGTTAAATTACCTAGACAGAAAAATGTAATTGGGAAAAAGTGAATGCAAGTTGCGAGATCAAGATTCAAGGGTTGCTTGAATTTAATCAAAGTTATTGATTAAATTTCAACTTGGTAGAGAGCAGCAATGTTGTTGATTGTTAAATTGGTATTAACACGATTTAAAGTTAAGGTGGAGATTGTTGTAAATGTGCCTTAAAACCTTTGTTGATGAAGAGAAAGAAAACATATTTTGGAGATTGCATTTACCGCAAAAATCGGAAGTTTTAGAAAGTCAGACGAAAAGTCGAGAAAAAAAATCGATCGGTGAATAGTGGTGTCTGTATGGTGAATAGTGTTTTCGAGTTTTTGGGCTTTTTCGATTCAGTCCATGGATCCATGTGATTTTGGGCTTTGTTTGTTGGGTATTTGCTATTATAAATATGTATCTCTTATATGCTTGGTATGTGACAATCTTAGAGTTTACACCAATAAGGGAGAGCAAGGGTTTAAAGGTATAGCATAGGGTTTCAGCTATTCACAAGGAAAACCTTAGAAAAGTAAAGGTTTAGGAAAACCTTTGGAGTTGTTTAGAGTTATTGTGAAACACTGTTACACCTTGGGTTTGAGTGATTCATATGTTGAGAGTTGGAGAGGTTGGAAAACACATGGATAGAAAATAGGGTTATTCTTGGGAACCTGAAAGTGAAGGCTATTTTCTTGTAAATCATCTGTAATCTCTTGTAACAACTTTCTGAGTATAGTGAATTGGAGATCTGCTCTCTCCCCCAGAGTAGATCATTTGATCGAACTGGGTAAACAAACCTTTGGTTTTTTCTTACCTTATTCTGTTATATTATCTGTGTATGAATTATTATTGTTGAAAACCATTTATTTTGGTTGCTATTGTTCTTTGCCTCACAAATTGATATTGAATTTTGTCATAATTCACAACAAGATTCACAACATTTGTCAATCATTTCATCAAAGAATTGCAAGATTTTTCAAACTTTAATAAATTTCAAATATTCAATTTTTCAACTAATTATGCATATGATTACATTATATACTTTTGATAGTATTTACCATCTATCATCAAATCATGGCATTTTTGTTATATTAGTACAATTATCATATACAACATATATTATATATTCTTGATAGTTCGATAAATTATCACCATGACACTTTTTTCATTCATTTTAACATATACACAAATTTTATGTCATTCTTCATTTGCTAACCTTTTTGAGTTTGAAGTTTTACTTCCACTTAAATATATACAAAATATATTTATTGCATTAAACATTTAATGCAATCGACAATCACGATCAAACAAATTTGTCATGACTAACTTTTATTTCATAAAGTGATTTCAAACATGTAATTCATAATCTCCATATATTATATATTCTTGATAGTTCGATAAATTATCATCATGACACTTTTTTCATTCATTTTGACATATACACAAATTTTATGTCATTCTTCATTTGCTAACCTTTTTTAATTTGAAGTTTTACTTCCACTTAAATATATACAAAATATATTTATTGCATTAAACATTTAATGCAATCGACAACCACAATCAAACAAATTTGTCATGACTAACTTTTATTTCATGAAGTAATTTCAAACATGTAATTCAAAATCTCCATATAAATACAACACCATTGAACTTATTTCTATTCTTTTAAAGTAAACAATTTTCTTGCATAACAAACATATGCATAATAAATTATATGTGTAAATTCATGTTTCATATTTTACAATGTTGTATGGTATATCCAAATAAAAATCATAATGTAAAATAAACAATGTATTCACATCATTAATATTTTCTATAACTTTTCTCCATTAATATTTATCAACTTACAATGATCTAAAATATACTCAAATTACTTTTAATATCAAGATGACAAGAAATAATATTTTCATATTATGATACATATATAATATGAGATAAATCATTTTAAATATAATAAATTCTTACATAAATAAAATATACAATTTAAACATGTTCTTGATATTTTCACATTTTATTTATATCATTTTATGTTACAAATACAACATTATAAATTCAAAACCATAATTTTTTTTACCAAATCATTTCATCCATAAATAATGCATTATAATTAAAATAAATTACTTGCATCAAAGAATAATATTTAACGTGTATTTTACATTCAAGTATACACCATAATCAAATATTTTCTTAATTATCCAAATTCACATACATGAATAATTTATAAATCAAACATACATAAATTTATGACACATGTTAAACGTAAAATAAATATTATTTTCAACATATTTTATATGGATTTAAAACATCATATAAATGACATATTTATTTAATATAATTATGTTCTTTTCACCATAATGAATAAAGAAGCATGAGTGTTCATTTCTTTCACCAGCATTGAAAAATTGTTATCATCTTTTTTGAAGTTGCATACTTTAATATAGATTATAAATAAAGTATGGATCAAAATCGAAATTCGAACCTAAAGATTGTTAGATCTTATGTTGGGGGTCTGTTGCAAAACTTGAATAAGAAGAAGATGAAGATGTTATGATGAAAATTGCACAAAATAAATTCCAAAGGTGTATTTACACTAAGCTTTAGGTTCGATTGGTCTCCACCAATTTTAGAAAATTGAGTGCAAATGGGTAATCCAGCGAATCCCCTTCAGGATACTTTGGAAACCTTAACATGAATCACACATTCACATTAAGCATATTGATCAATGATATTTTACGGAATAAAGTTCCTTCACTTATTCTTGTGCACTAGAAAAATAAAAGAATGGCTTATATATATATATAGACACACACACACACACTCTTGAAACATGTATATTTATGTCTGTTTCAATTGGAATAACATCTCTATTTATAGAGAAATTGGTGTCACTTGAGGAAGGAAAACATCTTTTCAATCATTGGATATTTGCAACTGTTATATATGGCCCTACTGTCACTAGGTCTTGTGTTCGATTCCGGCCAGACGCAACTTTTGACAATTTATTTTGTCAATTGATCAAATATAACCAAAAACCTGTTCAATTCCAATGTCGAACCCTGTACCTTTCAACCAATATTAAAAGCCTTAACCACTACACCATTTAGCAACTTATGATTTAAAAGATTCATAAAATTTATTTCATCATTATGAATTAAATATTTTGGAAATTTCTCCAACAATTTCAGTGGCCGAGAAGAAGGCTATGGTGATTAGGGCCAAAGCTCGTTGGGGTGATGTTCAACTCGTGCATCGTAGTGATCTTACCAACCTTCAGGCTCTAGTGGCCAAGAAGAGAAAAAAATGTTGATGATAGAAAGGTTGTGAAGGATACCCCTTGACTACACTTACATTTTCTCTTATCATTGAGGGCACAAAGTCACCCACGACAAAAAATAATAGGGTTAACTTCAGAAAAATGCCAATTAACGTATATATTGCTACTTATATTATTTGAAAATGGACAATTTTATGGAGAACAGTGTTGGCAACCATCAAGAAGGCGGTTCCTCTCTACCTCATAACGCGAGGGAGTTTCATTTATGGATATAAGCTTTGACGGTTTGGTGTTCCTATATGATCATCTTAACTCTATCGGTGATGTTGATAAAGCGATATTGTTGGGAGCTCAGAAAATGTTCCAGCTTCTTTGCAATTACTTGATAAGGAATGTCGTGCTAGGCCGAGCATTATTCGAGGATTCTGACTTATTAGCAAAAAAAAGACAATAATCCAAAGGTCGAGCTGAAAAAGATGAAGGAAAGCTAAGAGGTTGATCAGGCTCTGCTGAACTCGACCAATGAGAGGATGACCACTCTCGAGAAGAATTTGAAAGATGTCTAAATCATTCTCTATATGTGAATATATATATATATATAGAGAGAGAGAGAGAGTGTGTGTGTGTGTGTGTCTTAACACAACCATCATGGCAAGCTCAATGAAGTTGGGGTCGGTGGGTAATCTCAAAATGGACCTTGAAGAGGGAAATAAGAAATATTTGGAGGTGTCTTAACACAACCATCATGACAAGCTCGATGAAGTTGGGGTCGGGTGGGTAATCTCAAAATGGACCTTGAAAAGGCTTGAATGGACGACTTCCTTTTGGGGGTCCATGTATTTTAGAAAGAAAAAACTCAAGTATTGTGTTTGTACCCTCAACTCGATCTCAATAAGCTAGACTATTTTAAGGTAGTGGTGGATGGTCCTCTTCTAAAGGAGACTAAATGAGAGGTCGATCAAAATCCAAATGTTGAGCACGAGACAGCGCCTCCGTTGGAGGAATGAGTGCTTATCATAAAGACTATTGTATATGAAGGAAGACCCTTAGTGGATAATTCATCTAAGTATATCCCTGATGTAACACCCCCTTCCTATACCCCCAAATAATCACAATATATCATTTAGGCACATATTAAAAATTTCGTCAGAGTATAATTATAAACATGGTATAAAAGAGGTATGTCACATTATACATTAAAGTAAAACTTACAACACCTGTTCAAACATTGATATGCAACAGTGGGGTAACTTTGCAACGGAGGAACTTTGTCCTTACACCCACATCTCAATATTTAGAATAAAAGCGGAAAATCTACACATTGAATAACATCAAACATATATACATATATATACATGCGTCATCGAGTATCATCCATCACATAATTCATGTTTACATAAACATTCATCAGCAAGATACATATACAAATATATCGCAAAAGAATCATATACATCCTAGCTACCCGGTGCTACATATCAGAGCCAACCGACCAAAAGAATGAAGACACGCTTCCCAAAAAGACCTCCAGCATACTTACTCTGCAATGCCTCATAGAGCATCATAAAAACAGCAGAAGGGTGAGAAATATTATCATAATAACAATGCATATAATTATATATCTTAACATAAAAATACACATATTCCACATTCTCACCACAATTCCTCAAAACTCACCCATATACATCACAATGTATATATATATATATATACAACCAAGCATATTCATCATACATGCTTTCGCAATTCTCAATCATTCCACATAAACATACACATTCATGTTTATTCATCAATGCTCAAATACAAAGATGATAAATGCAAACCATAGAGACCGACTCACGACTCTATGCAAATGCAATGCGGTACCGACTCAATCATCATTAGTTCCCTCAGGAACTCTGCTGGAACCATCGCTCGTTACCAATGTAACTCCCCGTCGGGCCTACGATGTTCACCCATTGCTCACACCCCACACGGGCACACGACCCGATCGCTCACACCCCACACGCGGGCACACGATCCGATTGCTCACACCTCACCTAGGCACATAATCGTTTGTAATCATCGCTCACACCTCACCTAGGCACACGACGTTACACCAGATTCTCATAAGAATCGCTTAACACAAGAATGTACTTCATTATGCTTCACATGCAAAATGACTCAAGACATTCTTGAAATGCATACATATTCACAATATATTCATACATTCTTCTCATACAATCACATACAATCTATATACATTCACATCAATGCACTATTGTATGATTCACATCCAAACACACATTCAAAAATGGTAAAAGTCGCTAAATAACACTATTCCCGACTTTTTCGACTTATTTAATCGGCCAACAATTTCCAAATCATCATAATCATATTGTACAGCTCAATAGCTTCACAATGATACCAAGAATGTAAAAATCGGATAATCGGAACAAAAGTTACGGACGAAAACGAAAACGACATTTTGAAAAATCCCATTTTTACATTCCTACTGTCCATACGCGTATCACTCATGTCCATACGCGTATGGGCAGAACACATTTCCTTCACAATTTCATGTTTTCAAAACTCATACGCGTACGCCCAATGCCCTTACGCGTATCACCAGATGGCCAGGAAAAGCCACCCTCCATACGCGTATTGGCCCAAAAACAGGCCAATGATACGCGTAAGGCCTGGCTCATACGCGTATGGACATGCCCCTTACGCGTATGGCCAGGGGAAAACCCAGAAAAATTCTGCAGAACCAAGTTCTGCGTTTTCTCCCACAAAATCCTCCAATTTCATCATCTACACACAGAAAAATACCAATTTGATATCCAATAACATGTATCATTCATGTATCAATAACAAGGGATCCAAAAATATCATTTTCAACCCGATTTTATCGATTTCTACCATTTTCTACACAAATGGGTTTATACCAAAACTCATGAAAATCAACAAAAACAATAATACAATCATACATAATCATACACATTGCTAAGATAACAAGATTTCGCACCCTTACCCGGATTCCAAACTCGCTAAATGATCGTTCTTGATGATTCTCTAGTTCTTCCCCAATTTCTTCTCTTTTCTCTTCCTCCTCTTTCTTTCTCTCCTCTTTCTTCCTATCTTTCTTTTCTTTCTATCTCTTTTCTTTTTCCTTTCTATTTCTATTTCTATTCCCTTTTTCTTGCTTTTCCATTTTCCACTCAAATACAATTAATTCATTTTCTCACAAAATTCTACACTTAATCATTTTCCAACAATTTTTACTAAATTTCTAACTTACTAATAATTGAGAAATGTCTAAAATATCCTCCATTCTAATTTCCCCGAAAACTCTCAAAAACGGAAAAATAACATTTAACACACCAATTTCACAAATAAAAATAATTTATCACTCAATTAAAATAAAAGACTCAACAAAGTGGAAATAATCAAAATCGGGGCGTTACAACTCTCCCCCACTTTAGAAATTTTCGTCCTCGAAAATATTACCTGATTCAAACAACTCCGGATACGACTCTCGCATCCTACTCTCTAGCTCCCAAGTCATATCGCCTTCCGCAGCGCCTCCCCACGCTACTTTCACAAGTGCAATATCCTTGCCTCTTAACTTCTTAACTTCACGGTCCAAAATCCTAATCGGTAAAGTTTCAACCGTAAGGTTATCTCTCACTTCAACCTCGTCCATAGGAATAACATGTGACGGATCCGGAACATACTTCCGAAGTTGCGAAACATGGAAAACCTCATGCAAATTCGAAAGATTCGGAGGCAACGCCACACGGTAAGCCACAACACCAACTCGTGCGGAAATCTGATACGGACCAATAAAACGAGAAGTCAACTTCTTCGACTTCAAAACACGACCCACACCCGTAACCGGTGTAACTCTCAAAAACACATGGTCGCCTTCTTGAAATTCAGGATCTTTCCTTCTCTTGTCATGATAGCTCTTTTGTCTACTTTGAGAAGCTTTCATCTTTTCCCGAATAAACTTCACTTTCTCCGTCGTTTGTTGTACCATCTCCGGTCTAACTATCGTCCTCTCGCCGGTTTCATGCCAACACAAAGGTGTTCGACATCTCCGACCATACAAAGCCTCAAATGGTGCCATACTTATACTCGAATGAAAAATGTTATTGTAGGTGAACTCAATCAACGCCAAATAACTATCCCAAGCACCACCTTGCTCGAGCACACAAGCACGCAATAAATCCTCCAACAATTGAATTGTCCTTTCGGTTTGACCATCCGTTTGCGGATGATAAGCCAAACTCAATCTTAACTTAGTACCCAAAGCCTTTTGCAAACTCTCCCAAAACCTCGATGTGAATCTAGGGTCTCTATCCGATACAATACTCTTAGGAACTCCATGCAACTTTACAACCACAAGAATATAAATCTCGGCTAACTTCTCCAAAGGATAACTAATATCAATTGGAATGAAGTGAGCAGATTTAGTAAGCCTATCAACAATTACCCAAATAGCATTATGACCTCTTTGCGTATTCGGCAATCCCGTAACAAAATCCATCGATATACTATCCCATTTCCACTCTTGAATATCCAACGGTTGCATCAATCCACTAGGTTTTTGATGTTCCACCTTAGACTTTTGACAAGTTAAGCATGCATACACAAATTGAGCCACATCTCTCTTTAATCCGGACCACCAAAAGATTTTCTTCAAATCTTGATACATTTTGTTCGCTCCCGGATGAATACTTAAGTTACTTCGGTGTCCTTCTTCTAATATCATCTTTTTCAACTCCGCATCATCGGGAATACAAATACGACCTCGGAATCTCAAAACTCCAAAATTATCAACCTTGAAATCCTCATTCTCATTCATCATCAAATCAACGAACTTCAAGTCCAACTTTTGCTTTTCACACACGGTTGCAAGAAAATCACTCGTAACATGTAGCATACCAAGTCTCACACTTCTCGGCGTTATTTCACAAACCAAACTCAAGTCTCTAAAATTCTCCAAAAGTTCCCATTCTCTCATCATCAATGCGGATATATGCAACGACTTCCGACTCAAGGCATCGGCCACCACGTTTGCCTTACCCGGATGGTAATTCAAACCAAAATCATAATCCTTCAAAAGTTCTAACCACCTCCTTTGTCTCATGTTCAATTCTTTTTTATCAAATAAATATTTCAAGCTCTTGTGATCACTAAAAACTTCAAATCTCGCACCATAAAGATAATGCCTCCACATTTTCAAAATAAACACCACGGCTGCTAACTCCAAGTCATGTGTAGGATAATTCTTTTCATGCACTCTCAATTGTCTTGAAGCATAAGCCACAACCTTTCCATCTTGCACTAAAGAAGCATCACAATACACAACAAATGGTTCCGTCGGATTTGGTAAAATCAAGATCGGAGCCGTTGTCAACCTTCTCTTTAGCTCATTGAAACTCTCTTCACAATGAACATCCCAAATGAAAGCCTTTCCTTTACAAGTCAATTGCGTTAACGGAAGTGCCAACTTCGAAAATCCCTCAATAAACCTCCGATAATAACCCACTAAGCCTAGAAAGCTTCGAATCTCCGTAACCGATCTAGGAGCCTCCCATTGCATCACCGCATCAATCTTGGATGGATCAACACTAATACCACTACCGGAAATAACATGCCCAAGAAAACTTACTTCCGATAACCAAAACTCACATTTCGACAACTTAGCATACAAGTGTTTCTCTTTCAAAATTTGTAACACAATCCTCAAATGCTCTTCATGCTCCTCTTGAGACTTAGAGTAAATCAAAATATCGTCGATGAACACAACCACAAAACGATCCAACTGTTCATGAAAAATACGATTCATGTATTCCATAAACACACCCGGCGCATTAGAAACCCCGAATGGCATCACGGAATATTCGTAATGTTCATACCGTGTCCTAAAGGCCGTCTTTTGAATATCCTCCTCTTTCACACGAATCTGGTGATATCCCGATCTCAAATCAATCTTGCTAAAAACACGCGCACCAATCAATTGGTCCAACAAATCATCGATCCTTGGAAGCGGATACTTGTTCTTAATTGTCACCTTGTTCAGTTGTCGATAATCAATGCATAACCGCATACTTCCATCCTTCTTCTTTACCAACAATACCGGAGCACCCCACGGAGAAACACTTGGTCTTACAAATTTCTTGTCCAACAAGTCATTCAATTGCTTCTTCAATTCTACCAACTCCGATGCCGACATACGATACGGTGCCATCGAAATCGGTCTAGTACCCGGAACTAGATCAATAGAAAACTCAACTTCTCTCTCCGGCGGTACCTCTGTAATATCCTCAGGAAACACTTCAGGAAAATCACACACAACAGGAAACACATCAAGTGACACTTGACTATCCACAGTTAAAGATGCAAACAAACCGAACAATTGAGCTTCGTCCGCTAAAAGTTTCTTTAACTCTTTAGTGGATAGGAAACTCGAGTCTTCGTCCTCTTCCAAAGAAGGAAACCTCACTAACTTATGATAATAATCTATATGAACTCTATTAAATTGCAACTAATTTATACCCAAGACCACATCCATTCCTTCCAACGGCAAACACACTAAGTCCATCTCAAAGTCTTTACCATAAATGGTTAAAGGACAACTTAAACAAACCAAAGAAGTAGTTACTGACCCCATTGCTGGAGTATCAATAACCATCTTACCATCCATCAGAGACAACACAAGATTTAAACGCTTCGCGCACTCAGACGAAATAAACGAATGAGTCGCTCCCGTATCAATAATAGCGACTAAAGGTGTACTATTAATAAAGCAAGTACCTTTAATCAGATGGTCTGCACTTGAAGTCTGAGTCCCTGCCAAAGAAAATACCTTTCCGCCCGCTTGAGCTTGTTTCGGCTTAGTACACTTAGTACTAATGTGACCAACTTCTCCACAATTATAGCACCTCACCATATTCCTTCTATAATCTGTAGCAACATGCCCAAGACCTCCACAGTTAGAACATTTCACCACAGTCTTCCCACACTCAAATGATTTATGACCCATTTCACCACACTTGTAACACTTAATGGGACCGGAACCTCCTCCTCCAGATCTCCTATCAAAGTTCCCCCTATGCTTGCCCTTATCAACGGGCGTCACATAAGGTCCACTCCTAGCTTGTTGCTTTCCCCTCCTCTTATTCAAACTCTTGTAATGTGTAGAACGAGCCTTGCTATCTTCCTCAAAGATTCTACAACATTCCGTCAAATCCGAAAACCTTCTTATCCTTTGATACCCCACAGCTTGTTTAATCTCAGGACGTAAACCATTCTCATATTTAATACACTTTGAGAATTCAGCAGTAATCGCGGCATAATGAGGATGGAATTGAACCAACTCCACAAATTTAGCAGTATAGTCCACCACGGACATACTACCTTGTTTCAATTCAAGGAACTCCATCTCTTTCTTCCCTTTCACACTTTCAGGGTAATACTTCCTTAAGAACTCAGTACGAAATAAATCCCAAGTTACCTCTTCATCATCCACCTCAAGAATTTGACGCATACCGACCCACCAATCGTCGGCTTCTTCCTTCAGCATGTGAGACCCAAGCCTCACCTTGTTCTCCTCCGCACAGTCCATGACTCTGAAGATCCTTTCAATCTCTTTCAACCAAAGTTGAGCACCATCGGGATCAAATATTCCTTTGAAGACCGGTGGTTGATTCTTCCTAAACTCGTCATTAGCATTCATATTCGGCGCACCTTGCACTGCCCTAGCCATTGCTTCCAAAGCAGCAGCCATCGCATTGTCGTTCCTACCAGCCATATTCTGATTATTCCCAAAAATGGCAACAAAGTTAAACAACAGTTCAACCAACACAACAACAATACAGACACAACTGACTCAACTCTGGCTCTGATACCACTTAATGTAACACCCCCTTCCTATACCCCCAAATAATCACAATATATCATTTAGGTACATATTAAAAATTTCGTCAGAGTATAATTATAAACATGGTATAAAAGAGGTATGTCACATTATACATTAAAGTAAAACATACAACACCTGTTCAAACATTGATATGCAACAGTGGGGTAACTTTGCAACGAAGGAACTTTGTCCTTACACCCACATCTCAATATTTAGAATAAAAGCGGAAAATCTAAACATTGAATAACATCAAACATATATACATATATATACATGGGTCATCGAGTATCATCCATCACATAATTCATGTTTACATAAACATTCATCAGCAAGATACATATACAAATGTATCGCAAAAGAATCATATACATCCTAGCTACCCGGTGCTACATATCAGAGCCAACCGACCAAAAGAATGAAGACACGCTTCCCAAAAAGACCTCCAGCATACTTACTCTGCAATGCCTCATAGAGCATCATAAAAACAGCACAAGGGTGAGAAATATTATCATAATAACAATGCATATAATTATATATCTTAACATAAAAATACACATATTCCACATTCTCACCACAATTCCTCAAAACTCACCCATATACATCACAATGTATATATATATACAACCAAACATATTCATCATACATGCTTTCGCAATTCTCAATCATTCCACATAAACATACACATTCATGTTTATTCATCAATGCTCAAATACAAAGATGATAAATGCAAATCATAGAGACCGACTCACGACTCTATGCAAATGCAATGCGGTACCGACTCAATCATCATTAGTTCACTCAGGAACTCTGTTGGAACCATCGCTCGTTACCAATGTAACTCCCCGTCGGGCCTACGATGTTCACCCATTGCTCACACCCCACACGGGCACACAATGTTGATGGATCGCTCACACCCCACACGGGCACACGACCCGATCGCTCACACTCCACACGCGGGCACACGATCTGATTGCTCACACCTCACCTAGGCACACAATCGTTTGTAATCATCGCTCACACCTCACCTAGGCACACGACGTTACACCGGATTCTCATTAGAATCGCTCAACACAAGAATGTACTTCATTATGCTTCACATGCAAAATGACTCAAGACATTCTTGAAATGCATACATATTCACAATATATTCATGCATTCTTCTCATACAATCACATACAATCTATATACATTCACATCAATGCACTATTGTATGATTCACATCCAAACACACATTCAAAAACGGTAAAAGTCGCTAAATAACACTATTCCCGACTTTTTTGACTTATTTAATCGGCCAACAATTTCCAAATCATCATAATCATATTGTACAGCTCAATAGCTTCACAATGATACCAAGAATGTAAAAATCGGATAATCGGAACAAAAGTTACGGACGAAAACGAAAACGACATTTTGAAAAATCCCATTTTTACATTCCTACTGTCCATACGCGTATCACTCATGTCCATACGCGTATGGGCAGAACACATTTCCTTCACAATTTCACGTTTTCAAAACCCATACGCGTACGCCCAATGCCCTTACGCGTATCACCAGAGGGCCGGGAAAAGCCACCCTTCATACGCGTATTGGCCCAAAAACAGGCCAATGATACGCGTAAGGCCTGGCTCATACGCGTATGGACATGCCCCTTACGCGTATGGCCAGGGGAAAACCCAGAAAAATTCTGCAGAACCAAGTTCTGCGTTTTCTCCCACAAAATCCTCCAATTTCATCATCTACACACAGAAAAATACCAATTTGATATCCAATAACATGTATCATTCATGTATCAATAACAAGGGATCCAAAAATATCATTTTCAACCCGATTTTATCGATTTCTACCATTTTCTACACAAATGGGTTTATACCAAAACTCATGAAAATCAACAAAAACAATAATACAATCATACATAATCATACACATTGCTAAGATAACAAGATTTCGAACCCTTACCCGGATTCCAAACTCGCTAAATGATCGTTCTTGATGATTCTCTAGTTCTTCCCCAATTTCTTCTCTTTTCTCTTCCTCCTCTTTCTTTCTCTCCTCTTTTCTTTTTCCTTTCTATTTCTATTTCTATTCCCTTTTTCTTGCTTTTCCATTTTCCACTCAAATACAATTAATTCATTTTCTCACAAAATTCTACACTTAATCATTTTCCAACAATTTTTACTAAATTTCTAACTTACTAATAATTGAGAAATGTCTAAAATATCCTCCATTCTAATTTCCCCGAAAACTCTCAAAAACGGAAAAATAACATTTAACACACCAATTTCACAAATAAAAATAATTTATCACTCAATTAAAATAAAAGACTCAACAAAGTGGAAATAATCAAAATCGGGGCGTTACACCTGACACTTGGGATTTTGGATTTTTTTATTTTATTTTCATTGTACCTGCTCGGATAATCCTCTTTCCCATTTAAGGGGTGATTTTGTAATTGTATTTTCCCCTTTTTAATCAACTTGTGTTATGCTTTCTCTTTTTATGTTTTACATTATAAGTTCTCCATATTTAGATTTTAATTGTTATGTACGTGTTCGATCATTGTATTGGCGTAATAAGAGTCTTGGTTAAGTGCAAAGTGAGCCTTGATGGGTTCCAAAATTGTCTCTAGTTGGAATTCTTATACAAGTACAAAGAGATTCTAGTGAATTCCTACATTGTGCTCTAGTAGGAGTCTTAGATAAGTCAAGGAGAGCCTGATGAGTTCCTACATTGTTGTCCAATTGGATAAATGCAAGAAGATCCTAGAGGGTTCAAGTATTATGCTTTAGTTGTAGTCTTGGATAAACACAAGGAGATCCTGGTGAGTTCCTACAATATGCTCCAATTGGAGTCTTAGATATAAGTGCTAGGAGAGCCTAGTGGATTTCTGCATTGTGCTCTAGTTGGAGTCTTGGATAAGCACAAAGAGAGATCGATGATTTCTTGCATTATGCTTTAGTTGGAGTCTTGGATAAGTGCAGGGAGAGCTCGTGGATTCCTTCATTATGTTTTACTTACAGTCTTTTGAAAGAAGAGTTAGGTAGATTCCCGCATTATGTTATTGCTGGAGTCTTAAATAAGTGCAAGAAAAGCCTGGTGGGTTCTTGCATAGAGCTCCATTTATAGTCTTATATAAGCGCAAGGATAGTTGATGGGTTCCTGCATTGTGCTCTAGTTTGAGTCTTGGATAAGCGCGAGGAGAGCCTAGTGGATTCCTACATGGTGGCGAAATAATCAAAAGTTTCATTTCTTAAACAATTAATTAGTGGCAAAATAATCAAAATGGATCATGAATTAAATAAGAACTTGTTAGAGAAATAACTAGAGTTTTTTGAGCTTATTTTTCTACCAAGAGTTTTACCTTAAAACTTCAGAAATGTTTGAAGATATATTCCCCACCCCCCCCCCCCCCCGGCTCCCCTTTTGTCAAATATCGAGTCAATTATTTTTTTTCTTTTTGTTTCTACATATCTCTAAATCATTTGATATGGTGATATGGTGATTGATCTTGAGAACCATTTCTTATTTGGTGAGATATCTTCCCATAAACATTTTGCCTAATAAACTTCTTCTAAATAGTTATTCAAACATATCAAATTTCTTAGAGGATTCTTGGAACTCGTGTTTTGCACGACTTTTATTGATTTGCATTTTGATCCTTAAAGTTGCAAATAATCCATGAAAAAAGTTGCACAACTTTTCCTGTTGTGAAAACTATTAATATGTGCAAGTATACACAGTCAGATAGTAGTAAGTGATGTAAAACTAAGAGTATCGATCCCACAGAGAATATACTAACTTAAGTTGATTCTCAAATCAAAATCTTGTAAACAAACATGAGTAAAAGGTAACAATAGTAATGGGTTGTCATATATTCAGTTTGAAATACAATAAATGATGAGTGATGATGAAGAAGTTAAATTAATAAGAAGATACGTGTTGGGTAATGATAACACGTAAATGTATCGTATTTTTAGACCCGGATTGCATGCAATTTAGTTTCGTTTTATTTATTTTCTTTGATTTATGTTTTATTATGCCGGTATTTATTGTCTTTTTCAGGTGACTTGGATTAATTCATAAAAGAAAGAAAAGAAAAGTATTAAAGGAGGAAATGTGGAGAAAAGAAGATGTTTTGAAGAAAATATGAAAGAAGGAGAAAAGAAGAATTATTTATAAAAAAAAGGTGGGGGCCACCACACAACATAAGTGTGACGAACGTCACACCTTATGGGTGGCGCCCACCATTAAATGAATATAGGACTATGACGACCGTCACAGGTCCATGGCGACCGTCATAGTACTTCAAGTTGTGACGACCGTCATGTATTGCGTGTCGACCGGCACAGGAATAATTCCCAGAATTCACGTTTAAGTACGTGGACCACTCAACGGTGTAAATTCCACTCAACCCACATTCCACCAGTCAAGGGTGCTTGAGATATTTTTGGCCACTAACTTCCACTTAAGATTTTTTCTCTCTTTCACAACAACTTCTCAAGCTATAAAAGGAGGAGTTTGCTACACGAGGGGGAGGCTCTTCTTTCTCTTTTTCGCCAGATTTTTCTTGTTTAGTTTTTAGCAGTTCTCATTGATGTAAAAGTAATAGTTTTCCACATCGGGGGACTATTACAAATATAGTTTTAGGATTTATTTCTATAGTTTAATTTATGTATTTGATTCAAAGTCTGTCGGCGTATTACGACTTCAGTTCAAGCATTGTTTCCAGTTCCATTTAATTACAGGTTATGTTTTATTGTTTACTTTATTATCTTCAATTAATTGCTTAATTATGTCTTGCCTTATATTAAATTATTTTAAATCGCTTATCATGTTTTTGTTTAATCTAGAAACCCAAAATTGCTTATTTCTGTCTGTCATTATGTCTAGCTAAATAGTTTAGAGTCCGGCGTATGAGGATCGTCGTTTCAGACAGGACTCGGTAGAAATTAATAGGTACGAACTTATGATTAAAATTCTGTTTTGGTTTTAATTTCCAAGTCTAATTTAAATAACTTTGTCACGAGAGTGAAAGGGTATTTAACACGATTTTGTCACGAGAGTGAGAAATTAATTAAGGTTAGAACCGGCACTGCGAGAGCGTGGGGGTCGAACAGGATAGTGGAAATTAGGCAACAAATCTAAATACAGCGAGAGCGCTTTAGATGCGTTTAGGATATTATTGGCTTTCAAAATATATTTCCTAGTTATCGGGCGAGCGAGAGCAAAATCTTGGGATTGGGGAACATGGCTTTAGTTAATACCGCGACAACATGAGGCGAAGTCTTTAAGTTGGTATATTCTACGGAACTAAGTTATAGTTATAATTAGTACCCGAATTCTACAAAGTCCTTTAGGATCGCGGAATCTATATTCCGACCTCTCTTTATTATTATTATATTTTCTTAGGTTTATTTTAGCACTAGTCTTAGTTTCCCTTTTTTTTCAATTATCATTAGCCTTAGCTTTACAAAGCGACGATAGATTACGGTAGGTTGACATTGGTCTCTGTGGGTTCGACAATCTTTTATATTACTTCGATATTTTCGTGCACTTGCGGACGCATCAAGTTTTTGGCGCCGTTGCCGGGGCCCAACAATCAATATTGTTATTCCGTTGTTACACCCTATAGACTAAGGCACTCCCATAAAAAAAATTAAAAAAACTATGTATCACCCAAATTTTTTCTACAATCACCACTCCCAGTATTTTGAGGAGCCGCAAGAATCTCATAATTCCAACCTAGAAATATTAATGCAGGATTTCAATGCAACACTGGCCCACTCCCGAAATTTTGAGGAGCCGCACCCAAATTTTTTCTATAATTACCTGCCGCAAGACTCTCAATATTTTGAACCGCAACCAAATTTTCCCTATGATTACCACTCCCATTATTTTGAGGAACCGCGAGAATTCGTCAGTTCCAACCTTGAAACATTAATGGAGGATTTCATTGAAACAACAACTAATTCTAGGTTAGAATCTATGATGGAGCACTTTGTGGAGACACAAACTCTCAGGAATGAAGAGCTTAGAAGACAACATCTCGATACTTATGAAAACCTTAGGCAGATAAACACTATGGTCGAGTCCCTCGCGACTCACACTGAGGCATTGGAGACTCAAATCTCCCTGCTTGCACAGACACCTATAGGTCCCTACCCCGAAGAGCATGTAGATGTTGTAGTGACCTATAGTGAAACAAAAATCGAAAATCCTAAGGAGAGTGATAATGAGGTTGAGGAGAGTGATATTGAGGTTGAGGAGAGTTCTAGTAAGGAAGAAGTAGAGTTTGAGAAAAATTCACTGGGATCACCTGAATAGGGGGTCGTCAAGGAGGTAGAGAAAGTAGCACCTAAGGATGTTCCTCATCCATATACCCCATCAATTACTTTCCCGCATAGGTTTGTAGACTCCCAATCCAAAACGCATGTGGAGGTATTGTAAAATGTCTACACTGATGCACCTTCGTTTGAGGTCCTAAATAAAAAGAGAAAATTCGAGGACCATGAAACTAGGGAAATCATTAGTGCTAAGAGGGTAAGGTTAAACTTTGAGGTGATGGATGAAATAGCTAAGCCCAAACTTGAAAAGCTAATACTTAGGATCGATCCAGAACCACCACCACAAGTTCAAAAGAATGAACCACCCCACAGAAGGAAGAAAAGAAAAGGTGAGGGATATGTGAGATGGCTCGATAAGTGGCCATGGAAACCGAAAATTATTAGCCGTCGAGCTATCGACGTTAAACAAAGCCCTGTGTGGGAGGAAACCCACGAGTTTTTAATTTAATGTTTTCCTTTTATTGTTTGTGTTTGCAGAAAATAAAGAATTGTATCGCTTGTCACGTCTCAGCTACATTTAGGCAAAAGATCTTTAGATGACAATCCCTTGAGATGACCTGGTGCCCACGCACATTCCTACGAATGTCGCTGCTGGTGGTGACGCCAATGATGAGTATGATATGAGAGAGCATGTCTCTCTCGTTCGTAACTTACATCCTCCTTGTCTTTTCACTTGGTCAGGTTCCACCTGCACACACCGCACCATATTTTTCCAACCATTTTTTGCAGGTACTTCCTTCGGCATTATGCAATATGATGAGCAGCTTCAAGAAAATTAAGTTCCAGCAAATTCAAATAACTCATAGTACAAGACACCGGAGTAGAAGTGGCCAGCGAAGACAGGGACAACAAGGGAAGAATCAGCGCGAATTTGGTCGTGGTAGCACACAATGGCATTCATACAGGTTCTATCTTTCCTTTTTCACCTTTTATCAAAACATTGAGGACAATGTTTGGTTTAAGTATGGGGGAGGAATAATTACCGCTTTCTAGTTAGAGTTACTGTTTTCTAGCATGATTTTAAAAAAAAATTATTTTAATGTTTCATCCGTCTGTGCATGTGCTGTCGAGTCTTTATGTTGATTTTATGTTGTTTATCGATTTTCCCATTCTCTTGAGCTATACCAAATATTTTGAAAATTTTTGAGTTAAAAATAGTGTTTCTTTTGAAAATCTTAGGTTACAGACGAAATTGAGGTTAGATTGTGACACTTGGGAAAATTCCGCAAGATCGGTATCGTTTTAACACCGTGAGCCTCTAAATTATGGAAATCAATTTGAGTACTTGTTATGCCATAGCCTTAAGTTCTCACCCCTTTAGTAGTACCTAAGTAGTTTATTTAGCAGTCAGCACCATCCTAAGCACACACTAAGTAGGAAGCCGATGCAAATAAGTGTATGATCTCAAGCTTAAAAGGTAAAAGAAAAAAAATGAATGAATGAAAATGAATTAAAGGAGGAAATGTGGAGAAAAGAAGATGTTTTGAAGAAAATATGAAAGAAGAAGAAAAGAAGAATTATTAAAAAAAAAACGGGTGGGGCCCACCACACAACATAAGTGTGACGAACGTCACACCTTATGGGTGGCGCCCACCATTAAATGAATATAGGACTATGAAGACCGTCACAGGTCCATGGCGACCGTCATAGTACTTCAAGTTGTGACGACCGTCACGTATTGCGTGGCGACCGGCACAGGAATAATTCCCAGAATTCACGTTTAAGTACGTGGACCACTCAACGGTGTAAATTCCACTCAACCCATGTTCCACCAGTCAAGGGTGCTTGAGATATTTTTGGCCACTAACTTCCACTTGAGATTTTTTCTCTCTTTCACAACAACTTCTCAAGCTATAAAAGGAGGAGTTTGCTACACGAGGGGGAGGCTCTTTCTCTTTTTCGCCAGATTTTTCTTGTTTAGTTTTTAACAGTTCTCATTGATGTAAAAGTAATAGTTCTCCACATCGGGGGACTATTACAAATATAGTTTTAGGATTTATTTCTATAGTTTAATTTATGTATTTGATTCAAAGCCTGTCGGCGTATTACGACTTCAGTTCAAGCATTGTTTCCAGTTCCATTTAATTACAGGTTCTGTTTTATTGTTTACTTTATTATCTTTAATTAATTGCTTAATTATGTCTTGCCTTATATTAAATTATTTTAAATCGCTTATCATGTTTTTGTTTAATCTAAAAACCCAAAATTGCTTATTTCTGTCTGTCATTATGTCCAGCTAAATAGTTTAGAGTCCGGCGTATGAGGACCGTCGTTTCAGACAGGACTCGGTAGAAATTAATAGGTACGAACTTATGATTAAAATTCTGTTTTGGTTTTAATTTCCAAGTCTAATTTAAATAACTTTGTCACGAGATTGAAAGGGTATTTAACACGATTTTGTCACGAGAGTGAGAAATTAATTAAGGTTAGAGTCGACACTGCGAGAGCGTGGGGGTCGAACCAGATAGTGGAAATTAGGCAACAAATCTAAATACAGCGAGAGCGCTTTAGATGCGTTTAGGATATTATTGGCTTTCAAAATATATTTCCTAGTTACCGGGCGAGCGAGAGCAAAATCTTGGGATTAGGGAACATGGCTTTAGTTAATACCGCGAGAGCGTGAGGCGAAGTCTTTAAGTTGGTATATTCTACGGAACTAAGTTATAGTTATAATTAGTACCCGAATTCTACAAAGTCCTTTAGGAACGCGGAATCCATATTCCAGCCTCTCTTTATTATTATTATATTTTCTTAGTTTTATTTTAGCACTAGTCTTAGTTTACCTTTTTTTTCAATTATCATTAGCCTTAGCTTTACAAAGCGACGATAGATTACGGTAGGTTGACATTGGTCTCTGTGGGTTCGACAATCTTTTATATTACTTCGATATTTCCGTGCACTTGCGGACGCATCAGGTAATGATCCATATAATGAAGTTCATATTTTGTGTGTGTATGATGAGATCTGTCATGATAATTGAGGTAGAAAATGATCTAATGATGTATATCTACAACATCAAAGCATATGTATCAAGTCAATGGAATAATTCTCGAGGTCTCACAATAACAATGAAGCATGTCCATTTTTAACTTATGATTTCCCTTGTGGTTGTATTCCTTTATCTCTAAAGTAACTAATATAGTGAATATGTTTATCCTACTATTTTCAACCATAATTACTTATAAATTATGAAAGAGTTAGCGAAGTTGCTTATCGAGTTGCACTACCACCATCTCTCTCAAACCTCCATAGTGCATTTCATGTCTCTCAGCTCCGTAAGTATGCCCCAGTCCCGTCTCATGTGATTCAGTTGGATGACGTGGAAATAAAAGATAATCTAACTTATGAGACATCGCTATTGCAGCTTAAGGATCGAGAGGTGAATAACTTAAGGGATAAATAAATCCCTTTGGTGAAATTTGCGTGGGGAGGATCTGTAGATGGTAGCATGACTTGAGAGTTGGAGATCCATATGAAAGAGTCTTATCCATAATTGTTTGGCTTAGGTAAAATTTTTAGGACGAAAATTCTGTAAGTGGGAGATAGTTGTAACACCCCAAAAATTTTATTAGGATATATTGGAATTTTATTAGAATGTTAATTGAATTTTTGGTGTGCCTTGTGATTTAATTTGTGTTATTATTGAAGGTTTAATAACATAAAATAAAATAAGAATTATTAAAATAAAATAGAATAATAATAAAAAAAAATAGTGAGGGTTATGATTATTTAGAAATAATGGGCTAAATAATTAGAATTAGTAAAATTAAATAAGGGAATTAGTGAGAATACTTAAAATAAAATAACAACCTAATTTTATAAAAGGGTGAAGAAAGTTTAGAATGTGCCAGTAAAGCAAAAACAGGGAGAAGAGTTGGCTACCCTAGGAGAGAAGGTTATTTGCTGAGAAGGTTAAGACAAATATTAAACACAATTTTAACGAGATTATTCCTTATCAGTCTTTAACTGTGGGTGAATTATTCAATTATGTTATTGAAACTGATATGCAGATTTGTACTGATTACAAACTTTAAAATAAGATTAAAAATGAAAAAAAAAACGAGTAATAGGCGTGAAATGGGTTCATTTAGCAAATAATATGGAGTTACTTCTTTAAGAGCTCCTAGTAACTCTAAGGGTGTGTTTGGATTGGCGAGTGAACAGAATTGATTCTAGCAGAATTGAGTTTGGTAGAATTGATTTTAATAGAATTGAGTTTAGCAGAATTGATTTATGTTTGGATCATTTAATGAAAAGTAAGTTAAACAATAAATTTCAGTGTAAAAATCACCCAGAATCAATTCTGGAGGTAGAAGCTACAAATTCTAGCTTCAAGTCGAATCAATTCTGGAGGTAGAATCAATTCTACTTTTGATAAAACAAACACCTCAAAATCACCCAGAATCAATTCTACACCTCTAGAATTGATTCTGGGTCTTGCAAAAGCTAATCCAAACATGCTATAAGAATAAAAAGGCTGCTATTAAAAGTAGGAAAAACTTCCATTACCATAAGAAACAACCTTACAAAGATAACTCTGAAATTTACAAAGTCCTTTATAAGAAAAATTATGGTAAAAAATCTTACAAAAACCATATGCAAAAATCCAAACATAAAGACAAAGATTTCAAATGTTATAAATGTGGTCGTTTTGGCCATTATGCTAATAAGTTTAAGATTTAAGAGAAAATTAATCAATTATAACATTTAGACATTTCAGAGGAGTTAAAGGAAAGTTTGATATTTACATTAAAAAATATCTTGCTTAATTCTAAAGAAGAAGATAGCTCTTCATCTTATGAAGAATCTTCTTACGAAAAAATTCATCAAATTATAATAATTCTAAGGAGTCATATTCTGATTCTGATGAATGTTTAGGAATAGATTTTTGTAATTGTAATAGTTGTAATATAAGAATTAATGTTCTCACTAACCATCAAGCTAATATCCTAATAGGAATATTAGATAAGATGGAAGAATCTGAAAGTAAGAATGCTTTCATGAGACAAATCAAAAGCATTATAAACGAGAACAATATTTATAAAAAGCATGTTAACCAAGTAGAATTTAAAGATGTTATGAACTTATTTTAAAAACCAATTGAGAAAACCGATTCTATTAATGACTTACAAGAAGAAATCAAGAGTTTAAAGAATGAAATTCAAACTCTAAAATCTCGGGATGATGAGACAGAACTTAAACTTTTAGAATTATAAGGTCACGTGATTATTCATAATCAACATATTCAAAATTAACATATGTTAGCTTCTTCTGGTAAAAAACACGAGGAAACTAATGAAGAAATTATTGTTTCAACCAATGAAGATCCTTATATCAATAAAATAGAAAAGATGATATCTCAAAAATGGTATAGTAAAATAAATCTCATTATTAAAGATACATTTTTTGAACTAATTGCTTTAATAGACTCAGAAACAGATTTAAACTACATTCAATAGGGGTTAATCCCAACCCAATATTACAAGAAAACCAAATAATTCTTATGAGGAGCCAATGGGAATAAATTACATGTGTCTTATAAACTATCTAACACTAAGATCTGTAAAGATTAAATATGTTATAAAACTTCTTTTCTTCTAGTTAAAAACATTCAAGAGGCTATTATTCTAGGAACCGTTTTCCTAGTTTTACTCCATCCTTTTATCATTGACAACCTAGCTATAACTACTAATGTTTTAGACCGTGGAGTTAAGTTTGAATTTTTAGACCAACCTAAGATTAGAGATTTTAACTTTGTCCAGAGTAAAGATATATCTTTTATTAATCTTATTAATGGTAAAAGAAAACAGATTAATTTCATAAACAAATAAATATATTTTAAAAGAATAGAAGAACAATTACAATATTTCTGTGTTCAAGAAAAAATTAAAATTATACAAAATAAGTTTAATAAAGATCTTTGTTTAGAACAACCTAATGTCTTCTGGAAAAGGAAGATACAGAGTGTTTCTTTGCCTTATGAGCCTGACTTTAAATAAAAAGATATTCTGACTAAAGCCAAACTTATACAGATGAATAAGCATCATTTAGATTATTGTAAAAAAGAAATACAATATTATTTTAAAAAAGGTTTTATTTGGTCAAGTAAGTCTCCATGAAGTTGCTCTGCGTTTTATGTTGTTAATGCAACAAAATTGGAAAAAGGTAGTCCCCGATTAGTAATAAACTATAAACTTTTAAACAAAGATTTGCAATAGATTAGGTATCCTATACCTAATAAAAAATATTTAATTAACAAATTACACAATAAAAGTATATTTTCTAAATTTGACCTTAAATCTAGATATTATCAAATTCAATTAGAATAAACCGATAAGTATAAGACCGCTTTTTTAGTATCCTTTGGGCACTAGGAACATAATATTTTGCCCTTAGGGTTTAAAAACGCCCCCTCAAAATTTAAAAATATAATGAATTCTATTTTTAATGATTACTCCCACTTTACTATAGTCTACTTAGATGATATTTTAGTTTTCTCAGATTCTATTAATCAAATTTTATAACACCTTAATCAGTTCTATGAAATAATTAAAGATAATGGTTTAGTTTTATCCGAAAAGAAATTAAACTCATTTCAATGTAAAGTAAGATTTTTGGATTTTGATATTAGAATTTGTTAGTAAATTCCCCAATTAATTATAAGATATAACTTAGTTACAAAGCTTTTTAGGTTGTTTTAATTATGTGTTTGACTTTGTTCCTAATCTTAGAACTACTTGTCTTCCTTTATTTAAGAGACTTAGAAAGGATTCCCCACTTTGGAATGATTCAATGACCAAAAGCGTCACCCAATTAAAGCAAATAGTTAAGAGACTATCTTGCCTAGGAATCCATGATCCAAAGGCTAATCTTATTGTTGAAACAGATGCCTCAAACCTAGGGTTTGGTGGCATATTAAAACAATTACTTCCGGACACGGATAAGAAACAAGTTATTAGATATTACTCTAGAACTTGGTCTCTGTTAGTATAGTAATAGTGGGGGTTATTTTTAATCGTATCCATGGGGATTGTTCGATATTTGATGCGTGTCGTTCAATAGTTGTGATATTCTAAGTTCAATGGTTTCAAAAGTTTCTCAATTGTTGTTAACATTCATTTGTAGCAAAGATTAATTGGTGACAAAGATTTTGTAAAAGTTTTGATAAAAGCATGTCAAGGTTAGGTTTCGCTAATCCTTTTCACGTATAAATGATTAATCAAGCATATGAACTCGGTTTCCAACCAATATAACCGCGTATCCTCCCGACTAAGTTTATGTCTAAAGCGAAGTCGTGAGTATCGTTGTTTAGACCGTTAGATGATGTCTCACGCTAACAATCTAAACAACGATCATTAAGATCAACACAATGCGAATAGCAAATCCCAAATCTATGTCTAGAGTTTAATTTTTAAGAGATAAAATTGTTAGGTCATGATTTGTAGAATCTATGTCTAGAGCAAAACAAATCACACATGGATCATTAAGAGAAAACAACATCATCTATATTGATCAAAGACTTTGTTCATACACAATAGATCAACAGCAATACATAAAATCAGAATCAACTACATCTAACCTCAACATGGAGTGTTTAGCTACCACTTCTCATGGTAATTTGGATAACAAGTAAAGAGAGGAGATGAATGAGCATCCACGACGAATAATCGAGAATGGAAGCGACTTCAGCTTCTCCAAGTGAAAATCCACTCTTTGATGATCAAAATACTGTAAACTATGTTTTCTAGTAAAAAATGAGCAAAAGATCCCATTCACATAAAGTGAAAATCTTTTTATATACTTCTGAAATCTGCAGGATTCGCACTGCGAGCACATCATTCGCACTACGAATGAGAGAAAATGGCACCTTAAGTGTCTCTGAGACTTAAACCGCCCTAAGCAGAAATCGTGTGTTCGCAGTGCAAACCATTCCTTTGCACAGCGAATCATTCGCTAGCTCATTCGCACTGCGAATAAACTAGCAACCCAGGACAATCAAATTCCAAAACTTACTGCCACCCTTCGCTAGCATCTTCGCACTGCGAAACAACCAGCGAACCCTCGCTAGGAGTTCGCAGTGCGAACTTTTAGTAATTTCAAAAATGGAACTTTCTGCCACCATTCGCTGGCACCTTCGCTGACGTTCGCAGTGTGAACCTTCGCTGGTCCTTCGCCAGATTCTTCGCACTGCGAATGCTCTGTTGCAGCAACAATTTCAGTGGCAGCTTACATCCACTCAATGTGTCTCCAATCTTGATCCTTTGGTGCCTACTCCTGCACATTTACACACAAATTACAAGCTTCACACATGTATTCCAATGTACGCACTACAACACAATTAACCACTTAAATCACCCGATTCCGCATGGAAAGTTAATGAAAAATGCCAATTATTGTATACTAATATATAACATGTTTGACATCTAACAAACTCTCCCCAACTAACTCTTTGTTTGTCCTCAAGCAAAGTATGCCTCTCACGAGGATTTGCTCGAGCATTCAATTCAACCAAGACGCGAAAAACGGCTCAACTAAACAACGATCACAACAACGCAACAATTACACAATTCAAGAACCTATAATGTAAAAGAACTTACCTCTTAAACAATTTCAAATAATGTTTCAAGAGACAACTAACTCATCCTGCACGTGTCATTCTACACTCCTCTTCAAAAAAGGATTGAAGGCAAACGTGCATGCAAGCACGGGACAATTACACTCAAATGACCAATGATGCAAATACTAAGCAATTCATACCATATCTCAATGAACACAAAAGAAATCATGGAAGTAAAAGATCACTAAGGACTTCAAGGTTGTAGCTAGGTCAGGTAAACAAAAAAGGGACATTTCTAATGGACATTGAAACGAAATTGCCGAAGCAAAAGAACATTCACTATACACATATTCACACATCTCAACTTCATTTCACCAATTTTCCATTACACCTTCACAAACTATCGGGCACAATTATTGAATCTACATTTTTTTTCATTTAAGCAAGCATTTTCTCATTTGTACAACATATTCACACTCTTTTCTTTACATGCTTGCTTGAATTTTTTTTCAAAATTTGGAGTAATGCACCCGTCTTCTTTTTATTCTCCCCAACTCATTTTCGACTCAACCTAACGTGAATGTTCCTTGCTTTTTAAGGCAAGGATGTAAAAGTATACAATTTCAAAGGTTCAAGTAGAAAATGTTAGAAACTCACCAAATTCAGTGATGAACCAAACGTGCAAATTATGTACATAAAACAAGTTCATCACTAAACTGAGTTCTAAACTGTTTAGGCTCAAAGGGGCTACCAAATGCTCACTCCTCACGGGTGAATTACTATATGGACATGGTTGTGCTCACTTTCAACAAGTGCCTTGATCACTTCTCCTACTTCCACAAAATCACATGGTCACAAGATAAGGCATGAAAATAAAAGTAAAAACAACATTCGTCATCAATCCTTAGCATATAATAACACTTTGGAGGCTTCTCACTTTTAATGGTTTTTTATCTAAAAATGACACATGCATTCAAAGGAAGTTGTAACATGAAACAACATTATCAATCGCACAAGACACACAGTTCTAAAACATACAAAATTCTCGAACCATGTAATGATGTACCTTGTCGCAACACAATGCTTAAGGTATTATCATAGCCCTCACATCACGGAGGAATCTTTCTTTAAAAATCAAGAGTCTTCAACCTACTTCCAAAACTCCATCATAAAAGAAGGAACATTAACATGTAAACATATTAACAATCTAAGTGTTGAGCATTTGTAACAGAAGAACTCAACACTTACTACAATAATTAAAAACCAACAAATTATTAGTAAAAGCGAAACAAAAAATTTTACTAACAACACTTAACATTACTAATAATAATAATAAAGTGCTTGGTGTAAAAACACCTACAATATCCAAAATGGTACCACTAGGGTACAAGTACAACAATATTCAAACTATTCCACTATGTGGATACAATAGACTAGTAAAAGCTGAAAAATACAAAATATAAGAAAACTTCACTTTGGAGTCCAAAGGAAGTACACACATCTGAAAATCACAAAATCAGTCCTCATCGGACTCCGTCTCCAAAACCTCGGTAACCTGCTCATCATCATCTCCCTCATCAGAAGTATTACCAGAAACCTCCACATCGGTGCCATCTCCCTCTATATCATCACCATCTCCATCCTCATCAGCATCCTCTCCAGCAGGACCAACTGAATCCTCTCCCCCACCAAAAACTGGCCTGGCCTCAGGCCATCTAGCATGTGTGAGGAACTGCTCCCTCGACATCATAGTCTGCTCTGCGGCGGGATCCCGAATCTGCAGCTGGAGTACCTGCATAGAGTCATGTAAATCAAGCATGGCGCGCTGAGAAGCAGCCATCCAATCCCAGTTATACTGGTAGATCTCCTGCTGATAAGGATAGAAATTCAGCGACTCAAAAGTATCACCCCCACTCGTACCAGCCCCTGAAGACTCAGACCTAACACCCTTAGGTTTGTAAAATTTATCGACGTATCGATCATCGATAGCTGACGTGATAGTGACCTGACGACGCGAAGGCAAATTAACACCAGCTTCAGCACATAAGGACATGATCAGGCACGGAAATGCAAGAGGGGAATTTTTCCTCGAAGCGTTCCCTCCTAATCCACTCTCGACAATGGCCCTTATTTCATCTGCAATTATCCTTGCGACATCAATCTCCACATTTGTAAGGATGTTGTGGACTAAGTGGGCCAGGGGAATTGGAACTGTAGAGGAATGTGACTTTGGCTTAATGTTGGTGACAACCAAAAGTAATACAAGCTGAGCCAAAGACAACATGTCCTCTCGATGATACCTAACAGCAACTCCTGAATGGTTGAACTTCACATTTTTACCCGGGCACAACAAATTAGTGGTCATTTGTGTGATATCTCGGTTGCGGTTAAGGTTCCTGTGGTATGCATCTTCCTGACTGGCACGCAATGGAAGAGGGTCTCCAAGAACTCGGCTAATTGTCCTTCTGTCAAATCTCACAGTTTTTCCTCCAACAACAGTAGTCCAATTAAACAGATCCCCCTCATCAGGAAGGGCGTTGGTATAGAATTCGCGAACCATCTCCACATTGTACGAATCAATGAGAGTTATCAGCTGATCCCACTTTTTTTCATGCAAGAGGGCAGCTACCGAACGATAACTCCCTTGATCATTCAGAATAAATCTCTTCTCAGCAAGGATGGTTCTGGTTTCCAATACCTCATATCTCTGAGCCTACCTTGATCCCTTGAAACGAGTGTCGTCGAAACTGATCGGTACCTGTCTGGATGTTGATGCTTTCCTTTTCTTGGCCAAGTTAGTTTTAGGACCCATCTGCACAAATGACAAACAAATCCCACACAAAAACACCAAGACAGATCATTAGAAATTAGGACACACATGCATCAGAATGAACTTAAAAAACAAAAATCTAGGTTGCTCGCTAAAACACTCGCACTGCAAATCCTGGCGAACGCTCGCCCTAGATTCACAGTGCGAACAAGCCAGCGAATGCACTAAAACTTTGAAAAAAATTAACAGCCCCAGATTCCCCAACATGGCATCATTCTACATGTCATCAAAACCCTAAAACCAGCAGAAAATTTGACATGCATTGAAAAATCTAAAACAGAATTTTAACCCAAATTTCTACATAATTTCTCATGCAAATTCACAACTAATCAAAAAGCACAAAGAAAAGAATTCACACCTGTTTGGAAATGGCAATTGAGAGAAAAAAAAAACTTGAGAGATGGAAAGCACACACGTGAAGGAGAAAGAGCCTATGAGAGTTTCTATTTTTCTTGTTCTTTGAATGGTGAGAGGGAAATGACTAGGATTTTCCCCACAAGTCATCAGAAATTCAACATGGGTCTTGGGCCTTCGTGCAGGCCCACCCATTACAAAACCCTCACTTTTAATGAGGTGGTAGCAAAACCACAATGTCTGGTTCGCTGACGTTCGCAGTGCGAATGGCTGGCGAATGCTCGCCCTAGGTTCGCAGTGCGAACAAGCCAGCGAACAAGACAGTTTTGCAAAATTTTCAGGTCTGTCCTGCTGCCACACTGTAAATGGTACAATACTATAAAATGACTTCAAACAGCAAATAAAAGCAAAATACTTACAATGTTGGGGTGTCTCCCAACAAGCACTTGTTTAACGTCGGCTAAGCTCGACGGTCCACCGCAATCTCACGGATCGTGGAAGGGAACAATGGCGGGATTCCGCTCGAAATCACCTCCAAGATACACTTTCAATCTTTGGCCGTTAACAGTCCAATGCTCGTTGGTTGTTGTGTCTTCAATTATAATCGCTCCATAAGGCTTGATTTCTCGGATCCGAAACGGACCCGACCATTTAGACCTTAACTTTCCCGGAAATAATTTTAACTGAGAATTAAATAGCATGACCAGCTGTCCCACCTCAAACTGCTTGATGATAATTTTTTTGTCATGGTAAGACTTTACACGCTCTTTGTATAGTTTATTGGAATCGTACGCCTGAAGGCGTAATTCATCCAATTCCTGTAATTGCACTTTTCTTTTTTCGCCGCTAAGAGTTGGATCAAAATTCAAAAATTTTAAGGCCCAAAATGCCTTGTGCTCCAACTCCACGGGCATATGGCAATTCTTACCATACACAATTTTAAACGGTGTGAGACCGATCGAGGCCGAAACAGTTTTCTCCAAAATGCATTTTATCTCACGATTGGATACCTCCGCTTGACCATTAGCTTGAGGATGATATGGTGTGGCAACCTTGTGCTTCACACCATATTGCTCCAAAGCTTTGTCAAGCTGAGTGTTACAGAAGTGAGACCCTCCATCACTTATTAACACTCTAGGAGTACCAAAACGCGCAAAAATGTTCTTTTTCAAAAATTTCACTACTGTTTTTCCGTCGACTTTAGCACAATCTATCGCCTCCACCCATTTAGACACATAATCAACAGCGACCAAAATATATTCATTGGAAAATGAAGACGGGAATGGACCAACAAAGTCGATCCCCCAACAGTCAAAAACTTCAATTTCCAACATATTCTGTAAAGGTATCTCGTGCCGCCGTGAAATTCCTCCACTTCTCTGGCACCTGTCACAACTAAGGGCATGCGCATACGTATCTTTGAATAAGGACGGCCAAGAAAAGCCCGATTGAAGGACTTTAGTGGCCGTTCTTAACCCATTAAGGTGTCCTCCATACGGAGAGTTATGACAATGCCATAGAATATTCGTGGCTTCCTCCAATGAGACACGCCTTCTTAAGAGGTTGTCGACACCAAGTTTAAATAAATAAGGTTCGTCCCATACGAAAGACTTGGTGTCCGACAAAAAATTTCTTTTTTGGTGGTGCGTTAGACCGTCCGGTATCAACCCGGTGGCTTTGTGGTTAGCCATTTCGGCGAACCACGGTCTAACCTGCACTCTAAATAATTTTTCATCAGGGAACTCCTCTTTGACCTCACATTCATTCTTGGTCACGTCAACGTTTACCAGGCGGGATAAGTGATCCGCCACCAAATTCTTGGATCCTTTTTTGTCCCGAATTTCAAGATCAAATTCCTATAACAAAAGGATCCGCCGAATAAGCCTCTGCTTAGAATCAGGTTTGGTGAGCAGATACCTTATAGCCGTGTGGTCCGTGTAAACGATGACTCGTGAACCAATCAAATAGGAACGAAATTTCTCCAACGCATACACTATGGCAAACAACTCTTTCTCAGTTGTTGCATAGTTAATTTGAGCCTCGTTTAAAACTTTGCTCGCATAATGTATAGCGTTCCTTTGACCCAAAACAGCCCCAACCGCATAATCGCTTGCATCGCACATTAATTCAAAATCCAATTTCCAGTTAGGTGCAACGATTATCGGTGAGGTAGTTAAACTCTTTTTCAAAAAATTAAACGCAAAAAGGCAAGACTCGTCAAAGTCAAAAATCTTACCTTGGACGAGCAAGTTGCTCAATGGCTTTGCGACCTTAGCGAAGTCCTTGATGAATCTACAGTAAAACCCGGCATGTCCAAGAAAGCTCCTTATACCTTTGACATTCATCGCTGGTGGTAATTTCTCAATAATGTCCAGCTTGGCTTTATCAACTTCAAGGCCCTTTGAAGAAACTTTGTGACCGAGCACAATTCTCTCGTTCACCATAAAGTTGCATTTTTTCCAATTAAGCACCAAATTGGTTTCTACACACCGTTCCAACACCGTATCCAAATATTTCAAGCAAATATCAAACGATTGTCCAAAAACCGAGAAATTATCCATAAAGACCTCAATTGTCTTTTCGATCAAATCCGAGAATATAGCTTGCATACACCGTTGAAAAGTCGTCGGTGCATTACATAATCCAAACGACATCCTCCTATAAGCGAAGATTCCAAAAGGACATGTAAACGCGGTTTTTTCATGATCCTCCGGGTTCACAATAATTTGGTTGTAACCCGAATAACCATCCAAAAAATAGTAGAATTGTTGACCGGAAAGCCTTTCGAGCATTTGATCCATAAAAGGTAGAGGGAAATGGTCTTTTCTCGTAGCTTTGTTCAACCTACGGTAGTCGATACACATTCTCCACCCGGTAACGGTTTTTGTTGGAATGAGCTCATTTTTCTCGTTTTGGACCACCGTTAATCCGCCTTTCTTCGGTACCACATGCACCGGACTAACCCACGGGCTGTCAGAAATGGGGTAAATCATTCCGGCTTCTAGCATTTTTACCACTTCTTTTCTAACCACTTCTTTCATGATTGGATTTAACCGGCGTTGAGGTTGAGCAACCGGTTTAAAATCTTCCTCCATAAATATACGGTGCATGCAATACGAAGGGCTTATGCCTTTGAGATCGAACAATGTCCATCCCATAGCATCCTAATTTTTTCTCAACACTTGAATTAAGCGGCTCTCCTCGTTTTCAGACAAAATACTACTTATGATCACCGGTTTATTACCACCGTCATCGAGAAAAGCATACTTCAAGGTTGAAGGTAACACTTTCAGTTCAAGTTTGGATGGTTCATCATTAACCACTTTTTTTAGAATTTCCTCTTCATACTCCCAAGGTTGCAATTCTTCCAAAGCTTCAAGCTCTAACAAACACTCTTCAAGAGCTTACTCTTCTTCAACCGAGAATACTTCCAAGGAATCATCCAAAGCTCTTTGTAAAGGATCAATGACATGAATTTGCTTTGTAACTTCAAAACTCTCTTCCTCCGTTGCATCGATTCGGAAACAATCACCTTTATCTTTCTTGTGCTTCATGGCATCATAAAGATTGAAACACGCCTCTTCATCTTGGACTCTCACTTTCATGAGACCATCGTCCATGTCAATTGCCATTCGGGCAGTTTTCATGAAAGTCCTTCCAAGAATCAAAGGTGCATCCTCATCCTCCTCCATTTCAATGACAACAAAGTCTATCGGAAACAAAAATTTGTCCACTTTGACCAACACATCTTCCGCTACACCGTGAGGACGTGTAGTGGATTTATCGGCGAGTTGCAACGTCATTTGAGTGGACCTAAATTCCATGTGTCCTAACTGTTTCACAATTGACAAAGGTATCAAGTTGATACTAGAGCCCAAATCAATCAATCCGTTGCCCACATAAATATTTCCTATTGTAACCGGCAATGTAACTCGTCCCGGATCACATTCTTTCCTCGGGAGAGTACGTTGAATGATGGCGCTACAACTTGCATCTACCATAATAGTCTCTTGATCCGTATACCTCTTCTTTTTCGTGAGGATATCCTTCATAAATTTCGCATATTTAGGCATTTGCTCCAAAGCCTCGAAAAATGGAATATTTATTTGTAATTGTTTGAAAATATCCATAAACCGAGAATAATGCCTCGCACTATCTTTCTTTGTAGGAGCATGAGGATATGGTAAATGTTGAATCGGAATATTGTTCATCGGCTCTTTTCCCTTCCTAGTTGTCTTCACTCTTTCTTCACTCTCTATTTTTTTCTCATTCTCACTTTTTTCCTTCTCATTTTCAACTAAAACACCCTCAACATTTTTTTCTACTTCAATCTCCTCACTATCTTTTTCTTTTTCATTTTCAACTACAACCTCTTCCTCCACTACTCTTTTACCTACACCCATGTCAATCTCTCTTCCACTTCTTGTGAGAATTGCTTTACAATCCTTAGGATTCAGAAGCGTATTTGCCGTAAAATGCCCTTTTTGTTGGTCGGCCAATTGTTTTGATAATTTCCCGACTTGTGTTTCAAGATTCCTTATGGCCGCATCGGTGTTTTTTTGGTTGGAAATTGCCATTTGCATAAATTGTGTGAGAGTGTCCTCCATCTTCGTATTTCCAACGGGAGCTTGCGGAGGTTGAGTGTAATTTTGATATTGTTGACGGTTTGATGGTCCGGCTTCTTGCGGTCTCCATTATTGTTGATAACTTTGGTTAGCCCTTTGTTGGTAACCTTGGTTGCCTTGTTGATACGGAGGTCGGGGTTGGTATCCTTGATTTCCCGCGTAGTTTGCTTCCTCTACAACGGGAGGATAATAACCGGTCGGATGGTCACCTCTACATAATTCACAAACTAACACTTGCACATTTTTACTTGAAGAGTCATGAATTTCTTTGAATTGTTACGGCAGTTTAGACATTTGCTTAGTTAACAACTCAACCTGTTGTGATAATAATTTGTTCTGCGCAAGGATAGCATCATTTGTTCCCAATTCCAACACTCCCGGAGTTCGTTGAGAAGGTCCACGGTTGTGACTACCTTGATGATCGTTCAAGGCCATCTTATCAATGATAGCTGTGGCTTCTGCTGCGGTTTTGCTTAACAAGGATCCACCAGCGGTGGCATCCAACAAGGTTTTGTGTACAAGTTGCAGCCCATTTCTAAATATATGAATTTGTGACAATTCATCAAAACCATGGTCCTTGAACTTTCTCAACATTGATTTGAACCTCTCCCAAGCTTCGTTGAGAGATTCATTTGCTCCTTGTGTGAATACCGTGATGGCGGTCTTTGCTTCCATAAACCGAGTGTGAGGGAAAAATCTCTCCAAAAATTTCTCTTCCAATGCATTCCAATCCATCATTATGGCCGTTGACTGATCAAGGTACCATTCCTTGGCCTTCCCAATGAGAGAATGCGGGAATAGTCTCTTGAACAGAGATTCCTCTTCTGCTTCAGGTGCACCAGTCGCTCCCGCTATTTCATAGAATTTCGTCAGATGGGTAAAAGGATCTTCATGATCCATACCCGTAAATGGACTTTGATATAACAACTGGAGAATACCGGTCTTCATTTCAGCATGACGACCGTTGTGTGCATGGCGTGCGAACTGAGCATTGTGTCTCGGACTATTTGTGCATGGCCTAGAAGCAGGCGGTGGTGGTGGTGGTGGATCTACCTCCATAACTGGAATTATCTGTGGAACTGGTGGTGGTGTAGAAGTACTTTCCTCTTGTTCTCGCTTCTGTCTCGCTAGCTGCCTCCTTCGTCTAGTTCTGCTGTTGATTCTACGAGCGGTTCTCTCAATCTCAGGATCGAAAAGAAGTTGGTCTGCCGGTAGTTTCCCTCGCATAAACTAAGTCTGCACACTAAACAAAACAAATTAACAAGTTTAAGATAAAGTAGTAACAAGCTTAAAATAGCTCAACTATCGCAATGTTTGCAATATCACTTAACAATCCCTGGCAACGGCGCCATTTTGTTAGTATAGTAATAGTGGGGGTTGTTTTTAATCGTATCCACAGGGATTGTTCGATATTTGATGCGTGCCGTTCAATAGTTGTGATATTCTAAGTTCAATGGTTTCACAAGTTTCTCAATTATTGTTAACATTCATTTGTAGCAAAGATTAATTGGTGACAAAGATTTTGTAAAAGTTTGGATAAAAGCATGTCAAGGTTAGGTTTCGCTAATCCTTTTCACGTATAAACGATTAATCAAGCATATGAACTCGGTTTCCGACCAATATAATTGCGTATCCTCTCGACTAAGTTTATGTCTAAAGCGAAGTCGTGAGTATCGTTGTTTAGACCGTTAGATGATGTCTCACGCTAACAATCTAAACAACGATCATTAAGATCAACACAATGCGAATAGCAAATCCCAAATCTATGTCTAGAGTTTGGTTTTTAAGAGATAAAATTATTAGGTCATGATTTGTAGAATCTATGTCTAGAGCAAAACAAATCACACATGGATCATTAAGAGAAAACAACATCATCTATATTGATCAAAGACTTTATTCATACACAATAGATCAACAGCAATACATAAAATCAGAATCAACTACATCTAACCTCAACATTGAGTGTTTAGCTACCACTTCTCATGGTAGTTTGGATAACAAGTAAAGAGAGGAGATGAATGAGCAACCACGACGAATAATCGAGAATGGATGCGACTTCAGCTTCTCCAAGTGAAAATCCACTCTTTGATGATCAAAATACTGTAAACTATGTTTTCTAGTGAAAATAAGCAAAAGATCCCATTCACATAAAGTGAAAATCTATTTATACACTTCTGAAATCTGCAGGATTCGCACTGTGAATGAGAGAAAATGGCACCTTAAGTCCCTCTGAGTCTTAAACCGCCCCAAGCAGAAATCGGGTGTTTGCAGTGCGAACCATTCCTTCGCACTGCGAATAAACTAGCGAGCCAGGACAATCAAATTTCAAAACTTACTGCCACCCTTCGCTAGCATCTTCGCACTGCGAAACAACCAGCGAACCCTCGCTAGGAGTTCGCAGTGTGAACTTTTAGTAATTTCAAAAATGGAACTTTCTGCCACCATTCGCTGGCACCTTCGCTGACGTTCGCAGTGCGAACCTTCGCTGGTCCTTCGCCAGATTCTTCGCACTGTGAATGCTCTGTTGCAGCAACAATTTCAGTGGCAGCTTGCATCCACTCAATGTGTCTTCAATCTTGATCCTTTGATGCCTACTCCTGCACATTAACACACAAATTACAAGCTCCACACATGTATTCCAATGTACGCACTACAACACAATTAACCATTTAAATCACTTGATTCCGCATGGAAAGTTAATAAAAAATGCCAATTATTATATACTAATATATAACATGTTTAACATCTAACAGTCTCTAGCCCAATTAAATTATAGTACTATTAAAATAGATATTTTAGCCACTGTTTTATGCATTACCAATTTTCAAGATGATTTGATTTCAAAATCATTTTTATTAAAAACAGATTGCAAAGCTGTTAAGAGTGTTTTAAAGAAGGATGTTAAAAATTTGCTTTCAAAATATATTTTTGCTAGATGGCAATCTTCGTTATCCTGTTTTAATTTTGAAATAGAGCATATTGAAGGAATTAAAAATTCATTACCAGATTTTTTAACTCGGGAATTTTTACAGGGTAAAAATGAGCAAGAAACAAAGTGATCAAAGAGATAATTATGGATCTCCATTATCATCAAATAATAAATACATAGTTTTGGGATCATCTTCATATATTACAAAAATTACTTCTCCAATAGCTTTTTCCCGCAGACCTCTGATTAGGCCTGTATTATCGTCTCCATTATCTTTTACTCCGAAAATTACTACTTCCTCGTCTTTTCAAATTAAACCCACTTCAAAATTAGATTTTTAAACTCCTCCATCTCCAAAAAAATCTTCTCTTATTACCAAAAATCTGTCAGAACCAATTATCCCTTTGAAGCCTATGTACTGTATTTCAGATGCGTCATTATTACAAGTTATTTTAAGAATTTTCCCTCCTGAATTTTTCTTTTTACCAAAAGACTTATTAAAAACCCGAGAATATTATGAATTTATTTTGGTTGATACAAATTATATTTCTCTTAGTCATCAATGTAATGAGAACGATAAATCAAATATTAAGTTCTCTAAATTCAAAACTATTAAAGTTTTATCTCCGTCAGATGGGAAGCTACCCCCCCAACACACACACACACACAGAAGTAAAATCCTTCTCATGGTCTTACTCTCTCCAAACATATAATTATCTGGATTACATGGACGCCTGATCCAATTTCTTAGCAGTTGAACCATTTAACCACACTTGGTTTATTCGGTTTAATACGAATATTTCATTAAACTTTCCCTACTAGTTTATCCGATGGTTTCAGCTTATTGGTCCCAATTTGGATATTTTCTCAAATTATGCTTCTAAAGACTTCAATGACTTTACCTCAGCTACTACTTATCCTTCACACAAGACTTTATTATCTTTTTGTGCAGTTTTTTGAATTACTTGGATTACCTCCTGGACATTTTCATCAGAGCAGTTATGGAAAGATTGTCCAGCTTCACAATTGATTAAGAAATTTTCTATTAAGTGGTGGATTAAGTTTAATCCATATATGCTGACAACAACAAAGTTGGAAGCCTGATGTAAAGCCCGTCCCAAATTTTGCAAAAATACCAATATTAGTCCAGAAGATATTGCATTTCTTATGGATCGACCTAAGTTGCTAGCCACTTCATCAACTACTACCAGCAATAATGAATTATTAAATAAATTAAAAGATGTTACGTTTGCTTTGTCAGAAAGTGATAATGTTTATAGCACATCTGACCACTTGAATGACAATGAAGATGACTCTTCTGAAATTACAGATCTCAAAGGATAAGGATTATGTTTGAAGATAATATCAAATTACTTTTCTGAAGATAAGATTTGTCTTTATCAACCCATGTTGGTGTGCTACTTTTTTTTGGCGTGTTTTATTAATTAAATGTCATGTAGGCCATATTATCTTTGAATTATTTCTTTCATTATTAAGCTTTGTCAGTCACTTGTTTGTGTAGCTTTAGGCTGATTTTAATTTTATTTGAAGGTCGGATGTTTTTCTTCTCTATATAAGAGAATGTAGTTTGTTGTGAAAGACATTCGTGTATGTGTGTGTGTGTGTGTGTGTGTGTGTGTGTGTATATATATATATATATATATATATATATATAGAGAGAGAGAGAGAGAGAGAGAGAACGTATCCTATGAGAATAACATTTTTATGTAAAAACATGAGAATGAATATGAACCATTAGATTTTAAAAATATCGAGTGTCTTCAGGGTACTCGTTAAGAGTTTAAAGATATATGTTTTGTTTGAAAATACTTGAATTCAATGCATTGAACATTAAAATGATTAAATAAAAGATGTGTTTTTTCTAAACTTGTATTCAACACAATATTTTCTTTATTTAAAATATTTAAAAATACTCTTAAACACTTTTTAGCATGACCCATATTTCAATTGTTGTGCGCAACCCATTTTATAAAAATAAATCATGCTTCAAATATGGAAGAGGCATTAGCACATATCAATTTTAGTTTGAATATTATGTATTTCTTTAATAATTATATCATTTTAGTTTGGATAATTGTGTATTTCTTTAATTAACATTATTTTAATAGAGTCTATCAATTATATTAGACTCAACCATCTTAATAATTAATATTATTATATTTTTAGGAAATAGAATATGCACCGTTTTTTATGCCTTTTATAAGAAACATGTATTCCATTAAATCATACTTTAATTTTTAAAATACTGATATAAAATGACTGAATGATACAATTCTATAGGATAATAGTGTAAAACTATTTTGTATTGATAGTGCACTATTTTTAATCTCTATTTCTTTTAATATAAAAATTAACATTATTTTTAATCCACCTTATCGAAAAATTTATATCGACATGAATCAAACTTGACACTAAGAATTTATAACACTCGCACTCAACACATTTTATAGACTCAATGGTAGGGGTGTTCAAAATCGAACCGCCCTAACAGAAAACGTAAACCAAACCAAACCAAATCGAAACCGCAAAAACTGCATTTTGTTCAAATGTGTTTGGGTCATTTTTTAACAAAACTGCACTGTTCGGTTCGGTTTGTGGTTTGTATTTTAGAAACCGAACTAAACCAAACCAAACCGCATTACATTATAACCTAAACTTCACTTATCTCATATCCAACCTAAAACCCAAACCTATTATGCCTTAGCCTTACGATTACAGACGATTTTCTCTTACTCACACTTAGTGTTTCAATTTCATCATCTTCTAATCTCTTCTAGTTGTATCATGCCTTCTTCTCATCTTATTTGCCATGTAAATCTCACCTCTTCTACTCTAACATCTCCCCTCTTATGTTATTTCTTTTTCATCTTCTCGTTTTTATACTATTGTTCTCTCTTCCAATTACTTTTTATCGCACTTTTCTTCTCTAACCTTGCATCTCTTCTGTTTTTTCTTTTTCATCTTCTCTAATCACTCATCTCCTCTGTTTTTTCTATTTAATTATAATATTTTCGATATCGTTTTATGCTACTATTTATGATTTTTATTCCATTTTTGTCTAATATGTTTTTTGTACATTGAATGGAAAGTTGTCAAAATATGATGAGTTTTATTGTTATTTGATAATGTATGAATAACTAAGCACAAAGTTATGTTATTCTCTAAATGTGTATGTATGACTCAATAAAAATATTATAAAAAACTGAACCAACCGAACAAACTCAAACCACATTGATTTGCTTTAGTTTGATTTGGTTTTATTTTTAAAAGTTAACCGAACCAAACCGAACTACACGCTTTTTTCTCTTACGGTTCGGATGACTTTTAGCATCAAAATCGCACAAACCACACCGCAAACAACAAATTATCATCCTAACATAAGCATTTTAGAAAAAAATTAATTGTCATAAATAAGCAAGTGTATTATTAATTCCTAGGCAAAATAACATTTTTAGTCCTTTATGTTATTTAATGCTACCACTTAGGTCCTTTAAGTTTTTTTTGTAACGTTTAGGTCCTTTAAGTTTAAAAACGTTTGCATAGTTAACCTTTTTTTTGGAAATTCCGTTAGAAAAAGTATATGTGGCTTTGACGGTGCTGAGTTGGCAGTTAAGTGAGATGACTTGGCATATTTCAAGTATGATACGTGGCTTTATGGTTAATATTCATTTGATAAACACAATAGTGCAAAGATAACGCAAATTACTGAACCCTAATTCTCTTCTCCATCCATTCGTGAAAATTGTTTCGTCTTCTCTTCTTCGCCATTGACGGTGAAATTCCAGAATCTTCTCTGCAGAACGCAAGTACATTGAAGGTGGAGAAAGCATTGTATCAGGTTCGTACACTTCTTCGCCATTGTTGTTTAGGTTTTTGAAATAGTTATGTCTGTAAGTGGATAGAAAATAGGTTACTTATGTTACAGTGATTTAAGCAGGAACAACATTGTTATGGATGAATTTTTTGTTGACTTTCATCATGGAGGGTATTTCGAAGGTGACAAATATATTGGGGGTGAAGTCTCAAACTGGAAATGTGATGGTGACAGGTGGAGTTACTTTGAAATATTGGGGGTTGTTAAAGAGATGAAGTATCGAGGAGTGCAAGAGATGTGGTATGACTTTGCTGGAACCCTGAAGGCATTGGAAAATGATTTTGGGGCAATAGAAGCTTTGAATTGGTCAAAGACAATTAGAATGGTTGACATCTTTATAGTCCACCCAGTTGAAGAACCCGATGAAATAGTGGCTTAACCTATATCCCAACCTAATTGTGAGTCCCAAGAAATTGTTAATGATGGTGGGGACCATGTGGAGGAAGAGAATGTGGAAGGAGCACATGTGAATGATGGTGGGGACAACTGTGAGAAAGAAAATGTTCAGGCTGTTGGGGAGCACGTGGAGGAAGTGAATGTTGAGGCTGGTGGGGACCATGTGGAGGAAGAAAATGTTGAGGATGTTGGGGACCATGTGGAGGAAGAAAATGTTGAGGCTGGATATGTTGAGAAAGAAACTATTGAGACCGAAAATCTTGATATGGACTATGAGGAAAGAAGTGATGACAGTGCATTAGAAGATGAAGACTTTGTTGACTCTGATGATGAGATATTAAATGATGGTTTTTATGAACTCTTGGTAGGAGAAGACTTACCTGCTGATACAATTAGTGTTGATATCCTAGGTGATGATACAACTCAAACAAAAAAGAGGAAGGGAGGCAAACCATCGAAAAAGAAGGCAAAGTTCAGTTCCAAAAGGCATAAGGGAAGACCTAAGAAAAAAGGTGTGGATGAAGGAAGTTTAACTCAGAATAGAAATGATGAGGCAATAAGTGATGAAGATGTCATTGTGGATGGAGTCACGACAAGAAATATATCCAAGAAGGTGCCAAGGGGTTTGTCTGACCCTGAATGTTCAATTGAAGAGCTAGAGAGTGAGGATAATGATAAAGTTAGATATTCTTCATTTATTAATCCTAAGAGATTTAATGACAAAAAGTGGGTTTTGGGTAGCTTGTTTTCAATAAAAGAGGAGTTCAAGGAAGCCATTTCTAGTTATGATGTACACAATGGAAGGGATTTAAGGTATCTTAAAAATGATAAAACTAGGGTTAAAGTTGGTTGCAAGGAAGGGTGTCCATGGGTGGCATTGTGTTCCAAATTGCCTAATGCAGATACATGGCAATTGAGAACTCTTAATGACAAACACACGTGTAACAGAGAATACAATGTTAGAATGTTTAGTTCTAAGTGGCTAAGGAAGAAATTACAAACAACTGTTAGAATAAATCCCAATGTGAAACTGACTGCCATATGTGAAAAGGTTCATGAAAAATGGACTACTAGTATGAGTAGGATGAAAGCATATAGGGCAAGGAAGACAGCACTGGGTGTTGTTGAAGGGTCTTTCAGGGAGCAATTTCTCAGGTTGTATGACTATGCACATGAATTATTGAGGTCTAATCCAAATAGCACCATCAAGTTAAATGTCCAAGCAACTGAACTACCACAAGCTGAATCTGAAGAATATGTTGAGAGACCACTATTACCAAGTTTTCATAGATTGTACATGTGCCTTGATGCATGCAAGAAGGCTTTTTGAGTTTGCAGGCCCATAATTGGAGTAGATGGTTGTTTCTTAAAAGGCATTTATGGAGGCCAGCTTCTTGCAGTAGTGGAAAGAGATCCAAATGATCAGATGTTGCCCATTGCCATTGTTGTAGTTAAAGCTGAGACAAAGGATTCATGGGCATGGTTCTTTGATCTATTAGTTCGTGACTTGGGAGGGCCCGAAGTTTGCAAATAAATCACATTTATTTCAGATCAGCAGAAGGTTAGTTCTGAGAGAGCAAGAATTGTCTCTACAAGTCAATCTATGTTTTGATGATAACAATACGTATTTGTGAAATAACTATTTTATGTTCAAACGTGTGCTGTGTACAGATCATAACCATAAAAGATATCAGATTCAACAAGCACCATCCAGATGAGTGAAAATGATTATACGCGAAGTTACTATGTGTAACACAAGTCGCAAGAAGCAAGAATGCTTCTGTATCTGATCATGATCAGTCAGATCCAAGGATGTCGATATTGCTGTTGCAATGCTCTTGTGGATGCTCGCTGAAAGTGGTTGTGATTTTAAAGATTGCGAAGCTTTTGAAGAAGAGAACCGAAGTGCTGAAGACTCTCATAACTTGAAGTTCTGAAGGCGGAAGGCTCTGAAGACCAAGTGCAGAAAGACTCTGAAGACTTATGTGTTCTGAAGATTACAGTTCCAAAGGTCAAGTGCTTAAGACTCTGAAAACGGATTCCTAATGGACAAGTTCTGAAGTTTCAGAAGACTTGAAGTAGTAAAGGATAATGTTCTTAAAGACAAGTGCTGAAGTTCTAAAGACTGATTCCTAATGGACTTCTTCAAATGACTGAAGACTTGACGTATCAGATATCCTGTTAAGAAGGCTCTACTCATGCTTCATCAAATTACCATCAGAAGCCTCTGAAGTTTGGAAGTCAAATGTTACCGTTGTGAACAACTGTACACACTACTCAAGAAGATATCCTGTCACTTCTCCTACAGTAAAAAGGAGATGTGTCAGTGCAACTAATTATTACATAACGTCTCTTTTCCAACAGCCAACAGTATTTCAAACGGCTATATTTCTACTGGGTTATTTAAAGGAAATAGTTCTCGCTTCTGAGGCAATCGATTCAGTCCATGAATGGCGAATTGATCAAAGTTATTATGTGAAGATAGCAACAACGACGAGTTCTCGTTGTAACACTTAAACATCCAAAGCTATCACCATTTACACATGGCCATTGTTGTTGAAGCTCAAAGATCATCATTCAACACAACAACAATGAATTGGTACAGAAGCTGTTGATGAAGAAGACAACATTGAATATCAGTCAAGTCATTAACCTACCTTCTCGTCAGCGCTACATTGGAGATCTGAAGCAAGGAGTTATTGCTCAAAGCTTGTTCAACCAAGAAGAAGAAGATATACAAGATGTCAACAACTGTCAAATCATTATACATCTTTGTAGTTTCTTAGGATAGCAAGGAGTTGTTGCTCATATCTTGCTTGAACACTTATGTGTTCTTTGTACTTAAACTTACGAGTAATCTGCTTGTTAAGAAGCATCAATGTAATCTCCTGTATAACTAATTCTTGGTGAATTAGGATTCCTTGAGTGGTCAATGTGACCGGAGACTCGAGAAGACAATGGCGAGATGTCATTATGGGAAAAGCCTAAAATAGGGTCAGTAGCGTTATATTCATTGCGATGAATCCCTGAACGTCTAGCTGTGAAAGCCTAGCAGTAGATCTTGCGCTATTGGAACCTACAGGTCAATGTTCGTTATATTCATTAAGTTGAATCCCTGAACGGTTTATTGTATGTTAGTCACAATGCGGATGTGCAGTTTATTAGTCACCAGCTATGTGCTCGTGCATCTGTAATCAAGATTGATTATAGTGGATTAAGACCTTGTGTTCAAGGCGAAATCACCTGATGAGGGTGGACTGGATTAGCCTTTGTGGTGAACCAGGATATATCGTGTGTCCTTTACTCGTATGCTTAATGTCTTTGTTTATGTTTCTAGATTGAGTATCAGAACCCTACATAAGCAAGTCAGAACCTTGCACCTCTGATAAGCTTCCGCTATGCAAGTTCTGAATGATGTACATAGCGTTCAGACTCTTATTGGTTCTCATGCTCTAAGTATTGTCAAGTCTGAATATAACTCCGCAAGTCAGAGTCTCTCAACGAACTCTGATGTAACGTAAAGTGTCTTATTGACAAGAAGTGAAAAGTTGTTAAAAGAGTAAATACACAATTCACCCCCCCCCCATTTCTTGTGTCTTTCTCGCACCTTCAAGTTCTTCCCTTTTTATGTTTGTTTCAATTAAGTACTATATCATTTAAATTTGTATCAAATTGGTCCCTCAAGATTTAAAATTGTAACAAATAACTCATTTATAGCTTTACTCATAAAATGATATTTGTTGGTATCAAGTAGGTACCAAAAAGGTCCCTAAAGATTTAAAACTGTAACAAATAACTCCTTTATTGCTGCATTGCTCTTTATGATGTTAATATGTAACAAGTGTTGTGTAACATGTGATTAGGGATTGTTGTCTACAATAGATGAGCTATTACCAGGAATTGATCAGAGATTTTGTCTTAGACACCTTTATAGCAACTTCAGAAAGAGATTTCCAGGTAAACAGTTGAAGGAGTTAATGTGGAAGGTAGCCAAGGCAACATATCCTCAAGCATGGGAACATGAAATGAGGGAAATGAGGAAGGTTAATGAGGAGGCAAACCAAACCGCATTACATTATAACCCAAACTTCACTTATCTCATATCCAACCTAAAACCCAAACCTATTATGCCTTAGCCTTACGATTACAGACGATTTTCTCTTACTCACACTTAGTGTTTCAATTTCATCATCTTCTAATCTCTTCTAGTTGTATCATGCCTTCTTCTCATCTTATATGCCATGTAAATCTCACCTCTTCTACTCTAACATCTCCCCTCTTATGTTATTTCTATTTCATCTTCTCATTTTTATACTATTGTTCTCTCTTCCAATTACTTTTTATCGCACTTTTTTTCTCTAACCTTGCATCTCTTCTGTTCTTTCTTTTTCATCTTCTGTAATCTCTCATCTCCTCTGTTTTTTCTATTTAATTATAATATTTTCGATATCGTTTTATGCTACTATTTATGATTTTTATTCCATTTTTGTCTAATATGTTTTTTGTACATTGAATGGAAAGTTGTCAAAATATGATGAGTTTTATTGCTATTTGATAATGTATGAATAACTAAACACAAACTTATGTTATTCTCTAAATGTGTATGTATGACTCAATAAAAATATTATAAAAAACCGAACCAACCGAACAAACCAAAACCGCATTGATTTGCTTTAGTTTGATTTGGTTTTATTTTTAAAAGTCATCCGAACTACACGCTTTTTTCTCTTACGGTTCGGATGACTTTTAGCGTCAAAATCGCACAAACCACACCGCAAACAACAAATTATCATCCTAACATAAGCATTTTAGAAAAAAATTAATTGTCATAAATAAGCAAGTGTATTATTAATTCCTAGGCAAAATAGCATTTTTAGTCATTTAAGTTATTTAATGCTACCACTTAGGTCCTTTAAGTTTTTTTTTGTAATGTTTAGGTCCTTTAAGTTTAAAAACGTTTGCATAGTTAACCTTTTTTGGAAATTCCGTTAGAAAAAGTATATGTGGCGTTGACGGTGCTGAGATGGCAGTTAAGTGAGATGACTTGGCATGTTTCAAGTATGATACGTGGTTTTGTGGTTAATATTTATTTGATAAACACAGTAGTGCAAAGATAACGCAAATTACTGAACCCTAATTCTCTTCTCCATCCATTCGTGAAAATTGTTTCGTCTTCTCTTCTTCGCCATGGACGGTGAAATTCCGGAATCTTCTCTGCAGAACGCAAGTACATTGAAGGTGGAGAAAGCATTGTATCAGGTTCGTACACTTCTTCGCCATTGTTGTTTAGGTTTTTGAAATAGTTATGTCTGTAAGTGGATAGAAAATAGGTTACTTATGTTACAGTGATTTAAACAGGAACAACATTGTTATAGATGAATTTTTTGTTGACTTCCTTCATGGAGGGTAGGGGTGTACATGGGTCGGTTTGGGTTGAATTTAGTCAAAACCATGACCCAACCCATATAGGGTACACTGGTTTGGGTGAGGTAAAATAACCACCCACAACATCATTGGGTCGGGTTGGGTAAAACCACAAATTTGTGGGTTGGATTGGGTTGGGTAGTGGGTTTACCCAATTTTTTTTTCTTCCTTATATAATTATAAATGATTTGTCACATTTTTTCTTAATAAATAATTTAAATTATTACCGTTATTTTTTAAAACATCAAATGTCTAAATGCACAATAAAATTCATCATAAACATATTTACAAAAACCAAAGTTACATTACAGTAATACATAAAATTTATAAAATACTTATAACTTACAAGAATTAGCATCAAAATAATAAAAGTGTGACATCCTAAATAAGTTAAAACCATTACTTATAAAATAAAATATGTTCAAAAGGTTGTAAATGAAGCAACCAAGATTAAATACATCAATGTCATCACTCATCAAATTATAAAAAATAACTAAAAAATAGTCACTCAATAACCCATGGGTTTTGTGGGTTGGTTGTGGGTTTACCCAAAACCCAATTATTTTGAATGGTTTTTCATTTTTGAAAACCATGTTCACCCAATGACCCGACCAAACCCATTTTTTTGGGTCAGTTTGGGTGGGTTTTACTGGTTTTGTTGGGTTTACCCAACCCATGTACACCCCTAATGGAGGGTATTTCGAGGTGACAAATATATTGGGGGTGAAGTCTCAAACTGGAAATGTGATGGTGACAGGTGGAGTTACTTTGAAATATTGGGGGTTGTTAAAGAGATGAAGTATCGAGGAGTGCAAGAGATGTGGTATGACTTTGCTGGAACCCTGAAGGCGTTGGAAGATGATTTTGGGGCGATAGAAGCTTTGAATTGGTCAAAGACAATTGGAAAGGTTAACATCTTTATAGTCTACCCAGTTGAAGAACCCGATGAAATAGTGGCTTTACCTACATCCCAACCTAATTGTGAGGCCCAAGACGAGGAAGAAATTGTTAATGATGGTGGGGACCAAGTGGAGGAAGAGAATGTGGAGGGAGCACATGTGAATGATGGTGGGGACCACTGTGAGAAAGAAAATGTTGAGGCTGTTGGGGAGCACGTGGATGAAGTGAATGTTGAGGCTGGTGGGGACCATGTGGAGGTAGAAAATGTTGAGGTTGTTGGGGACCATGTGGAGGAAGAAAATGTTGAGGCTGGATATGTTGAGAAAGAAACTGTTGAGACCGAAAATCTTGACATGGACTATGAGGAAGGAAGTGCTGACAGTGCACTAGCAGATGAAGACTTTGTTGACTCTGATGATGAGATATTAAATGATGGTTTTTCTGAACTCTTGGTAGGAGAATACTTACCTGCTGATACAACTAGTGTTGATATCCTAGGCGATGATACAACTCAAACAAAAAAGAGGAAGGGAGGCAGACCATCGAAAAAGAAGGCAAAGTTTAGTTCCAAAAGGCATAAGGGAAGACCTAAGAAAAAAGGTGTGGATGAAGGAAGTTCAACTCAGAATAGAAATGATGAGGCAATAAGTGATGAAGATGTCATTGTGGATGGAGTCATAACAAGAAATATATCAAAGAAGGTGCCAAGTGTAACACCCCCAATCTAATCCCCGCGCAATTAAAGTGATAACAAATAATCAGAGTAGAATTAAAACATTCATGGCATAGACGGAGCATCACATCACGATGATGAAATAAAATAACCTGCTCAAATAGATATGCAACAATCAGGTAGCAACATAAACAGAGGAACTCAGTTTCTAACACCTACAATTCAGATACAGAATAAAAGCGGAAAATCTGCAACTGAAATCTCATATATATAAACATAGAAGTTTGTCTGTCATATACAGAGTCATACATGTAAAATCCAAAAAAAAGATATATATACATAATGTCACACAACGATCTCCCCGACTACCCGGTGCTACATATCAGAGCCGACCAACAAAAGAATGAAGACAGAATCTTCACAAAAAGACCTCCAGCATCTAATCTGCAATGCCTCATAGAGCATTTAAAACAGTATAAGGGTGAGAAACACAATTATAATATAGTTGCATACAATTATGTAATAACACAAAATACACATGTAAAACAATCTCACCACAACTTACACCATAATTCAAATACAAAACAACACAATTCATAGCTCATACATCCTTCACAAAGGCATATCAATCATGCTCAATACATTTATCACCAACATACATATATATCAACTCATCAATTTCATTCACAAATCCCACACATAATCAATCCATTCATGACTTATGCAAATGCACAGAGACCGACACAATGACTCTATGCAATGCAATGCGGTACCATTCCATCCAGCATTCTCATCATTAATTCACTCAGGAATTATTGGATTAATCGCTTGTTACTTAGTGTAACTCCCCGTTGGGCAAACGATGTTCCCCGTCGCTTTAGGTCCTCTTTGTATAAGGCACACGACGTTTATGGATCACTTTAGGTCCTCTTTGTATAAGGCACACGATCTGATCGCTTTAGGTCCTCTTTGTATAAGGCACACGATCGTCTATAACGTCGCTTTAGGTTCTCTTTGTATAAGGCACACGACCGTTACAGCAGATTCCCTCTGGAATCATTTTGTCGCTCACACCCCACAAGGGCACACGACATCACAAGATGCATATCATGATGCTTGGTATACAAGGACTCATGACAATCAAATGCATACACATATACAACCATGTGAACCATTTCAACATCCATAATCATGCATATACAATCAAACACAACACAATGCATTTACTTGCCCTAAGGCCACAAACCATCATCACAACATTCACATCACATGCATTCACATCACATAACAGCACACAAGCTATACGTTATATATCAAAAGCATATCACATGATAACACATCAATCGCACACAATTACGACGATAAAAGTCGACAAAACGACACGTTTTCAAATGCCCGACACAATTAAATCAGCCACCAATCTCCGAACCATTTTTATAAGAAAGAACATCTCATTAGCTTCCCAACGATACTAGGAACGTCCCGATCCGAAGTACGGAACAAAAGTTATGCATTTTCAAAGAAAACAAAAGTATCGAAAAATCCCCAGGAGCGCCCGGCGGTACCTATTTTTGCCCGACGGTGATCCCTTCGCCTCTGCATCGCCCGACGAAGCAGCGGCATAAAACCCCAACAAAAATTTAAAAGAGTCAGCAGCGTGACAAGCTGTGCCTCTTTGGTATCGCCCGGTGTAACACCCCTAATCTATACCCCGAGCAAATAAAGCGATAGCAAAACATCCGAGTATAATAAACACATTCATGGCATAGACGGAGGCGTCACATCAAATTGAAACAAAATAAAACAACCTGCTCATTTAGATATGCAACAATCAGGTAGCAACAAAACAGAGGAACTCAGTTCCTAACACCCACAATTCAGATACAGAATAAAAGCGGAAAATCTGCAACTGAAATCTCATATATATATATATATATATATATATATATAATAATAAAATTTTGTCTGCCATATACAGAGTCATACATGTACAATCCAAAAAGAACATATACATATACACATAATCACACACGATCTCCCCGACTACCCGAAGCTACATATCAGAGCCGACCGACAAAAGAATGAAGACCTAAGCTTCACAAAAAGACCTCCAGCATCTAATCTGCAATGCCTCATAAAGCATTCAAAACAGCAGAAGGGTGAGAAACACAATTATAATATAATTGCATAGGATTATATAATAACACAAAATACACATGTAAAACATTCTCACCACCACTTACACCATAACTCAAATACAAAGCAACATAATTCATATCTCATACATCCGTCACAAGGCTTACCCATCATGCTCAATACATTTATCACCAACATATATATATATATATATATATATATATATATATATATATATATATATATATATATATCAACTCATCAATTCCATTCACAATTCCACACATAATCAATCCATTCATGATTTTCCACACATAATCAACATAATCAATCCATTCATGATTTATGCAAATGCAAAGAGACCGACACAACGACTCTATGCAAATGCAATGCGGTACAATTCCATCCATCATTCTCATCATCAATTCACTCAGGAACTATTAGAATCATCACTTGTTACTTAGTGTAACTCCCCGTCGGGTAAACGATGTTCCCCGTCGCTTTAGGTCCTCTTGGTATAAGGCTCACGACGTTTATGGATCGCTTTAGGTCCTCTCGGTATAAGGCTCACGATCCGATCGCTTTAGGTCCTCTTTGTATAACGCTCACGATCGTCTATAACGTCGCTTTAGGTCCTCTCGGTATAAGGCTCACGACCGTTATAGCAGATTCCCTCTGGAATCGTTTCGTCGCTCACACCTACTAAGGCACACGACATCACAAGAATGCATATCATGATGCTTGGCATAGAAAGACTCATGACAATCAAATGCATACATATACACATTCATGTGAACCAGTCCAACATCCATAATCATGCATATACAATCAAACACAATCACAACGCATTTACTTGCCCTTAGGCCATAAACCATCATCACAACGTTTCATCATATGCATTTACATCATACAACAACAAACAACTCATACGATATATATCAAAAGCATATTGCATGATAACACATCGAATACACACAGTTAAGATGGTAAAAGTCGACAAAACGACACATTTCCAAATTCCTGACATAATTAAATCAGCCACCAATATCAAAAACCATTTTTATACGAAAGAACACCTCATAAGCTTTCCAATGGTACAAAGAACGTCCCGATCCGAGTTACGGATCAAAAGTTACGGATTTTGAAAATAGTTTTAATTTTGAAGTTCCAGGTCGCGCTAAGCGGCCTACCTCCCGCACTGAGCGCGCTCCTCACTGCCTGGTGAGGTTGCAAATTTTCAAGACCGCGCTAAGCGGGCATCTGCATGCTAAGCAGGCACTACGAAATTCAGAAAAATAACCCTTCGTATCAAAACTTCCAAACCCTCATTTTCCACCCCCAAATCATACCAAACCAGCAAGTAAGGGTTTATGATCATGATTCAATCATAGTTTAACCAACAAACATCAAAACACATAATTTCCAACAATTCCACAAAGTTTCTACACAAAACCTAACATTTTCCAAAAACCTATTTCCATCCCAATCAATTCCACGGCAAAACAAGTATCAACGATTGTTCATAAACACAGTGTGATCATACAACGCAATTTATATCGATTTCCGACCGTGAAAACATCGATTTCTATTCGTTTATCTCATTCTGACCTATAATCGAAAAACTAGTAAAACTTCCAACACACACATACATAATCATACACAAACATAGAATAACCGAGTTTCGCACCCTTACCCGATTAATCGTGTTTTGAAGTGTCGGTTGAATCGATTCCTAAACTTTCAAGTTTTTCCTCTTTTTCTTCTTCTGACTCTCTTTTCCTTCTTTTCTTTATTCCCTTCCTATTTTCTCTCTTTTTCTCTCTATGTTTCTATTTAAATGAAAAACATAATATCTACCCAAGCAAAAGACCAAAATACCCCTACACTCAATTTTCTCACAAACGTTCCCAAAACGCAATAAAACACAATAACGATGAAAAATAATATATTGTCAAATAAAAGTCAAGAATAAAATAATATGAAGACCAAAAAGAATTAAATCGACTCGATTAAATAAATCTAACAAAAACTGGGGCTTCACAATCACGCGGATATAAATCTCAGCCAACCGCTCCAAGGAAAAACTGATGTCAATCGGAATGAAATGCGCCGATTTAGTCAGCCTATCCACAACCACCCAAATGGCATTATGTCCCCGCTGAGTATTCGGCAACCCTGTCACAAAATCCATAGAAATGTTGTCCCATTTTCACTCGGGAATATCCAACGGTTGCAATAATCAACTAGGCTTCTGATGTTCTACCTTTGACTTCTGACACGTCAAACACGCATAAACAAACTGAGCCACATCCCTCTTCAATCCGGACCACCAAAAGATCTTCTTCAAATCTTGATACATCTTATTAGCTCTCGGATGTATACTCAAACTACTCCGGTGTCCTTCCTCTAAAATCATCTTTTTCAAGTCCGAATCATCAGGAATACAAATTCTACCACGGAATCTCAAAACACCCTTATCATCCACTTTAAAGTCACCATTCACACTTTGATCTCCAACCTTCATCAAATCAACAAATTTCACATCCAGCTTCTGTTTCTCGCTAACGGTCAACAGAAACTCATTAGTAACCTTTAACATACCAAGCCTCACGCTAACAGATGTCAATTCACACAGCAAACTCAAATCCCGAAATGCTTCTAAAAGTTCCCACTCTTTAACCATTAAAGCAGACATATGCAAAGATTTTCGGCTTAACGCATCGGCTACCACATTAGCTTTACCAGGATGGTAATTCAAGCCAAAATCGTAGTCCTTCAAAAATTCCAACCATCTTCGTTGCCTCATATTCAACTCTTTCTGATCAAACAAGTATTTCAAACTCTGATGATCACTAAAGACTTCGAATCTTGCACCGTAGAGATAATGCCTCCAAATTTTCAACACAAAAACCACCGCAGCTAATTCCAAATCATGAGTAGGGTAATTCTTCTCATGAATCCTCAATTACCTCGAAGCATAAGTCACAACCTTACCTTCTTGCATCAACATTCCACCTAAACCACTCAAGGACGCATCACAATACACCACAAACGGTTCAGTAGGATTCGGTAAGATCAAAATTGGAGCTGTAGTCAATCTTCTCTTCAACTCACTGAAACTTTCCTCACACTTAATATCCCAAATGAATGCTTGACCTTTACAAGTCAGTTGAGTCAAAGGAAGTGCTAACTTGGAAAAACCTTCGATGAATCTTCGATAATATCCAGCTAAACCCAAAAAGCTTCTAATTTCAGTAACCGATCTAGGAGCCTCCCATTGTAGAACTGCATCTACCTTGGATGGATCCACAGCAATACCATTACCTGAAATCACATGCCCAAGAAAACTCACTTCTGACAACCAGAACTCACACTTGGACAACTTGGCATTAAGTCTCTTTTCCTTTAAAATTTGCAATACAACACGCAAATGCTCCGCATGCTCCTCCCGAGACTTAGAATAAATCAAGATGTCATCGATAAACACAACAACAAATTGATCCAAATTTTCATGTAAAATGCGATTCATATACTCCATAAACACTCCCAGCGCATTAGAAACCCCGAACGGCATCACGGAATATTTGTAATATCCGTAACGTGTCCTAAAAGCCGTCTTCTGAATATCTTCCTCTTTCACTCTAATCTGATGATAACCTGACCTCAAATCAATTTTACTAAACACACACGCACCTACCAACTGGTCCATCAAATCATCAAATCTCGAAAGAGGATACTTATTCTTAATCGTCACCTTATTCAGCTGGCGATAATCGATACACAATCGCATACTTCCATCTTTCTTCTTCACCAATAAAACTGGAGCACCCCAAGGCGATACACTCGGCCTCACAAACCTCTTTTCTAACAATTCATTCAACTGGTTCTTCAACTCAACCAATTCAGATGCCGACATATGATAAGGTGCCATAGATACAGGTCTAGTACCAGGAACTAGATCTATAGAAAACTCCACCTCTCTCTCTGGCGGCACATCTGAAATATCTTTCGGGAACACCTCTGGAAAATCACACACCACTGGAAACACATCTATTGCAACTTGACTATCCACTGTCAACGATGCAAACAACCCTAACTGAGCTTCATCCGCCAAAAGTTTCTTCAACTCTTTGGTAGATAAGAAACTCGATTCCTCGTCTTCCTCAAGAGAAGGAAATCTTACCAACTTATGATAACAATCGATATGCACTTTATTGAACTGCAACCAATTCATTCCCAGAACCACGTCTAAACCCTCCAACGACATACACACCAAATCCATCTCAAAATCTTTACCATAAATGGTCAAAGGACAACTTAAACAAACCAAAGAAGTAGTTACCGACCCCATTGCTGGAGTATCAATAACCATCTCTCTACCCATCGAAGACAACAAAAGATTCAAACGTTGTGCACACTCAGACGAAATAAATGAATGAGTCGCCCCGGTATCAATAATAGCAACTAAAGGCGTACTATTAATAAAACAAGTACCTCTGATCAGACAATCTGCACTAGAAGTCTGAGTTCCTGCCAATGCAAATACTTTCCCTCCAGCCTGAGCATACTTTGGTTTCGGACCCTTCGTACTAATATGACCAGGTTCCCCACAGTTGAAACACTTCACCACATTCTTCTTGTACTCAGCTGTTACATGTCCTAAACCTTCACAAATGGAACACTTCCTCATATCCTTTCTACATTCAAACTGACGATGTCCTAAGTCACCACACCTAAAACATCTCAGAGGATTAGACATACCTCCCCCACTTGGCCTTTTATCATAATTACCCCTTTGCTTACCCTTGTCAGCTGGTGACACATAAGGACCACCACGAAACGGTTGCTTTCCTTTCCTTTCGTTCACACTCTTATAATGAGTAGAACGAGCCTTGTTATCCTCCTCATAAATTCTACAACAATCCACCAAATCTGAAAGCCTTCTAATCCTTTGATAACCAATTGCCTGCTTGATCTCAGGACGCAACCCATTCTCAAACTTCACACATTTGGAAAACTCCGCAGTTGCTTCAGCGTAATGAGGATAAAACTGAACAAGCTCCACAAACTTAGCAGTGTAATCCACAACAGACATGTTGCCTTGTTTCAACTCCAAGAACTCTATCTCTTTCTTTCCTCTAACATCTTCAGGAAAATACTTCCTCAAAAACTCACTGCTAAACAAAGCCCAAGTGACCTCTTCACCTGTAGCTTCCCACACTTAACGCTTACTAACCCACCAATCATCAGCCTCTTCCTGCAACATGGGAGTACCCAATCTCACCTTATTTTCCTCAGCACAATACATCACTCGAAAGATTCTTTCAATCTCCTTAAGTAAAATCTGAGCACCATCAGGATCATGTCTTCCTTTGAAGACAGGCGGGTTGTTCTTCATGAACTCATCATTTCCACCAGCATTAGGTGCACCCCGCACAGCCTGAGCCATAGCTTGCATAGCAGCAGCAAGAGCAGCATCATTTCTACCAGCCATATTCTGTTCATTTCCAATAACAGCAACAATGGTTAAACAAACAGCTTACCCCAAACACAAAGACCGACACGGACTGGCACAGACTGACACAAACTGGCTCTGATACCACTTAATGTAACACCCCCAATCTATTCCCCGAGCAAATAAAGCGATAACAAAACATCAGAGTATAATTAACACATTCATGGCATAGACGGAGGCGTCACATCAAATTGAAACAAAATAAAACAACCTGCTCATTTAGATTTGCAACAATCAGGTAGCAACAAAACAGAGGAACTCAGTTCCTAACACCCACAATTTAGATACAGAATAAAAGCGGAAAATCTGCAACTGAAATCTCATATATATATATATATATATATATATATATATATATATATATATATATATATATATATATATATATATATATATATATATATATATATATATATATATATATAATAAAAGTGTGTCTGCCATATACAGAGTCATACATGTACAATCCAAAAAGAACATATGCATATACACATAATCACACACGATCTCCCCGACTACCCGGTGCTACATATCAGAGCCGACCGACAAAAGAATGAAGACCTAAGCTTCACAAAAAGACCTCCAGCATCTAATTTCCAATGCCTCATAGAGCATTCAAAACAGCAGAAGGGTGAGAAACACAATTATAATATAATTGCATAGGATTATATAATAACACAAAATACACATGTAAAACATTCTCACCACCACTTACACCATAACTCAAATACAAAGCAACACAATTCATATCTCATACATCCGTCACAAGGCATACCAATCATGCTCAATACATTTATCACCAACATATATATATATATATATATATATATATATATATATCAACTCATCATTTCCATTCACAATTCCACACATAATCAATCCATTCATGATTTTCCACACATAATCAACATAATCAATCCATTCATGATTTATGCAAATGCAAAGAGACCGACACAACAACTCTATGCAAATGCAATACGGTATCGTTCCATCCATCATTCTCATCATGAGTTCACTCAGGAACTATTGGAATCATCGCTTGTTACTTAGTGTAACTCCCCGTCGGGCAAACGATGTTCCCCGTCGCTTTTGGTCCTCTTGGTATAGGCTCACGATATTTATGGATCGCTTTAGGTCCTCTCGGTATAAGGCTCATGATCCGATCGCTTTAGGTCCTCTTTGTATAAGGCTCACGATCGTCTATAACGTCGCTTTAGGTCCTCTCGGTATAAGGCTCACGACCGTTATAGCGGATTCCCTCTGGAATCGTTTCGTTGCTCACACCCACTAGGGCACACGACATCACAAGAATGCATATCATGATGCTTGGCATATAATGACTCATGACAATCAAATGCATACATATAGACATTCATGTGAACCAGTCCAACATCCCTAATCATGCATATACAATCAAATACAATCACAGCGCATTTACTTGCCCTTAGGCCATAAACCATCATCACAATGTTTCATCACATACATTCACATCATACAATAACACACAAGTCATACGATATATATCAAAAGCATATTGCATGATAACACATCAAATACACACAGTTAAGACTGTAAAAGTCGACAAAATGACACATTTCCAAATTCCCGACATAAATCGGCCACCAATATCAAAACCATTTTTATACGAAAGAACACCTCATAAGCTTTCCAATGATACAAAGAACGTCCTGATCCGAGTTACGGATCAAAAGTTACGGATTTTGAAAATAGTTTTAATTTTGAAGTTCCAGGTCGCGCTAAGCGGCCAACCTCCTGCGCTGAGCGCGCTCCTCACTGCCTGGTGAGGTTGCAAATTTTCAAGACCGCGCTAAGCGGGCACTGCAAAATTTAGAAAAATAACCCTTCGTATCAGAACTTCCAAACCCTCATTTTCCACCCTCAAATCATACCAAACCAGCAAGTAAGGGTTTGTGATCATGATTCAATCATAGTTTAACCAACAAACATCAAAACACATAATTTCCAACAATTCCACAAAGTTTCTACACAAAACCTAACATTTTCCAAAAACCTATTTCCATCCCAATCAATTCCACGGCAAAACAAGTATCAACGATTGTTCATAAACACAATGTGATCATACAACGCAATTTATATCGATTTTCGACCGTGAAAACATCGATTTCTATTCGTTTATCTCATTCCGACCTATAATCGAAAAACTAGTAAAACTTCCAACACACACATACATAATCATACACAAACATAGAATAACCGAGTTTTGCACCCTTACCCGATTAATTGTGCTTTGAAGTGTCGGTTGAATCGATTCCTAAACTTTCAAGTTTTTCCTCTTTTTCTTCTTCTCACTCTCTTTTCCTTCTTTTCTTTCTTCCCTTCCTATTTTCTCTCTTTTCCTCTCTATGTTTCTATTTAAATGAAAAACATAATATCTACCCAAGCAAAAGACCAAAATACCCTTACACTCAATTTTCTCGCAAACGTTCCCAAAACGCGATAAAACACAATAACGATGAAAAATAATATATTGTCAAATAAAAGTCAAGAATAAAATAATATAAAGACCAAAAAGAATTAAATCGACTCGATTAAATAAATCTAACAAAAATTGGGGCGTTACACCCGGCGGAGCAGCGGCGCAACCCTTGCGTCGCCCGACGCTCAAAGCATCGTCCGACGGTCTACACCAGAAACAGAAAAATTCTGCTGCGTTTTACATAGTTCCAAACCCCAAAAATTCATCTTTCTCAACCCAAGACATTTCCAACCAAACAAAACAAATATCAACAATGTTCATACATATAATACGATCATTCAACACAGTTTATATCGATTTCCGACCGTAAAAATATCGATTTCGATTCATTTTTCTCATTTCAACCTAAAATGGAAAAACTAGGAAAGGCAAGAGAACATTCAAACACACACATACATATTCATAGACAAGCATAGAATAACCGAGTTTCGCACCCTTACCCAATTAATCGTGCTTCGAAGTGTCGGTTGAATCGATTTCTTACACTCCAAGTTTTCCTCTTTTTCTTCTTCTCACTCTCCTTTTCTCTTATCTTATTTTCTTTCTATTTTTTCTCTCTATGTTCCATTTTATGAAAAACATAATATCTAACCAAGCCAAAAAGACCAAAAAACCCCTACACTTAATTTTCTCGCAACGTTCCCAAAACGCGATAAAACATATTAACGATAAACATAACACATTTACCAAATAAAAACCAAGAATAAATAAAATAAAGACTAAAATAATTAAATCGACTTGATTAAATAAATCTAACAAAAACTGGGGTGTTACAACTCTCCCCCACTTAGAAATTTTCGTCCTCAAAAATATTACCTGAGACGAACAACTCCAGATACACTCTCCAACTCCCAAGTCAAATTGCCCTCAGCAGCGCCTCCCCACGCTACTTTCACAAGCGCAATATCCTTGCCTCTTAACCGCTTCAACTCGCGATCCAAAATCCTCATTGGTAACGCCTCAACCATAAGGTTCTCCCTTACCTCAACCTCATCCATTGGAATCACATGCGACGGATCCGGAACATACTTCCGAAGCTGTGAAACATGGAATACATCATGCAAATTCAAAATATTCGGCGGCAACGCCACCCGATAAGCCACAACACCCACTCTCGCGGATATCTGATAAGGACCAATAAACCGAGAAGTAAGTTTCTTCAACTTCAATGCACGTCCAACACCGGTCACCGATGTAACTCTCAAAAATACATGATCGCCTTCTCGAAACTCAAGATCTTTCCTCCTTCGATCATGATAACTCTTCTGCCTACTCTGAGAAGCCTTTATTTTCTCACGAATAAGTTTCACCTTTTCTGTAGTTTGTTGAACTAACTCCGGTCCAACCACCGAACTCTCACTAGATTCATACCAACACAACGGTGTTCGACATCTTCTGCCATACAACGCTTCAAAAGGTGTCATTCCAATACTCGAATGGAAACTGTTGTTATACGTGAACTCCACCCACGAAAGATAACTATCCCAAGCACCACTTTGCTCAAGAACACAAGCTCTCAACAAATCTTCCAATGACTGAATAGTTCTCTCGGTCTGACCATCCGTCTGAGGATGATAAGCAGAACTCGATCTCAACTTGGAACCTAACGCCTTTTGCAAACTTTCCCAAAATCTGGAAGTAAACCTCGGATCTCGATCTGAAACAATACACAATGGAACACCATGTAGCTTCACAATCACACGGATATAAATCTCAGCCAACCTCTCCAAAGAAAAACTGATGTCAATCAGAATGAAATGCGTCAATTTAGTCAGTCTATCCACAATCACCCAAATGGCATTATGTCCCCTCTGAGTATTCGGCAACCCTGTCACAAAATCCATAGAAATGTTGTCCCATTTCCACTCGGGAATATCCAACGGTTGCAATAATCCACTAAGCTTCTGATGTTCTACCTTTGACTTCTGACACGTCAACCACGCGTAAACAAACTGAGCCACGCCCCTCTTCAATCCGGACCACCAAAAGATCTTCTTCAAATCTTGATACATTTTATTAGCTCCCGGATGTATACTCAAACTACTCCGGTGTCCTTCCTCTAAAATCATCTTTTTCAATTCCGAATCATCAGGAATACAAATTCTACCACGGAATCTCAAAACACCCTTATCATCCACTTTAAAGTCACTATTCACACCTTTATCTCCAACCGTCATCAAATCAACAAATTTCACATCCAGCCTCTGTTTCTCGCTAACGGTCAACAGAAAATCATTAGTGACCTTTAACATACCAAGCCTCACGCCAACAGATGTCAATTCGCACACCAAACTCAAATCTCTAAACTCTTCCAAAAGTTCCCACTCTTTAACCATCAAAGCAGACATATGCAAAGATTTTCGGCTTAACGCATCAGCTACCACATTAGCTTTACCAGGATGGTAATTCAAGCTAAAATCGTAGTCCTTCAAAAATTCCAACCATATCCGTTGCCTCATATTCAGCTCTTTCTGATCAAACAAGTATCTTAAACTCTTATGATCACTAAAGACTTTGAATCTTGCACCGTAGAGATAATGCCTCCAAATTTTCAATACAAAAACCACCGCCGCTAACTCCAAATCATGAGTAGGGTAATTCTTCTCATGATCCCTCAATTGTCTCGAAGCATAAGCCACAACCTTACCTTCTTGCATCAACACTCCACCTAAACCACTCAAAGACGCATCGCAATACACCACAAACGGTTCACTAGGATTCGGTAAGATCAAAATCGGAGCTGTAGTCAATCTTCTCTTCAGCTCACTAAAACTTTCCTCACACTGAATATCCCAAATAAACGCTTTACATTTACAAGTCAACTGGGTCAAAGGAAGTGCTAACTTGGAAAAACCTTCAATGAATCTTCGATAATATCCAGCTAAACCCAAAAAGCTTCTAATTTCAGTAACAGATCTAGGAGCCTCCCATTATAGAACTGCATCTACTTTGGAAGGATCCACAGCAATACCATTACCTGAAATCACATGCCCAAGAAAACTCACTTCTGACAACCAGAACTCACACTTGGACAACTTGGCATAAAGTCTCTTTTCCTTCAAAATTTGCAATACAATACGCAAATGCTCCGCATGTTCCTCCCGAGACTTAGAATAAATCAAGATGTCATCGATAAACACAACAATAAATTGATCCAAATGTTCATGGAAAATGCGATTCATATACTCCATAAACACTCCCGGCGCATTAGAAACCCCGAACGGCATCACGGAATATTCGTAATGCCCGTATCGTGTCCTAAAAGCCGTCTTCTGAATATCTTCCTCTTTCACTCTAATCTGATGATAACCTGACCTCAAATCAATTTTACTAAACACACAAGCACTTGCCAACTGGTCCATCAAATCATCAATTCTCGGAAGAGGATACTTATTCTTAATCGTCACCTTATTTAGCTGGCGATAATCAATACACAATCGCATACTTTCATCTTTCTTCTTCACCAATAAAACTGGAGCACCCCAAGGTGATACACTCGGCCTCACAAACCTCTTTTCTAACAATTCATTCAACTGCTTCTTCAACTCAACCAACTCAGATGCCGACATACGATATGGTGCCATAGATACAGGTCTAGTACCAGGAACTAGATCTATAGAAAACTCCGCCTCTATTTCTGGCGGCACATCAGAAATATCCTCGGGAAACACCTCTGGAAAATCACACACGACTGGAAACACATCAATTGCAACTTGACTATCCACGGTCAACGATGCAAATAACCCGAACAACTGAGCTTCATCTGCCAAAAGTTTCTTCAACTCTTTGGTAGATAAGAAACTCGATTCCTCGTCTTCCTCAAGAGAAGGAAATCTTACCAACTTATGATAACAATCGATATGAACTTGATTGAACTGCAACCAATTCATTCCCAGAAACACGTCTAAACCCTCCAACGGCAGACACACCAAATCCATAGCAAAATCCTTACCATAAATGGTCAAAGGACAACTTAAACAAACCAGATAAGTACTTACCGACCCCATTGCTGGTGTATCGATAACCATCTCTCCATCCATCGACGATAACAAAAGATTCAAACTCTGCGCACACTCAGACAAAATAAACGAATGAGTCGCTCCGGTATCAATAATAGCAACTAAAGGAGTACTATTAATAAAACAAGTACCTCTGATCAGACGATCTGCACTAGTAGTCTGAGTTCCTGCCAATGCAAATACTTTCCCTCCAGCTTGAGCTTGCTTTGGTTTCGGACACTTCGTACTAACATGACCAGGTTCACCACAGTTGAAACACTTCACCACATTCCTCTTGCAATCAGCTGCGACATGTCCTAAACCTCCACAATTGGAACACTTCCTCACATCCTTTCTACATTCAAACTGACGATGTCCTAAGTCCCCACACTTAAAACATCTCGGAGGATTATACATACCTCCCCCACTTGGCCTTTTATCAAAATTAGCCCTTTGCTTTCCCTTATCAGCTGGTGGCACATAAGGACCACCACGAAACGGTTGCTTTCATTTCCTTTCGTTCACACTCTTATAATGAATAGAACGAGCTTTGCTATCCTCCTCATAAATCCTACAACAGTCCACCAAATCAGAAAACCTCCTAATTCTTTGATAACCAATTGCCTGCTTGATCTCGGGATGCAACCCATTCTCAAACTTCACACATTTGGAAAACTCCGCAGTTGCTTCAGCATAATGTGGATAAAACTGAACAAGCTCCACAAACTTAGCAGTGTAATCAATAACAGACATGTTACCCTGTTTCAACTCCAAGAACTCTATTTCCTTCTTTCCTGTAACATCTTCAGGAAAATACTTCCTCAAGAACTCACTGCTAAACAAAGCCCAAGTGACAACTTCACCTGCAGCTTCCCACACATGACGCGCACTAACCCACCAATCATCAGCCTCCTCCTGCAACATGTGAGTACCCAATCTCACCTTATGTTCCTCAGCACAGTCCATCACTCGAAAGATTCTTTCAATCTCCTTAAGCCAAATCTGAGCACCATCAGGATCATGTCTCCCTTTGAAGACATGTGGTTTGTTCTTCCTGAACTCATCATTCCCACCAGCATTAGGTGCACCTCGCACAACCTGAGCTATAGCTTGCATAGCAGCAGCAAGAGCAGCGTCATTCCTTCCAGCCATATTTTGTTCATATCCAATAATAGTAACTATGGTTAAGCAATCAGCTCGCCAGAACATAACTGACGCACAACAAACAACTTGGTCAAAACGACCGACACGGACTGGCTGACACAAACTGGCTCTGATACCACTTAATGTAACACCCCCAATCTAAACCCCGCACAATTAAAGCGATAAAAAATAATCAGAGTAGAATTAAAACATTCATGGCATAAACTGAGCGTCACATCACGATGATGAAATAAAATAACCTGCTCAAATAGATATGCAACAATCAGGTAGCAACATAAACAGAGGAACTCAGTTCCTAACACCCACAATTCAGATACAGAATAAAAGCAGAAAATCTGCAACTGAAATCTCATATATATAAACATAGAAGTTTGTCTGTCATCTACAGAGTCATACATGTAAAATCCAAAAAAAAGATATATATATATATACATAATGTCACACAACGATCTCCCCGACTACCCGGTGCTACATATCAGAGCCGACCGACAAAAGAATGAAGACATAATCTTCACAAAAGACCTCCAGCATCTAATCTGCAATGCCTCATAGAGCATTCAAAACAACAGAAGCGTGAGAAACACAATTATAATATAGTTGCATACAATTATGTAATAACACCAAATACACATGTAAAACAATCTCATCACAACTTACACCATAATTCAAATACAAAACAACATAATTCATATCTCATACATCCTTCACAAAGGCATATCAATCATGCTCAATACATTTATCACCAACATACATATATATCAACTCATCAATTCCATTCACAAATCCCACACATAATCAATCCATTCATGACTTATGCAAATGCACAGAGACCGACACAACGACTCTATGCAATGCAATACGGTACCGTTCCATCCATCATTCTCATCATTAATTCACTCAGGAATTATTGGAATAATCGCTTGTTACTTAGTGTAACTCCCCGTCGGGCAAACGATGTTCCCCGTCACTTTAGGTCCTCTTTGTATAAGGCACACGACGTTTATGGATCGCTTTAGGTCCTCTTTATATAAGGCACACGATCCGATCGCTTTAGGTCCTCTTTGTATAAGGCACACGATCGTCTATAACGTCGTTTTAGGTTCTCTTTGTATAAGGCACACGACCGTTACAGTAGATTCCCTCTGGAATCGTTTCGTCGCTCACACCCCACAAGGGCACACGACATCACAAGATGCATATCATGATGCTTGGCATACAAGGACTCGTGACAATCAAATGCATACACATATACAACCATGTGAACCATTTCAACATCCATAATCATGCATATACAATCAAACACAACACAATGCATTTACTTGCCCTAAGGCCACAAACCATCATCACAACATTCACATCACATAACAGCACATAAACTATACGTTATATATCAAAAGCATATCACATGATAACACATCAATCGCACACAATTACGACGATAAAAGTCGACAAAATGACACGTTTTCAAATTCCCGACATAATTAAATCGGCCACCAATCTCCAAACCATTTTTATAAGAAAGAACATCTCATTAGCTTCCCAACAATACTAGGAACGTCCCGATCCGAAGTACGGATCAAAAGTTATGCATTTTCAAAGAAAACAAAAGTATTGAAAAATCCCTAGGAGCGCCCGGCAGTACCTATTTTCGCCCGACGGTGCTCCCTTCGCCTCTGCATCGCCCGGCGAAGTAGCGGCGTAAAACCCCAACCAAAAATTAAAAGATTCAGCAGCGTGACAAGCAGTGCCTCTTGGGTATCGCCCGGCGGAGCAGCAGCGCAACCCAGGCGTCGCCCGACGCTCAAAGCATCGTCCGGCGGTATACACCAGAAACAGAAAAATTCTGCTGCGTTTTACATAGTTCCAAACCCCAAAAATTCATCTTTCTCGACCCAAGACATTTCCAACCAAACAAAATAAATATCAACAATGTTCATACATATAATACGATCATTCAACACAGTTTATATCGATTTCCGACCGTAAAAACATTGATTTTGATTCATTTTTCTCATTTCAACCTAAAATGGAAAAACTAGGAAAGGCAAGAGAACATTCAAACACACACATACATATTCATACACAAGCATAGAATAACCGAGTTTCGCACCCTTACCCGATTAATCGTGCTTCGAAGTGTCGGTTGAATCGATTTCTTACACTCCAAGTTTTCCTCTTTTTCTTCTTCTCACTCTCCTTTTCTCTTCTCTTCTTTTCTTTCTATTTTTTCTCTCTATGTTCCATTTTATGAAAAACATAATATATAACTAAGCCAAAAAGACCAAAATACCCCTACACTCAATTTTCTCGCAACGTTCCCAAAACGCGATAAAACATATTAACGATAAACATAACACATTTACCAAATGAAAACCAAGAATAAAATAATATAAAGACTAAAATAATTAAATTGACTCGATTAAATAAATCTAACAAAAACCGGGGCGTTACACCAAGGGGTTTGTCTGACCCTGAATACTCAACTGAAGAGCTAGAGAGTGAGGATGAGAGTGAGGATGATGATAAAGTTAAATATCCTTCATTCATTAATCCTAAGAGATTTAATGACTATAAGTGGGTTTTGGGTAGCTTGTTTTCAACAAAAGAGGAGTTCAAGGAAGCCATTTCTAGTTATGTTGTATACAATGGAAGGGATTTAAGGTATCTTATAAATGATAAAACTAGGGTTAGAGTTAGTAGCAAGGAAGGGTGTCCATGGGTGGCATTGTGTTCCAAATTGCCTAATGCAGATACATGGCAATTAAGAACTCTTAATAACAAACACACGTGTAATAGAGAATACAATGTAAGAATGTTTAGTTCTAAGTGGCTAGGGAAGAAATTACAAACAACTGTTAGAATAAATCCCAATGTGAAACTGACTGCCATATGTGAAAAGGTTCATGAAAAATGGAATACTAGTATGAGTAGGATGAAAGCATATAAAGTAAGGAAGACAACACTGGGTGTTGTTGAAGGGTCTTTCAGGGAGCCATTTCTCAGGTTGTATGACTATGCACATGAATTATTGAGGTCTAATCCAAATAGCACCATCAAGTTAAATGTCCAAGCAACTGAACTACCACAAGCTGAATCTGAAGAATATGTTAAGACACCACTATTACCAAGTTTTCATAGATTGTACATGTGCCTTGATGCATGCAAGAAGGCTTTAGGAGTTTGCAGGCCCATAATTGGAGTAGATGGTTGTTTCTTAAAGGGCATTTATGGAGGCCAACTTCTTGCAGTAGTGGAAAGAGATCCAAATAATCAGATGTTGCCCATTTCCATTATTGTAGTTAAAGCAGAGACAAATGATTCATGGGCATGGTTCTTTGATCTATTAGTTTGTGACTTGGGAGGGCCAGAAGTTTGCAAACAAATCACATTTATTTCAAATCAGTAGAAGGTTAGTTTATTGAGAGCAAGAATTGTCTCTACAAGTCAATCTATGTTTTGATGATAACAATATGTATTTGTGAAAGAAATGTTTTATGTTCTAACGTGTGTTGTGTACAGATCATAATCATAGAAGATATTAGATTCAACAAGCATCAGCCAGATGAGCGAAAATGATTATACGCGAAGTTACTATGTGTAACACAAGTTGCAAGAAGCAAGAATGCTTCTGTATCTGATCATGATCAGTCAGATCCAAGGATGCCGATATTGCTGTTGCAATGCTCTTGTGGATGCTCGCTGAAAGTGGTTATGATTCTGAAGATTGCGAAGCTTCTGAAGAAGAGAACCGAAGTGCTGAAGACTCTCATGACTTGAAATTCTGAAGGCGGAAGGCTCTGAAGATCAAGTGCAGAAAGACTCTGAAGACTTATGTGTTCTAAAGATTACAGTTCCAAAGGTCAAGTGCTGAAGACTCTGAAGACGGATTCCTAATGGACAAGTTCTGAAGTTTCGGAAGACTTGAAGTAGTAAAGGATAATGTTCTTAAAGACAAATGCTGAAGTTCTGAAGACTGATTCCTAATGGACTTCTTCAAATGACTAAAGACTTGACGTATCAAATATCCTGTTAAGAAGGCTCTACTCATGCTTCATCAAATTACCATCAGAAGCCTCTGAAGTTTGGAAGTCAAATGTTACCGTTGTGAGCAACTGTACACACTGCTCAAGAAGATATCCCGTCACTTCTCCCACAGCAAAAAGGAGATGTGTCAGCACATCTAATTATTACACAACGTCTCTTTACTAATATTGTTAAATAATTCTGGAATTATGCTAGGGTTAGCACTGATGGAAACACTATCTGGTCTGAGGTTCATTATCACCCCATTGCTATCTCTGTTGCCTCAATAGAGAAAATCATTAGGTGTGTCTCTGACGGAGTCACGATTGATCAATTTCAATCTGACTTAAGCATGGTGGAGAAATGTAGAATCTTGTTTGATGATTCAGTTCCATACGAATCAAATAATCCTGAGAAACTCCTTCCTGCTCCAAAAACCTGGTTCAAATTGTCACTGACCAATCTTCGTCCACACGCGTCTGCGAGAAGCACTATGACTCATGACGACAGAATCTTCGTCTTTCTTCTAACACATCACGTTAGAATAGACCTCCCCAAGACTATCTTTAACTACACGAGACACTCTATCAGAACCTCAAGGAATCAGATGCATGCCTACATTCCATATGGGAGAATAATATCTGAGATAATTTGGAAAGAAAAGGCCTGGGGATTAATAAGCAGGCTTGAACATGGATCCTCACCAGAAGAGACCAGATGTGAACGAGTGGATAAAATTGAGGATTTTGATGATTAAAGCCTCTTTACGAGTGTATAGCAAGTTCTTGTTATAATTAGGTCTAAGATCTTGTGATTAACATTTTTATTTTGTTGATGCCCTGTACTTGTGTTTAAAATTAATATATATTGCGTTCTGGTCTATTCTTGAATTATTTTCTTCATACTTATAACCGCACTGCTCTATCATTTATGTTGAATGAAATTAACTCCGGATATTCTCATGATTAAAACGCTTAAAACATTATCATAACCCAACGATGATCGATAAATGGCGCATTAACACCCTTTAAGAATAATGCCATCACACAAATCCAAAGCTTAGTAGATGCTTCCAGTTCAAGCATAGATCCCTTAGAAGTGAGAAACATCTGGACTGAGTTCCATGAATGGATCTCAGAGGAAATTGTGAAGAGCAAGATATTGGCTGTCACTCAAGCAGAAGAAAAGTTACATTTCTCAAGAACAAATGGTTCTGAATGCTCGCTCTCATCTTCTTCATCATCATTAGGTTACTTTTAGTCTAATCCTTAGGAACCTATCCTCATTAGGTCTATGTTTTGATTATCTTGAACCTTTAGGATTAAGCTCAACCTATGCTTTATGTTTTAAAACTACGTTGCAGTTATGTGTTGATGCTTCAGTCTAACTGTCCATCTGTGATAATGCCTTATCTGATCAATAGAACTATTTCTTTTCATATCAATCTTCGTATGATTAATGCTTAAATGATAACATACTTTGAGTCTACATATGCTTAAATGTTTACAATCATATTGAATCTACATATGCTTAAATGCTCAGACGCTCTAAACATTTTGATGATGTCAAAAAGGGGGAGAAATATAATATGATTTTGATTGGAAAGAAAATTCTTTAAACAGAAAGAATGCAAACTCAAACAAATAATCATTCATATAAAATGCGTTACTGCTAACATTTATTGTTTGATGTTTATCCGAGGAACTCTAAACAAGTTCACTAGGCATTCTAAGACAGGTTAAGAAAGAAGAAGAAAGAAAAACTCTGAACTATTAGTCATATGATAGAAGTTGTACACTTCGTGAACATGTGTTCAGAATTAGATCTACCCAGTACTGTTTAGAAGTTGAGAGCTGTCTGAAAGTCAAAGTCCATCTTGATCTCTGTCTCACTTGGTTCAGAAGCTGTAAGCTGTCTAAGAATATGAGATTCAGAACGTAAGAATCAGAAGAAGAAAAATCTGAAAGCAGCCAAGACAAAGTCTACATCTCAAGATGCTTATTCAGAAGAATTGTGCAAATCAGAAGTCAAGAACTATCCGAAGATCTGGATTGAAGATCCAAGAACAAGTAGTTCTGATGTCTGCCAAGAACCAATTAAGAAGAAAATGATTTGGTATCAGACTAAATCAACAAATGGTAATCAGACTCAGTATACATAAAGATTGGTATCAGACTCAGTCTGCTGTAATATCAATCAGAGCTAAGCTGTGAAATGTTTTGTATACCTTCATTGATATCAATCTCAGCACACTAAGGAAATACTCTTCAAGTGGTATTAAAAGAATTCCTTCACTTGGTATCAGACTCTATATACTCTGGTATAAAACTCAGCACATCACTTGGTACCATACTAAAATCAAAACATATGTACCGAATTCAGAATCAAGCGTTGATTGATCACAATAATTAACCTTCAATTGGTATCTGATAAAAAATCATGCTTTGATGAATCACTGAGTTGTGACAGTAACAAGGTTCTGAGATGAAGACCTATGTTCAAAGTAAAACTCTGAAAAAGTCATGATCCATATTGGTGATTAAAAACTCATATTCCTGAATTACGATTCTGAAGATCCCAATATCTGACTTATGGAAACTAGGGGGAGACTACCCAAAAGATTCAATTGTTAAATCTCAAATCTTCACAAAGTCTGAAACTCAGGGGGAGTTTCTCAAAAGACAGTGTCTGTCTCTGATGAATAGCGATACTATGTTATTAGATAAGAACTGTTTTGTTTGTGCTTAAATGAATCTGCTAAAAAGTAGAAATGCTTCAGATGTCTCGGAAGGTTACAAGCTCTGATACTGCTACAAAGGAACTAAGTTCTAAAGATCTGAAGATGGAAGTTCTGATGAACTAGTCCAGATGCTAAAGACTCTATGTTTTCTTATAGACAAAATAAAGAAGTAATCTTTTTCTATTCTTTGTTCTGGCAACTCGAGTTGTTATTTTGTATATCTTTGGATCATATAAGATTCTAGATGATCACGGATAAAACTTTGAGGATAACACATTCAGGGGGAGCTGTTGTTCCAAACTCTGAATATGTTTGTTTGGTGATTACCTTGTATAAAATGTTCAATCAAAACACTTGGTTTTGTCATCATTAAAAAGGGGGAAATTGTGAGAGCAAGAATTGTCTCTACAAGTCAATCTATGTTTTGATGATAACAATACGTATTTGTGAAAGAACTATTTTATGTTCTAACGTGTGTTGTGTGCAGATCATAATCATAGAAGATATCAGATTCAACAAGCACCAGCCAGATGAGCGAAAATGATTATACGCGGAGTTACTATGTGTAACACAAGTCGCAAGAAGCAAGAATGCTTCTGTATCTGATCATGATCAGTCAGATCCAAGGATGCCGATATTGTTGTTGCAATGCTCTTGTGGATGCTCGCTGAAAGTGGTTGTGATTCTGAAGATTGCGAAGCTTCTGAAGAAGAGAACTGAAGTGCTGAAGACTCTCATGACTTGAAGTTCTGAAGGCGGAAGGCTCTGAAGACCAAGTGCAGAAAGACTCTGAAGACTTATGTGTTTTGAAGATTACAGTTCCAAAGGTCAAGTGCTGAAGTCTCTGAAGACGGATTCCTAATGGACAAGTTATGAAGTTTCGGAAGATTTGAAGTAGTAAAGGATAATGTTCTTAAAGACAAGTGCTGAAGTTCTGAAGACTGATTCCTAATGGACTTCTTCAAATGACTGAAGACTTGACGTATCAGATATCCTGTTAAGAAGGCTCTACTCATGCTTCATCAAATTACCATCAGAAGCCTCTGAAGTTTGGAAGTCAAATGTTACCGTTGTGAACAACTGTACGCACTGCTCAAGAAGATATCCCGTCACTTCTCCCACAGCAAAAAGGAGATGTGTCAATACAGCTAATTATTACACAACGTCTCTTTTCCAACAGCCAATAGTATTTCAAACGACTATATTTCTACTGGGCTATTTAAAGGAAACAGTTCTCGCTTCTGAGGCAATCGATTCAGTCCATGAATGGCGAATTGATCAAAGTCATTATGTGAAGATAGCAACAACGATGAGTTCTCGTTGTAACACTTAAACATCCAAAGCTATCACCATTTACACATGGCCATTGTTGTTGAAGCTCAAAGATCATCATTCAACACAACAACAATGAATTGGTACAAAAGCTGTTGATGAAGAAGACAACATTGAAGACCAGTCAAGTCATCAACCTACCTTCTCGTCAGCGCTACATTGAAGATCTGAAGCAAGGAGTTGTTGCTCAAAGCTTGCTCAACCAAGAAGAAGAAGATATACAAGATATCAACAATTATCAAATCATTATACATCTTTGTAGTTTCTTAGGATAACAAGGAGTTATTGCTCATATCTTGCTTGAACACTTATGTGTTCTTTGTACTTAAACTTAAGAGTAATCTGCTTGTTAAGAAGCATCATTGTAATCTCCTGTATAACTAATTCTGGGTGAATTAGGATTCCTTGAGTGGTCAGTGTGACCGAAGACTCGAGAAGACAATGGCGAGATGTCATTGTGGGAAAAGCCTGAAATAGGGTCAGTAGCGTTATATTCATTGCGATGAATCCCTAAACGTCTAGCAGTGAAAGCCTAGCAGTAGATCTTACGATACTGGAACCTGCAGGTCAATGTTCGTTATATTCATTAAGTTGAATCCCTGAACGGTTCATTGTATGTTAGTCACAGTGCGGCTGTGCAGTTTGTTAGTCACCAGCTATATGCTCTTGCATTTGTAATCAAGATTGATTATAGTGGATTAAGACCTTATGTTCAAGGCGAAATCACATGAGGAGGATGGACTGGATTAGCCTTTATGGTGAACCAGGATATATCGTGTGTCCTTTACTCGTATGCTTAATGTCTTTGTTTATGTTTCTATATTGAGTATCAGAACCCTACATAAGCAAGTCAGAACCTTGCAACTCTGATAAGCTTCCGCTCTGCAAGTTCTGAATGATGTACATAGCGTTCAAACTCTTATTAGTTCTCATGCTCTAAGCATTGTCAAGTCTGAATATAACTCCGCAAGTCAGAGTCTCTCAACGAACTCTGATGTAACGTAAAGTGTCTTATTGACAAGAAGCAAAAAGTTGTTAAAAGAGTAAATACACAATTCAAACCCCTTTTTATGTCTTTCTCGCACCTTCAAGTTCTTCCCTTTTTATGTTTGTTTCAATTAAAGTCCTATATGATTTAAATCTGTATCAAATTGGTCCCTCAAGATTTAAAATTGTAACAAATAACTCATTTATAGCTTTGCTCATAAAATGATATTTGTTGGTATCAAGTATGTACCAAAAAGGTCCCTCAAGATTTAAAACTGTAACAAATAACTCCTTTATTGCTGCATTGCTCTTTATGATGTTAATATGTAACAAGTGTTGTGTAACATGTGATTAGGGATTGTTGTCTGCAATAGATGAGCTATTACCAGGAATTGACCAGATATTTTGTGTTAGACACATTTATAGCAACTTCAGAAAGAGATTTCCAGGTAAACAGTTGAAGGAGTTAATGTGGAAGGCAGCCAAGGCAACATATCCTCAAGCATGGGAACATGAAATAAGGGAAATGAGGAAGGTTAATGAGGAGGCAAACCAAACCGCATTACATTATAACCCAAACTTCACTTATCTCATATCCAACCTAAAACCCAAACCTATTATGCCTTAGCCTTACGATTACAGCCGATTTTCTCTTACGCACACTTAGTGTTTCAATTTCATCATCTTCTAATCTCTTATAGTTGTATCATGCCTTCTTCTCATCTTATTTGCCATGTAAATCTCACCTCTTCTACTCTAACATCTCCCCTCTTATGTTATTTCTTTTTCATTTTCTCGTTTTTATACTATTGTTCTCTCTTCCAATTACTTTTTATCGCACTTTTCTTCTCTAACCTTGCATCTTTTCTGTTATTTCTTTTTCATCTTCTCTAATCTCTCATCTCCTCTGTTTTTTCTATTTAATTATAATATTTTTGATATCGTTTTATGCTACTATTTATGATTTTTATTCCATTTTTGTCTAATATGTTTTTTGTACATTGAATGGAAAGTTGTCAAAAAATGATGAGTTTTATTGTTATTTGATAATGTATGAATAACTAAACACAAAGTTATGTTATTCTCTAAATGTGTATGTATGACTCAATAAAAATATTATAAAAAACCGAACCAACCGAACAAACCCAAACCACATTGATTTGCTTTAGTTTAATTTGGTTTTATTTTTAAAAGTCAACCGAACTACAGGTTTTTTTCTCTTACGGTTCAGATGACTTTTAGCGTCAAAATCGCACAAATCACACCGCAAACAACAAATTATCATCCTAACATAAGCATTTTAGAAAAAAAATTAATTGTCATAAATAAGCAAGTGTATTATTAATTCCTAGGCAAAATAGCATTTTTAGTCCTTTAAGTTATTTAATGCTACCACTTAGGTCCTTTAAGTTTTTTTGTAATGTTTAGGTCCTTTAAGTTTAAAAACGTTTGCATAGTTAACCTTTTTTGGAAATTCCGTTAGAAAAAGTATATGTGGCTTTGACGGTGCTGAGTTGGCAGTTAAGTGAGATGACTTGGCATGTTTCAAGTATGACACATGGCTTTGTGGTTAATATTCATTTCATAAACACAGTAGTGCAAAGATAACGTAAATTACTGAACCCTAATTCTCTTCTCCATCCATTCGTGAAAATTGTTTCGTCTTCTCTTCTTCGCCATTGACGGTGAAATTCGGGAATCTTCTCTGCAGAACGCAAGTACATTGAAGGTGGAGAAAGCATTGTATCAGGTTTGTACACTTCTTCGCCATTGTTGTTTAGGTTTTTGAAATAGTTATGTCTGTAAGTGAATAAAAAATAGGTTACTTATGTTACGGTGATTTAAACAGGAATAACATTGTTATGGATGAATTTTTTGTCGACTTTCATCATAGAGGGTATTTCGAGGTGACAAATATATTGGGGGTGAAGTCTCAAACTAGAAATGTGATGGTGACAGGTGGAGTTACTTTGAAATATTGGGGGTTGTTAAAGAGATGAAGTATCGAGGAGTGCAAGAGATGTGGTATGGCTTTACTGGAACCCTGAAGGTGTTGGAAAATGATTTTGGGGCAATAAAAGCTTTGAATTGGTCAAAGACAATTGGAAAGGTTGACATCTTTATAGTCCACCCAGTTGAAGAACTCGATGAAATAGTGGCTTTACCTACATCCCAACCTAATTGTGAGGCCCAAAACGAGGAAGAAATTGTTAACGATGGTGGGGACCATGTGGAGGAAGAGAATGTGGATGGAGCACATGTGAATGATGGTGGGAACCACTGTGAGAAAGAAAATGTTGAGGCTGTTAGGGAGCACGTGGAGGAAGTGAATATTGAGGTTGGTGGGGACCATGTGGAGGAAGAAAATGTTGAGGCTGTTGGGGACCATGTGGAGGAAGAAAATGTTGAGGCTGGATATGTTGAGAAAGAAACTGTTGAGATAGAAAATTTTGACATGGACTATGAGGAAGGAAGTGATGATAGTGCACTAGCAGATGATGACTTTGTTGACTCTGATGATGAGATATTAAATGATGGTTTTTCTGAACTCTTGGTTGGAGAAGACTTACCTGCTGATACAACTAGTGTTGATATCCTAGGTGATGATACAACTCAAACAAAAAAGAGGAAGGGAGGCAGACCATCTAAAAAGAAGGCAAAGTTTAGTTCCAAAAGGCATAAAGGAAGACCTAAGAAAAAAGGTGTGGATGAAAGAAGTTCAACTCAGAATAGAAATGATGAGGCAATAAGTGATGAAGATGTCATTGTGGATGAAGTCATGACAAGAAATATATCCAAGAAGGTGCCAAGGGGTTTGTCTGACCCTGAATATTCAACTGAAGAGCTAGAGAGTGAGGATGATAATAGAGTTAAATATCCTTCATTTATTAATCCTAAGAGATTTAATGACTATAAGTGGGTTTTAGGTAGCTTGTTTTCAACAAAAGAGGAGTTCAAGGAAGCCATTTCTAGTTATGTTGTACACAATGGAAGGGATTTAAGGTATCTTAAAAATGATAAAACTAGGGTTAGAGTTGGTTGCAAGGAAAGGTGTCCATGGGTGGCATTGTATTCCAAATTGCCTAATGCAGATACATGGCAATTGAGAACTCTTAATGACAAACACATGTGTAACAGAGAATACAATGTTAGAATGTTTAATTCTAAGTGGCTAGGGAAGAAATTACAAACAACAGTTAGAATAAATCCCAATGTGAAACTGACTGCCATATGTGAAAAGGTTCATGAAAAATGGAATACTAGTATGAGTAGGATGAAAGCATATAGGGCAAGGAAGACAACATTGGGTGTTGTTGAAGGGTCTTTCAGGGAGCAATTTCTCAGGTTGTATGACTATGCACATGAATTATTGAGGTCTAATCCAAATAGCACCATCAAGTTAAATGTCCAAGCAACTGAACAACCACAAGCTGAATCTGAAGAATATGTTGAGAGACCACTATTACCAAGTTTTCATAGATTGTACATGTGCCTTGATGCATGCAAGAAGGCTTTTGGAGTTTGCAGACCCATAATTGGAGTAGACAGTTGTTTCTTAAAAGGCATTTATGAAGGCCAGCTTCTTGTAGTAGTGGAAAGAGATCTAAATGATCAGATGTTGCCCATTGCCATTATTGTAGTTGAAGCAGAGACAAAGGATTCATGGGCATGGTTCTTTGATCTATTAGTTCGTGACTTGGGAGGGCCAGAAGTTTGCAAATAAATCACATTTATTTCAGATCAGCAGAAGGTTAGTTCTTCCCTTTTTATGTTTGTTTCAATTAAGTCCTATATGATTTAAATTTGTATCAAATTGGTCCCTCAAGATTTAAAATTGTAACAAATAACTCCTTTATAGCTTTGCTCATAAAATGATATTTGTTGGTATCAAGTAGGTACCAAAAAGGTCCCTCAAGATTTAAAACTGTAACAAATAACTCCTTTATTGCTACATTGCTCTTTATGATGTTAATATGTAACAAGTGTTGTGTAACATGTGATTAGGGATTGTTGCCTGCAATAGATGAGCTATTACCAGGAATTGATTAGAGATTTTGCGTTAGACACCTTTATAGCAACTTCAGAAAGAGATTTCCAGTTAAACAGTTGAAGGAGTTAATGTGGAAGGCAGCCAAGGCAACATATCCTCAAGCATGGGAACATGAAATGAGGGAAATGAAGAAGGTTAATGAGGAGGCATACAAACACTTGATAAAAATACCTCCTAGATATTGAAGCAAGTCCATGTTCAAGTATAATGCAAGATGTGATGTATTGGTCAACAATATGTCTGAAACTTTTAACAGTGTCATCATTGGACAAAGAGAAAAGCCAATTGTGTCAATGTTAGAGGACATTAGAGGATATCTCATGGATAGGTGGGCAAAAAATAGAGCCAAAATTGAAGAGTATGAGGAATCTGTCCTGCCAAGAATCAGTAAGATGCTTGAGAGAAGAAAAGAAATCTCTAGGTTTTTTATACCAAGGTAATTCAATCTTTTTGAGGAATCTATTCTGAATATATGATGTTTTTAAGACTAACTCTTAAATTTTGATTTATAGGTTATCAGGTGACATGATTTATGAAGTGAGACATATAAATATGGTTGGAGAAAAACACACAGTGGATCTTAGGAGATTGGAGTGCTCTTGTAGAAGTTGGATGCTCACAGGCATTCCATGCTACGATGCTATCTCTTGCATGCAAAATAGATCTTTAGAACCAGCTGACTTCATTCCAGAGTGCTATAGGAAAGACACTTACAAAGCTTGCTACCAACCTATAATATATCCAACAAATGGAGACAATTTGTGGGAAAAAACACCTTATCCTGGCATACTTCCACCACCTTCTAGAAGAGCACCAGGGAGGCCTAAAAGAAGAAGAAATAAAGAGGCTGATGAAAAGAGAAAGGATGCAGTGAATGTCTCAAGGAATGGGCTGCCAAATAAGTGTTCCATATGCAGTATTTCTGGGCATAACAAGGCCTCATGTCCAGCAAGACCAAGAGAGACCCAGACTGCCAACACTAACCAATCCCAAACAACAGATCCAGTTCCAACTGTCCAGTCACAACCAACTCCAAGGGCTCAGAAAAAACAATCACAAACCATTCTAGCAACATCAGTTCAGTCACAACCAACTCCAAGGGTTCAGAAAAAACAATCACAAACTACTCCAGCAACATCGGTTCAGTCACAACCAACTCCAAGAATTCAAACAAGGCAGTCAGCATCAAGTTCAAGAATCCAAACAAGACAATCAATGACAGTGTCACAGCTACTTGTAGTGAGAAGGCAATCTGGCACATCAGCATTTAAGCCACCAACAAGTATGAGGCCAAAATTGGCTATAAGGAGGAAGACCACCAACAAATAGCATTTCTGTTTTGGATTTAGGACTGTTTTAGATTTCTGTTTTGGATTATATGATGACAATTATGTTTTGGATTATGTAATTACAATTGCCTTTTGGATTATGTAATGACAATTGTGTTTTGGAATTGTTTTGGAATGTTTTGAAATTGTCTTATAACTGAAATTGGTTCAGCATTGTGTAGAATTCTCAATGCAGGAATATGTTAATGTTCACAATTGTGTTTGCAATTAATTTTAGTTTTGTTTTAAAATGTAACAAATTGGTCCTTCAAGATTTTAATTTATAACAATCACATCCTTCATGTTTTTAAAATGTAACAATATAGTCCAATATGTTTTTAAAATGTAACAATATAATCCCATATGTTTTTAAAATGTAACAATATAGTCCTTCCCTGTTAACAATAACTTAACTTAATTGAAAACAACACAGATGGAGGCAGAAATTTCACAGAATGCAACACAAAGAAGTTTCATTAAGTGCTGTCAACAAAAGATACATAACAATCATTCAACATCCCTTTGTTTGTTACAAATTACATCAACCAAAATAGTCAAACACATAACACTAACAAAATAAGACCTAACAACACAATGACATAGCCTAACATCTTCAACATCTTCACCACGATCTTCATAACCTCCTTAGTGTATCCCTCTTCATTATCAATGTTCCTTCTGAGCAAGTTAATTTCAACATCCTTTTCTTCACATTTGGGACGTTTTGAAATAACTGGGGCATGTAACTCTGGATTGACTTCATCATTGACATTATGTTCATACCATTCAAAGAAATTGCAACCCACATTATAAGCTTCACTCTACATAAACCAAAACGAAAATTAATACCATAAACAAAAATCAAAACCAAAATTTGATAAATAGTTTGAGCTTCAGACGTACCTCAAAGAATCTGCATCCTAAAATTGCTTCCCAAAATTTCTTCATTTTTTCTTAACAGTTCGTAGCACGGCTGACGATCCACACATACACTTCTTCTCCATTCTAGTTTGAGATACCTGAGAAACGCAGGTATTAGTCTTCATATACCTACGATTTGCTGAACTACTACCTTGAGAGGCCATTGCTGCAGTTTTCAGTTTTAGGGTTCAAATAGTTTGATTTGGGGATTTATGTATGAAATCATTCAATACTCTAAAACGCCAGCACATTTGCCCAGTCAACAAACCTAAAAGCCAAATCATCTCAGTTATAAGCCACCTCAGATCAATTTTTGCCACCTATACACTTTTTAAACGAAATTTCCAAAAAATGCTTACATTGCAAACGTTTTTAAACTTAAAGAACCTAAACGTTACAAAAAAAACTTAAAAGACCTAAGTAGTAGCATTAAATAACGTAAAGGACCCCTGGTACTATTTTGTCTAATTCCTAATATTAATAACATATTTATCAAAGCTATGGTGTGAATAGTAGTAGTATCTCCCAAAACCAAGCCCAACACATACACAAGAAACAAAAACCAAACATTTTTCTTTTCTTTTTCTTTTTCTTTTTTTATTCTACCACAGTTGACTGTTGACTCTATTTTCTAGCCTTAAAAAAATTAAAAATAAAATTAAAAACCACTGTTGAAAAACTAAGATATCAAAATCAAATTGTCAAAAATGAGTTGAAATTTAAGAGATCCTTGAGAAAAGGGGTTACAGTAAACAAAGAAATCATCAATGGAAGAAGTAGCAGAAGGACTATGGGGTTTATCAGACTATCACGAAAATCGCGGCGAATTCGCAAAATCCATAAAATGTCTAGAAGCAATTTGTCAAAGCGAGGTTTCGTTTTCCCCAATTGTCGAAGTCAAAACCCGTCTTCGAATCGCTTCAATCCTTCTTCATCATTCTCACAACGCCAATCACGCTAAATCTCATCTCGAACGTGCTGTAAGTATCTTCTCAATCCTTCAATTTCATTCGATTAGCTTTTTCTTTAATTGATTTTGTTGTTGTTGTTGTAGCAATTGCTTTTGAAGTCTATACCTAGATGTTTTGAATTGAAGTGTAGAGCTTATAGTTTGTTGAGTCAGTGTTATCAACTTCTTGGAGCTATTCAACCTCAGAAACAAGTGTTGTTTAAGGGTCTTGAGCTTGCCGCCTCGGCTGAAAATGAGTATGCTTCTAAGTCTTCTAAGTCTTTGCTTTTGATTTTTATTATTTTTTGGATTTGGTTTTGAGTGCGATTCTAGATATTATGGAGTGGAGAATTGTAAAAACAGTAGCTGTAGCTGTATATGGTAAATGCTAAATAGTAATGGAAAATTCTGATTTATATCAATGGAAATTCTTTACACCAGAGTGTAAACTGTAAAGGAAACATTTGCTGTTTGTTCTTTCCATGCCCCCTATCATTTATGCTTTTCCCTCTTTTCACGCACCTGTCCATTTGTTTCATGATAAATAACTAAACTCAATAGTAATTGTATATACCTATACGGCCACACCTACATTTTCAGCCCGAAAATCACCTTTTACTTTTTCACATGAGTATTCATGACTGACAAAGGTGTTGAATATTTTATATTGATGAATAGCTGGAAAGCTTCTTTTTTTAATTTCTAAATTACAGGCTTCGAATAGTTAATTATTTATCATATATGACCGCGTTGCATGCAAATCTTACCAACTAATGCTGCTTTTGTTTATCATGATGAAGGATTTCAACAAAGTTGTGGTCTTGCAACTTCAATTCACAGCTTGCAAATGCTTTGTCAATTGAAGGAGACTACCAGGGTTCATTCTCTGCTTTAGAATGTGGATATGACTGTGCTACAGATGTACGCAACCCGGAGTTGCAGGTTAGTTGTTGTGAAAACTGAATGATATATTTCAAATATGAATAATGTGCGAGCACGAATCTCTTTATATATACTATTCTAATCTAATGGGCCTAACCAATGGACTCAAGGTCCGAATATAAATTACTACTATCAATAGCAAAAAAATAACAACAGTAACAGTTAAAATAAATTATTTACAACAGTTGTCAAAAGTTCATTTGCTTCCTTCTATGCCCTTTGCATCTGAGTCATAAATTAAACTGAAATGTTACCACCAATAGGTAGAACCTTCTGGAAATCTTTTCAAGTTTTACACCAAAAACCTTAAAATTACCTTTTTAATAAATTTTTAATAAAGCTATGACAAATATAATTAAAACTAAACTGAAATTTTGAAATGAACAAATTCCCTCTTCTTTTTTCCTTCCTTTATTCTTAACTCTTCACTTTCATCCTTTTTAACTGGTTCTATTTTGATATTTGACTTCTTTTCACTAGGGCTGGCAATGAACTGAACCGACTCGAAAATAGTTCGGAACTCGGTTCGACAATTAATTCGTTGAACTTGGTTCATGAACCTAATGAGTTGAATATGAGCGAAAATTTAAGTCCGTTAACTAAATGAGTTGAACTTGAACTATACATAGTTCGACTCAGTTAGGTTCATGAGTTAACTCGATTAATAACTTTTATTTTATTTCAATACTTTCTTTTTAATATAATATTAATTTAAAATGTCAAATATATAAAAAAATAGACTTTAAAAAATAGCTTTTAAGTCCGTGAAGTAAGTGAGTTGAACCTAACGAGTTGAACCAGTTGCTCGTGAACTTATAACGAGTCGAGTTTGAGCTTAAAAAAGAGTTCGTGTCGAACTCGAACCGAGATTTGAGCTGAACCAATTCTTAACGAATCGAGCGGAGCTGAGGCGAGTTCGACTCGACTCGGCTCATTTCCAGCCTTACTTTTCACACATGTTGCATGCGTGTCAACACTTTAGTTTGCTAAAATAAGGGGTGTTCCAACTATGCCGAGTTTGCTATAATATTTGCCATCTGTCTGTCAGTAATTCCTTGTTTTATTGTTTGGACCAGATGTTCTTTGCCACTTCGATATTGCATGTCCACCTCATAAAATGGGATGATAGTAATTTGGTTGAGCAAGCTGTTAATAAATGCAACGAGATTTGGGAGTCAATTGAGCCAGATAAAGTGAGTGCAAATGTTCTTTAGCTTCTAACTTTTCGTGTGTAGACAATGTTCTCCCACAGACATGAGCATGTTTGCAACTGAACTCTACCTTGATTTCTTTTTGAATTTAATCTAACACTTTATTCATTTGCTTCCGCACAATTCTCAGAGACAACAATGCCCTGGCTTGCTCTTTTATAATGAATTACTGCATATATTCTATCGAACGCGGCTATGTGATTACAAGAATGCTGCACCCCATGTAGACAATCTGGATGCTGCCGTGAAGGCTGAAAGGAAGCAAACACAACATATGCAAGAGCTAGTGAAGGAGCTCAGTGCTTTAGATCAAAGTCTTTCCAGGTCTGATCTTCACTACAGAGAAAGGGCAGCACTGTCTGAGAAGCAAGCAACGATTCAAGAACAGCTGAGAAACACGAATGGGTTCAGTTCAACTGGGCGGGAATCTCTTGAACCAGTATATTTTGGGAATGGTAGAAGGACACTAGGAGATAAGCTTCAATTAGCACCGCCTCCTATTGACGGGGAATGGCTTCCTAAAAGTGCTGTTTATGCACTCGTTGATCTAATAGTTGTTATATTTGGGCGCCCCAAAGGACTTTTTAAGGAGTGTGGAAAGCGCATACAGTCTGGCATGCGTACAATTCAAGGTTGTTCGGTAACAGTTTTTGGTCTCTGTTTGCATGCATTTTCCTTCCTTTGGCTTTGGATCAATTTATTGTTTTTGGCATGTAAAAGCAAAAACATTAGACTGCAAATATAAGTACTAATTTGGAATTCAAATTAGAAATTGCTGTTTCAAATTTGCACTTCCTCAGGCTATCATCATTACTACTTGCCAGATATTCTATATGTCTAATCACAGCCGTAAAATGTATTTTCTGGTTGTTTATAGAATTTAATGTTAAATGCATTTTTGAAACATCATTGGATTAGAAGCATCACTCCTTTGTATTATTCTTTCAGCAAACATGATCAACGAGTTGATTTTTTTCTGTTATTTGCGCATATGGATTACCATGTTACTAACTGCTGTTGTGCACTGCTGTTGAGACAGAGTCATCCTTGCCACTTTCAAGTTACTTTCCTTATGAAAATGATTTTTCTTCCTTGCAGGTGAGTTAGTGAAGCTTGGAATTACTGATCGTGTCAGAGGTGAGATTCATTATTCTTATTATATCCACAAGACTACTATGCTTTTATGCAAACAAAGATTCCATATGCAACTGGTTAAATTTTCTTCTTTAACAGAAGCGGACTTGCGACAATCTTCTATCTATATGGCTGGAGTATACTTAATGCTACTAATTCAGTTTCTTGAAAACAAAGTGGCCATAGAGCTCACACGTACAGAGTTCGCTGAAGCACAAGAGGTTTGTTAGCTTCATGTTGTGCTTATATATTTCGGTTTCTGTTGTATATTGTGTGAGCACTATGGACGAGCAATTCTATTGATGGCTTATCGTGGTTCACGGTAAAAGGAGAAAAAACTCACAGCATACTAAAAATGTTGTTGAACACAGTTATAAAAACAAGGAGAAAAAGTAGAACACCGTTAAATAAAGAAGATAAAATCATATAATTGAAATCAAAACAAAAAATAAAAGTAGGACAAGAATAATATTCTTTTTGCAGAGCAGAGACTAAGAAACTCACAATTTACAAAACGGAGAAACAGTGTGAATGAAATAGAGATAGACAGTAAAAGAGAGAAGTATGTAGAGCAGAATAAGAGGACAAGAAAGGAGTGGGGGAACTTAGAAAATATGGAATTAGATATTACAAAAGGAGGAAAACGACATGGCTTAGTGTTTAATACAGTTTGGGTTTGATCTGCCCATCTTTATTTTCCATTTTATGTTCATTTTAAACAGAATATGGAAATAGAAACAGATATTACAAAAGAGAGAGGAAGTCACTATTTTCTCAGATGTGCTGTTCACCAAAGATGAGCAACTGAGAGATGATAGAGATGTGTGGGTGAGAGGTGACAGATAAGTGCAAGTGATATATGGCTGAAACGTTCTGTTAGTTGAGATTAAAATGGGTTTTAGTGTTTAATACAGTTTGGGTTTGTTTTGCCCATCTTTATTTTCCTTTTTATGTTGATTTGGTGCTTTTTCTGCCACGCTGTTGTGGAAATAGTGACTTCCATGTGATAACCTGCATTGCATTCTGTTAAACTTCAAATCTCATTTAATATCCACCTTATTAGCTGTCTGGGTTTTGGTGATATGTTTCTTGTACTAGTGTCATGGATTTAAAAAGTTTGTAGTGATTTTGCATCATGTCATACTTAAAATATGAAATTAATGGCAATCTGTGCAAATTTTCATGCTTTGTTACAGATGAAAAATTGGTTTACGTGGTTTCCAACTAGTGTAGTGGATTGAAAAGTTGGCAGCGAATTTGCATTCTACTATACTTGAAATCATTAATGGCATTCTGTGCAAAATTTCAGGCATTGGTGCAGATGAAAAAATGGTTCATGCGATTTCCGACTATATTACAGCCATGCGAATGCATCATTGAGATGCTTAGAGGCCAATATGCTCATTCTGTTGGCTGTTATAACGAAGCCACCTTTCATTATCTTGAAGCAGTAAAGGTATATATATATATATATAGTATATATTTTTGTAGTGATTAAGATTCACTCTTTTCAGCTTTTTTACTGGTGATACATTCATATGCTGGTTTAGCTTGCTTGAGATCACATGTAAGGTGTTTTGTTTAGTTAATGATATGAATTCTTGATGGGGATACTTTAATGGTCATCCTGATAGAACTTCATATTTTTGTGTAGCTTACAGACAGCAAATCAATGAAAACCATGTGCCAGGTTTATGCAGCTGTTTCTTATATCTGCATCGGTGATGCTGAATCTACTTCACAGGTGTAGTGATACCTCTAGTTGAATTGGTGCTACTTACTTTTTTTTGAAGCATGTTGAACCCATGGGCATTATTTTGTTAACCAAAACATATTTTGCCTGCAGGCACTTGATTTGATTAGGCCAGTTTATGGTATAATGGATTCTTTTGTAGGAGTTAGAGAGAAAACGGGCATTCTTTTTGCTTATGGTCTTTTATTGATGAAGCAGCGGGATCTTCAAGAAGCAAGGTAATTTTTCGTATAACTTCTATCCAAACTCAACCAGGGCTGTTTGTCTGGATGTGAATCTCTAATTTATGGTCTTGTTTGTATGGAAAGTTTTCTACTTTCTATAGAAGTTATTTTTTTGGTGTAACTTTTATTCAATTTCCATTAGGGTTGTTTGTCTGGATGTGAATCTCCAATTTGTAGTCTTGTTTGTATGGCAAATGTTTCTACTTTCTATATCTATTTGATTCAAAATGTTTTATATCAATGCAGAAGATTTCCCCAAGACTTTGATTGAATTAATCTGCAAATCCAAACAATAACATTGACACATTTCTGCTTTGTCTGCATCACAGCTATCATTCTTCAATTTTTTAAAAATAACTTATTCTTGCTTAGATTATTGTGTTTAAAATAGCTTATCGTCTAAAGCTTTCTAACTGAACTAGTTATTTTCATCTTCAAAAATAGAAGTGTTTTTGTTAGGTACTTGGTTTGGGCCTAAGCCCAACAAACGTGTCGAATAGAAGAATGAGTTATATTTGCTGATGTGGCTAGTTGGTTAGAGGGGAATGATAGTTATATAAAGGATAGTGATAGCAAGAGAGAAGGCGTTGAGAATTATTCAATTAGGAACCGTAATGATTTGGACAGATAATTGTCTCTTCTCTGAGGAGGAGCTTTGCTCTGGAGTTGCAGGGGTTATTCTTCTGTAATAGTTACTGTTTTTATATTAATAATACAATTTATTTTCTCTTGAATATTAGGTTCCTAACAGTTTTTTTCCCTGGATATAATAAGCAAAGATTAATAATTAGTTTATGTCTGCAAATGCAATTAAAGATCAGAAAACATAAGAAAATATTTACAACACATTCTCAGTATCTCATGATTACTTGAATTTGTACGTGTCTGAGTGAAGAAGTCTGGAAGCACAAAATTCATGAGCTTGAAGAGAACTACAAATCAGTTTAGAAAATCAGAACAAATCATGATAATAATAACTAATATTAAATCTGATATTAAGAGATACTCTAGGATATGCTAAGTTTATATAATGACACTAAATTATTATGAAGATATTATAAGATATCTTTTAATATTTTAACACATTACATGGATACTAACAATAAGAACAGTTTATGCGCCTTAGTTTGATGTTTTTATTTCTTCCTCTTTCCTCTTAAGTTTTAAATTTGTTGTAGAAATCGCTTGGCAAATGGATTGCAGCTGGCACATAATTTTTTGGGGAACCATCAGCTTCTTTCCCAATATTTGACAACCCTTGGCAGTTTGGCCCTTGTATTACATGACACTGTACAAGCCCGGGAGATATTGAGATCGTCTTTGACCTTGGCAAAGAAGCTTTCTGATGCTCCTACTCAAGTCTGGGTGCTGACTGTTTTGACAGGTACTTCTCTTAATAGTTTTTTATTGTTAACATATCTTTTTTACTACTTTTAATTTAAATGTGCCCAAGTTATAGTTTGCAGAGCACACTGTTTTATTCTTGTCTGTGTATTTAGATAGCTTCCACTGTATCTTGCATTTCTTGCAGTGTGCTCTGTTCTGGTTTGTTGATAAATATTGTTTAAGAGGGCCTGGTATGGAAAGTCGGGGTGTCTTTTCTCTCTGAACTGCATGGAACCTATACTCGTATACATTATTATTTTTTTCCCAGTTCCTTTCTCTACAAGTGCTCAATTCTAACCTTGCTAATCTTATCATAGAAGCAAGGGCCCTTCAAAGTCAGAATTTCATGTGAACTGGACTAATTGAATTGGTATTAGCAATCTGATGTTGGTTTGTAGATTCTGTTGGAAATCATTTCCTGTTATATATGTTGGTGTTTTAGAAGATCAAAGGCCAGTCATTTATTTTTACACTGTTCTCGTGGCAAAAGAATTTGAAGTTATAATTGCTTAACCAGAGTGAGAAATTCAAGAAAGTTGGAGAAAGTGTAGCAGAGAGATTCCTGATGATAAGGAAAAATCATAAAGGAAGTGTTGTGTGAATTGCAAGTATTATCAAGTGAATGAATGTGTTGATTAATATCTATGGTTGTTCAGACTCCCAACTTAACTCATAAAATCATATGGACTTATGACTCTAGGTATCAAAGTCGAGCCAGCTTGCTTACAAAATTGTTAGTGTAAACTTGGGTAGACTCGTACTGATACACATAGAATCACAAGTTTGAAGGTGTTTGAACTAGTCAATGAAATAATGGTTATTTTCTCCAATGCATGCCTAAAATGACAATGGTCAAGTTTTTTTTTTTTTTTTTTTTTTTGGTTAGACAACCCAAAATGCAACAGTTGATTGATAAGGCTGTGTGGTGCAAAAAAACATTAATTTCATTGTTCATGGATAGTTAAAACCTTGATTCACTCCTAATTTGTTAGGACCTGATGAAACAGTAATCGAATAGACACAAATTATGAGTCAATTGAAAATGAGATTGAGTTATTATTTCTTTGAGGAAGTTTACCGAAGGATCAACTTGACAATCACAACTGCCACAGAGCTAGGTTCCTATGGAGAGCTAGATGCTCTCCATTCTAACTGAATACAAAGCAATTCTCTAGATACACTCCTAGTTTCTCTCCTTCCACTACTCCTATTCACCTGCCTCAGTTTAACAAAATTAGTTATCCCTAATTCTCTCATCTACTGCCAGCTCATGCTTCCTCACGTGTCTTTGGATACTCTCTTGCCCTTCCTTGAGTAAACTTGCCATGCATTGGGTCATGGGATAGAGTTTGGGCTGTTATCAATTCATTAGGCCCAGCCCCCAAAACAGGGTCTCTAACATAATCCCGCACGATCTCACGATCTTTTGAGTTGAGCCTACATAGATTTAATGAGTTTTCATACACTTATGTTTCAAAGCTTTGATTCGGTCCATTGGACAAGTGTTTGTAGAAAACTAGTTCGGTATTTAGCTGACACATAACGGCAACCTTTATATGCTAACAGATGGATGTGTTTTCTTCATTTCTTTTTTTTAAAATTTATTTTAAAAAAATGTTGTACTTGGTTCTTGCAGCTTTATATAAAGAATTAGGAGAAAAGGGAAGCCAAATGGAGAATGATGAGTATAAAACAAAAATATCAAAAGATTTGCAGAAGAAACTGGCTAATGCACAATCATCCGTTTATCATATTGAATTAGTAAGCTCATCTCAACGAAGCAGCACTACCTCTCTGTTTAGGTTTTTAATTAATCATAGTCCGTTTCACCATTTTGATTAACAGATTGACAAAGCAAGATTTGAAGTTCAGCAGTCACAGGAGTTCAACATCAAGCGTAAAATGGCTAGCCAAACTGCGGGAGTCAATCTTGATATTCCAGAATCTATTGGCCTGCCAGCACCCTCATCTTTTCAACCATCAAGGCTAATTGATATAGATAATAGTAGCAGTAGAAGACGTGGAAAACGAAGAAGTTAGTGCTTTCATTCCTTGAAGCGAACCCTGTATATTATTGTGAATTAGTTACAGGTAATTGTTCCAAGGTGCAAGCAGGTTGAAGAGTCTCTCAGATCAGGTTTCCATCTTACCTATTGTCAACTAGGCTCTCTATCATGCATGCATCATCACTGTTAAAGATCCTGCACAGTTAATTTAGGCTGTACTCATAAGTTACACCGAGTAGGATAGATGGACGAACTCACTGGTTAACATGTTAACATTGTAACATTATAACAGGGTCTTTGTATCTAAAGAGAAAAAAAGTAGAATATGTTGTATTATTGTGTAGTTCAGTTATAATTTATTGTGTACAACTCGGCTATTTATAGTATTCTTTATTTAGTTTGCAGATGTCAATTTGCTTACCACGTTTGGATGAAATGTTTTGTTTGACAAGGAATTTCATTTTATCTATATACTTTTCTGCCCTTATTCTCTGAAATGAAATATGGAGTTTCTGAAGCTTGGATGTGTGTATTTGATTGTTTTAAGATTGGAAAAAACAGGGATGATAAGTTGTAAAAGCATTTATCATGCTTCCGCGTGCCTTGGCTTTAATTGTTCGCGCCAGCCGCCATTGGTATTTGGTGAGTTGCTTCCAGTCTGATTCTGTAATCAGTTGGTTGTGGGGAATTTAACAGTGCTGGAGTAAAATGGTTCAAGTCTCTTCTTGTTTAACAAGCAGTCTGGAATTTGAATCCAGAAAACCATGGGTAATACAACCTTGCTTTGGAAAATACCATCTGCTTCATCTTGAACTTAACATTGGCAAAGTAAATCCTTTTGGAATAGCTTTATTTAGTACTCTTAAGCTTTTTGTTTGAGAGTTTGGAGGAGAAGGGAGGAAGGACTTTGAAAAATAGGAAAGATTGTGTGAAAAGAATAGAAAATTTTTGGTTGGGAGGGTTTTGGAGGGTTTGATGTTATTCATAATATCAAAATCCCCTAATTTGGGAGAATTAAAAATTTGTATTGGATGAGAAATTTTGAAGGTTTTGGAAGGTTTAGACAAGTTGTTCAAATATAATTTTTTGTTGTTATAGTATTTCTAACAATTAAAAATATATTAATGATAAGTATTATTTTATAATTCTATTTTTTTTTCAAAAAATGTTTAACATTTTTCTATATTTAAAAAAGGCATAATTAGTCTTTAGGTCCCTTAAATTTAAGCGAAGTTTTACTTTAGTTCTCTAACTAAAAAACGTTACGTAATGGTCCTTTAACTTCTCTTCTGTTAAACTATTTTGTCCCTTCCGTTAGTGTTGATGAAAAATGTTAATTAGGGCTGAATTGGCATGCTGGGTAGACAATTCTCCATCTCCTTCCATCTTCTCTTTCTTTATCTTTATCCTCACCTTCAACACATTCATATCAAAATCCAGAAAATTTTAAAACAAACCCAATTTTTTTTATTATACACCATGTAACAATTAAACTTAAAAAAAACTTCAACACAAACATAAAATTATGAAATTGCTAATCCATATTATTATATCACAGAAGAACATAATAAAATTTTAATTTATAATTTTATTTAATAATATTATAATACCTTTATTTAAAAAAAAATTAAAGTCAGAACTCAAATTATCACTAACCCATGCTTCAAACTTTAACCCTTTCTAAAAACCTCATTTCCTAGGTCATGCCAATTTATCTCCTCCTCTTCCACTACCACCGTCAAAATCAGAACCCAAATCCACTGTTCTTTAAGGTGCAAGACCAATTTCTTTTTTGATTTCAAGTGTTATTAATGGGGGTGCTAATAAAAAACTACCGTCAAAAGGCTGAAATTAAAAATCAAAACTTTATTGTTGGGTGGTTTTGACTAGATGAAAAAACACCAATGACATTGGTTGAACATGGAATGAAAGTGTGGGAGTGATGAAAGGGATGAGTTTTACCTAGGAAACAGATTTGTGGGTTTAGGGTAAAAGAATTTTAGAGAAATTAATGGGGCAAAAATGATGATGGCCATAGACCTTCAGCTTCTTATTTTATTTATTTCTAATATTTAAATCAATAAAAATAAAAAAATTTCAGGTCAACTTTAAATGGTCCAACAAGGCTACATAAAAAGTTTTTCATAAAAAAATTAATGGAAGGGACCAAAATATGTAACAGAATGTTAGTTAATGGATCAGTATGTAACGTTTTTTAATTAAAGGACCAAAGCGAAACATTGAGTAAAGTTAAGGGGCCAAAAGAGGTATTAGGTCTTTAAAAAATATATATTTTTCGAAGCCATCCCTTTCCATCCTCCAAACTCTCAAACAAAGCCTTGGGATCAATTTGAAAGTTGGTTTTTAGAGAGTTTTGAATGGGAAGATTTTGGAGAGTTGCATCTATATTTTAAAATGTGTTTGATGTTTTTAAAAAATTTTAAAAATACTATACTACATTAGGCATATAAATCACATTGTTTTTAAATTTTTTAAAAATATCAAACACATTTCAAAATATAGACGCAAGCCTTCTAAAATCTTATTCTCCAAAATCATAAAAAAAAAGTAACTCTTAAACGGACCCTTAGAGAACAAACTAATAAGGCAAATAGGAGTTTTGATCAGGATGGTTTCAGAATCTTCATTTTAAACTTATCAAGTTCACATTTTTAATATCTTTTTTCGTATCGTATATTGTATTTGAGGTTTATTTTAGTTTCTTAATTTTTTAAAATATTTCACATTAGTTTTTTTTTTCATCTAATTTGTTAGTCAAAGTTAATGACAGTCTATGTGACATTAACATGGAACCTAATTTCTATGATAACTGGAACATTATTGATCTGGGGTGATCAGAATGGATCTTCGTGGCCTTCAGTGTAGGGTAACGATAATGATTGTAGGAGAGGAGAGGGTGTACTTGCAAGGTACTCCAATGCCAAAGTAAGTTTGGGCTAGAGAAAGCAAGTACAAAGCGTTTCGGTATGAGTTAGAATGATTAGAATGAATATTGAATACCTGACCCTCTCAAATGAGAAGGTATTTATAGAAAACCCCTAGCGCGGGGCCAAGGTCTCCCATGTGGCCGAAATATCTGGTCGACCAATGGGAGACTGCTAGGTGGAAGGTCTAGCGCGTGACCTTATGACCTGGTCCAACTGTCCCCGTGAACTCCGGAGGGGTAGTTGGTCGCGTGAAATGTCAAGCGCGTGAGGAAGACGTCCCCAATGGCTATATTCTCCCTAACGACTATATCGTGCCCAACGGCTATATTGTGCCCAACGACTAGATTGTTTGAATCTCGTTATTGGGCCTTGCCAAAATCTGGACTGGGTTGGGCCTTGCCCCACTGTAGGTTATGTGCCTGTCCAGTCCAGAACAGGAGTCCCCCAAGTCTTTGCTCTAAGGTGAAGAGTAATGACTTGAGATAGCCTTGTTGGTCGACCGAGGGGCAAGAATTGCGTCGCGGGGAAGCTTTTTGAGGTCGTTATTTTCGAATGAAAATGTTCGAGGACATGTCCTTCGCTTGTCTATGGTAAGTGTCATACCCCAAATTTTGACCACTAAGATTTCCCATCATTGTGCAAATCACCATCACATATGGGGGAACCATTCTATTTCATTAGTCTCCCCAAAGATGGGTGAACATTCCCTACAATCAAAATTAGGGTTTTAAGCCTTCTCTGAGTGCTTAGACAAAGGATCAATCAAGGAATGACATGATCTTCAACTTGTCTAAACCTCTCAAACATACACAAAGGATCAAAAGGACTCCCACTTCAAGGATTAAGCACAAGGCTGTTCCCTTTTAGGTGGATTAAGTCTCAAGATCGACAGTGTCACCAAATTAGGGTTTTGGTCGACCAGGGCCTCCAGATGGAAAATTTTCATCTGGGCATGAGCCAAAGATCCAAAACATAACCTAATATACTCCATGGAACCTCATGGACCCAAACATCAAGTCAATTTGACCTCAGGGGATGCATACATCAAAAATCAGGAATTAGGGTTTCTTGACCTAATTCACCCCTAAGTTGACTTTTAGGGCAAATCATGAGCCAAGAACTCAAGAGAGGGTTTGAGAGTCCTAAATGAACTATATTGATCCATTTGGAACAATGGATTAATCCAAGAAGCTTGAAGAACAAGTCTCAATTTCATCTGCACCACAATTAGGGTTTCGCGAGGAAAGTCAACTGTAACTTTGACTTTTGACCAGGACATGCTCCCAAACCCTAGGACATGCCTCAATACACGCTATGACACCCATGGAACATGTCCATCAAGTTTGATTTAGGTCAAAGACATGATTTCCTGAAGAATTGCACAGTTTGGAATTCATCTGATAAAAAGTCAACTGTGCACAAAAGTCAACTTTGACTTTTTGAGATTTTTCACCAAAATGGATTTTTAACCCTAAAATGATGTTAATGTATGATTTGAATCATCATTCATCAAGAAAAACCAAAGAAAGTGGGATAACTTGTAAAAGGGGTAACCATAAAACTTAGAAATTTTTCTAAGTTATGGAAAAAGTACCACTAATACCCTAACTTTGGAGGATCATAACTCCTAAACCACATGGCCATTTTTTCTCATCAAAAGATGGATTTGTAGCCCTCATTACCCTCTACAAAAACTTCAACTAGACCTAAGTCCAATTCATTAAGGATTTTGAGTTATGGAGTGATCAAAATCAAGAAATCACACTTTGTTAAAACACTTAGTGAAAATTTCACTAAGTCAGATTTGACCTCACTTTTTGCCAAATGTAGAGGGATTTTTCACTTGGAATCAAAAGAGATCAAAACCAAACTTGTTCAAACATTTGTTGTATCATGTAAGAGCTTTCCAAAATGGCCAAGAACATTACCAAATTCAACTTACATCATGAGATATGACATTGGCAAGTTGCCTTGCTGAAATCTGTCAAAGGCAAGGCAGAATTTGCAACTTTGCTCGATTTTCCAAAATCAGCCAAATTCAAATGCTCCTATCCACTTGGACACCTCAGAGGATTGAATCTAAAGGGGACAATCACTGAGCCAAGCCTCCAAAGTCCATGGAACAAGAAATAGCATGTTGAACCTAGAATGGCCAAAATAGGGACAAGACTCCAAATTTGGATTGAAGCATTCAATGGAACCATCAAGGTGGCATGGACTGAGCCATTCTCATTTGAAATCAGTCAAGACTTATCCAAGACCAAGGGAACCAAAGCTCTGTGCCCTAACCTCTAGTCAATGGCTAGAGGAGACTTGGATTTTCATTTGCCAACATTGGCCAAACCTACTTACCAGCTGCCATTCACTATTCCTTGCAAAACAAACTTGCTCTACTATAAATAGAGCTCAATTGTGATCAGTTTGAGTACACCAAAGCCATCTAACAGATGCTTTCCTCAAAATCTCTTTCTCTTGGCAAAAATGCCTTTCTTAGCAAGGTAGCTATCGGGTTTTGAGTTTGAGAGCAATTCCAATCAAACCAATCACTCACACACCTCACATACATCATATAGAAGTGATCCAAACACTTAGATCACTTCTGAAACACCAATTTCACAAAATCACCAGCTGGTTGCTCAAAATTTCAAACAAGTTGCAGCTGAGGTACCACAAAGTGATCCAGCCAATTTCAATCAAGTCCAAGCATTCAAACACAATCCATAGGGTGTAGGGAAGCTGTTCAGATAATCACCACTCATCTGTAACACCTCCAAATCAAAAATCACTTTGCACTTGCTGTCACGGCTTGGAGGTAAGCACATACTTGGTCATCTCTCAATCTATGCATATTTCCTCGCACAATAATTTGGCCATATGTTCATAATCATGTATGGAATGTTTTCCCTCAATTAATTGCTTTGTTTGAATCGTGTATCAAAAATCCTAGCCTTCATGCAAAAATTAGGGTTCTTGAGGATTTTTCGTGATTACTTGTTGTATGTTTAATTTAAATGAAATTAATGGACATAGACATGATCGTGAGGTTGAGACGAGCATAATGATATGTGGATTGCATGATATGATTAAGTATTCAGTGAGATTGGATGGAAAACACAAATCAGCCAAACCCAGAAAAACGCGCGTGTTCTTGCTTGTGTTCTTGCTTGTGTTCTTGGCGCCTTTTTCACAAATTCAAATATTTGAATTTTGTGATTTTGTTTAATTGATTCAAAAATTAATTTCTCTCTGAGTTTTAATGATTTTGAGTTGATTCTTTTTTTGATAATTCATAAAAATGTTAAAATATTTTATTTTATCAAAAAAATCCCAAAAATATTATTTATTTCATATAATTGATATTTTTGCAAAGAATTAATATTTTAATTGTTTTTGACATTTTAAATATTTTTTTCTACATTGATTTTGCAACTTTTGATGCTTTCTAATTATTTTGCAGGTCAATACTTAATTTTTGAAGCATTAATCCAAAATCACAATTTGTTTTTCACATGTTAAACAATTTTGATCATTTTAATTGAATTTTTATTCAATTAAATACATTTTTGAAAACAAATTAGGGTTTTTGGATTAATTCAACCCTCATAAATCATTTTCAAAACACTTTGGGTCTCTAATAGAGTGTAAGACCCAATCCTTTCTTGAGCAAACCATTTTGGGCCTCAGTGTATTGTATAAGTCCCGATACCGTCAAAAAACGAACGCGCGCGATCGTCGCCCTTTTTGAAAAATAACCTTTGGCCTCTCCTTGAGCTATAAGACCCATACAAAACTTTTGGGCCTCTAATAGAGTGTAAGACCCAACCCCCTTTTAACCAAAATCATTTTGGGCCTCACTTATTGTATAAGTCCCTCTGCGTTAAAAGAAAACCTCGGCGCGATCGCCATTTTTATGCGAAAAGACAACTGGGCCTACCCTCGTGTTATAAGCCCCACTCTTCTTCTTTAAAACTTTTTGGGCCTCTTGAGAGAGTGTAAGACCCATCCCTTTGTACAGAAAAACATTTTTGGGCCTCAGTCACTTGTATAAGTCCCCCTGTACAAATTCAAACAGTGCGCTCACTGATAAAACCCTGGGCCTCTCCTTGAGCTGTAAGCCCCAAATCTTCCTTTTTCAAAGCACTTTCTCCTTTGATTTTGAATATACTGTTGTTTTCAATCTTTCTTTGTTGAACAACTAACCAAACAACATGGAAGCTCTACAACCGAGTAAGTGGTTATTGCTTTCATTTACCGCTTTCATATATATATAACTGTATTGTGGGGCTGTTTCGCTGTAAGTCTCCTTTCATAAACTCATATCAACTGTGTAATAATAGTATAGATATTTCGAGTTTCCCCGGCAACTACGTCTAGCACTAGGTAAAGCCCTGTTGATCACTCTGAACTTACAGTCAAAACTAGATCCACATAGGATTACCAGACACAGTCTTCCCTCCTCTTGGGGTTAAACAATATGGAGATGTGAAAGGCAGATTCTTTTTGAACCCTTTCTCAGACTGTCACTCTTAGAAATAGACTGAACTAGATCCCCAATAGGATTACCAGATACAGTCTTCTCTTCGGCTGTCCTCATTAGGAATTGTCAAGAAATTCTATTCCCCAGAGATGAATTATTCTCGGTGAAACTTCTCTTGAATTTCTTCAAACCTCAGAACTGTTCACTAAATGAATTATTCTCGGTGAAACTTTTCTTGAACGTTTCTTTGGTTTGGGACCCACAAGCTTCTTAAAAGCATCGGCCTCCTCTTGGGCATCGTACAAGGACCCACAGGCTTCCTAAAAGCAACCCCGCCTTCTCTTGGGCTTAGTACAAGGACCCTACGCCTTCTTAGAAGTAATCACAGCCTCCTCTTAGGCTTCGTATAATGATCTCTTCCTCCGGGAATGATAGCCTCCTCTTGGGCACCGTACAAGGACCTGTCGGCTTCTTAAAAGATTCCAGCCTCCTCTTGGGCTTCGTACAAATTGTCCCGACGACCTCCTAGAGGTATAGGAACAGAACTTAATCATCTTCATAGAACAGTCCTTTCATAGAGTCTACTACTGTTTCTCAAAGCATGGTACAAAAGATGAACTCTAGACTTGGACAATCTTACTTCCTTGAGTATCAAAGACATTCTCAAGTACCCCCCTTCGTTAAATAGGAAGGAAACCCGCAGACTCAGACAGTCTCAATACCCTTCGGATTTCCCGCTTCCTTAAAGAATAGGAATAACCCGGATCCTTGAATCAAATCCATGAGTACAGTGTTGCTCATATAAGAACTGATTTTCTCTGTAAAAATCAGTATACTGGACCTGTCACTCAAATGAAACAGTAACCATAGCCTCCTCTTAGGCTTTGTATAAAGATCCTTCTCCAGTGAGTTTAGCCTCTCTCTCGGGCTTTGTACGAGACACATATGAGACTCCCTCGTTGAGTCAATCACCCTTTCGCCTCCATCTCGGGCTTTATACGAGATACAAAAAGGTTCATATTGAGCCAAACACATGTTCACCTCCATCTCGGGCTTCGTACGAGATACAAAAAACCCTCTTGTTGAGTCAAACAACCTCCATCTCGAGCTTTATACGAGATACCAAACGACTCCATCGTCGGGTCAAAACCTTTCAGCCTCTCTCTCGGGCTTTGTACGAGACACATATTAGCCTCCTCTTAGGCTTTGTATAAGAAAACCACTGGTTGATCCAATCAACCTTTTAGCATCAAAGCTGTGCCTCGTTCACAGTACCCAAACACAGTACACTCCTTCCCCTTCATCTAATTGCTGTAAGCGGCAAGCCTCTGGATCATCTACATCCATGCCACTGTCCCTCTTTTAGTATGAGAAATTCTTAAGGAAAGATAACATTGCTCTACACTGAGTTAAAGTCTTCTCCTTCAGGATAAAACCCCTTCTTAGGAAATTATGGCATTGCTAGGATCCGCGTATCCCGGTTAAAGTAATTCTCCTTTAACCCTTCTTTAGAGATGACAAATTCTCTCTAAAGTCGAGGTCCTTCAGCTTCACGTCTTGGGCTTTGAACAAGATACAAATAGACCTTTCAGCTTCACATCTTGGGCTTTGAACAAGATACAAATCACCTTTCGCTTCACGTCTTGGGCTTTGAACAAGACACAAAAACACCCATTTCCTCCCATAGAATAGGAGGAACTACAAACGCTCTGATTTCCCTGTTTCGGTAAACGGGAATACGTAGGTATAAGATCGAAAGAAAAGATCTTAGCGAGCACACTAAACAAAAAAAACCAAATCCCATATCTCCATCAATCAAAAGCAGTAATTCAAAAGTATCAGTCCTAACATCCCAATCCTTGTTCCCCACCAGAAACCCTCTGTCTAGATAAAAAAGAAGAAAGAAAACCGTATTGGCGAAAATACAAATAACCAGTACAAAGGCCCCCCCCACATTGATAACATCCGTAACCTAACAGACCGCTGTTTAAACTCAGTATGCAAAGCAGGGTTAATTGGAGACATCTATTTCCCTTCCTTCATCAGCTTACAATAGGATAAAAAATGAATCGACCTGTAGTTTAAGCTCAACCGCAGAGAGCGACCAACGCTTAAGAACCGCGTCCAAAATCGCTCGCTACAGTAAAAATGGCGCCCACCGTGGGGCCGGTCTTTGTCAAACTTTTTCTTCCTTTTTACCTCTTGTGTGATACCACAGATTGGGGCTTCCGCCGGGGAACCCATCTTCTGTCAAGAACTTAGGATTCTTAGCTTTAAAGGTCTAGGATTTTTAAGACAAATATATATACTGCTTTTCCTAATTGAGTATGTGTTTATTTTTCTGCTACTGGGAATGCGTGTGATGCCGAATGTGGTGAGTTTGAGTATACACTTAAGAAAAGCCAACCTTTTTTGTAGTGCGGAAACTATCGGAAATAGTGGTTACGTGATACTACCCTCATTTGAGGCTGGTGATCTATTCTCGGTGAATGGCACTTACTCTAAGATTGCACACAACTCGCTGGCGATCCGCTTGTTGTCTGCCTTCCTGGGAGGAGCTGATGATAATGAGTACAGGTACAAAAATCACCCTAGTATAAACCTTTGGGGATGGGTAGAGCCTTGACTTCATGACAACGACCCTTTGACCCCATGTTTTTTCTATGTTTTTGTGTGCTGCATTCATGCATTCATTTAATAAAACATTAAAACATTCAAAAAACTTTCTCTTCTAGTCTCTCTGTTTTTCAAATTAAACTAAGACTGTGATTGCAAATATCAGAGAGGAGGATTACGCTAATGGATTCCGGTAGAAGGAGAACTCATACATACACCTTCAAGGTTCCAAAACTAGGGGATTTGAGAAGGTTAGCAAGGATGATCACTAACCCTGAGGCTTTCAGAGCCAAACACGGAGGTCTGCTACCACTGTTAAGAGTCCATGTGATTGAGGGAATCATGGATGCGCTCATTCAGTTCTACGATCCAGTTTATCACTGTTTCACATTCCTGGATTACCAGCTTGCACCAACGCTGGAAGAGTATTCTCATCTGATCGATCTACACATCACAAATCGAGCTCCATTTTCTGGACTGGAAGAAATTCCAAAGAATCAGACTATTGCAAGAGCAATTCATTTGGATGAGTCTGAGGTCAGGACTCACATGACTACTAAGGGTGGCATCCAAGGTTTGCCAGCCCAGTTCTTAACAAAGAAAGCTCTGTACTTTGCTAGTATAGGGAACGGGACTGCTTTTGAAAGCATCTTTGTTTTACTCACCTACGAATTATTTTTGTTTCCCAACATCAATAACTTCGTCGATATAAACTCCATTAAGGTTTTTCTCATTGGAAACCCTGTGCCGACTTTGCTCGCAGATGCGTATCATTCTGTACACTTGGGAAATTTGTACAGTGGAGGGGAGATCACATGCTGTGTACCTCTGCTTTATAAATGGTTTATATCTCATTTGCCCAAGTCTGCCGCTTTTTGGGATTGCAAGAGTGTCTTACGTTGGTCGCAGAAGATCATGTCTCTTACCAACTCTGATATAGATTGGTGTAATAGGATTTATGATGGAATCAGAATCATCGATTGTTGTGGAAACTTCCCCAACGTACCCCTTATATGAACTAATGGAGGAATCAACTATCATCCGATATTGGTTCTTCGTCAATTTGGATACCCGATGAGACACATCCCACTGGGTGTTCATCTGGAAGGTCTTTTCTTCAAAGAAGGAGAAAACGACAGAGCACTAAAGATGGAAATAGTGCACGCTTGGAAACACGTTCATAAGAAAGGACGAGAGTCTCTAGGAAAACTGGATTGTGTCTCGGTGGAGCCTTATCTCCATTGGGTACAAACTAGAGCTCTCAAGCTAAAGATGCCTTATCCTCGTTACGGAGTTCTTCCACCGAGGGAATCTGTCATGTACTTCATGACGGAAACTGAAAAGCTTCAGGTTACTCTCAACAAAGTCCAGAAGGAGAGAAGGTCTTGAAAGAACAAGTACTGCACCCTCGACATAGAGTGCATCAAAATACAACAATTACTGAAAGAGAAAGATGCTTTGATTGAAATTTTGGAGCAACATGCTGTGGATAATCAGGATAACCAAAGGAATTTGCTCGCTCCTTTCACCTGGCAAAGGAATGACAACCCGACAACGACCCAAGAGCCCCGGTCAAAGAAAAGGAAGATACCAGAATCAGCACCTGATTTCTCTTCAGAGAGGACTCAGGACCCATTAGTTTAGGTTTCTGTTTCTGCACTTTGTAATCTACTGTATTTCCATTTCTGTAATCCTTTGAACTTCAATAAAAAGGGGGTTTCCCCACCGTTTGATATTTGCAATCTAATTGTCGAAGTTTATTTTGATTAAACCAAAAAACAATTAATATAATCATTGCATTCATCATTCTCACATCGCGTATTCTTTTTACCTACGAATCTCACGTTTGTGTCTCGATTCTAGAGTCAAACTGTCTCATTCGTATAACACTCGGGCCAATCGTCAGAAAAAGATGGATGATCTTGAGGAAGAAAACAGAGATTTGAAAGAAGACATCGACGCTCTGAGAGAGGATATGAGAAAGCTTCGTAACGACATGCAAGCCATGGCAGAAGCTCAACTACAAAGGACCGTGATCTCAGAGATCACCTCAACGCCCATAGTGGAGGAGTATGATCCTAGGTATCAGATACCGAAAGATCGCCCTTGGGGTATGCCTGTTAACTATATCCCGGAAGGATATGTTCCGCCGATCACTGAGGATCAGGGAATCACAACAGAAACCACTGGGCCTGAAGGTTACAAACTTCGGGAAAGCGAAGATGCCAGGGGCATACTGAAGACTCCTGAAGGTTACAAACTTCGGGAAACGCCAAGATCCACCGCCGTAGTCACGGTACCACCCCCTGTGGTGCACAATGTCCCGGGAGGACATATTTCGCCAATACTTTCTGGTAAGAAGGAAACTATGTTTGACAGAATGGAAGAATTCCAGGAGCAGTTCCTGGAAATGCAGAAGGAGCTGCAGGCCATTCGCGGTCAGGATCTATTTGGGAAGGACGCCGCAGATCTCTGCTTGGTCCCCAATGTGAAAGTCCCGCACAAGTTCCAAGTGCCCGACTTTGAAAAATACAAGGGTAACTCTTGCCCTCAAAGTCACTTGACAATGTACGCTCGACGAATGTCAGCTCAGACGGAGAATCAGGACCTGCTGATTCACTACTTCCAGGATAGTTTAACCGATGCCGCACTCAAATGGTACATGGGTTTAAACCGTGCTACGATCAGCACTTTCAGAGATCTTGGCAAAGCCTTCGTCCAACAATACAAATACAATTTGGACATGGCACCCGACAGAGATCAACTCAGATTAATGTCACAAAAGGACAAGGAAACCTTTAAGGAGTACGCTCAAAGGTGGCGTGAAATTGCCGCTCAAATTTGTCCACCTCTTGAGGAAAAAGAGATGACCAAGATCTTCTTAAAAACCTTAAGCTCATTTTACTATGACCGAATGGTTGCCAGTGCGCCCAGTGATTTCACCGAGATGGTCGGCATGGGCGTACGTCTTGAGGAAGCCGTCCGAGAAGGACGTTTGATAAAAGACGCTGGATCGACGAGCGGTACCAAGAAATATGGTAGTACTCTCCCTAAGAAAAAAGAGCAAGATATTGGGAATATCTCTCTCGGAAAGCAAAGGCGACGTTATCAACCAGTAGCAGCTGTAATTCCTGCTATCAGCCCTGCGCCTGTTCCTACGTATCAACCTCAGGTTGCGCAGAGCCAACCTGATCAACAAAGGACACAACAACCTCTTCAGCAGGCTCATCCTCCATATAACAGCAACCGTACAACACGACCATCAGGGTTTGATCCTATACCCATGTCGTACACAGAGCTGTTTCCATTACTGCTAGCCAAGGGGCACATTCAGACTAAATCCCCTCTTGCAGTACCGAAAAATCTGCCTTTTTGGTTTAAGGTGGATCAAACTTGCCCTTATCATCAAGGAGGTCCATGGCATAACATAGAGACTTGTCTCAATTTCAAGTCCGACGTGCAAAAGCTTGTTAGGAGCGGGTTCTTATCTTTCAAGGATACGAACCCCAATGTTCTTACGAACCCGCTGCCTCAACATGAGAAAGCTGCAGTCAATCTCATTGAGAAAGAGACTAATAATGTCTATCAAATTCACGATGTACTCTTATTGAGGACCAATCTGGTCAAGATGCATTGTAGACAGAGTGGATATGGCCATGTGCCACCTCATAACTATCATCAGTGTGATATCTGCTCTAAAGACAACCAAGGATGTTCGGTAGTGCAATCAGCTCTACAGGAACAGATGGATCTCGGATGGATCCAAGAGCACCGAGTTCGTGGAGTTAACATGGTCTATACGAATTCTAACGTCATTCAGAACCACGATATCCGTGCAATGAATGTCAACTTGGTGGCGATGCACTCAAGGCAAAGCCAGTATCATAATCTGCTGCGGCACGATTACAATTCCTGTCTGACTTGCTCGGTAAACAAACAGGGATGCTCTTTCATACAAGAGGCCCTCCAGCGTCAGATGGATCTTGGATGGATCCAAGACAACCATGATAGGAACCCTTATCAAATCAACATGGTTCAGATCTTCGATATTCGCGTGATGAATACCAACCTGGTAGAGTTACATGCTGAGCAGGTCCGACTCGGATTCTTAATATCACATGACTATCAAAGTTGTAAAGCGGGTTGCAAAAACGATCGAGGTTGTACCCTTGTCCAGGAGGCACTTCAGCACTTGTTAAATCACTGGTGGATGCCAATCTATATGGATGAAGATACTCAGCAAATTAGTATCAATAACAGAAACCCCACTCGGCGTCAGAGTCAGGATGTCCGATCTGTGGAAGCTAACCTAGTGAGGCTACATTGTATTCAAAGTGGGCGTGGCCAGGTGCCACCACACAACTATGAACGTTGCGGCGTCTGTTCGGAAAGTAAACAAGGGTGTTACCTTGTGAGAACAGCTCTTCAGGGTCAGGTCAATCGTGGAAAAATTCGTCCATATCTGGGTTTTGGATCCATCAACTGGACGCCGAACTACCTTGCCGAGCAAGTTGAGGAGGTTGTCACGATCTCTGGTCATCACAGGACCAGGGATGTTTTTGCCATTATCCCCCTACTTGACAAATCTAAGGTTCCCAACCGGGAACGGATCGAGATTACTTATGATGGTCAGAAAAATCAGAAGGTTCCCGTAGTCATCTATTTACCGGGACCATTACCGTATGAATCAACTAAGGCGATCCCTTACAGATACGGTGCAACAACAATTGAAAATGGAAAGGAAATTCCATTACCCTCCGTTGTGAACATTGCAGACATCAGTCGTGTAACACAGAGTGGTAGAATCTTCAACCGAGGGGTTGGGGAACCTAACAAGGAAAAGGAACTTCAGACAGAAGCTCCCGATCCACCAGTCGGTCAATCCGGTAATCCCGACCTTTCAAAAGATGACGATGAGATGCTGAAGCTCATCCAAAGGAGTGAATACAACATTGTCGATCAACTGTTACAGACTCCTTCAAAGATCTCGGTATTATCACTGTTACTCAGTTCAAAAGCTCACAGAGAAGCTCTACAGAAAGTCTTGGAGCAGGCCTTTGTGGAACAGGATGTAACAATCAGACAGTTCGATAGCATTGTCTCTAACATCACTTCTTGCAACAATTTGGGATTTAGTGATGAGGAATTACCTGAAGAGGGTCGCCGTCATAACATGGCGCTCAATATCACAGTTAACTGCCAGGACGATGCTTTAGCCAGCGTACTGGTAGACACAGGGTCAGCCCTGAATGTTATGCCAAAGTCTACTTTGATGTAATTATCATTCAAAGGCCCTCCGATGAGAATCAGCGAGGTTGTCGTCAAAGCATTCGACGGATCTAGAAAAATGGTTATCGGCGAAGTTGATCATCCCATAACTATCGGTCCTCATACTTTCCAAGTCACTTTCCAGGTCATGGACATCCGGGCAACATACAGTTGTTTATTAGGAAGACCTTGGATACATCAGGCTGGAGCGGTTACTTCCACCCTCCACCAAAAGCTAAAGTTCGTCAAGAACGATCAACTTGTCACAGTCTGTGGAGAATAGGCCTTGCTGGTGAGTAACTTGTCATCATCTGCTTGTGTAGAACCTGAGGAGGTTATTGGAACGCAGTTCCAAGCACTGTCGGTGAGCAAGGACAATCATTTCAAAGGAGGAACCTCGATTTCCTCATACAAAGATGCTATCAAAGCGGTCGAGAGTACCGATACAAAAGGATGGGGACAGCTTGTCATTCCCATTGACAATAAAACAAAGAAGGGTCTTGGTTTTTCTGCAACTTGCACCCATACAGCTGCCGGTGATGAAAGTCTTCATCCCCTTCAAAATCTCTTCCACAGTGGAGGTTTCCTTCACCCGGTGTCTCAGACAGTTCATGCTATCAATGAGGAAGATCCCTCTGACACGGATGAAGAGTGGAAGTCCTACCTTAACAAGGACAGTTATATGTCTCAGGAAGAGGTGCCTATGCCTTTTTGCTTTCCTACAGAAAGTCCGAGATTTATACCAAGATCAGACATCGAAATGATATATGGAGATTGTGATCCGGAAGGATGCCGTGCTCTGCCAAATTCATTAGAGGAGGACACTCCGATGAAAGACAATTTTGACTACAATTACTATGGCCCAATGGATGGCCTGCCAATGTGGCAACCTTACCCAGGAAACTTGGGGCAAGAAAGTCAGCCGAGTAATGAAACTCAGCTGAGCATCATTGAACAGAATACCCGTGTCCCCACCATGTCATGGGATCAACACTCAGGTTATTCGGAAACTACTCAACATGAAGATGAATTCGCAACATTTGCAGGACTTGAATTCATCAACTATGCTTTTCCCGAGGTCAACGTCATCGAGAGGGATGACTCCTCCAGTTCCAAAGAAATTTGGGACACCCTGGGAGAACCAAGTGGAAAATACGACTATATGGTCAAGTACACCGCTCCCGAAAGCTCTCGTATCAGGCTCGAAGACATCCAGCCTACTGGATGGGGAGATACAACTGAGAGCACAAATGTTATGCAAAATGCAACAGAGGAATTCTCCTATGACAACTCTGCCTGGGAGACAGATTCCAATGATCCTGCTCTGCCAGAAATCAGCGTTATTTCTGAAGACAAATCAAGAAAGGTGCCAGACTTTGTGATTCACCGAGGAGTTCGCCGCCAATGGGTTGCCGTCGAGGTTCCGAAGATCGTTCATCAGTCAAAGTAATTGCCATCTTTTAACCTTTCACCCTGCCCAGGTGAAACGGATGTTTTGATAGGGCTCGCTTTCTGTAAATTTCCCTCTTCGCTTTGCCCGAAGCGACAAAGTTTTGTTTTATAGGGCTGTAGTTTCAAGAATTGACTTGTTCATTAATAAAATAACGTCGTTCTGTAATTTCCGCATTAATTGCTGTTTTCTCTTTTTGCTTTTTCAGAAAATGGTAATCCTAAAAAACAAATCAATAATAAAAACAAGCAGTAATAAAAAAATACACTGCACACATTTGCATTTTCTCTATCTCTTCTAAACACGAATCATCACGTCATGCAGATTGCTTGTTTTAAACACCGTTGAAACATACGATCCAATGCCTTCTCCCGACTTTGAGTTCCCGGTATTTGGGGCTGAAGAAGAAGATGACGACGAAATTCCAAAAGAGATCTCCCAATTACTCAGACAAGAGGAAAGGTCCATTGAACCTCATAAAGAACTGTTGGAAACGGTAAACTTGGGTTCAGAGCAAGAGAGAAAAGAAATCAGGATTGGTGCACTACTCAGTCCAACTGCCAGAGAAGGTTTGATAAAGCTTCTCAAAGAATTCCCCGATGTATTCGCTTGGTCCTATCAGGATATGCCAGGGTTGGATACCAGCATCGTGGAACATCATTTACCGTTAAGATCGGAATGTCCGCCAGTAAAGCAAAGGTTGAGATGGACTCACCCGGACATGGCCATCAAAATCAAAGAGGAGGTACAGAAACAGATTGACGCGGGTTTCCTCGCCACATCCGAATATCCTCAATGGTTAGCCAACATCGTACCCGTTCCCAAAAAGGACGGAAAGGTCAGAATGTGTGTAGATTACAGGGATTTGAACAAGGCTAGTCCAAAGGACAACTTTCCTTTACCACATATTGACATGCTGGTGGACAGTACAGCAAAATTCAAAGTCTTCTCCTTCATGGATGGATTCTCGGGCTATAACCTGATCAAAATGGCGCCGAAAGACATGGAGAAAACTTCGTTCATTACCCCATGGGGCACCTTTTGCTACAAGGTAATGCCGTTCGGTTTGAAGAATGCCGGGGCAACCTATCAAAGGGCCATGACTACTCTGTTTCATGACATGATACACAAAGAAATCGAAGTGTATGTCGATGTTATGATTGCAAAATAAAAAACAGAGAAATAACACGTCGAACATCTGTCAAAATTGTTCGAACGTCTAAGAAAATTCAAGCTCCGCTTGAATCCCAACAAGTGCACCTTCGGTGTCCGTTCAGGGAAACTATTAGGGTTCATCGTCAGCCAGAAAGGAATTGAGGTTGATCCTGACAAGGTCAAGGCCATTCGAGAAATGCCTTCTCCGAAAACTGAAAAACAAGTCAGAGGATTTCTAGGACGGTTGAACTACATCTCCAGATTCATATTCCTTATGACCGCCACTTGTGCGCCGATTTTCAAATTACTGAAAAAGAACCAGGATTGCATTTGGTCAGAAGATTGCCAAACTGCCTTCGACAGTATTAAGGAATACCTGTTGAATCTGCTGATTCTATCACCTCCAGTGGAAGGAAGACCACTGATCATTTACCTCACAGTCCTAGAGGACTCAATGGGGTGTGTACTTGGCCAACAAGACGAAACCAAAAGGAAAGAGTCTGCCATTTACTATCTGAGCAAGAAGTTCACCGATTGTGAAACTCGGTACACGATGCTTGAGAAAACTTGTTGCGCTTTGGCTTGGGCAGCCAAACGTCTTCGCCAGTACATGATTCGTCATACTACTTGGTTGGTCTCCGAAATGGATCCGATCAAGTACGTTTTCAAAAAACCTGCTCTCACGGGAAGAATCGCCCGTTGGCAGATGCTGTTATCAGAATATGACATAGAGTACCACGCTCAGAAAGCCGTTAAGGGAAGTATTTTAGCCGATCATTTGGCTCATCAACCGATTGACGATCAGGAATCAATCGGGTTTGACTTCCCAGACGAAGATGTCAAGTATCTAAAAATGAAAAATTGCGATGAACTGTTACCCAGTGAAGGGCCAGAACCAGGTTCCCAATGGGGACTTATCTTCGAAGGAGCAGTTAATCATTATGGAAACGGAATTGGGGCAATCATTGTTACCCCTCAGGGTACCCACATTCCTTTCACTGCTAGACTTACGTTCAAGTGTACGAACAACGAGGCCGAATACGAAGCTTGTATCATGGGTCTCGAGGAAGCAATTGATTTAAGGATCAAAAACTTGGACGTATACGGCGACTCAGCCTTGGTTATCAATCAGATAAAAGGAGATTGGAACACATACCAATCAGGATTGATTCCTTACAAAGACTATGCAAGAAGGTTGTTACCCTTCTTCAACAGAGTTGAGTTTCATCACATCCCTCGTGAGGAGAATCACATGGCTGATGCATTAGCCACTATCTCTTCTATTATTAGCGTAGGTCAATGGAATGACATACCTAAGATCGACATAATACGCCTAGAAAGGCCCGCTTACGTCTTCATGATTGAAGCAGTCATAGGCAACAAACCTTGGTATCACGATATCAAATGCTTCCTTCAGAAACAAGAGTACCCACCCGGGGCACTCAGAAAAGACAGAAAAACCCTCAGAAGATTGGCTGGAAACTTCTTCCTGAGCGGGGACACTCTTTATAAGAGGAATTTTGACATGGTCTTGCTCCGATGCGTCGACAGACCAGAAGCAGACATGCTTATGAAAGAAATTCATGAAGGATCCTTTGGCACTCATGCCAACGGACACACAATGGCGAGAAAAATTCTCAGAGCAGGGTACTATTGGTTGACCATGGAATCCGACTGCTACAAGTACATGAGGAGGTGTCACAAGTGTCAGATATACTCCGACAAAATTCATGTACCGCCATCCCATCTCAAAGTTCTTTCTTCCCCATGGCCTTTTTCCATATGGGGAATCGACATGATTGGCTTGATCGAACCTAAGGCTTCAAACGGACATCGGTTCATCCTGGTAGCCATTGACTACTTCACCAAGTGGGTCGAAGCAGCGTCGTATGCTAATGTAACCCGACAAGTGGTGGTCCGATTTATCAAAAACAATATCATCTGCTGTTATGGTGTTCCGAGCGAGATCATTACTAACAATTGTCGCTCCCAGGATTTTCATCCAGGTACAAACGCGAGAGTGGCGCGGAAAAACAGAGTCACCAGCCGTGTAAATTTATCCCGAGAGAGGGAAAGGGAACACCGCATAAACCTTAGGAAGAGGGAAAGGAATGGTCATCGCAACCATAACCTGGGTTCGGGAGTCGGTTACGCGAGGGGAAGGTGCTAGCACCCCACGCGTCCATCGTACTCAATGGGATCCACGCTTGTTGTCTATTCTAAAGGTAAGTTATACTATCATCTAGGGCTGTACTAAAACTGAGAGGGAAAGACAAAGACCGACTCGGTAGGGCGTCGACGTCCTAGGCCTACGTACCCCCCTTGTGCAATGGGGAATTCAGAGTCAACGTAGTTCGGACCAAGTTCCTTTTGTGTTTTTTATGAGCGACGTTAAGCTCGCGTCCGGCAGTTAGGGTCGATGCCTGTTTGCGACTCAGACGGAAGGTAACGTGCCCTTTTTGAAAATAGCCTTTAATTTGAAGGTCCCGAAGGACAAAAAGGTTTGAAGTTGGTTTGTATTTTTTAGGACAGAAGTGGCTTAAGTTAGTTCCTAAGTTGCATTGTACCAAAGTCTAGGGCACAGGGGCGAATACTTAACGCATCGTCCCAAGACAGGACGCTCGCTAAGCACTCTAGAGAGATGAGAGGAAGCCCCTCATTTCTCATTCCCTACACTTAAGGCTCGTGCACAATACACCATATTATTATTAAGTATCTTAAAGAAGTTTGAGATGAGAAGAGAAGACACAAGGGTAACTCTAAGGGGGGACTATAGATCCTAAAGTCATCATGCATGGGTGACCTACGGTTAGTGAGGTTTGAAGACAACCTGAATCCTAAAGGAAGAAGATAGGAGAGGAAGAAAGGATAAGGGTGACCATGGATACTTATCCATACCCTTAAAGAACTTACCTTAATTCCTGCATAAAAGATTAGTACAGAATGGACATAAGTAAGAGAGATGAGGTGAATGAAAATCAAACAAAGGTAAACAACAATGATTATCATCCAAACATGAATCAAGGAAACAAAGAAACAACCCCAAAACAAATGGCACAAGTTCCTTTTCAAACAGATAACCATACAAGGTCAAGGATGTGCCTGCAAGAAAGTCTCAAGTGAAAACAAATCAGATAATTAGAAAAATGACTCCTAAAATTCCCAAATTAAACATTAAGGCTCCTCAACCAGAGGCAAACAACATCTCAAAAGTCCCTGCAAAAAATCAAGATATTAGTCGTTCAAATAATTAGGTAGAGTTCAGGTGAGGAATAGGATCCAATGTGCCAAAGGGAAGGACCTAAATGCAATACGAAATAAATTTAAAAATGAAATAAAAATGTCTTTATGCAATTTAGGATGTTAGTGAACAAATGCAAAAAAAAAAAACGGATCAAAAATAATTTGTAGATGAGGAGAATTAAAATGAAGAAATTTATATATGCATGAGATGTGTAATGCAAAAAGAAGTTGAATTAAACAATTGATTTAAATGATAAAAAATAAAATAAAAATAAAAATAAAATTTGTGAAAATTTTATAAGATGATAAAAATGATGTATGAATTTTCTGGAATTTTTTAAATGCAATTTACTAATTTTAATGATTAAAATATGAAATGTGATAATTAAATAAAATAAAATAAAAATTGAATGCGCATGGGGGGGGGGGGGGGGGGTATGTTGAGTAAAAGAAATAAGTTGGAATTGTTAATGGGCTCAGGTGGGAGGGTGCAGATAGCAACCCAAACCAATAAAAAAAAATCAGCGAAAAATAAAAAGGAACACATGGGTTCAGTCAGCTTGTTGACTCAATACACGCCATTGGATGCATCTCACGCTCCTTAACCAGTCAACGCCATCACAAAGTCAATAAAGCCAATGGTCAAGATCAAAAGTCCACCACAACAATGATATACGCGCATGTGACAGATCGACCAGCATACCCTACGACTCCATGTGACAAGCACATGCACATTTTAATGTGCTGTCACCACCTCCACCACACGATCAAACCAACGCGTCATAATTAGTCAATGAAATAAAAGGTAAACCAGATAAGAGGACATGGTCTGAGGCACACGCGAGTTAGCATGGGGCGTCACACATACAAACACTAATTAAAAACTCAGAAAAAAAAGAAAATCACACGTGGCCAGCTTTGAACCGTGCGATCAAAGGAATGAACGGTGAGGATTACGTCTTCCTCCCACGAACCCTAGACTGGCCGGAAATTCACAGATCGCCGGAGCCCTAGCTCCGGCCGCCCTAGCTTCACCTGCAATTCTTAAAAAGTGCCCAGAAAATACGCACGAATACACTATTCCAACCAGTTTTTCACGAGGGTTAAGATTATGCACTCCAAATTCACAAATAACGCGTATATAAAGCAAAACGAAGGAAATAGTGTAAGGGTTTAAAACTTTAAACTCATCATATGCACACAATACTCGTCCAAAACCAAAACAAATTATATTAGGATGATCAGCAGACATAACACGTCAATATTCGCATAAAAAATGGAGTTTTAAGAACATGAAAAAACCTCTCAACCTGAGATGGTGTACCTTCAAGCCTTGCCCTTGGCTGCGAATGGTGGTTGGGTTGTGCTCTAGAAACCACCAGGAAGAGACTTGTGGAAGAACTTCTTGCAAAAACCTTGTGGATCGTGAGTTTGAATAAAAAATCCTCTTTTAGGGTTTTCTTGAGAACTCCTCCAACTTCACGTGCATGCCCCCTAACCAGTGCATCTTTAGGTTTAAATAAGCTAGGGTTTCTTATGATGAGGAATTGGGCTTGGGTAATCCATTGTTTAATGATTTTTGACTTATTTTGGAATTTGGCATTATGTTGAATAAGTGAAAAAATACACCCCTTCCATGCACTTAAATTCCTAATGGATCACTTGCATCTGAATTTCTAATCACACCACATTTAACTTGGGCCTTGAGAACAAATGATTCATGAGTTTTAGACATTTTGGGAAATTTGAATAATGAAAAATAGGTGAAAAATAAACCATGGAATTAATTCAATCTTGGGCCCAAAATAATCCTCAAGGAATGTCTTTTAATATTGGAATGTGGCATGAAGCAATGGAATTGACCATAGGTCATTATGCCCAAAATTGTGAAAATGGCATCATGAGAAACCCTAAAAACCACTTTGCCTTCCTTTGCTCATAATTGGAGTTTCACAAATGATATGGAGACCCACTAGTACTTGTTGGAAAGAGGAGAAAAAGATCTTCAACTTTCATGTTGGAGAAAAATCCATTTGAAGCTTTCTTGCTGATGAAAAGTCAAGTTGAATGCAGTGCAGGAACTTGCCCAAAAAGGAAACTTTTCATTATAGGTCACTTTCCAAATTTAGAAACTTTGCACCAACTCCTGATTCCTGACAAATATGTATGAAACTTGACCCCTGGAGACCATATGAGGATATGAGATCTTAAAATCCCTGAAGAGAACCTCAAAATTTCACAGTTGACTTTTCTCCTTTCACTGTTGACTTTTCCCCAGATTCAACTGATTTTCAATCCATTGGCTAATTGAACTTCTCCTGAACCAAGCTGATGGACAATCTTCCACCCCTAGGTATTTGGGGATCCAAGGAATACCATAGAATCAAGTCTTGCCCAAAAAATCAGAAATAAACTGACTTTATAGCAAACCCTAGTTGTGGTACCCTCAGTCTAGGAGGAAATAGCACAGTCTCCAAATCCAAATCCCTCTGAATATGATGTGTATCCTCTTCAACAAAGATAAGATATGCCATTTGATGATGATAAAAACCCAAGGAGCTTGCCCATTGAAGCAATAAACCCAAGAATCTCAAAAACCCTAATTCATGCACTGGTTAGGAGAGGATGATCCACCTGAGCTCTCTTGCCACTTGTGAACTGCCTCAAGCACCTTGACCCCATGCTAAGAACCAATGATATGCACACGTGATAATGCAAAATGCAATGCAACATAAGCCAGTTAATAATAAAGTAAGGAGAGCAAATTTTGGGGTGCAACAGCTGCCCCTATTCAATCAACTTGGTCCTGAAGGTGTGATAGCAACGACTCTCAGACATTCCAGGGTACACGGGGATTGAATACCGAAAAGAACCCCGAAAATTTGCTTATGGTAAGAATGATGAGATAGAGTGTGCTGAAGAATAAGGAATATGACCTCAACCATATCCACAAGGAAAAAACAAATACGACCTCAATCGTACCCAAAAGACGAATACAACCTCACAGGGAGACTGACCTCAATCACTCTGCCCACAAAGAAAATACGAATACGACCTCGATCGCACCCACAAAACGAAATACAACCTCAATTGCATCCGCAAAGGAAGACTGACCTCAATCACTCTACCCACAAAGAAAATAAGAATACGACCTCAATCGCACCACAAAGCGAATACAACCTTAATTGCATCCACAAAGGAAGACTGACCTCGATCACTCTACCCACAAAGAAAATACGAATACGACCTCAATCGCACCTACAAAACGAATACAACCTCAATTATACCCGCAAAGGAAGACTGACCTCAATCACTCTACCCACAAAGAAAATACGAATACGACCTCAATCGCACCCTCAATCACTCTAGTGTATGGCATGGAAGCAGTTCTTCCCATAGAAGTAGAGATCCCATCAATCCGGGTATTGATGGAAGCGAAGCTCGTCGAAGCTGAATGGTGTCAAAGCCGACACGACGAACTCAATCTGATCGAAGAAAAGAGAATCACGGCACTATGCCACGGTCAGTTGTATCAACAAAGAATGAAGAGGGCATTTGACAAAAAGGTCCGACCTCGTGTCTTCAGACAAGGAGATTTCGTGCTCAAGAAGATACAATCGTTTCTCACTGATTCACGAGGCAAGTGGACTCCGAATTATGATGGCCCCTACGTGGTCACGAAAGCTTTCTCAGGCGGTGCCTTGAGACTTGCAACCATGGACGGAGAGGAATTTGCCTACCCCACAAATGTTGATGTAGTCAAGAAATACTTCGTCTAAACTAAAAAAACAAAAAACGTCTCGGTGGATTGAAAACCCGAAAGGGCGGTCCAGGCAAAAGTTAGAGACATGAAAAAAATCATCCCGGTGGATTGGAAATCTCATAGTACAATCCAGGCAAAAATTAGGGATAATGGCAAGTAACTATGTTCAACAGAGGTAAATCCCTCAGCAGCAGCAGTTACATCATCTGTCAGAAAACTCCAGTCAAGGTCATCTTCGACGGAAGCTCAGGATGCCCCGAATTCAAAGTTGGTAGAAGGATAGTGGCCGTCATGTTTCAACGTAGCCCTTTTCCCTGTAAATTACCATTTTCTAACTTTGTAAATAATCTTTGGAATCACGTGTTTGGCTGATCTCCATCCTATCAATAAAATTTGAGCCCTTGTGCTTTTGTTTGTAATTCTTATTTGTTTTAGCTTTACAGAACGACGTTTTTAATATGATTAACGATTCTTGAAATAAAACAAAAGTGAATTTACTTGTTAAAACTTTTTTCGCTTTTAAAGAAAGATGGCAATTTCTTTTGACTGTTGAACATCAAAAGAGCGTCAACCACTTCTTCAGAAGTAAGCGAACTTCAAAGTGCAGAATCAAAGTACTCCTTCTATGCCAGTACGTCTAAATGAAGGATCAACTATGTCAGAGACCTCGTTTCATCTGACATGCCTCGGCCGAGTTCTTATCTCCTAAGCCCGACCAACGGTAGCTCCCCAACAGGGATTATCTCTCCTAAGCAAGGTGGAATTGCTATTTTGAACCAGCGATATTTTTACACGCCCCGCGATGGCTGAGTATCCAGTCATGTTCATCTTTTAGTTTGTATGTCGCGTCAGTTTTGTCAGCATATACATACATACATCATGCATTATTGATTTGCATTTACATTTCATATTATGTCACTATCACTCTAGTCGGTCTCGTCCCCTAGTGATAACAGTCCTCTCAATCGAGTTGTCAGTTCTTGCCTCGTCAGGAGACGTTGCGTTTGAACAACCTCGCCTCCAGTTTATTTCCAAGAGGAAGTTGGCCTTCGACCACTTTGATAACTTGAACCTCTGAAAGACCAGAGAACCTTCAACAAATGTCACCCTTCGCCATTGAAGGTGATATTTTCGCTTTCCCAGATTAAGGAAAATCCCCAGAGGAAGCCTCTTAAGCAGAGAGTCAGCAATACAGTAGTTTTTCTCCGAAAAGACCGCTGGTGAAAAGGTCATCGGCACCTCAAAATTGGACCCCATCATATGGCATTTCTCCGGGAAGATCCCGAGAAAAGTATGATGTAAGATCCCAAATGAAAACAGTCTCTCCAGGGACTCGCACTCCCCCAGTAGAATCGACAAATGGCGTCTCCGACAGATAAGTTTGTGTACCTCTACAATTCAGACGGATGGGTTCCCCAGCAAGTCTGACGTCAAAGCTTTTTCCGTCAAATGGCATCTCTCCAGGAAAATTCAGCGAGAAATTTGAGGAAAATCCGCTACAAATAGCGTTCCTTATCAATAAAGTTTATTGACAAAAGAAACTGAGACGAGGTCCTTGGTAGGAAACCAGGATCGAGGGGAAGTTTACATCAGAAACTGAGACCAGGTCCTTGGTAGGAAACCAGGATCGAGGGGAAGTTTACAAAAGAAACTGAGACCAGGTCCTTGGTAGGAAACCAGGATCGAGGGGAAGTTTACATCAGAAACTGAGACCATATCCAAATCCCTCTGAATATGATGTGTATCCTCTTCAACAAAGATAAGATATGCCATTTGATGATGATAAAAACCCAAGGAGCTTGCCCATTGAAGCGATAAACCCAAGAATCTCAAAAACCCTAATTCATGCACTGGTTAGGAGAGGATGATCCACCTGAGCTCTCTTGCCACTTGTGAACTGCCTTAAGCACCTTGACCCCATGCTAAGAACCAATGATATGCACACGTGATAATGCAAAATGCAATGCAACATAAGCCAGTTAATAATAAAGTAAGGAGAGCAAATTTTGGGATGCAACAGCTGCCCCTATTCAATCAACTTGGTCCTGAAGGTGTGATAGCAACGGCTCTCAGACATTCCAGGGTACACGGGGATTGAATACCGAAAAGAACCCCGAAAATTTGCTTATGGTAAGAATGACGAGATAGAGTGTGCTGAAGAATAAGGAATATGACCTCAACCATATCCACAAGGAAAAAACAAATACGACCTCAATCGTACCCAAAAGACGAATACAACCTCACAGGGAGACTGACCTCAATCACTCTGCCCACAAAGAAAATACAAATACGACCTCGATCGCACCCACAAAACGAAATACAACCTCAATTGCATCCGCAAAGGAAGACTGACCTCAATCACTCTACCCACAAAGAAAATAAGAATACGACCTCAATCGCACCACAAAGCGAATACAACCTTAATTGCATCCATAAAGGAAGACTGACCTCGATCACTCTACCCACAAAGAAAATACGAATACGACCTCAATCGCACCCATAAAACGAATACAACCTCAATTATACCCGCAAAGGAAGACTGACCTCAATCACTCTACCCACAAAGAAAATACGAATACGACCTCAATCGCACCCACAAAACGAATACAACCTCAATTGCACCCTCAAAGGAAGACTTACCTCAATCACTCCACCCATAAAGAAGACACGAATACGACCTCAATCGCACCCACAAAACGAATACAACCTCAATTGCACCCACAATGGAAGACTGACCTCGATCACTCTACCCACAAAGAAAATACGAATACGACCTCAATCGCACCCACAAAACAAATACAACCTCAATTGTACCCTCAAAGGAAGACTGACCTCAATCACTCCACCCACAAAGAAGACACGAATACAACCTCAATCGCACCCACAAAACGAATACAACCTAAATTGCACCCACAAAGGAAGACTGACCTCAATCACTCTACCCACAAAGAAAAACGAATACGACCTCAATCGCACCCACAAAGCGAATACAACCTCAATTATACCCGCAAAGGAAGACTGACCTCGATCACTCTACCCACAAAGAAAAACAAATACGACCTCAATCGCACCCACAAAACGAATACAACCTCAATTATACCCGCAAAGGAAGACTGACCTCAATCACTCTACCCACAAAGAAAATACGAATACGACCTCAATCGCACCCACAAAACGAATACAACCTCAATTATACCCGCAAAGGAAGACTGACCTCAATCACTCTACCCACAAAGAAAAAACGAATACGACCTCAATCGCACCCACAAAGGAAGACTGACCTCGATCACTCTACCCACAAAGAAAATACGAATACGACCTCAATCGCACCCACAAAACAAATACAACCTCAATTGTACCCTCAAAGGAAGACTGACCTCAATCACTCTACCCACAAAGAAAAAACGAATACGACCTCAATCGCACCCACAAAGGAAGACTGACCTCGATCACTCTACCCACAAATTGTACATCCCCACTCTTCTTCTTCTTTATGCGAAATGACAACTGGGCCTACCCTCGTGTTATAAGCCCCACTCTTCTTATTTAAAACTTTTTGGGCCTCTTGAGAGAGTGTAAGACCCATCCCTTTGTACAGAAAAACATTTTTGGGCCTCAGTCACTTGTATAAGTCCCCCTGTACAAATTCAAACAGTGCGCTCACTGATAAAACCCTGGGCCTCTCCTTGAGCTGTATGCCCCAAATCTTCCTTTTTCAAATCACTTTCTCCTTTAATTTTGAATATACTGTTGTTTTCAATCTTTCTTTGTTGAACAACTAACCAAACAGCATGGAAGCTCTACAACCGAGTAAGTGGTTATTGCTTTGATTTACCGCTTTCATATATATATAACTGTATTGTGGGGCTGTTTCGCTGTAAGTCTCCTTTCATAAACTTATATCAACTGTGTAATAATAGTATAGATATTTCGAGTTTCCCCGGCAACTACGTCTAGCACTAGGTAAAGCCCTGTCGATCACTCTGAACTTACAGTCAAAACTAGATCCACATAGGATTACCAGACACAGTCTTCCCTCCTCTTGGGGTTAAACAATATGGAGATGTGAAAGGCAGATTCTTTTTGAACCCTTTCTTAGACTGTCACTCTTAGAAATAGACTGAACTAGATCCCCAATAGGATTACCAGATACAGTCTTCTCTTCGGCTGTCCTCATTAGGAATTGTCAAGAAATTCTATTCCCCAGAGATGAATTATTCTCGGTGAAACTTCTCTTGAATTTCTTAAAACCTCAGAACTGTTCACTAAATGAATTATTCTCGGTGAAACTTTTCTTGAACGTTTCTTTGGTTTGGGACCCACGGGCTTCTTAAAAGCATCGGCCTCCTCTTGGGCATCGTACAAGGACCCACAGGCTTCCTAAAAGCAGCCCCGCCTTCCCTTGGGCTTAGTACAAGGACCCTACGGCTTCTTAGAAGTAATCACAGCCTCCTCTTAGGCTTCGTATAATGATCTCTTCCTCCGGGAATGATAGCCTCCTCTTGGGCATCGTACAAGGACCCGTCGGCTTCTTAAAAAATTCCAGCCTCCTCTTGGGCTTCGTACAAATTGTCCCGACGACCTCCTAGAGGTATAGAAACAGAACTTAATCATCTTCATAGAACAGTCCTTTCATAGAGTCTACTACTGTTTCTCAAAGCATGGTACAAAAGATGAACTCTAGACTTGGACAATCTTACTTCCTTGAGTATCAAAGTCATTCTCAAGTACCCCCCTTCGTTAAATAGGAAGGAAACCCGCAGACTCGGACAGTCTCAATACCCTTCGGATTTCCCGCTTCCTTAAAGAATAGGAATAACCCGAATCCTTGAATCAAATCCAGGAGTACAGTGTTGCTCATATAAGAACTGATTTTCTCTGTAAAAATCAGTATACTGGACCTGTCACTCAAATGAAACAGTAACCATAGCCTCCTCTTAGGCTTTGTATAAAGATCCTTCTCCAGTGAGTTTAGCCTCTCTCTCGGGCTTTGTACGAGACACATATGAGACTCCCTCGTTGAGTCAATCACCCTTTCGCCTCCATCTCGGGCTTTATACGAGATACAAAAAGGTTCATATTGAGCCAAACACATGTTCCCCTCCATCTCGGGCTTCGTACGAGATACAAAAAACCCTCTTGTTGAGTCAAACAGCCTCCATCTCGGGCTTTATACGAGATACCAAACGACTCCATCGTCGGGTCAAAACCTTTCAGCCTCTCTCTCGGGCTTTGTACGAGACACATATTAGCCTCCTCTTAGGCTTTGTATAAGAAAACCACTGGTTGATCCAATCAACCTTTTAGCATCAAAGTTGTGCCTCGTTCACAGTACCCAAACACAGTACACTCCTCTTTTAGTATGAGAAATTCTTAAGGAAAGATAGCATTGCTCTACACTGAGTTAAAGTCTTCTCCTTCAGGATAAAACCCCTTCTTAGGAAATTATGGCATTGCTAGGATCCGCGTATCCCGGTTAAAGTAATTCTCCTTTAACCCTTCTTTAGAGATGACAAATTCTCTCTAAAGTCGAGGTCCTTCAGCTTCATGTCTTGGGCTTTGAACAAGACACAAATAGACCTTTCAGCTTCACATCTTGGGCTTTGAACAAGATACAAATCACCTTTCGCTTCACGTCTTGGGCTTTGAACAAGACACAAAAACACCCATTTCCTCCCATAGAATAGGAGGAACTACAAACGCTCTGATTTCCCTGTTTCGGTAAACGGGAATACGTAGGCATAAGATCGAAAGAAAATATCTTAGCGAGCACACTAAAAAAAAAACCAAATCCCATATCTCCATCAATCAAAAGCAGTAATTCAAAAGTATCAGTCCTAACATCCCAATCCTTGTTCCCCGCCAGAAACCCTCTGTCTAGATAAAAAAGAAGAATGAAAACCGTATTGGCGAAAATACAAATAACCAGTACAAAGGCCCCCCCCCCCCACATTGATAACATCCGTAACCTAACAGACCGCTGTTTAAACTCAGTATGCAAAGCAGGGTTAATTGGAGACATCTATTTCCCTTCCTTCATCAGCTTACAATAGGATAAAAAATGAATCGACCTGTAGTTTAAGCTCAACCGCAGAGAGCAACCAGCGCTTAAGAACCGCATCCAAAATCGCTCGCTACAGTAAGCATGGTCGAAAATTGGTCGCTTATGAGCCCAACAGTTTCTTAGGACGCGGGGGCGTGCCCGCTAAAATGAGATTATTGTGTCGATCAGACTTGGTGAGGAAGTGCCCGCGGAAAGGACGTTTTTTGTGTCGACCAGACTGATGGAGAGTGTTTCCTGTATGACTTGTCAAGGAGGATATGCCCGCGGAGATCTAAAGAAGACTTGCCTTGGGGAGTGCTATGTTTCAGCCTTGAGAATGCCAAATAAAAGATTCCCTTCTGACACGTGACAATGTAATTAATTTTTGTTAAGGCCTAGGAGGTCTAGGATAGCTAGGCAATGATGGCTTCTTCCTTTTGCACTTCCCCATGCAAGCACGTGTTTATAAAGAGAGGGGACGATGATTCATTTCACTCTACGCAAATCTCTCTTCTCAACCTCATTTGCTCTGCAACTTGTTTCTTCGCCGGAGTTCATCTCGCCACCGTCAACCTTCATCTTCTACCTCTAGATCTTCATCTTCAACCTCCAGATTCAAGTAAGTTCTTCATCCTTGCTTGTTAGTCTTAAGATAATTCTTGGTTTTCTGGAAATTAGTTTGAATTTCCCGGTAAAGCATGAATTTTTCGGTTGAAGTTCATGTGTTCTTCGATGAACACATGAAGTTTCTGGGAAATTCATGAAGTTCCTGAAGAACACGATGAACCTAGGATGAATGTTTTTGAATGTTGCGTAGAACTGTGTAGATCTTCCAAGGTTTTTGGTTAGAAGTAGCTCATGTTTGTAGTCGGGCTTTAAGCCTCCTCGGCGCGAGGATTTATTTTTACGTGCTTGATAAGTTTTACTTGTCGAGGAGACTCGTCCTCGTAGGAGCCTTTCGTAAGTCGCGGAGACTCGTTCTCGTTCTTCGGGGAGAGGATTTTGCCGTGTCCCGGTACTGTCGACTAGGGCTTGAGGACGTCCTCGTATTTATTCCTCGCCCTTTCACTTAATTTGTGGTGGAAGGTTAAATTTGATATTTGTCGTCGAATTCACTTTTGCTTCCTCTGCTTTTCAGGTGAAATAGCCGATAGGAACGAGGAGGTCGTCCCCGATGCTGAGATTCCTAACGAGGAGGTTGTACATCCTGTCGAATATGCCAACGTCAGGGTAGCTCAAGGGGATCTTAGTTGGATCGCCCAAGAGCCATTGGTGACGAGGTCGACTTTTACCCATCCTATATGTGGTTATCCACATGATATTAGCTTTAGGTTCTGCTTTGTAATTGATGGTGTTCATCTGTTAATGGGTTTGGGAAAGTTTCTTGGGAAATGTGATAGAGTAAGATTGAGAGTTTTTTATGGTTTTTGTAAGGTGCGGTGTAACACCCCAATTCCCATCGCGAATAAATAATACATAATTAAATCAGAGTAAATAAAAATTTATTTTTCCGACAGAAACAAGGATGCCACATTTAAAGAAAGAAAACACAATCCCTGCTCATGAATTTGATACATAACACAAAGTGGAATAAACCTAAAAGGGAAACTTTTTCCATATAAAAGGAAAGTCCAATTATGGAATAAAGCGGAAAGATCCATAACTGACTTGTTTTACAAAATAAATTGTTTTATAACCTCAAAATATTCATACAAAGGTAATACAATATAGATTCAACAAATGTATACATATAACAAAAGCGTTCCCCGACTCCCGTGTTACGTATCAGAGCAGACAGACCGACTAAAGGATGAAGGGCTAATCTTCACAAAAGCCTCCAAGACACTAATCTGCAATTGCCTCATAGAGCAACAAATCACAGCAGAAGGGTGAGAAATAACAACTAAACCAAGATTGCATAATAATATGCAAACACATAAAATTTCACATGCATAGTTAATCTCACCACACGCATCACATACCATTACATATAGCAAGCCACAGATACATAACATATATCAATTACACCAACATAATCACATATTCACACATAAGGCGTACCAAAGTTATAACATATGGAAACACACCACCACATCACATAACATATGTCTATACATAAAACATATCATCCTTAACCAAGGCATTTATCACATATGCACATCAATTCACCAATCCAATCACAAACTCAACACATAATCAATCAATTCACAATTTCCCACACATAATCAATCCATTCATGATTTTCCACACATAATCAATCCATTCATGATTTTCCACACATAATCAATCCATTCATGATTTTCCACACATAATCAATCCATTCATGATTTATGCAAATGCAAAGAGACCGACACAACGACTCTATGCAAATGCAATACGGTACCGTTCCATCCATCATTCTCATCATTAGTTCACTCAGGAACTATTGTAATCATCGCTTGTTACTTAGTGTAACTCCCCGCCGGGAAAACGATGTTCCTCGTCGCTTTAGGTCCTCTTGGTATAAGGCTCACGATGTTTATGGATCGCTTTAGGTTTTCTCGGTATAAGGATCACGATCCGAATGCATTTAACGCGATAAAAACCCGACAACCCAACAATTTTACAAAACCACGACTTAAATAATTCATCTACTGCCCTCCAAACCATTTTTAATAGAAATAATATTTCATTAGCTTTCCAACGCTTCGAACGGGGGTCAAAACGGACTTACGGTTCAAAAGTTATGACGAAAATACGAAAACCATGTTTTTGCTGTCCCAGACAAATTCGCCTGGCGAATCCCTGGCGAAGCAGACTCGCCACTAACTCGCCTGGCGAATCTGGACGAACCAGAATTCCCCCAAAACGTGTTTGGGACCTAAAAATGATCAAAACCTTCAACCCACATGATATTATTGCACCCAATGACCCAAAACAACATGTTATAACACATTTAGGCCTGCATTTCATCAATTTCCACTCGATTTACCATTTCTCTCAAATGTTAAAACCTAACATTTTCAATCAAAATCAAACCAAACAAACACATACATATACATATACAAGCATGATATAATCGAAACTTCTCACCCTTACCCGATTAATCGCGATTGAAACGGAGTTTTCTCGATTTTCCTCTTTCTCCTCTTCTCTCTTTCTTTCTTCTCCTTTTCCTTATTTCTCTCTTTTCTTTCTCTTCTTTTTCTTTTCTCTCTTTTTCTCTCCACTTTCTATTTATAAAATATCTACTTTTTCTAAAATATCTAACTAATCAATTGACCATTTTACCCTTACGCTCAAATATCTCTCAAACGCTCTCAGAATGCGATAAAACATAAACATCGATGAAATATATTTCGGGAAATAAAAGTTGAAAAGAAATTATAATTTATTGCAAATATTTTACCTATCAGGGAAATTAACCAATTAACTCAATTAGCAGGTAAATACAATAAACTCACACATTTCACAAAATTCACATAAATGAAATAAATAAATACAATTAAACAAATTGGGGCGTTGCATGCGGAAGCTAAGTTTTGAGTGATGTATGAAGGTACTGGACCTAGAGTTTTTGATTAGTATGCTCGCTAAGATTTCGCAATCTTATGCCTACGTATTCCCATTTAAATGACACAGGGAAATCAGAGCAATCATAGTTCCTCCTATTCTGAGGGAGGAAAAATATGTTTTGGTGTCTCGTTCAAAGCCCTAGACAGAGGCTAAAAGGAGTATTTGTGTCTTGTTCAAAGCCCAAGATTGAAGCTAAAAGGTTGATTGAAAGAGAATTTGTTATCTCTAAGGAGGGATTGTTGATTTTTGTGTGCCTTGATCAAAGCCCAAGGTTGAAGCTAAGAGGTTGATTGACTGCACTGAGGAAGTCCTTATACAAAGCCTAAGAGGAGGCTGTATGAGATCGACTCAACAAGAGAGTGGATATATGGGTGTCTTGTACCAAGCCCAAGACGGAGGCTAAAAGAGACTGACTCTTTGGGGATATCATTATATGAAGCCTAAGAGGAGGCTAACAGTTTGACTTTTCTGAGGAAAATGTTCTTTCTGTCTTGTACAAAGCCCAAGATTGAGGCTAAAAGGGATTTTTGACTCCGTTGGGGTGGTTTATATTTGTCTTGTACAAAGCCCGGGACGGAGGCTGAAATGAGTTGACTCAACAAGAGAGTGCTTTTATATGTCTTGTACAAAGCCCAAGACGGAGGCTAAAGGAGTTGACTCAATAAGAGAGTGCTTTTATATGTCTTGTACAAAGCCCAAGACAGAGGCTAAAAGGAGATTGACCCAACAAGAGAGTCTTGAAAAGTGATGGACTCAACAAGAGAGTCTGAAAAATAGTTGACTCAACAAGAGAGTCTGAAAAGGTTAGCTCTGCTGGGGGAGGATCATTGTACAAAGCCCAAGAGGAGGATGACTGTGCTGAGGAAAGATCATTATACAAAGCCTAAGAGGAGGCTATCTTACTGCCAAGGATTAGATCCATAGGCAGGCCCAAGGATGGGGAACTCTCATGAGAGAGACCGGGTTTCTGCTAGAGATTTATCCAGAGTGATCGGTGTTTTTTCCTATGTTTGAAAGGAACTTGAGAATGTCTTTGAGACTCAAAGGGGTTTTAGACTGTCCAAGTCTATTGGTGTTGAAGAGTTTTATCTTTTGTAGGATGCCTAAAAGAGGGCAAGGGCTTTAAGGGATGAGAATCAACCCTAAAGTGGCCAGAGGTTTGACACTGGAAAGACTGCTCTAACAAAGGATGACTAAGTTCTGTCTTATACCTTTAAGAGTTCGTTAGGGTCCTTGTATTAAGCCCAAGAGAAGGCATGAGAACTTCTAAGAAGCTGAAGGGTCCTTGTACAAAGCCCAAGAGGAGGCGGGGATGCTTTTAGGAAGCCTGTGGGTCCCCAAACCAAGAGAAATTCAAGAAATGCAATTCACAGAGAAGAGATCATTCCAGGAAAGTTCGAGTATTTGGAAGAAACTCGAGAGATGCTATTCACGGAGAATAGATCAACCCTGGGGAGTAGAATTTCTTTGACAATTTCTAGGGGTGACAGTCTGAGAAATGGTTCACCGAGAATACTGCCTTTCTCTTTGTTCCATATTGTTTAACCCCAAGATAAGGGAAGACTATATCTGGAAATCCTACGGGCATCTAGTTTTGACTGTATTTAAGAGTGACTAACGTGGCTTTACCTAGTTCTAGACGTAGTTGTCGGGGAAAACTCTAAATAACTATACTAGTATATATACAGTTGATATATGACAAGTATTTAATGGAGTATGAAAGAAGACTAACCATGCGCAACTTCCCACAATACAGTTATATATATTAAAGCATTTAAAAGAATGAAAGAAGACTAACCATGCGCAGCTTCCCACAATACAGTTATGTATATGAAAGCATATAAAAGAAAGCGGATAAACACTTACCCCTTGTTGAGCTTCCATGTTGTTTAGTTAGTTGTTCAACAAAGAAATTAAAGAAAGTTTTGATAGTAACTATACATTTGGGTTCAAAATCAAAGGAGAAAGTATTTTGAACAGAGATTGGGGCTTACAGCTCAGGGAGAGGCCCAAATTATAACAGTGGTGGCACTGTTGTTTTGTATCGGGACTTATACAACGACTGAGGCCCAAAAAGTTTTTTGTACAAGTGATGGGGCTTAGAACTCAAGGAGAGGCCCAAATTTTAAACTGGCGATCGCGCCGAGATTTTTTATCGTGTCGGGACTTATACAATATCTGAGGCCCAAAAATGGTTTTTGTACAACAAGGGTTGGGTCTTATACTCTATTAGAGGCCCAAAACTTTTTTAAGAAAAAGAATGAGACTTATAGCTCGAGGAGAGGCCCAGATGATTATTTGTTTGAAAAATGGCGATCGCGCCGAGGTTTGAAAACACAGTAGGTCTTATACGATGACCGAGGCCCAAATTATTTTGGTTTTCAAAAGGGGTTGGGTCTTACACTCTATTAGAGGCCCATGAGTGTTTGAAAAAGATTTGTTTAGGGTGATTAAGATCAAAACCCTAAATTAGTTTCAAAATGCATTTTAATTAAATAAAAATTTGATTAAAATGATCAAAATTGTCAAAAATGTGTGAAAAACAAGTTGTGATCTTGGATTAATGTTTGAAAAATCATTTTTTTTATCCACAAAATGATTGGAAACCATTTAAGTTTGGAAAATCAAGGAGGAAAAAATATTGTAAATGTTAAAAAACAAATAAAAATTAACTCTTTGCAAAAATATCAAGTATATGAAATAAATAATATTTTTGGGAATTTTTGGTAAAATAAAATATTTAAACATTTTTGTGAATTTTGAAAAAAAGAATCAACTCAAAATCATTAAAATTCAGAGAGAAATTAATTTTTGAATCAATTAAATGAAATAACAAAATTCAAATATTCTAATTTAAAAAAAAGGCGCCAAGAACATGGGCCAAGAACACGCGCGAAGGGAGTTTTGCTCAGATTTGCATTTTCTATCCAATCTCACTGAATACTTGATGAAATCATGCAATCCACATATCAATCTACTCGTTTTCACCTCATGATCATGTCTATGGTCTTTAATTTCATTTATTTTAAGCAAGGAATAAGAAATCAAGACAAAACCTCAAGAACCCTAGATTCTGCATGAAGGCTGAGAATTTTGATACACGATTCATACAAAGCAATTAATTGAGGGGAAATCCTCCATACATGGTTATGAACATATGGCAAAATTATTGTGCGATGAAATATGCATGAATCATGAAATGACCAAGTTTAGGCTTACTTGAAGGTCGTGGCAGCAAGAGCAATTATATTTTTGAGTTGGAGGTGTTACATATGAGTTGTGATGATCTGAACAGCTTCCCTACACCATATGGAATATGTTTGAATGCTTGGAGTGATTGGAAATGGACTGGAACAGGTTATGGAACCTCAACTGCAACTTGGTTGAAAACTTGAGCAATTGGCTGGTGATTTTGTGAAATTGGTGTGCCAGATGTTGTTTAAGTGTTTGGATCACTTCTATATGATGTTTATGAGGTGTGTGTGTGTGATTGGTTTGGTTGGAATTGCTCTCAAACTCAAAACCCGATAGTGACTTGCTTTAGAAGGCAATTTTGGAAGTGAGAAGGTGATTTTGAGGAAAGCATCAGTTTGGGTGCTTTGGTGTACTTAAACTGAGCACAAATGAGCTCTATTTATAGTAGAGCAAGTTTGTTTTGCAAGCAATAGTGAATGGTGGCTGCAGCAGGCTATTGGCCAATGGTGATCAAATGGAATCTCAAGTCTCCTCTAGCCATTGACTAGAGGTTAGAACACAGGCCTATGGTTCTTTGATTCAAGGATAAGGCTTGACTGAAATGTTCATTTTTGCTCTGATACATGCCACCTCTAAGCATCCATTGAATGCTCCAAAACAAAATTGGAGTCTTGAAGCATCTTTAGCTTTGAGGGGTGCCAAACCTATATGTAGTTCCAAAGACTTGGGAGGCTTATGGATCAATGTTTGTTCCTCCTTGGTCTCTCCCTGAGGTGTGCAGATGGATAAACTTGTTTGTCATTTGCACAAATTGATCAAATCGAGCCCTAATGCATAATCTGCCTTGCCAAGACAGTTTGCAGCAAGGCATGTTGCAGCTGTCATAATTCTTAGCTCAGATGGAATTTGATGGAGTTCTTGGCCATTTTGGAAAGCTCTCATATGATACAACACATGTGTGATCATAGTTTGTCTTGAAAATTTTTGGATCCAAGTGAAAAATTCCCCTACATTTAAAAAAAAAAGCAAGACAGATTCTGACTTAGTTAAAATTTCACTAAGTGTTGGAAAAAGTGACATTTCGTGTTTTCAGGCATTTTGATCACTCCATAACTAAAAATCCATGAAGAATAGGAATGAGGTGTAGTTGACACTTTTAAAGTATGCCATGAGAGCTACAAATCCATCTTTGGATCATTCAAAATGGTTGTTTGGATCTCAAGTTATGATCCTTGGAAGTTGGTACCCTAGCCACTTTGTTCCATAACTTAGAAAAATTCTAAGTTGTTATGGTTACCCCTTTTACAAGTTATCTCACTTTCTTTGATTTTTCTTGATGAATGATGATTCAAATCATACATTAACATTGTTTTAGGGTTAGAGAACCATAATTATGAAAAATCTCAAAAAGTCAAACTTGACTTTTGTGCACAGTTGACTTTTTATCAGATGAATTTCAAACTGTGCGATCCTTTATGAAATCAAGTCCTTGGCCTAAATAAAACTTGATTTACATATTCCATAGGTGTTATAGGGTGTTTTGAATCATGTCCCAGGGTTTGGGAGCATGTCTTGGTCAAAAGTCAAATGTACAGTTGAATTTTTCTTCAAAACCCTAATGGTGGTCCTGAGGAAATTGAAACTTGTGGATCAAGCTTATTGGATAAATCCATTGTTTCAAATGGATCAATGTGGTTTATTAGAGACCCTCAAATCATGTCTTGAGGTCTTGGCTCATGTTTTGTCCCAAAATTCAACTTAGGGGTGAATTAGGTCAAGAAACCCTAATTCTTGATTTTTGGTGAATGCATCCCCTGAGGCTAAATTGACTTGATGATTGGGTTCATGAGGTCCTTTGTAGTATCTTAAGTTATGCTTTGAAGTATTGGCTCATGCCTAGATGAAAATTTTCATCTGGAGGCCTCAGTCGACCAAAACCCTAATTTGTTGACACTGGCGATCTTGAGGCTTAATCCACTTGGAATGCTGCAACCTTGAGCCTGATTCTTTATGTGGGAGTCCTCTTGATCCTCTATGGGTGTTTGAGAGGCTAGGCAAGTGGAATATCATGTCATTTCTTGATTGTTCCTTTGTCTAAGCACCCTGAGAGGGCTCAAAACCATAATTCTTAATTATAGTGAATGCTCAACAATCTTTGAGGAGATTGGTGAGGCATGGAGGTACATCCATATTGTGATGATGATTTGCACAATAATGGGAAATCTTAGTGGTCAAAATTTAGGGTATGACAGATGCCCCTATTTAATCTTCTTGGTCCCGAAGGTGTGAATGGCGAAGGTATTCGGGCATTCGGGGTGCAAGAGGATTAAATATCGGAATACCCAAAATTTTGATAGTGGTTATGAATGGTAGTTTACGCATTCATCTTCTTTTGCTAAGCGATAATGCTTAGAAAAGGTAAAAACTTCCCCTCGATCCTGGTTTTCAGCCAAGGAACTGGTCTCAGTTTCTGAAATAAACTTCCCCTCGATCCTGGTTTCCTACCAAAGAATTGGTCTCTGTTTCTGATATAAACTTCCCCTCGATCCTGGTTTCCTACCAAGGAACTGGTCTTAGTTTTTGGAATAAACTTCCCCTCGATCCTAGTTTCATACCAAGGAACTGGTCTCAGTTTCTGAAATAAACTTCCCCTCGATCCTAGTTTCTTACCAAGGAACTGGTCTTAGTTTCTTTTGTCATTAAACTTTCTTGACAAGGGACGCTGTTCGTAGCGCTTTTTCCTCAAACTTCTCGCCGAATTTTCCTGGGGAGATGCCATTTGATGGAAAAAGTTTTGACGTCAGACTTGCTGGGGAACCCATTCGTCTGAGTTGTAGTGGTGTGCAAACTTCTCTGTTGGAGACGCCATTCGCCGATTCTACTGGGGAAAATGAGTCTCTTGAGAGACTGCTTTCGACTTGGGGATATTACATCATACTTTCCTTCGAGATCTTCTCGGAGAAATGCCATACAATGTATCCCAATTTTGAGGTGCTGATGACTTCAGTGACATTGATTTTCTAAAGAGAAGGACAACTGTGTTGCTGAGAGTCTTTAGTTGCGAGGCTTTCTCTGGGGATTTTCCTTAATCCAAGAAAGCAAAGATAGCATCTTCGATAGAGAAGAGTTACATTTGTCGAAGGTTTTCTTGTCTCTCAGAGGTTCAAGTTATCAAAGTGGTAGAAGACCGTCTCCATCCCAGAAATAAACTGGGGATAGATCACTTAGCTGATTCGCTTCCTGACAAGGAAAGAACTGACGACTCGATTGACAAGAGGACTTTTATCACTACGAGACAAGACCAACTGGAGTGATAGTGATGCAATATGAATATGAATTCAAATCAATAATGCATGATGTATGTATGTTTATGCTGACAAAACTGACGCGACATACAGACTAACAGATGAACACGACTAGATACTCGGCCACTGCGGGGGATGAAAAGTATCACTGGTTCAAGATAGCAATTCGGCCTTGCTTAGGAGAGAGATGGTCCCTGCGGGGAAAAAACATTGGTCGGACTTAGGAGGTAAGAACTCTGCCGGGGATATCAGATGGGAAAATCACATTTTATACCGTCGATCCTTCGTTCAGGCATACTGGTTTAGAAGGAGTACTTTGATTCTGCACTTTGAAGCTCGAACACCTTTGGAGAAGCGATCGATGTTCTTTCGATGTTCAACAGTCAAAAGACTTGCCATCTTTATTTTAAAAGCAGAAAAAGTTTGTGACAAGTAAATTCATTTTTGTTTTATTTCAAGAATCGTTAATCATGTTAAAATGTCATTCTGTAAAGCTAAAACAAATAAGAATTGTAAAAAAAAGCACTAGGGCTCAAATTTTATTGATAGGATGGAGATCAGCCAAACGCGTGATTCCATAGAGTATTTACAAAGTTTAGAAAATGGTAATTTAAAGGAAAAGGGCTACATTGAAACATAACGACCACTATCCTTCTACCAACTTTGATTTCCGGGAATCCTGAGCTTCTGTCGAAGATGACCTTCACGGGAGTTTTCTGATGTATGGCATGACTGCTACTGAGGGATTTGCCCCTGTTGGACGTAGTTACTTGCCATTATCCCTAACTTTTGCCAGTATTGTATTTTGAGATTTCCAATCCACCGGGATGATTTTTGATTATGTCCCTAATTTTTGCCTGGACCGCCCTTCCGGGTTTTCAATCCACCGAGACGTTTTTTTATTATTTTTTGTATTTAGGCGAAGTATTTCTTAACTACGTCAACATTTGTGGGGTAGAAAAATTCCTCTCCATCCATAGTTGCAAGTCTCAAGGCGCCGTCCGAGAAGGCTTTCTTGACCACATAGGGGCTGTCATAATTCGAAGTACATTCGCCCGCGGAAACCCCCATTCGCCCGGTGAAATTTCCCTTTCGCCCAATGCTCGCCCGACGAAGCAGAAGCGAAATTTCTCCCCCGTACAAATTCCAGTAGCACCTATTTTCCACCCTTCGCTCGCCTCTCAGTTCACCCGGCGACCTCCAAGCGAGATCGCTTCGCCCGGCGAGACACCCCATTCGCCCGACGAAAATGTGCAAATCAGCAACCCTGTAGTTGCGATTCTGCACAGTCCAAACCCCCAACACTTCTCCAATTTCAATAGCATATAGTCCAGGAATGCACATAGAATACATGATTACCATACAACAGAACACACGTCAATTATAATCACTTTCAACACAAAATCACAATTCAACCAATCAATTTGTACAATTTACATATTATTAGAATCACAACACGCAGAACCTCAACTTTACACCGAAACAACCAATGCAACGAGAGAAACACATAGATATGAACCTAATGATTTGTCTACCCTTATACATACATTATTTATCCCTTAAGTGATCAAAGAACCCCACCCTTACCTTAGATGAAGATTCCTCGAAGCTCCTTAATGGAATTCTCTAAGCCTTAGCACTGCTCATCTCTTCGGTTCCTCTTTTCTCCAAACACGATTGTTCACAAATGATTTTTCCCCCTTTCCAATTTTCTTATTTCCTACTATAACCCTTAGACCCCTAGTATGGTTTTCCTTCCTTACCCTTACTAATCCTCATGAATAGTCCATTTTTCCTTCCTTATTCTTCTACTCCTACTATCCAATTTTTAAATAAATAAAATAATTAAACTAATTATTTTAAATCCAAATAATTCCAACTAAATTATTTAAATTAATAATTACCTAATTATTATTACCCATATAATATTATTCCAATAAATAATTACCAACTAATATTGATAATTAATTACTAACTACACCACTCGTCTCTACACAATTGGTCACACACCACTAATACCTTATTCTCTATAATTCTAAGGTTACTACCCCATACTAAGGCAATCCAAACGTAACCCAACACACATAAACACATACATACACACAACATCATAAACTTTAAATTACGAGAATAAATAAAATAAATCTGGGCGTTACAACTCTCCCCCACTTAGAATATTTTCGTCCTCGAAAATTTACCTTATACAAATAACTCTGGATACAACTCTCGCATCTTGCTCTCTAATTCCTAAGTCATATTTCCATCGGCAACGCCTCCCCACACTACCTTCACAAGAGTGATCTCCTCACCCCTCAATTGCTTCACTTCGCGGTCTTTAATCCGTACTGGTAAAGCCTCAACCGTAAGGTTATCCCTTACTTCTACATCATCCATTGGAATCATGTGTGACGGATTTGGAACATACTTCCGAAGCTGTGACACATGGAACACGTCATGCAAATTCGACAAATTGGGTGGCAACGCCACTCTGTAGGCAATAGGTCCAACTCTTGCAGAAATCTGATATGGACCAATAAACTAAGGAGTAAGCTTTCTCGACTTCAATGCACGTCCGACACTGGTCACCGGAGTGGCTCTCAAGAACACATGGTCTCCCTCTTGAAACTCAAGATCTTGTCTCCTCTTATCATGGTAGATCTTCTGCCTACTCTGCGAAGCTTTCCTCTTTTCCCGAATCAGCTTCACCTTTTCAGTAGTCTGCTAAACAATCTTAGGTCCAAGTACTACATTCTCACCAGATTCACGCCAACACAAAGGCGTCCGACACCTCCGACCATAAAAAGCTTCAAAATGCGCCATTCCAATACTGGAATGATAACTATTATTATAAGTGAACTCAATCAACGACAAATGGCTATCCCAAGCACCTCCCTGTTCAAGCACACCAACCCTCAACAAGTCCTCCAAAGATTGTATAGTTCTCTCCGTCTGTGGATGATAAGCTGAACTCCACCTCAAATTTGAACCCAAAGCCTCTTGTAAACTTTCCTAAAATCTGGAAGTGAACCTTGGATCTCTATCTGACACGATACTCATAAGAACTCCATGCAACTTCACAAACACACGAATATAAATCTTTGCCAACTTCTGCAGGGGAAAACTGATGTTAATCGGAATGAAATGCGCAGATTTCGCCAGTCTATCTATAACTACCCAAATGGCATCATGCCCCGTCTGAGTATTCGGCAGCCCAATCACAAAATCCATAGAAATGTTGTCCCACTTCCACTCTGGGATATCCAACGGTTGCATCAAACCAGCAGGTTTATGATGCTCCACCTTCGACCTCTGACAAATCAAACAAGCATACTCTAACTGAGCCACATCACGCTTCAATCTAGACCAACAAAATATTTTCTTCAGGTCATGATACATATTTGTAGCTCCTGGATGAATGCTCAAGCTACTCCTATGACTTTCCTCCAAAATCATTCTTTTTAACTGAGAATCATCAATAATACAAATCCTCTCACAAAATCTCAATACACCTCATTCATCCACTTTGAAGTCACTACCTTCCGCCTGATCTTTTCCAACCATCAAATATACCAGCTTCACGTCCAACTTCTGACCCTCTCTGACACTATTAAGAAACTCATTGTTGATCTTCAGCATACCCAATAACACACTCTGTGGTTTCCGTTCACAAACCAAACTCAAGTCTCTGAACTGCTCATTCAATTCTAACTCTCTAACCATCATAGCAGACACATGCAAGGTCTTCCGACTCAAAGCATCATCCACGACATTAGCTTTACCAGGATCATAGTTCAATCCAAAATCATAATCCTTTAAGAATTATAACCACCTTCTTTGTCTCATATTCAACTCCTTCTGATCAAACAGATACCTTAAGCTCTTATGATCACTATACACTTCAAATCTAGAACCATAAAGATAGTGCCTCCAAATTTTCAATACAAATACCACTGCAGCTAATTCCAAATCATGAGTAGGATAATTCCTCTCATGGGCTATTAATTTTTGTGAAGCATCAAGCCACAACCTTGCCATCCTGCATTAACACACCACCTAAACCCATCAAAGAAGCGTCGTAATACACCACAAACGGTTCATCTGGTTCAGGTAGAATTAAAACTGGAGTTGTAGTCAATCTCTTCTTCAGCTCAATGAAACTCTTCTCACAGTGAACATCCCACACAAATGCTTTACCTTTGCAAGTCAACTGGGTCAATGGAAGTGCCAACTTAGAAAAGCCTTCTATAAATCTACGGTAATAACCAGCCAAGCCCAAAAAGCTTCTAATCTCAGTAACTGACTTCGGAGCCTCCCATTGTAGAACTGCATATACTTTGGATGGTTCCACAACAATACCATCACCTAAAATGGCATGATCAAGAAAACCCACTTCTTTCAACCAGAATTCGCACTTTGACAACTTCGCATAAAGCTTCTTCTCTTTCAGCACTTACAACATAATTCACAAATGCTCAGCAGGCTCCTCTTCTGATTTAGAATAGATCAGAATGTCATCAATGAAAACTACAACAAACTGATCGAAGTAAGTATGGAAGATTCGATTCATATACTCCATAAACACTCTAGGTGCATTAGAAACTACGAACGACATCACCAAATACTCATAATGTCCATCCTGAGTCCTAAAAGTTGTCTTCTTAATATCCTCATCCTTCACTCGAATCTAATGATATTCCGACCTTAAGGCAATCTTACTAAACACACGTGCACCCACTAACCAATCCATCAAGTCATCTATTATTGGAAGCAGATACTTTTTCTTAATCGTCACTTTATTCAATGTCTGTAATCTATACATAACCTCATACCACCATCCTTTTTCTTCACTAACAACACCGAAGCTCCCCAAGGCGATATACTTGGTCTCACGAATTTCTTTTCCAGCAACTCTTTTAACTGCTCTTCCAGTTCTGCTAATTCTAACGCCGACGCCCTGTATGGTGCCATAGAAACGTCTGGTACCAGGGACAATATCAATAGAGAACTCCACCTCCCTCTCTAGCGGCACATCTAATATTTCATCCGGAAACACATCTAGAAATCACGCACAACTGGTAGCCCATCATTGTGGCTTTACTGCCTATTTCCAGAACACCATCATCGCAACATGGAAAACATCTGAGCCTCATCTCCCAAGAGTTCTTATACTTACTTAGCAGTTATAAACCTCGCCTCTTCACCTTTGCCGAATTTAAGTTCACTCTCTGGGAAAGTCGCAGATATTTTCTGGAAAACATCAAAAAATTACACACCGTTGGCACAACTCTAGCCGTCACATCTCTCTCTACTCTCAGAGAAGTAACCATCAACCGTACCTGTTCGTTCTCCTTTAGAGACATCCCAACTCAACCGACGGACAAGAAACTCAAATCTGCCTCATCTTCAGATATAAGAATCTGCATCGACTCATCAAAAAAATCTGTAAGCACTTGGCTTAACTCCAACAACTCACTGTTTACACCATCTAAGCTGGAAGGACACGTCTGTTCCATCCAACATGATCCCGTCTACTATCAATAAGAGATTAAGGGTGATCAGTTCCTCAATTTATCAATAGACAGTCGACAATCATGATGGGGCATAAACCATTTCACCAAACTATAATAGCGTTCCTTGCATCTTGTGCACAAAGTTACCTAAGGCACAAATTTTTAGTTGACATGAGCATTCTCTCTGTATTTCCTTCAGTTTCAGAAACAACACAACTCTCACAACTCCTGCACCCTTGAAATCAGCAGCACACTACACTACTCATCCAAACGATTGGTAAACATAAGGTTTAACTCCTACCAATCCGTCCTAAGAATAACATCATCTTGTTCCAACTGAAGACAAATTGTGCCCATCCTTAGGAAACACGTAAGGATACTCCACACATCACTGACAAATCTCTAGCCAAAACATCGCCTTCCCCCTCACAAGGAAGTGAACAACGAGGACACTTTACCGTCTTCCCTCAAGGATCACACCATTCTCAAACAAATGAGTAATCCAACACTGCACTCCCTCATGTAGTAACATGATATCCAATCTCTCAACAACTGGAATATCCAAGAGGAACAGACACTTCTCCCCTACTTGTTTCATTCCTAACCTGCAGATGGAAAACAAAACAAGCATCGACAGTGTTTTCACACACATGTCGCATACTAGGGAACAACATAATTAAACAACTTGGCCGGACGGGCCGACCTGCTCTGATACCGCTATGTAACACCCTAAACCCCCGCGTAAAATAATCCAATTAGCAGAGTAAAATTCATAAAAATTCAGCACATAGGATGTTAATCTCCAACATACACCTGCTCATGCATACGACATGTAACACATACTCATTATTATAAACGGTACTACGAAATATTTATTAAAAACTCTCCTCAATAAGCAGCGGAAAAATTCTTCGAAATAATGACTAAAAACATAATGTGTTTAAACCACGTAACCAACTTCAATTAACAAAAGTAATAACGGCTAATGAAATAAATAAAAACAGTTGTTCCATATCCCCAGTGTTACACATCAGAGCAGACGCCGACTCAAATAAAATAAATTAGAAGACTTCATTTTCACTAACTTTGACTCTGCACTAGCCTTGATTATATGCACGATGCCGTATAAAGCATCATTCCAATAGAAGAGTGAGATTCTCAATCAACAAAAGAAATGCATAATATAAATATAAAAGCGTATAATCATTATACAATTCACCCTATCATCACAACATCAATACAATTACAATTTCCCACACAACACAATACAATGCAATGCAATGAGACTCACAACTCGACTCAATGCATGTGGTACCAATTCGATCCCTTTTACATGATCATAATTCCCGTCGGAATTTCCATATAAGTCGCTTACACCCCACATGGGCACATGACATCCGTGATCGCTCATACCGCACATGGGCACACGAACACGCGTAATCACTCACACCCTATATGGGCACACGATTACCTCAACAACAACAACAATACGATTCTATTTCAAAGAATCCGGATAAGGCGCTCACACCTCACATGGGCACACGACTTATCATACAACTTATGCAACATGATATGCATTCAACGACAACAAACAACAACGACCAATGCATATGACTATCATACAGCCAATACATCACACCATAATTGTCTAACACGTAGCATATACCTGCCAAAACATGTAACAATTGCAATCCACAGCTACAACACACATTCGCACAACCGAACTCAGCATCTCAACGTTCAACACATCACAACATATACGAAAACATAATTAACGCATCGAATATTTGGAATTCTGGCATTAAAAATTATTTTAATAGAAAGTACACGAAACCAGCTTTCCAACTATTCGAATGGCGACTGAAACAGACCTACGGATCAAAAGATATGAATTGTTAAAGTTTTAGAATATTATGTTTGTTCAAGTGGTAACCAAACACTGTCCCTGCTCGCTGGATGTTCGCCCAATGAGACGCGAGCAACACACCTTCGCCCAGCGAAACCCCCATTCGCCCGGCGAAATTTCCCTTTTGCCCAATGCTCGCCCGGCGAAGCAGAAGCGAAATTCCTCCCCCATACAAATTTCAGTAGCACCTATTTTCCACCCTTCGCTCGCTTCTCGGTTCATCCAGCGACCTCCAAGCGAGATCGCTTCGCCTGGAGAGGCACCCCAGTCGCCCGACAAAAATGTACAAATCAGCAACCCTGCAGTTGCGATTCTGCACAGTCCAAACCCCCAACACTTCTCCAATTTCAATAACATACAGTCCAGGAATGTACATAGAATACATGATTACCATACAACAGAACACACATCAATTATAATCACTTTCAACACAAAATCACAATTCAAACAATCAATTTGTACAATTTACATATTATTAGAATCACGACACGCAGAACCTCAACTTTACACCGAAACAACCAACACAGCGAGAGGAACACATAGATATGAACCTAATGATTTGTCTACCCTTATACATACATTATTTATCCCTTAAGTGATCAAAGAACCCCACCCTTATCTTAGATGAAGATTCCTCGAAGCTCCTTAATGGAATTCTTTAAGCCCTAGCTCTGCTCCTCTCTTCTGTTCCTCTTTTCTCCAAACACGATCGTTCACAAATGATTTTTCCCCCTTTCCAATTTTCTTCTTTCCTACTATAACCCTTAGACCCCTAATATGGTTTTTCTTCCTTACCCTTACTAATCCTCATGAATAGTCCATTTTTCCCTCCTTATTCTTCTACTCCTACTATCCAATTTTTAAATAAATAAAATAATTAAACTGATTATTTTAAATCTAAATAATTCCAACTGAATTATTTAAATTAATAATTACCTAATTATTATTACCCATATAATATTATTCCAATAAATAATTACCAACTAATATTGATAATTCATTACTAACCACACCACTTATCTCTACACAATTGGTCACACACCCCTAATACCTTATTCTCTATAATTCTAAGGGATCTACCCCATACTAAGGCAATCCAAACGTAACCCAACACACATAAACACATACATACACACAACATCATAAACTTTAAACTACGAGAATAAATAAAATAAATCGGGGCGTTACATGACCCTTCTCCGTGTAATATTTCATCTTGAGATGAACTGTTGAAGGAACGACGATCAGCTCAGTGAGGGTTGGTCTCCCCAGAATACACTGGTACAACGAGGGGCAATCGATGACCAGGAATTGTGTTTTGATTATTTTGGAGGCATCCTCCTCCCCGAAGGTGACTGGGAATTCCACATATCCCCAAGGCCTGGCGGTAACCCATTAAATCCTTGCAGGTCTGATCCCACATACGGAGACAAATTTTTCTGATCGAGCTTCAGGGCGCGAAACAAACTGGTGTACATGACGTCCACTGAACTGCCCTAGTCGACCAGGATTCATCGGACATCGGTGTTAGTCAGTCTGCCCTGTCATACCCAAAATTTTGACCACCAAGATTTCCCATCATTTCATTACCACAATATGGATGTACTTTTATGCCTCATCAGTCTCCTCAAAGATGATTGAGCATTCACTACAATCAAGAAGTAGGGTTTTGAGCCCTCTCAGAGCACTTAGACAAAGGATCAATCGAGAAATGACATAATCTTCAACTTGTCTAACCTCTCAAACACCTATAAAGGATCAGGAGGACTCCCACATCAAGAATCAAGCACAAGGTTGCAGCATTCCAAGTGGATCAAGCCTCAAGATCGCCTGTGTCCCCAAATTAGGGTTTTGGTCGACTGAGGCCTCCAGATGAAAATTTCCATCTGGACATGAGCCAATGCCTCAATGTGTGGTCCTATAAGCTCAAAATGATCTTAAGAGCCCACCCACAATGGCAAAACCACCTTGAAGGTCCATCTATCAAAGAATCGTGAATTAGGGTTTTGACCTAATTAAACCCTTGGGTTAACTTGTGAAGTGAGGCATGGCTTGAAGCTCTAAAATGAACTTCAAAGACCTCAAATACATCATAATGACATGTTTACAAGATTTGATTGACTCAAATAGCTCAAATCATAAGCCACAAGATCTCAAAACCATCTGATCACAAATTTGGGTTTCTGATAGAAAAAGTCAAACCCTATCCTTAACTGTTGGCCTACCCTTGATCTCAAACCTTGGGGAGGGGTCCAAGACATTCCTAAATAGCCTTGGAGGCCATCCATAAAGTTTAATTGAACCCAAGGATTTATTTCACAAAAGGATCACAAAGTCAAAATTTCATCTGATGAAAAAGTCAACTGTACAAAAGTCCAAGTTTGACTTTTTGGATTTTTTGTCAACCAAGGTTCCTTAACCCTAAAACAATGTTAATATGTGATTTGAATCATCATTCATTAAGAAAAATCAAAGAAAGTAAGTTAACTTGCTAAAGGGTTAACCATAAAAAGACTTAGATTTTTTCTAAGTTACGGAACAAAGTGGCTAGGGTACCAACTTCCAATGACCATAACTTGAGATCCAAGCAACCATTTTGGGTGATCCAAAGTTGGATTTGTAGGTCTTGCTACACTCTACAAAAGCTTCAACTACATTAAGTTCCAATTCTTCATGGGTTTTTAGTTAGTAGTGGATCAAAGTGGTGAAAAAACCAAAATATGTCAAAAAACACTTAGTGAAAATTCTGCCTTGTAATTTCAGCATGAAACATCAAACTTCCAAGGCATTTTTCACATTGATCCAAGATGAATCAATGAAATATTCAAACTTCAATGTTTTAGTACATCATTCAAGCTTTTCAAAAAGTACAAGAAGTATCTCTAATTCATTTTGAGCTGAGAGATACATCCATGGGAAGTTAGCTCCAAATTCTGATTTTTCACTAAGTCAGAATTGTGCATTTGGTCGAATTTGCATATTAAGAGTCATCAAAGACATGTTTATCCATCTGCACACCTCATGGGGAGACCAAGGAGGAAAAAACACTAATCCATAAGCCTTCCAAGTCTTTGGAACTACATGTAGGTGTGTCATCCCTAAAAGCTAAAGATGCCTCAAGACTCCAATTTTGTTTTGAGACATTCAATGGATGCATAGAGCTGGCATATATCAGTCCATGATCAACCAAATGACTCAAGATAAGCTCATACAACAGAGGACCATAGGCCTGTGCTCTAATCTCAAGTCAAAGGCTAGAGGAGACTTGAGATTCCATTTGATCCACATTGGCCAAAGGCCTGCTGCAGTTGCCACACATTGTTGCTTGCAAAACAAACTTGACACACTATAAATAGGCCTTAATTGTGACCAGTTTGAGTACACAAAAGGTCCTAAACAGATGCCTTTCTCAAAATCACCACTTTCACTCCAAAAACACCTTCTCTTGCAAGTCACTATTGGGTTTTTCATTTGAGAGTGATTCCAACTAAACCAATGGTTCACACACCTCACATATAACATATAGAGGTGATCCAAACTCTTACATAACATCTGTAACACCTCACCAATTGCACAAGACTCATGACTTGCTGTAGAAGGAATCAGGTTGATCAATCCATAGGTTTTCCAATCAACCTCAGTACTCAAACACATCCATTGAGGTACAAGGAAGCTGTCCAAATAATTGAAACTCATCTGTAACACCTCCAAACTAGAATTCAATTCTCACTTGCAGAGGTAAAACTTGAACTCTCAAACTCAATGAATCATGCATCATAAACATGTTTTCTTGTTACCATTGTGTTTCTGGATGTTTGTAGATCATTTACCCTCAATCAATTGTTGTTTACAATTCGTGTATAGGATTTCATTGAGTTCATGCCAATTTTAGGGTTCTTCAAGTTTTATCAGATTATGTTTTGATTCACTTGATTTCAATAAAATTGGGTATTGTCATCGTGTTACTCATCTGAAAGCGCACGATTTTCATTTTTGAATCATGAGAATTGGTTGAGGAACGAGTAAGATAGGGTGCTTCTTGCACGAGCTCGAGGATGAAGATGGCCATGGTGCCATTCTTCAGAAATTCAACCAAGTTTGTTACATATTTATTGTTTGCCATATATTAAATGAATTGGCATTGCGCCCTAGTGGTTGATCAACTGGTTTGTGTGTATTGAGCGAGCAAGAGGTCTGGGGTTCGAATCTCCCTCGCCCCAAACCTCATTTTTATCACTTGTCCCATTTTATTTTATTTTTCATATTATTTTTAATGATTTGAAAAATTAATTTCTCTCTCAATTTTAATCATTTTTTATTGGTTCTTTTTCTGAAAAATCACAAAAATATTAAAATATTTTATTCTACAAAAAAATCAGATTTATATTATTTATTTAATATAGTTGGTATTTTTGTGAATAAATTCATTTTTATTGTTTTTAAACATTTTAAAATGAATTTTTATCTTGAAAATCAAAACCAAATGAGTTCTAAATCATCTTGTGATTAAAACCTCATTTTTCAAACCTTAACCAAAAATCACAAGTAGTTTATTTAAACTTATTTGGTATTTTTATCATTTTTATTGATTTTCTTTAAAGAATTACTTTTAAAAGAAAATGAAATTAGGGTTTCTTTGATTCTTGATCCTTATCAAATATTTCAAAACACTTTGGGCCTCTAATAGAGTGTAAGACCTAATCCCTTTCTTAACCAAAACTATTTTGGGCCTCAGACATTGTATAAGTCCCAACACATTTTCAAAAAACCTCGGCGCGATCGCCAGTTCAAAATCAAATCACTTGGGCCTCTCCTTGAGTTGTAAGCCCCATCACTTGTACAAAAATAATCTTTGGGCCTCTAATAGAGTATAAGACCCAACCCCCTTTGTACATAAATAATTTTGGGCCTCAGGTATTGTATAAGTCCCAGTACTGCTTACAAACAATAGTAAAATTACTGTTTTTCATCTGGGCCTCTCCTTGAGTATAAGCCCCAACAATCTTTTCAAAAACAACTTCTCTTTTGATTTAGGTTCAAATATACAGTTGTAATAAATACTTTCTTTAATTTCTTTGAACAACTAATAATACAGCATGGAAGCTTGCTCACCTGTAAGTTTTTACTATCTTTACTTTACATGCTTTCATATATATATATATATATATATATATATATATATATATATATATATATATATATATATAACTGTATTGTGGGAAGTTGCTCCCCTGTAAGTCCTTCTTTCATATCCTTTTAAATACTTGTCATATATCAACTGTATATATACTAATATATCTATTTAGAGTTTTCCCCAGCAACTAGGTCTAAGACTAGGTAAAGCCAGTTGGTCACTCTTTGATATTATCAAAACTAGATCCCCATAGGATTTCCAGATACAGTCTTGCCTTCTCTTGGGCTTAAACAATATGGAACAAAGAGAAAGGAAGTATTCTCGGTGAACCTTTTCTCAGACTGACACTATTAGAACTTGTCAAATAAATCCAGTTTCCCTAGAGAGGATTAATTCCCGGTGAAACTTCTCTTGAATTTCTTCAAACCCTAGAATTGTTCACTAAAGAAAAGATTATTCCCAGTGAAACTTTTCTTGAACTATTCTTAAGTTTGGACCCACAGGCTTCCTAAAAGCATCCCCGCCTCCTCTTGGGCTTTGTACAAGGACCCTCCGGCTTCTTAGAAGTTCTCATGCCTTCTCTTGGGCTTAATACAAGGACCTGACGACCTCTTAAAGGTATAAGACATAACTTAGTCATCCTTTGCTAGAGCAGTCTTTCCAGTGTCAAATCTCAGACCAATTGAGGGTTGATTCTCATCCCTTAAAACACCTGCCTCCTCTTGGGCATCAAAGAAAGATAAACTCTACCATACCAGTAGACTTAGACAGTCTAATCCCCTATCAAGATCTCAAATACATTCTCAAGCACCTTACAAACATAAAAGAAACCCTGGTTATTCTGGATCAACCTCCAACAGAGTTAAAACCCAGTCTCTCTCCTAAAAATCCCCAGCCAGGGTCAAAAGGCTATTAATAAACCCTTTATCAGAACCTCAAGGCATCTGATACCTTAAATCTTTTGTAACCTTCAGCAAGAGTTGATTCCCCGTTTGGACTTACCTCTGGATCTCAAAAATCCTCAGCAGAAGATAGCCTCCTCTTAGGCTTTGTATAAAGATTCCTTTCTTTGTTCTTTCCCAGCAAAGTTAGCCTCCTCTTAGGCTTGGTATAATGATCCTTCCGTTCCTCATCATAGTCAGCCTCCACTTGGGCTTTGTACAATGATTCTCCCCAGTGAAGCTAACCTTTTCAGACTCTCTTGTTAAGTCAATCACCTTTTCAGAGTCTCTTGTTGAGTCGGTCACATTTCGGCACTCTCTTGTTGAGTTAACCCTTTTAGCCTCAATCTTGGGCTTTGTACAAGACAGATAAACACTCTCTTGTTGAGTCAATCTTTTTCCAGCCTCCTCTTAGGCTTGGTATAAAGATTTCCCCTAGCATAAACTTTCAGCCTCCTCTTAGGCTTTGCATAATGATTTCTCTAGCTTGTTCAGCCACAATCCTGGGCTTTGTACATGACAGATAAAAGCACTCTCTTGTTGAGTCAAACCCATTCCAGCCTCAATCTTGGGCTTTGTACAAGACACCATATAAATCTCCTAAGCAGAGTCAATCCTCTTTCAGCCTCAATCTTGGGCTTTGTACAAGACAGATAATACTCTCCAGCAGAGTCAAAAATTTTTCAGCCTCAATCTTGGGCTTTGTACAAGACACCTAAAATATCCTCAGCTGAGTCAGTAAAGTCTCATTTTAGCCTCAAACTTGGGCTTTGTACAAGACAGATAAATATTTCTTTCCCACCGAGTCAGTCTTCTTTTCAGCCTCAACCTTGGGCTTTGTACAAGGCACATACAAACCCTCCCCAATGGAGTCAAAGTCCCTTTTAGCCTTAATCTTGGGCTTTGTACAAGCCAGGAAAAATATTTCCCCCAAAAAGTCAAACTTTTAGCCTCCTCTTAGGCTTTGTATAATAATATCCCCCAAAGAGTCAGTCTCTGTTTAGCCTCAATCTTGGGCTTTGTACAAGATATATATAAACGCTCTCTTGTTGAGTCAGCCTGCTATAGCCTCCTCTTAGGCTTTGTATAAGGACTTCCCCAGTGGAGTCAATCAACCTCTTAGCTTCAACCTTGGACTTTGATCAAGGTACACAAAAATCAACACCCCCTCAGAGGAAATCAAAAGCTCTCTATAGGAAGTCACTTCTCTGTTTATCACTTATCAAAACAGACATTCAAAACAAACCCTAATCCCCGATAACTGCTATAAAAGGCACACTTGTTGATTCAAATATCCAAGTTGTTGTCCATCTTTTATCCTGGTAAATCCTCTCTTTCATCTAATTGCTGTAAGCGGCAAGCCTCTGGATTATTTACATCCATGCCACTGTCCCTCTCTTAGAATGAGAAATTCCTAAGGAAAAATGACATTTCTCAACACCGAGTTAAAGTTTTCCTTTTTAGGACAAATCCCCTATAAAAGAAATTATGGCATTGCAGGATTCACATATCCCAGTTAAAGTAATTCTCCTTTATAAACAGTCACCCTACAATTGTGATAAACAGACGAGATGTCTCCCTTTAGAGATGACAAATCCTCTCTCAGTCAAACCTTTTTAGCTTTAATCTTGGCCTTTGAACAAGACACAAATACTCAACCTTTTAGCTTCAATCTTGGGCTTTGAACAAGACACCAAAATATCTTTTTTCCTCTCTTAGAATAGGAGGAACTACGATTGCTCTGATTTCCCTGTTTCTTTAAACGGGAATACGTAGGCATAAGATTACGAAATCTTAGCGAGCATACTAATCAAAAACTCTAGGTCCAGTACCTTCATATCAATCAAAACCTAGGTCCAGTACCTTACCAAAAACATCCGAAAAACCCGAACATCAACAAAAACTCACTCTCTCTCTCTCTCTCACATATTTCCCAAGAAACTTTCCCAACCCATTAACGGATAAACACCATCAAGTACAAAGTAGAACCTAAAGCTAACAACCTGTGGATAACCACATATAGGATGGGTAATTGACAACTCCCCATTGTATAACCTGACCCCGAACTCACCGAATCTTTTTAAGCATTTGTTCAGTTAAACATTCGTGTGCAAGGTTAGTTTTAGATAGCTTCTCTTTCCCTTCCAGCTTCACGGGATAAATAAGAAATCAGAAAGTAGCACCCCCTTCTCTTCATTGAGGAGAAAACCCAATTCCTACGATAAGGTGGTCGCGTCACCGACAAAAATCGCGCGCTACATGCCCCTGATGAGTAGAGGGATGTGTGAGTTAGGGGAACCTCCAGGAAGTTCTTCACGATAGAACATGATGGGCTGAGAACGTCCTCGGAACTTCTCGAGCGTGGACAGTCGGTCAGGGCTGCAATCGATCAGCTGATCGAACTTCCTTTTGACTAACCCTACAGTGAGCTCATTATACCCACCACAGGAGATGACCATTGCAGTGGGGAAGACCTCCAAGGAACTATGTGCGGCAAAATATGGAGGATCCTCGAGGTAGTCAGGGACGAAGAAGTACTCTAGCCGCGAGACAGACATGGCAACTTGCGGGGGAGGACTAGATGGCGAAGCATCTGATTCTATCTTCTTAGACTCAGATGTCTCTTGTCGGGAAGCTTCTCCCTTCTTCGTGTACTACTTCAAATGACCCTCCTTGATGAGGATCTCGATGGCATCCTTTAGATGAACTCAATCTTCGGTCACGTGGCCATGACTGCGATGAAAGCACTTTGCCCTTCGATGCTGTTGGTTTAGGGAAATGGACACCCCCTTGCTTAAACTCTGTGTTAATGCATTCGGATAGAATACGCTTGCGGGGAGCTGTCAGCAAGGTGTACTCTGTGAAGCGATCATCTCGTCGTCTCTCCTTCTCGCGTCGGGGAGCTTATGACTCGTCCTTTTTTATGCCCTGGAATACTTCTGGTCCCTTGAATCCCGGGCCTTGTAGGCAGCTTATTTTTCCTCGTATTGTATATAAGCTTGGGCCTTACGGAGAAGTTCAGACAGAGTATGAGGCGTTTTTATGCCCACTACTTTGCGGAACTCACTTTTTGGCCTCTGCCCCTTCTCGAGGAGGTATTTCTTCATGTGATCCATTGTGTGAACCTCTACAGCTTCCTTGTTGTATATCTCAATATAAGTATGCATGGGCTCATCCTTGCCCTGAATAATTCCTTCAAGAGTGGCTTCCGACTTGGGATGACGTCAGGAAGAAGTGAAATGCCGGGCGAACTGGTTTTTCAGGTCCTTCCACGAGGTGACCGAGCCCCGGGGATGATTTTTATACTAGGTCATGGCTCCCTTTCTGAGGGAGATGGGGAATAACCTGCATTTGATTTCCCCGCTCACGTTATGATAATGAAGCATGGCTTCAATGTTTTTTATGTGGTCGCCAGGATCCGTGGTGCCATCATAGAGAGCTAGAGGGGGAGGTTTCTCTAGCCCGCGAGGGATACGGGTGTCCATGATCTCTTGGGATAGAGGTCCATGGATGTCGTCCTCATCGTTCGTGCTCGATGACCTGCATGAGGAATGACTGCGCCCGTGACTTCTGCTGCGTTGAGGAGAGTGCCTTCGCTGATGATGATGCTTGCGATGTCTCTCTGAAGGCTTTGTCCTCTTGTGGGATGGAGAATGTCTGGACCTCCAAGAAGGGGTACGATGTTGTCTCCTCGTGACCTCTTGCTCAGGTTCTTCCAATTTCGATCGTCCCCTGACTCTGGAAATGCTTCGAGATTTGTCTCGTCGACGTTTTTGAGGGGGAGAATGAGGGCGCGGAGACGGACTGCGAGGCCTTTGTGAAGGAGGTCGCTCTTGAAGGGAATTCTCCAGTATGTGGATCTTCTCGCCCTACTGGAAGATCAAGTAGTTGGTTTTGTTAAGGGAGGCGATGAGAGCCGAAGTGCTGGGATCAGCATTTTGAGGAACATGTATGGGCTCAAAGACGTGACCGAAAGTCTGCATGCGGGGTTTCACGTTGTCAGAGGAAGGAGATACAGTCTTTTTATCCCTGTGGTCGGTCTCATAGACCGTAGATCCAGGGTTGTGGTGGTCGACGCTATCCAGGGTGACGGCGCCGGCAGAATCTTGATGGCCATCATCGTTACGGTGGGAGGCCATGATGATCGAGGTAATTTTAGGGAGAAAGCTTTCGTCTTTAGGTTAAAAAGATTGGGGATATTGGTTAAAAAATACGGGGAAACGATGTTTCCCACATACGGCACCACTGATCTGGGGTGATCAGAATGGATCTTCGTGGTCTTCCGTGTAGGGCAGCGATGATGATTGTAGGAGAGGATGGGGTGTACCTGCAAGGTACTCTGATGCCAAAGTAAGTTTGGGCTAGAGAAAACAAGTACATAGCGCTTAGGTATGAGTTAGAATGATTAGAATGAATATTGAATACCTGGCCCTCTCAAATGAGAGGGTATTTATATAAAACCCCCAGCGCGGGACCAAGGTCTCCCATGTGGCCGAAATATCTGGTCGGCCAATGGGAGACTGCTAAGTGGAAGGTCTAGCACGTGACCATATGACCTGGTCCAACTGTCCCCGTGAACTCTAGAGGGACAGTTGGTCGCGTGAAATGTCAAGCGCATGAGGAGGACGTCCCCAACGACTATATTCTCCTTAACGGCTATATCGTGCTCAACGGCTATATTGTGCCCAACAGCTAGATTGTCTGAATCTCGTTATTGGGCCTTGCTAAAAGCTAGACTGGGTTGGGTCTTGCCCTACTGTGGGCCATGTGCCTGTCCAGTCCAAAATAATTATCTTTTGGTGACCAATTTTAGTGGTCTCTAAATCAGTCACAAATTCAAATTTCTTTGTGAGATTTCATCAAACACCTTTCTTGCATTACATTTTTTTATATTTCAAATTATACATTAAAACGAATGAGGGTTGCTCGTCCCATCCTTAGTGGTGAAGAGTCGCCATTTAGAAATCCAAAAAATGCACCTCTTCATTTCAAAAATATATCTTTAAACACACCTATTCCACACCAAAACACGTTCTAAGTGAGACACCTATATTCTCCCAAAAATTAATCTAGAAATGTTTCTCGGAACTCACCCCTACAATGATTTTGTTAGTTTCACAACTAAATGACAAATATGGAAGTGCAGTTCTGAAATTATCAAACGAAAATTTTAATAAAACACCACCTTACATGTTTGCTTCACTCATGATGATACTACCATTTCTTCTTTAAATCCTACTGAAACCTCTTTCCATACTTTATCAAACTTTCTATTTCAGAATAACATTTCTCTATTTTTCACATCAAAAGAAGCAAAAGGTGAGTTCGACTCCTTATCAGATGCTTGAGACTTAGTCTATTTTTGAGTTTAAGGTTTAGATAACCTAGAAATCTATCAATCTGGTTTGGAAGAATCTTAGGAACAGATTCACAAGATTATGATGATTTGGCAGAAGAAGAAATGAGATAAATTCTCAGGCTAAGAACAAGTAGCTAATCATTTTGACACTATGATCTAAGTTTCGATAGACGAAACCTTCAACAAAACAGTTAGGAGATTTAAAAGACAGTTTGAAACAATAATAGCAGTTCAAAGCAGTTCAAATGTCGAAGACACGTGGAAGCAATGTATAAGCTTGAGGCTCGCGTAAGGGAGTGCGTATCGAATTATGCAAAGATAATCGTTATCGACAATTAATATTGTAATAATATATAAGACTAGTTTAATCATGTAAACAGGGGACACGAAATTCATTAAGTATTCTTTTTTAACTTAAGTATCCAAGTCATAGAGAGAAAAAAGATTGTGAGAAGATGTATGAATATGAGTCATTTCTTTTAATTCTTTAAATTCGAAGCATTCATCTTTTATATTATTTATTTAAATCATATTTTCAAAGCAATTTTGCATTGTTTTAATTAGAGTTTACATTTAAATTCTTGACATTTGAACATCAATATTCAAAGCAGAAACATATTTTTCTCAGATCTTTTGCACAAATATGTCCTAGAATTTTTTCGAGTTTAATCATGTATGTGAACAAAAACTTGTGATTTGATTTACCAAAACTAGCGGTAAACACGATGTCGTTTATTTTACCAAATGGGTGTAGGCCTAAGCATGGACGAAGATAGTCGAGAATAAGGTACATCATTTTCATCGGAAAAACATTACTTGCAGGTTTGGGTTACCAAAGATTATAGCCTTTGACAATGGTACACAGTCACCAGCTTTTTCATGGTTGTTTTTTTGTAAAAATCTAGGAACCCAGACAAATTTTATCTCGGTTGAGCACCCCTAAGAGACAAGTCAAGCGAAGTCGGCCAACAAGATCATACTCACCGGTATGAGAGAAAAACTTAGCGAAGCCCAGGGACTTTGGGCTAAGTAACTTATTAAGGTAACTTATATTCCAGAAAATAATAAATAGAAATATTCCTCTACTCTATAACATGAATACAATGGATATCACTAAGTGTTACATGTACAATGGTCTTGTCACTTGACCACTCACTCACCGGCCATGGAAACCCTCTTCTGAATTGTTTATGGTTTAAATGCAATAGTCCCAATTGAGATTAACACACCTACTTGGAGATGAGAGCACTTTAATGAAGAGGACAATCAAGCCGAACTCATAAGTTTAGTTAACTTGATAGAAGAAGTTAGAGAAATGGATCAAATTCATGAATTTGTGGTAAAGCAAAGAGCGACAAAGAGGTAGAACACCAAGGTGAAACCAAGAAAGATAAAAGAGGGATACTTGGTGCTAAAACAAGAAGCGACCCCCAGCCAGAAAAGAAATCTATATACCAATTGGGAAGAATCCTACCAAATACGTCATAAATTATCCCGAGGAGCATACAAGCTTGAAAATCTGGGGAGGAAAAAGAGATTTCGAGAATTTCGAACATTATAAATCTAAGAGATTGCTATAGTTGAAATAAAGCCTTAGGGGTTGACTGATATGTAATCATGAAATACTACAAATAAAATATCATATTGAGGTAACACTCTTTTCCCATGTAAGAGCATGGGTTTTAAACAAGGCAACCTTGATATTTTTAATAAGTTGTATGCCTTTATTTAGGAACAAAGTTTGGCTATAACTTATGACTTATAAGAAAGCATTAAGCAGGAGTCCAAATGATTCTCCTTGCATTTATTTAAGACTCCTAAGGGAGCACAAAACATGAATCCATCAGACTCTCTTTGAATTTATTTAAGACTCATAAAGGAGCACCAAATAGGAGTCCACCAGAAACTTGTTGCATTTATTTAAAACTCCTAAGGGAACACCAAGAAGGAACCCACTAAAATCTCTTTGCATTTATTTAAGACTTCTAAGGGAGCACTAAGTAGGAACCCATTGAGTTCTCCTCGCACTTATTCAAAACTCCTAAGGAAGCATCACACAAGAACCCAACAAAATTTCCTCATACTTATTTAAAACTCCTAAGAAAGCGCTAAACAGGAACCCACCGAGCTCTCTGTCGTACCTCGAAAAATACGATCCTCGCGATGGACGCGGAAAAAACTGTTCAAAACAGAGTCGCCACCGAACTTTATTCATCCCAAAAGAGGGAAAGGAAAATATCGAGAAAATCTTTGAAGGGAGATAAGAACATGGTCATCGCAACCAAATTCGGGTTCGGGAGTCGATTACGCAAAGGGAAGGTGTTAGCACCCTCTACGTCCGTTGTACTCAATGGGAACCTCTTGATTCGATTCGTGAGAAAGATTAGCTTGGTTTGTTTGTTTTCTTCTAAGGTAGATATTGTTTTCTAAGGGGAAAATGGGTGGTTTTTTATTAGTGTGCTCGGCAAGGATTAAAACCCTTGTGCCTACGTATTCCCTCGTGCAATGGGAAAGTCAGAGCATTCGTAGTTCTTGGGACTACGGTTGTTTGGTTTGTGTTTTTTATAGGCGCCAATTGTCCACACTCGAGTAAGAGAACTCGCACCCAAACAATTGAGGAGAAAGGTCAAAGACTTGGCCCCCCTCACATCACCTTTTAGAAAGTTGTTTGAATATATGATTAAGTATATTAAAGAGTTTGATTAAGAAAAGAGGATTTGATTTGTATGTGTTTTAGGGCTTCGATCGCACGGGGGCGAGAAGAGGAGAGTTTTTGATGTTTTAGAGGTGATAATTGTTCACACACGAGTAAGAGAACTCGCACCCAAACAATTGAGGAGAAGGGCCAAAGACTCGACCACCCTCACTTCACCTTTTATGAGAAATGTTTAAATAAAGGATTAATGTCTTGATGATTGATTAGAAAAAAGGTTTGAGTATTGTCGAGTTTCGCGTGTTTTAGAGGCGTCAATTGTCCACACACGAGTAAGAGAACTCGCACCCGAACAATTAAAGAGAAAGACCAAAGACTTGATCCCCCTCCTTTTCACCTTTTAAAGTGTATTTAAATAAAGATTAAGTGCTTTAATAATTGATAAGGAAGAAGAAATTTGAGTGTTGTCGGATTACAAGTGTTTTAAAGGCGTCAATTGTCCACACACGAGTAAGAGAACTCGCACCCAAACAATTGAGGAGAAAGACCAAAGACTTGATCCCCCTCTTTTTCACCTTTTAAGAAATGATATTTAGTATAATTAAATGTATTAATTTAATTTAAGAAAAATACTCGACGTTGGATCGAGGTTTGGATTTGCGTGCGAAATGGTTTGAGAACTAATGGAAATGAGGTCCTATGGTTTAAGGTAAGGTCGATTGCGAGGCAAAAGCGCTCGACTTACAAGAGGTAAAGGGAGTTGATATGTGGATCAAGTGAATGCTTGGATGAATTGGTTAATTGAATTTGTTTTGAAAAATGCTTGACGTTGGATCAAGCTTGTTTATTCTTTTGAAAAATGTTGATTTTAATCTTATGGGAGAGGGATACAATTACTCAAGTGGGAATAATCGAGCCATGATTAAAGCGAGCCAATCACATACATGCATACAAACCAAAGTGAAATGTGCAACAATTATCGTTGTATAAAGCCCAAGAGGAGGCATTGTGAGGTCGATTGCGATCGTGAAAACGATCGACTTACAAGGTATTAAAAGGGCTTGACATTAAGTCAAGATATTAGTTTGAAAAGATTTTTGGTTTGGACAAGCATAATATGAATAGCATAAACATAATCAAGGCATGAAATAAATCCACAAGAGAAAATTATACACCTCACATAAAGATCATAAATAAAATGGGGGAAGAAATAATCAAGCATGTTAGCCCTATTAGTTAACCTAATCCTAAAGTTAGTCTAAAGAGAAATTCTATACTTACAAAATGATTATGTTTTTAGATTTTTTAGACAAAAAAAAGGAAGTTCTAACAATTAATTAAATTAAACTAAAATATTTAACAAAATTAACCATTAAAGTTAATTAGTATTAAATAAAGTGGCTTAATAAAACTAATTAGAAGTTGATTAATGAAAAAGGTTTTAGAAATTAATTAGAAAAGTATTTTTTAGTCTTTCTTAATTAGAGAAAGGTGGACACATAAATATATAAATTTGAAAAAAAGAAATAAAATAAATTGGATTAAACACAACTAGATAAATTAAATAAAACATTAATTAAGAAAATAATCATTAAATATTTTTGTGTTTTTAGCATATTAAACAAAAATAAAAAAGAAAAAAAAGAACTAAAAAAAAGAAAATGGGCCAGACCAGTTAGTAAAACAGGGGGGCGTTTAGCAATAGTCCCCAGGCCTAAAGCAAACTGAGCCCAACGTTGGGGGAGTCCACGGTGGACTCTAGGTCAACTGTTGACCTCCCTAATGAATCTGGGGCGTCTGATACGGATGAGTCAAAGCTGACTCTGATCAAAGGGTGGAGAAAGCGCCTATGCATGGTAAGATGGTCCGTTACATACACCTGACCACAGGAACCCACTAGGACCGGTGACACTTGTCACCGATGGAGGGCCTAATGTAACAGCTCACCAAAATAACAAAAAAAAGGAACGGTGGACTAATACTCATTTGCACTTCGTATTCTCTCTCTTCACTTACCTCTCTCTCTGAACATGCTCTCTCTCTTCGTAAAAACTCTCGCCGGAAACCTAATCTTCGCCGGAGAAGGAGGTGGTTGGCAGCGGCGCCGCCCCTTCTCTCCGGCCAAACACCACGAAATAAACCTAAACCCACTTAAAACGAACCCCTGAGTCCAAATCTGGCCTTAATTTTCCCTAAAACACCCTATAAACCCCAAAATCGACCACCACAGAAAACCCTAGATCTACCTAAACGCGAAGAAAACAAGCAATAACAAAAGGGATTCGAGTCAGAAGCACCAAGCAAGCAAGGGTATCACATCAAAATGAGCTAAGAAGAAGTGTTTTTACCATATCGGAGCAAGTCCGAGTTTCGTCTCCACCGAAGGTCAGATTCTATACTCTTCGCTCTTGCTCCTTCTTCTACTTGTATTTTTCTTCTCTTTCTGTAATTCCTCATAACGTTGTTGAGTGTTGTTGCTTTGTATGATTCAAAGGTTGTTTTTGATGTGTGGCGAAGGTTGAAGGTGATGCCGCGTTGTTCTCGGAGTCGTTGAAGACGCGTCCTGTCGTCGAAGTAATTGCAAGTTGTGTCTGCTATGGAGTGAAAACAGATTTGGTTGTGAGATTTACGAAGCGGTTGTGCGTATGGATGGAACAAAAAGTGGCAACGGGGAAGGCAACACTGCAAGTTGTTGTTGTTTATCCGATTGAGAGGTTTTGTTAATGTTGTTGCTTGCTGTTTAAGTTGGCTTTTCAGTGAGATTGAGTGGTTGTTATGGAGGATTGATGCAGGTGGAGTATGTCGTTATGGTGAGGTTAACACGGTGACAAAGGTTTGTTCAAGGATTGCAGGGAGTTAGTGGTGATTATTGCAGTTACAAAGGTGATGGTGAGATGGTAGTTTGTTGATGAAAAATGGTGTTGCGATGTTCTTTGAAGGTGACCTTGGTGTTGCGGTCATTGTTGTCACGGCTGGTTTGCAGAGGAGGGAGTTAAATGGAAGTTTGAAGTTGTGTTCATGGTGAGATACAGTGGAGTTGCAGTTTGGCACAGAAGGAATTTGTGGAAGAAGAGTTTATGGAGTATGATGATGTGGGTAAAATGAATCCAAGGCGTTACCCTCGTTTTTCATTGAAGAAGAGGGTTTTAAGAAGAGATTCATGAAATTTGAAGTCCTTTCAAAGTATTTCCCCCCCCCCCCCTTTCAAACAGGCTTGTTCTCTCTTTTATTTATATATTTTTTTCTCTCCCCTTCCTTCTGTTCCCATCCTCCTCTTTTAAAATCAAATTCCAAACTTATTTGCTAAGTTTACCAGTACATGATATTGTCTTATTGTGATGATATATCATTTTCAAGTGCGGCAGAATTGTTGGTCGCGGGAGGTCGTATGCAGGTCGTAGCAGCAGTAACAGAACTTTGAAGTGGGTTTTGTGCTGGTACATTTTTTGCCAGTTTTGTTTTTTGCAGAATTGGTATAACAGTAGGCAGGTCATAGCATGTGACTCAAATTTGATGAATTGAAATGGCAAGTCGTGTTGTTGTAGCCTTGAGTTCAAATTTTTCCTTCCATTTTTTATTGTAATAAAGTGAATGATGTTTTTTATTAATAACTTTTTGTGATGGAATTGGCTTTGTGTATGGGTTTATGAAACATGGTCTTTTTTGTAATGAGAATTTAGAAGAAGAATTTAAAATGGATATTGGATGGATAATTGTGAAGTTGATGATGAAGAATGGTTTAAAAATGGATTTGAAAAGAATGGATATGGATAAAATTGATTTTAAAAAAAATGGATATCAAAGGAAATGATTATTGACTTTAAGTGGAAATTGAAATTGAATTGGATAAATGGAATTAAATGGATTTAGTAAATAGAATGGTTTTCGAATTGAAACATGACTCGAATCCCCAGAAATCTCCCAATGCACCATTTGAATCACATCTTGAATAAACTTGAATGAACTCATAACCCAATATCATGCAAGGTGCCTAGGCGAGAACACAAAACTTGGCCATGAATGAAGCTTGTCTGATCATGAACCTGTAATGACACGTGGATCCTCTTTTCATTTCCACCTCTTGAAGATTCCATATCCAAAAATCCACTTGAAACCAACTTCAAACATCTTTGAATTCTTCATATTTTCTTGAACCACACTTGAACTGGCCAATTGATGATTCTTTTGAATGCGAGAATCAAAATGGAATATATCCTTGAGAAGTGACCAAAAAAGAATCAACCTTGAACTGCGGCCATGAATAAATGGTGTGCCTGAACTTGCGCAAAGCCCTGATTGGAACCTTAAACACAAATCACTTGAATTATGCATACCCTTCCCTTTATCATGAAACAAACCCTTGTTTATCTAAGGACTAGGTCAAACCAAATGCATTTCAATCAATACTGCATACACTACTGATCTGACAGCCCTGCCTGAAACCCAATTCCTCCTTGTAACAACATATTTTTTTGATTTTATGAATAAAAGTTAGTAGATGGGATGTACAGATGGAGATTATACAAGGTAGGACAAATTTGGGGTATGACAGATGCCCCTATCTAATTGGATTGAACCTAGAAAATGAACTGATGTAGGGCATTTTTTAAGGTAGAAGTCAATTAGATATAAGAAGACCCCAAAATTTGTCTGACAAGAGGTAAAGTGCTATAGGGTAAGCTGACAGAATGAGGTAGCGGTGTACAAAAATGAACAGGATAACTTGAGATTCTTTGGGTGGTCGAAGCAGTCCCTTATCCATTAAGGTTCTTCGATGATACCAAAGCAGTATCTCTGAAAGCAGAAGATTCTCTGGGCCGTCGAAGCAGTCCCTAGTCCATTAAGGTTCTTCGCTGATATCAAAGCAGTATCTCTGAAGGCAGACGATTCTCTGGGTCGTCGAAGCAGTCCCTTATCCACTAAGGTTCCTCGATGATACCAAAGCAGTATCTCTGAACAAATTTGCTAGGAGAATATTTGAGCAAGATTCCTGTCGGAGGAAATGTGCTGGCTCTGCAGGGGAAAGCTCACAAGAAACTTTCTAGGATATCCTTTGCTTGGTGAGTAAGAATAGCAACAGCTGCTGGGGATTGTCAATATCAACTGCCTGGCTGAAGAATGGCTTACTGGGGAATAGAATTCCATGAGCACGTGTGGGGTACCAACTCTTTTCAGAGGAATACTGCCGAATTCGAAGGAGGACTGGCTAAGATGCTTGCGAATCGATCCTGGATCCTGTTATGTTATGTTGATGGGGATGGGTATGCCATGCATTACATGATGCACCGAAACACATACTAAGATGCAACTGCTAAGGAATCTAATGCACGTATGAATGCACAAGATATGATAGTGCTTGATATGATTATGTAATGTTAGGCTTACATGTTATGCACATGACGATGCAAATGATCAGGCGCACTGGGGATAAGTTTCCTTGTCGAGGGTATCACCAGGGATTGGATTTGGGAATCGCCAAGTGAAATTGGGCTTTAGGTTATGCGCCAAATAAAATTGGACTTTGGGTCATGAAAATGCCAACAAGGTGGAATTTTGGGTCGCCAAGCTAAGTTGGACTTTTGGGTTGATTTGAAGGTGCCAACGAGTGTGGACTTTTAAGTAGTTGCCAATAAAGGATTGGGCTTTGGGTATGCGCCAAATGAAGTTGAACTTTGGGTCAAACTTCCAGACTAAAACTGGATTGGAGGATAGATTACCAGACGAGACCTGGTGTTTAAACTTTTGTTTGTCAGACGAGAACTGACTTTTAGATAGCCTACCAAATGAGAATTGGTGAGAAAAGGGTACTCGCCAGACGAGAACTGGGCCTTAAAATAATTTTCCAGACGAGAACTGGACCTTGAATTGGTTTGCCAAACGAGAACTGGACCTTGAATTGGTTTTCCAGACGAGAACTGGGCCTTTAAAATGGATTGCCAGACGAGAACTGGACCTTAAGATGATTTTCCAGACGAGAACTGGGCCTTAAAGTGATTCGCCAGACGAGAACTGGACCTTGAATTGGTTTGCCAGACGGGAACTGGACCTTAAACTAATTTGCCAAACGAGAACTGGGCCTTAAATTGCCAAGCTAAGTTGGATTTTCGGGTTGCCAAGCTAAGTTGGACTTTAGTGTCAAGTCTTGCGATATCAAGCTTTGAGATGTCAAATCTTGTTGGAAGGTTAGGCTTGAGGTATGATACACATGTCTATGCAATGAGCGAAGCGACATGACTAGTGCATATGAGTGATTTATGCAATGATATAAAGGTTTCCAAAGATGCCCCAGCAAAGGATGGTGGATGGATAGGTTCCTATGCAGCAAGGTTTCTTGTCAGAAGGAAGGCAAAAGGTTATTTGTGGGGTGATAGCACGATTCCCCGACACTCATCTTGAACTTGAAGGTCACTTGACGGAGTTCGCTTGAGCAGATTGAAAGCAACGGAGAGATTTGCCCCTGTGTAGCTCATCTTGCCCCAGTCTGGGTCTATGAAGAATTTCTCCTTGACAGGAAATTGGAAACAACTGTACCATGAGATGATCTCGAGATGGCTTGCCCCAGAATTCCAAATCATGAAAGGCTTCGTCTTTGAAAGGAAGTTGGAAGCAGTTGTACCATGATATGAACTCGAGATGGCTTGCCCCAGCATTCCAAGTCATGAAAGGATTTGTCCTTGAAAGGAAGTTGGAAACAGTTGTACCATGAGATGAACTCGAGATGGCTTGCCCCATAATTTCCAAGTCATGAAAGGATTCTTCCTTCATTGAATGACTCTTGAAGTACTTGGCTTCAAAGTACTCTTGAGGTAGCTTGCCTCAGAATGAGCGTTGGAGCGACTTAACTTGTGTTGATTGAACATTGGAGGGGGTTTCCTTTAATCAAAAGAACCTCTGGGTGGCCTGCCCCTGGTTGGTAGAGTCTTGGGATGATTCACCATGTTCAACCTATTCTTGAATGATTTTCCCCATTATCAACTAATGCTTCGGGGACTTGCTTTAAACTGACTGATTCGATAATCATTGGATGTCAATGCCCCTGTTCCAAAGAGTTATGAGGTGTTGTTAGTTCAGATCAACTTTGTTGAATGATATAGCTCTCTTTGATTGCTCCTTGTTGGAACTTCCTTGATGTCAAACACTGACTTGCAGTCAAAATTGTTCGTTCACAAATGGTAATTTTAATGCGATGCTCATGCAAGTTTTGAAAAATCAATCTTGATGTGACAATGTTGATTTAGCTGATGTACGAAAGATATAGCAAGAATATGACACCAAAACAAGTGATTAGCAAATTTGTAGGAGTCAGTTTACGTAACCTTGCTGTAGTATGTTTTCAGAATAAACCCCGCCTCAATTAGGTCTTTTAAGGGTTATAACGTCGTCGGGTTCACAGTTATAGAAACAAAGGATATAAGGCTCAAATTCTGTTTTGTACCCACCCCTTCTTCGTGATGATCTTTAGTCCTACGTTAAGTTAAATTGATATACACATTCATCTCGGTAGTGAAGAGAGTTCGACAGTGTAAGAGTGAAGATGAGGATTCAAGATTTCCTTGAAATGGCAGTCACATTATTTTGCTTTTGTTAGGGATGTCAGTGACCCTCTTTTGCTTTTGACTTTTATTTTGATCCCTAACTTTTGCCTGAACTAATTTTGTTATTTCAAGTCCATCGGGATTGCCTTGATTTTGGCCTAAGTCTCCTTTTGAGGTGTTCGACTTAGCAGGCTCTTATTTTTTTGACTTTGTCAGAGGATTGTGACTGCCAAGTCATGGGTAATTGATGAACAACCATCATGTTTTTGGATTTTGCTTTTGTGAACTGAGTGTGTAATCAGGTTAACTGAACACTACCCTGCCCCAGGTTGAGTGTAAGGGTTTGAATATCCGAAGGAAACTACTACTTCTAGGCTCGAAGTGGTTTACTAGGGATTAACACCTTGTCTCTCCAGTGTTTGGGGATTTGAAACAATGCTTGTACATCCTTGGCAGGATTCCATCCGAAAGCATACCATCAGCAATTATGGGTATTTCATTTTCGTCATCCTCCCTCCAATCTTTGCTAAAATGACAATTTGGTAAAGAAAGTGGACAAAAATTAAATGGAAGAATTTTGTTGTTATTGTTTTGTATTTTTATTTTTTTTATATATAAGTGAAAAAAAATGAGCGAATGCGACATGATTAATTCAGAAAATGCATGATCGCATCATCAATATTACCATTCAAAACAACAATATTAAAAAACAAGTAGCATTTAACATAAGGAAATTACAAATGCAAATGATAAAAATGTCCAAGGATTGCCAGCTCTGAGGATGTTTTCCCGTTTGAACCATTAGCTTTAGGGGATGCCTCCTGAAGTCTTGGAACTCATTTGGGCGAGAAACTGACGTGTACAATCAAGCTTCCTTTAGGAAATGATAAGTGCCTTTTGTCAATCAACTGTTGCACCTTGGCTTGAAAAGCTTTGCAATCCTCAGTTGAATGCCCCATGGATCTAGCATGATATCCACAATGCGCATTGGGATCGTATCCAGGCGGGTATGGTTTTGGCAATTGCTTGATAGACTTGGGCTCCACCAATGAATTTCGGACCAGATGCGGCAAGAGTTGACTGTACGACATAGGAACTAGGTGAAGAGGAGCAGTCCTTCTTTCCAAGTTGTTTCGAGGCCTATGCTGATTCTGATGATGATTCTGATATCCTCGACCACGGGCTCGCTGATTTGCACGAGGAGAAATCATGGGTTTCTGGTATGACGCCCTAGGGTTGACAGGTTGCCCATAAGGATGATATGGCGCTGACAATGATAACTGCCTAGAAGATGAAGGACCATAAAGTTTTGCTGGTGCACCCTGAGAATACTCAACATTTGCTAGGAGTGCATCAATTTCATTATCCTCTTCCTCTTGGGGGTTGCTGAAGGATTCAGTCTCACCGGCTTGATTACTCGATATGTCTTGGACTTGTTTAACTTTAAGGTAACTCTCGATACGTTCTCCTACTATTATAAGGTCAGAGAAGCTTGAGAATGAACTGCTAACCATTCTTTCAAGATAGGTGGCATGCATACTATCCAAGAACATGTCAATCAATTCTTTGTCCAAGAGTGGTGGTTGTACCCTAGCTGCCAACTCTCTCCACTGTTGTGCATAGTCCTTAATGGATTCACTGCTCCTCTGAGATAGGCTTTGCAACAGTGTGTGACTGGGAGCCATGTCTAAATTGTACTCATATTGCTTTAGGAAAGCATTGGACAAGTATTTCCATGATTGGATACAGCTTCTTTCTAAATCCATGTACCAATTCAAAGACGCACCACTTAAACTATCTTGAAAACAGTAAATCATCAACTTGTCGTCGCGGACATGAGAAGTCACCTTTCGGCAGAACATCACTAAATGACGCTTCGGGCAACTGAGACCACCGTACTTCTCGAAGTTGGGTACTTTGAATTTTGGAGGAATTACCAAGTCTGGCACTAGGCACATATCAACAGCATCGAGCCCGGAAGTATCGTGTGCTTTCATAGCTTGAACTTTCTCTTCGAGGGCACAAAACCTTTTCTCCATGGAATTAGTCAGCGACATCATCTAAGACTAAACATGGATGTTCACTTGTGAAGGATGATCACCAGGTAGACAATCATACAACGGGTTAGTCGATACAGCAAAACCTGAAGGAGGGTCAAAATCCCTCATCCCAACATGTTGAAAGCTATCCTCTGACGTAGCCATCACAACTTTCAAATTGTCTATGCTCCTCTTATCTCCGCTTGAACTTGCTTTAAATGTTTTGCGGTCCCCAGGTTCAGTATGAGCGTTGGGAAATCAGCTGGCAGGAAATGGACAGAGGATCGGATGAGTTTGTTGGAAAATGATATGCTAATGTCATGAGTATGCAATGCAAGGTTCCAGGATCAAAACAACATCTGATTCTGAGGAAGGAGTTAGACACAAGATATCTCTGATTACAGGGCCCCCCACAAGTAGGTTATAAACGGGTAGGTACCTATAGTTATGGATATCTTTCAAAGACATTATAGCCATGATGAAGGAACATCAGTCAATAATATCCTTGAAAGGATCTCGTCTAGGTGAGGTCTTCATTTCTTCCCCACGAGAAAGACTCCTCGGAGGCGTCCACTACACAACCATCGACACACGGGTTCTAAGTAGGGTTCTCAGAATCCTAGATCGAGGTCAAAAATATTACTGTCAGGAAGTAATACGTTCGAGGGATCTCATCTGATTGTGGCGTTCGCATTAACCCACAAAGAGTTAACACTACCAACCACCATGGATAAATGGGTTAATGGTTCTTGGGATCAACGATTCAGGCTCGAAAACATTATCATCGTGACGAAGTAACATCAAAACGATAACATTTCCAAGGGAATCTACTCCAAGCGAGGTCTTTGCTTTGGCTCACGCGGAAGAGACCATGCAAGCCTCCACTACACAAAAACCATCCTAATCCTAGGGTTATACTCGGACTCGGGTATAGAGCCATCTCACAGAGCACCAATGATCAGAGAACCCCCACAGTGTCATAAGAGATAATAATAGGATATAATAAAAATAAGCAAGCAAGTAGATAACAGATAATCAGACAAGCAAGCAAACAAGCAAGAGAAGATAAACAAACAAGCGGATCTAACACTCACGAATCGAGTCAAGTTAGGCTTGACTCTCTCTAGCATAGGGCAATTGACTATCCCCAACAGAGTCGCCATCTGTCGTACCTCAAAAAATACGATCCTCGCGATGGACGCGGAAAAAACTATTCGAAACAGAGTTGCCGCCGAACTTTATTCATCCCAAAAGAGGGAAAGGAAAATATCAAGAAAACCTTTGAAGGGAGATAAGAACATGGTCATCGCAACCAAATTCGGGTTCGGGAGTCGATTACGCAAAGGGAATGTGTTAGCACCCTCTACGTCCGTTGTACTCAATGGGAACCTCTTGATTCGACTCGTGAGAAAGGTTAGCTTGGTTTGTTTGTTTTCTTCTAAGGTGGATATTTTTTCTAAGGGGAAAATGGGTGGTTTTTTATTAGTGTGCTCGGCAAGGATTAAAACCCTTGTGCCTACGTATTCCCTCGTGCAATGGGAAAGTCAGAGCATTCATAGTTCGTGGGACTACGGTTGTTTGGTTTGTGTTTTTTATAGGCGCCAATTGTCCACACTCGAGTAAGAGAACTCGCACCCAAACAATTGAGGAGAAAGGTCAAAGACTTGGCCCCCCTCACATCACCTTTTAGAAAGTTGTTTGAATATATGATTAAGTATATTAAAGAGTTTGATTAAGAAAAGAGGATTTGATTTGTATGTGTTTTAGGGCTTCGATCGCACGGGGGCGAGAAGAGGAGAGTTTTTGATGTTTTAGAGGTGACAATTGTTCACACACGAGTAAGAGAACTCGCACCCAAACAATTGAGGAGAAGGGCCAAAGACTCGACCACCCTCACTTCACCTTTTATGAGAAATGTTTAAATAAAGGATTAATGTCTTGATGATTGATTAGAGAAAAGGTTTGAGTATTGTCGAGTTTCGCGTGTTTTAGAGGCGTCAATTGTCCACACACGAGTAAGAGAACTCGCACCCGAACAATTAAAGAGAAAGACCAAAGACTTGATCCCCCTCCTTTTCACCTTTTAAAGTGTATTTAAATAGAGATTAAGTGCTTTAATAATTGATAAGGAAGAAGAAATTTGAGTGTTGTCGGATTACAAGTGTTTTAAAGGCGTCAATTGTCCACACACGAGTAAGAGAACTCGCACCCAAACAATTGAGGAGAAAGACCAAAGACTTGATCCCCCTCTTTTTCACCTTTTAAGAAATGATATTTAGTATAATTAAATGTATTAATTTAATTTAAGAAAAATACTCGACGTTGGATCGAGGTTTGGATTTGCGTGCGAAATGGTTTGAGAACTAATGGAAATGAGGTCCTATGGTTTAAGGTAAGGTCGATTGCGAGGCAAAAGCGCTCGACTTACAAGAGGTAAAGGGACTTGATATGTGGATCAAGTGAATGCTTGGATGAATTGGTTAATTGAATTTGTTTTGAAAAATGCTTGACGTTGGATCAAGCTTGTTTATTCTTTTGAAAAATGTTGATTTTAATCTTATGGGAGAGGGATACAATTACTCAAGTGGGAATAATCGAGCCATGATTAAAGCGAGCCAATCACATACACGCATACAAACCAAAGTGAAATGTGCAACAATTATCGTTGTATAAAGCCCAAGAGGAGGCATTGTGAGGTCGATTGCGATCGTGAAAATGATCGACTTACAAGGTATTAAAAGGGCTTGACATTAAGTCAAGATATTAGTTTGAAAATATTTTTGGTTTGGACAAGCATAATATGAATAGCATAAACATAATCAAGGCATGAAATAAATCCACAAGAGAAAATTATACACCTCACATAAAGATCATAAATAAAATGGGGGAAGAAATAATCAAGCATGTTAGTCCTATTAGTTAACCTAATCCTAAAGTTAGTCTAAAGAGAAATTCTAAACTTACAAAATGATTATGTTTTTAGATTTTTTAGACAAAAAAAAGGAAGTTCTAACAATTAATTAAATTAAACTAAAATATTTAACAAAATTAACCATTAAAGTTAATTAGTATTAAATAAAGTGGCTTAATAAAACTAATTAGAAGTTGATTAATGAAAAAGGTTTTAGAAATTAATTAGAAAAGTATTTTTTAGTCTTTCTTAATTAGAGAAAGGTGGACACATAAATATATAAATTTGAAAAAAAGAAATAAAATAAATTGGATTAAACACAACTAGATAAATTAAATAAAACATTAATTAAGAAAATAATCATTAAATATTTTTGTGTTTTTAGCATATTAAACAAAATAAAAAAGAAAAAAAAGAACTAAAAAAAAGAAAATCGGCCAGACCAGTTAGTAAAACAGGGGGGCGTTTAGCAATAGTCCCCAGGCCTAAAGCAAACTGAGCCCAACGTTAGGGGAGTCCACGGTGGACTCTAGGTCAACTATTGACCTCCCTAATGAATCTGGGGCGTCTGATACGGATGAGTCAAAGCTGACTCTGATCAAAGGGTGGAGAAAGCGCCTATGCATGGTAAGATGGTCCATTACACACACCTGACCACAGGAACCCACTAGGACCGGTGACACTTGTCACCGATGGAGGGCCTAATGTAACAGCTCACCAAAACAACAAAAAAAAGGAACGGTGGACTAATACTCATTTGCACTTCGTATTCTCTCTCTTCTCTTACCTCTCTCTCTGAACATGCTATCTCTCTCTTCGTAAAAACTCTCGCCAGAAACCTAAGCTTCGCCGGAGAAGGAGGTGGCCGCCGCCCCTCCTCTCCGGCCAAACACAACGAAATAAACCTAAACCCACTTAAAACGAACTCCTGAATCCAAATCTGGCCTTAATTTTCCCTAAAACACCCTATAAACCCCAAAATCGACCACCACAGAAAACCCTAGATCTACCTAAACGCGACGAAAACAAGCAATAACAAAAGGGATTCGAGTCAGAAGCACCAAGCAAGCAAGGGTATCACATCAAAATGAGCTAAGAAGGAGTGATTTTACCATATCGGAGCAAGTCCGAGTTTCATCTCCACCGAAGGTCAGATTCTATACTATTCGCTCTTGCTGCTTCTTCTACTTGTATTCTTCTTCTCTTTCTGTAATTCCTCGTAACGTTGTTGAGTGTTGTTGCTTTGTATGATTCAAAGGTTTTTTTTGATGTGTGGCGAAGGTTGAAGGTGATGACGCGTTGTTCTCGGAGTCGTTGAAGACGCGTCCTGTCGTCGAAGAAATTGCAAGTTGCGTCTGCTATAGAGCGAAAACAGATTTGGTTGTGAGATTTACGAAGCGGTTTTGGGTATAGATGGAACAAAAAGTGGCAACGGGGAAGGCAACGCTGCAAGTTGTTGTCGTTTGTCTGATTGAGAGGTTTTGTTAATGTTGTTGCTTGCTGTTTAAGTTGGCTTTCCAGTGAGATTGAGTGGTTGTTATGGAGGATTGATGCAGGTGGAGTATGTCATTATGGTGAGGTTAACACGGTGACAAAGGTTTGTTCAAGGATTGCAGGGAGTTAGTGGTGATTATTGCAGTTACAAAGGTGATGGTGAGATGGTAGTTTGTTGATGAAAAATGGTGTTGCGATGTTCTTTGAAGGTGACCTTGGTGTTGCGGTCGTTGTTGTCACGGCTAGTTTGCAGAGGAGGGAGTTAAATGGAAGTTTGAAGTTGTGTTCATGGTGAGATACAGTGGAGTTGCAGTTTGGCACATAAGGAATTTGTGGAAGAAGAGTTTATGGAGTATGATGATGCGGGTAAAAAGAATCCAAGGCATTACCCTCGTTTTTCGTTGAAGAAGAGGGTTTTAAGAAGAGATTCATGAAATTTGAAGTCCTTTCAAAGTATTCCCCCCCCCCCCCTTTCAAACAGGCTTGTTCTCTCTTTTATTTATATTTTTTTTCTCTCCCCTTCCTTCTGTTCCCATCCTCCTCTTTTAAAATCAAATTCCAAAACTTGTTTGCTAAGTTTGCCAGTACATGATATTGTCTTATTGTGATGATATATCATTTTCAAGTGCTGCAGAATTGTTGGTCGCGGGAGGTCGTATGCAGGTCGTAGCAGCAGTAACAGAACTTTGAAGTGGGTTTTGTGCTGGTACATTTTTTGCCAGTTTTGTTTTTTACAGAATTAGTATAACAGTAGGCAGGTCATAGCATGTGACTCAAATTTGATGAATTGAAATGTCAAGTTGTGTTGTTGTAGCGTTGAGTTCAAATTTTTCCTTCCATTTTTTATTGTAATAAAGTGAATGATGTTTTTTATTAATAACTTTTTGTGATGGAATTGGCTTTGTGTATGGGTTTATGAAACATGGTCTTTTTTGTAATGAGAATTTAGAAGAAGAATTTAAAATGGATATTGGATGGATAATTATGAAGTTGATGATGAAGAATGGTTTAAAAATGGATTTGAAAAGAATGGATATGGATAAAATTGATTTTAAAAAAAATGGATATCAAAGGAAATGATTATTGACTTTAAGTGGAAATTGAAATTGAATTGGATAAATGGAATTAAATGGATTTAGTAATAGAATGGTTTTCGAATTGAAACATGACTCGAATCCCCAGAAATCTCCCAATGCACCATTTGAATCACATCTTGAATAAACTTGAATGAACTCATAACCCAATATCATGCAAGGTGCCTAGGCGAGAACACAAAACTTGGCCATGAATGAAGCTTGTCTGATCATGAACCTGTAATGACACGTGGATCCTCTTTTCATTTCCACCTCTTAAAGATGCCATATCTAAAAATCCACTTGAAACCAACTTCAAACATCTTTGAATTCTTCATATTTTCTTGAACCACACTTGAACTGGCCAATTGATGATTCTTTTGAATGCGAGAATCAAAATGGAATATATCCTTGAGAAGTGACCAAAAAAGAATCAACCTTGAACTGCGACCATGAATAAATGGTGTGCCTGAACTTGCGCAAAGCCCTGATTGGAACCTTAAACACAAATCACTTGAATTATGCACACCCTTGTCTTTATCATGAAACAAACCCTTGTTTATCTAAGGACTAGGTCAAACCAGATGGACTTCAATCAATACTGCATACACTACTGATCTGACAGCCCTGCCTGAAACCCAACTCCTCCTTGTAACAACATATTTTTTTGATTTTATGAATAAAAGTTAGTAGATGGGATATACAGATGGAGATTATACAAGGTAGGACAAATTTGGGGTATGACACTCTCCTTGCCCTTACCTGAAATTTTTTATGATTCTAATACCATGTTTCCAACACCTGTTTGGCGATCTCGTCAATACAACAAATATATTTTCATACGATGATTATAAATTTAAATAAATCTCAACAGAAAAAACAAATTGGGGAGAATAAAACTTGATGATTGGATAAGATATAAATTACAATTGCAATATTATTCTTTAACATGGAAAATTGATTATATAAGCAAGCAAAGTAAAAATCATAAACCATAAAGCTTAATTCTAAGTGTTTGGGGGAGGTCTCGTAAATATATTACACCAGAGGATTCTTCTCCTCCCAATGGCCCCTTGGTAGGCATCCCTTAACTACTACAAATAACGCTTCTAATGTTGGCCGTGAAATGCATTTAACCTCGGTCACAAATCCAAGGTAATGAACAACGACATGAAAAGCAATCACTTTTCACCTTGGAGTTTTAAAAACCGAGGTTAGAAATTAATGAGTCGTGGGTTTGATTCCAAGCATAAGCATTTTTATAATTTTCAAAACTGGATGACGTGCCCAATAATAAAACTCGGTGTTATGTAGAATTGAGGTACTATCTAAATGTTATTACCTCGGTTTTCACCTGTAATACATAATCATATTCCTGAATATATAGAACCATATTTCATCCGTAATACAGAACCATATTCCTGAATATATAGAACAACATTTGAAACTAATTAGGTCAATCAACAACAACTATAAATATATAGTACAATGATTTAAAAGGAGTAAAATGATTAATAATAAATTTAAAAGGTATATAAAAGATGTACTTACTAGTTTTCTCATATCCCCTCTTCATGATCACGACGAATAACATGCACATCATTTGAATCATTTTCTTCAGATGCTTGATTTGCATCGGTACTATTGGGAAGATGTTTACCTTGAAAAACAATTGACCATCTAGTGTTAGAATGATCAGTGACATAAAAACTTGTTTAGAAATGAAAAATTACATTTAGAAAGATATGCAATCCCAAGTAATTACATTAAACTCAGGCATACATGAAAACCATTTGCAAAAATCCGTCATTCAAGGAACAAGAATTCTGATAAAAAAACAAGAACAACCCTTGCTCTTCCCAAAAGAGAGAAACAACTATAATGATTGAAAATTTTCTTCATTTCTTAAGACGGTCACAAGTCTTTTAAGAATATCAATCATTAGAAGTGTTCCAATAGCCTAAGCCCTGTCAGTTAAGGGCAAAGGAAAACGTTTTCTCTTTTGCCCCTTATCCGAGGAGGGTTGGCCAGCTGACCTTCAAGATCAGCTGTCATTCATCACATCTCTGCCCGTCACACACGGTTCAACTATCCAAGAACGGCCACGACGCTCTTGCCCGTAACCACGCCCTTGTTCGAAGTAACAGCTAGTTCCGAGTATGCCTACCCGTCACAACGGCTAGTTTCTGGCAGTTACCTATTTTTGAGGAGCGAATATCTTGGCCCGAAAATAAGGACCAATGGCCAAGCGCTGGGGGAATTATAAAAACCCTCTCCCTCGAGAGGATCAGGTATTCATAAATCATCCTAAGATATTCTTTCTTTGCATTTGCCTTCTCCTCTCCCGATTCTTACTTTAGCATCGAAGTGCCTTGCAGGTACACCCCCTCTTCTTTGGATCCAACACCGAAGACGAAGTCTCTGACCCACTTCAGGTTCTTATCAACCAGAAAGATCAGTGGCGCCGTCTGTGAGAATTCTTTTCTCCCCGTCTTTCTTTCCCCAGAAACCAAAGATCAAAACAATTTTTCAAGATTCTGATCATGTCCAGTCATGATAACATCAATGATGCGCGCAACACTATCATCTCCCCCATCAGCAAGACAGACAATAATGGGGAAAACCCCTTTCTTGGAGGCGATGTTCCTCCACAGAGGGACGGAGTCACCACATCTCCCTCCCCGGATCGCGCCAACAATGTATAGATCCAATACTCAGAGGACCATCAGCCCATCCAAATTTCGCCCAACGCCGACCCGACCATGGCGGCCCAGGTGGAAGCCCTCAACAAAACGAACCTTCTGATCCTCCAGCAGAATGCAATAATTGGAGCATTTGAAGAGATCTAGCATCCGAGATCTCCTCCACCAAGGCGCGAGCACCGAAGATCTCGGAGTCGTTCTCCCCGACGCGGAAGAAATCGCTAGATGCCAGCGTAGCCAGAATCCCTAGCGATGAGGAAATGTGACCATACTCCTCCCCGGAGACAGCACTCCCCACGAGCCAAGAGAACAAGAAGAGATCTGTGGGTAGAAGACCATCGTTCACCTTCGCCCAGACCTAAGGGTTGGTCACGAACTCTTTTTCCTTGTCGAGATCGCGGTCCTCACCCTGGCAGCAACGCCAACACTCGTTCGTGGTCGAGCAGCTACAGCGACGACGACAAGCCTCGAGGCCTATTGTCTTAGGAGATCATGGCCACTCGATTACCCATAGTGAAGGAGAAACCCCCACCCCTGGGCACATATGATGGCACGACCAACCTCAACGAGCACATCGAGAACATCGATGCCCTGCTTGACTACCATGGCGTCCGAGGCGTCATCAAATGCATGTTTTTCCCGACAACACTAAGGAATGGAGCAATGTCCTGGTACAAGAGCCCCCTACAAATCAATCACCTCATGGAGGCAGTTGGGGAGTATGTTCTAGAGACATTTTACAGCCTCTCGCCATCATCCGAAGACAGAAGCCTCCCTCGAGGCTATCATTCAATGAAAAGACGAGTCTCTTCGAGCATACAACGAAAGATTAAATAAAGAAGTCGTTCATGTCTCCATAACTGACAACATGAAAAAATATTTGCTCGAACGAGGGCTCTGTCCCTGCAGCGACTTTGCCAAGGCGGTTGGCATCGAGACCCTAGAAATACTGGACGTCCTCCTCCTCAAGGCTCAGGTATACATCCAGTATGAAGAAAAAGAAGCGGCAAACACTGCCTGGGACTCTAGGCACCAAGAGAACTCCAGGTCCTCAAAATACAACGACTCCTTGTCAACTCATCGGGGAGCAGAAAAAAGAAGGGATGACCGCTCCTGGGAATCCCGAGATCACAAAGGGCCATCTGGCCTTTTCCACGAGTACACACCACTGACTGCCTCGCGCAAGAATATTCTCTCCGAATGCGTAAAATTGGAGTTTTGGTAGGCAGGGGTCCGTTTCCCAAAGAAGATACCTGCCCAGCCGAACACGGATAAAACAAAGTACTGCCGGTTCCACAAGAGCCATGGGCACGTGATAGACGAATGCATCCATCTCAAGGATGCAATTGAAATCTTGATCAGGGACAGGCACCTGAAGCAGTTTGTGAAGAAGAAAGACGCTCCTCGACAGGACACCCAAGAATCGAAGAAAGTTGAAGAGGAAGTACCATCCTCGGACGACGTCAGTCTTCAGGTCGCCATGAGTATCTCACGACCAGAAGACTTACATGTCCCCGATGGGCTCCATGTCCCTCTTTACTTTGCTACACATAGCCCCTAGGAAACCTTCCCCTCCGCCATGGTCATATCGGGAGGATGATTCAACAAGGTGACCGTGGGGTCAGTAAAGAGAAAGTTCGAGCAGCTCATCAATACGAGATCTAATCGGAGTTCTACCCTTGACAAGATCCGGGGAGATTTAGTTCCCATCACCTTCTATCGAGAGGAACTCCTCGACGGAGCCCCCAATTCCAGTATTTCTCTGCTCGTAAGGGCGCAGATGGCCAACTTCGACGTTCAACGAATTTTGGTCGACCAGGGAAGCTCGGTCGACATTATGTACTCCCAAATGTTCTTCACACTTCAGCTGGACCAGACGCACCTAACACCCTATGTAGGCTCAGATCTATAAGGCTTCAACGGTTCAATCACAAAGCCACGGGGATACATTGAGCTGATTGTACCTTCGGGATAGTGGACACTGCCAGATCCATCAAGGTCCAATTTTTGGTAATTGAATGCCCATCCCTTTACCAATGCATCTTCGGACGACCAACGCTGGCCGAATTAATAGTTATGCCCTCCACGGTGCACTTGAAGATGAAGCATTACACTTCCAAAGGGCTCGTCGCCACCTTACACGGAGACATAGAGGTAGCGAGAATATGCTTTGAGGCAGCCTCAAAAGGGCTGAACACTATCATCACTTGACCAAAGATGTCCAGCAAGCTAGCCCTGCCCTGTAACTCCAACGAGACGAAATTGATGCTCTGCGTCGACTCCATCGACCTCGACAGCAGTTTCTCCAAGGACGACTTAAGGGACCAGAAGAGGAAGGGGAGGGAGAATCAGTCAAACTCGGGCAGCCCCTCAACACCAACAAGCGGCAGTGTGCCTGCCCATCCTATACGGCCAATCTCAGATGGAGAATTCAAGATAGTCTTCCTCAGAGACGACCCCCTCAAGGGAGTGAAGATTGGGAGCAGTCTCCCCGACCTTGCGAGGAAGCAGCTGAAAGCTTGTCTCAGAGAGAACGCAGAAATGTTCATTTGGAGCGCCTCGGATATGCCTGGGATGGATCCAGAGGTGGCCATCCACCAGCTCACCATCGACCCCGCCGTTAGGGCAGTAGCTCAACGTAGGCGCATGCAGTCCCCGGAAAAAACGGAGGCTGCCGAGCAAGCTGTAAAAGACCTCCTAGAGGCTAATTTCATTTCGGAAGCCAAGTACACTAATTGGTTGTCCAACGTTGTACTTGTAAAAATATCTAATGGAAAATGGAGAATGTGAGTTGACTATACTGATCTTAACAGGGCATGCCCTAAAGATGCCTATCCCCTCTCCAACATAGACAAATTAGTTGATAATTCTGTTGCTTTTAAATTATTGTATTTCATGGATGCATATTCGCGCTACAACCAAATATCCATGCCCAAAAGCGAAAAAAGGTACACAACCTTCATGACTGAATCAGACAACTATTACTATAACGTAATGCCCTTCGACTTGAAAAACGTTGGCGCTACCTACCAGAGAATGATGAACAAAGTCTTTCGAGGAGAAATCGGGGATATGCTTGAGGTTTACATGGACGATATGATCGTGAAATTGATCGCGACTTTGCGTATTGGTCGGATTACTGCTGCAAGTATACAGCTTATCACATAGTTTTAAAAGATTTCGAACCCACAGGGACTAGTAATCAACCTAGAGTGATCGATTATTGCGGTGTAAAGCTAAGGCTAGATTTGGCGGTAAAAGAAACTTGGTTTTTAACGGGATTTGAAAAATAACAATAAAGACGAGACCGAAGAATGATTTCCATGCTCCTTGGGGACTCCGTAAATTCCGAGTGTTAACAAAGGTCTCGGAATTGATCTGAAGGATATACCAGTTTAAAGGCTCGATCTCACGCTCTCGCGGTATTAATTAGGCCACGCCTAATAATCCCAAGATTTTGCTCTCGCTCGCTCGGTAATTAAAAGGTGCGTTTTGAAAACTAGCATAACCTAAATGAGTCCCTAAAGCGCTCTCGCTGCATTTAGGCTCAATGTCCGATGCCTACTATCTGGCGATTACCTCAAACTCTCGCTCTATTGGACACGCCTTGGTGCGTTTCTCACTCTCGTGACGAAACACTGTTAAACAACCCGTCGCTCTCACGACAAGGCTGCCTAAATTCAGATTAGACACCAAAACCAGAATTTTGAAAACATTAAGTTAAACACAGACGACTCTACAGAGTCCCGCCGGAACGACGGTCCTCAATCTATGGACTTGTGAAAATTTACTCAGATATATTTAAACCTAATACTAACATAGTAACATTTCTGAATTTTAGGGCAAACATGTTGATCAATTTAGATATAGTTCAGACTTATGATTTATTAGTAAAACAGGTTATATTGCACACGATTACAAGTAAATAAAATGCAGTAAAAGCGAAAAGAAAATAACCTGCAATGCGAAGAGTATAAACTAAAAACAAAACTTGTATTAAATAGGAAACTGGATCCAAGAGTACATCAGCAAATAAGCAGAAAGAAAAACTAAAGTATAGCAACTACTCGATGTGAGCAAATTACTACTATGGACGGTGATTATGTAGTTTGGCTAGAGATTTCGGCAGCTCTTCCGCAAGGGTTCTTGGATATCCAATGCAGACCTCTGATGGTCTATTTATAGAAAAAAACTGGCTCCAAGTGCACAATTTCGAATTTTGAAAAGAACTTGCAAACTGCCAAACTGCTGTCTAGAAACTGCTCCCGCGAACCAACGGTGGTCGCCGTAGGCCTAATGGCGGACGCCATTTGCTTGAAGTCTGAATTTCCCTCCTTTTTACAATGGCGAGTGCCATTCATCTGCACTGGGGAGATGGCGAGCGCCATTAAGCTGGATGGGACAAAAACTTGCAATTTCTTCACTTTTCTTCTCTTTTAAGTCCAATTCTTATTATTTTCTGCTATAATGCTAATATGGGACCTATAAATGGAAAATGAAAGAAAACATAAGTAAATGATGCATAAAACGATAACGACTCGATAAAAATACAATAAAACATGCACGAATTGAATCGATATAAACGATACGAAATCGAGTCATCAAACTCCCTCACACTAAGACTTTTGCTTGTCCTCAAGCAAACTCCCAATGTAATAAAACAGTAAGCATGATGTTTCGACTCTTAGGCATGACAAAAACAATCTAAGCACAAGGTTTCTAGGCTAAAGTGAAACAGATAGGTACTGGATAATGAAAACAAGGATACCGTAATGACACGATTCCACAAAAGCGGACGAATACTCCCTTCCTATGCAATACCAATTCAAATCATGACATTATAACTAGACCTATATACTTCATCTTATTTCACCTCTTTTTCATTTGAGCGCAATCACATTAACCCCGTTATCCTGTGTACTTACATGGTAAGTGAACCTCTTAGTGTTTCATGATCTCTTATTCACACAAATTTTTTATTTCGCACATTATGCTTTCTTTTGCTTACGAATTTCAAGAGTCCGAACCTTTAGGCTAAATGGTCGGGTGAGGACCGCCTAACTTAGCGGGAACATGTCTTTCCTTCGTTTTTTTTCTATAAAAAAATCACATGAATCAACTTTTGAGATCACACATATTTGCATCGATTCGTCACTTAGTTCGTACACACGGATGATGCTGACTGCTAGTATAAACTAATAAAGAGGTTACTTCTAAGAAACTAGGCATAAGGTCATGTCATAATGTCTATTTAAACCAATATCACACATTTAGGGAATCTAAGGTGTAGAAACGGTACCGATATTTCAAAACTTTCCCAAGTCCGCCTACCTAGCCTAAATCAAAGAATGAAACAACCTATACTATACGTGTCATGCCTTTGAGTCTAAACATTTTTTTTTTGAAATTGGGGTCAAATAAGGGAGTTATTAGACACAGGAAAAACATAAAGTAAAAACGACTCAAAAGTGCATATGACTCGATAATGAAAACAAACTAAACAAGAAAGCAAGAAATAAATAAAAGCAATAAACGGCTCCTCCCCCACACTTAAACTAGACATTGTCCTCAATGTCTTAGCCTAAGGTGAACGAAAGAGCGATAGAACCTGGATACGTCAATGATAGCGAGCATGCCCTCCACGAGGGTGTCTATCCTGCCTGATGGCTGGGTTGTCCTGTGGGACGTGTTGGACACAATCTGCAATTCGGTTCACCTCTCTGCGCAATCCCGCTATCTCTGAGATAACATCTCTCAAATCTGACTCGGCCCTGTCCATAAACTCGTACTGCCTCCTCTCTAACTCATGCATCTGCACATTACGCGCGGCATCTCTCTCTCTCTCTGCTGCCAAAGCTCTGACAGAACTTCATCCAATGATGAACGAATACCTGCAAAATCAGAAAAAGGTGCCGTGTGTGCTTGGGTGCTAGACCCAGGTATGCTAGTGGTATGGCTATGAGTACGGGGCTGCTCAGAATTATGCCTTATGATATTACGGTAGTGCCTCTCATCGCTCTCTGCCTCTACATCACGGGCTCCTAAATCAAATAGCCAATTGGCACTTTGACGCACATTTATACGATCAGCATTTGGCAAAGAAAAACCTCGGAACTCATGTGTACGGACCATAAAGTGATACTTGTTACGATGCAAACTCTTGACAAGCCACGCATTACAACAAAAGTCAATGTCAGCATAGAGACAAGGTATGCTCTCTTCGTTTTCCAAGTCGGCCTCTAAATCTAAAGAGATAGCTATGGCAGTAATGATACCACCTATGCAGATGGAACCGCCGACTCTGTTCGCTACACTAATAAAATGGGCTAGGAGGAACGGTGTAGGATTCACACGGGTTTGGAAAAGATCACAGTGAATAAAAAGAACAGATCCTTAGAATTCACGTTCCTTGGGTTTTCTCGTCCGAAAATGGTGGAGGTGAGGGTACGGTGAAAGTAACGAATTGCAGGGTTATGAATGGTCGTGGCTTTCAAGCCCTCCTATTTGGTGGTTGTTGTGTTGGTTATTTGATGCCAGAATTGGAAGGCTCCTTCCTCCCAGTCACTGTCCAAGGGTGCTTGAGTCGCAAGACCCTCACCGGTAGGAAAACCAAAATATTCAGCTATCTGCTCATGAGTTAGCGAATAATCTACGTTAAACATTCTGAAGTAAATGGTTCAAGTGGTACGGTTTATATCATGGACATAGCGGACTGAACTGAGAAATTCATAAGTAAGTCTAACAGAAGAGGGATTAAACATGGAGCAGAAACGAGTCATACCTAAGTTCCTGAGCATCCACGAGACGCTATCATAAAGACCTAAGGTGCGAAGAGTTTCCGGCTCTGGATATCTTGTGGCATAGACTGGCCTTTTGGATACTCGGTGAAAGTTCGAACGCATGGTGGCTCCAACTGTTCCTTCGGGGAACTCAATGCCCATGTAATCTATCTCTTGGTTAGCTTCCATAATTGTTTCTTAGGAGGATGGTGTTTGTGAATAATTTTCTGAAATGGGTAGAGAATGGAAAGTGGGTTTTGAGAGAGATGATTGGAAATGTGTGGATTAGTGAGATTAAATAGGGATTAAATGGATGAATATGGATGGTTGGAATTTAATTTTGGATAATGATAGGTTTACTAGGTGCTTAGGGGGTCTAGGGAACATGCAAGAATGTTTTAAATGGGGAGAAGAGGAGGCAAAAGTGTGTTTTGAAGCAAAATAGCGTGTTTTGTCTGTTTAAAGGAATGGTGAACGCCTTATGCATAATGGCGAGCGTCGTTTGCTTCAGACACGAATTTTGTGTCCTTACTCCTACAGAATGCAGTGTTGTGACAAATTTTTGGATTTTTCTTATTTTAATGACAAGACACAATATGCTAAACACTGAAAACACTTAAAGGAAAGGAAACTTGCATTAAACGGAACAGTAGTGCATTACATTTACACGTCGGCATCCCGACGGTACATAGTGGAATGGAAATTAACAGTACAAACGATACAAGAAAGGGAAACACTATACATGTAAACAAACTATCCTAAGAAAAACAGGGAAATAGGTGCGGCTAATGGATCATCCATGATGTTGTCTAAGGGAGTAGAAAATTTGGAACATATGGTCCAACTCCTCATGCACAACATCCATAAGTCCAAAGAAGTCGACTCGGAGAAAGGAAATCTCATCTCAGAAGGAATCCGCTTCGGACTGGAGAGCATTAATAGCAGCAACTACATTTAAAGGTGGTATATCAGGATCGACCATGGAACCTTGAGTGGTCGTAGCAGACATAATGGTATCTCGGTTCTCGTAAGCCTGAGGAGAGTCGGGTGGAGTCAGAAACTCATTGACGACCTCCAAATCATAGAGCCAATTGTCCTTATTGTGCACACTGGTCTTTTCATGGTTGGGTAAGGTGAAAGTATGGACTACAGCATTATCGATAAGTAACTCAAATTCAACCAGGCCAAGATTAACAATTATGCCTCTATTGAAACAAAAGCTAATCTCCATCGGGCAAAAACCACCAAATGCAAATGAACGGTTCAAATGGTACCTCATTTCAATTGCATCAGCAATCATAGTCACCAACCCACCTATTAAGATTGGCTCAAAGGAATCACGGGCAATACGACTGAAATTAGCAAGCAAATACGAGGCTGCATTGACAGGCTTTCCTTGGGATGCGCAGAGCATGATATATAGCTCATCCCTCGACACAGATGTAATGTTCTCTTCTTTACCAAAGAAGGTGTGAGCAAGAACCTTATGGAAATGTCTCCATCCTGGGTTGTGGATGTTTTCATAAAACATGGCATCAGGTTCGGCATTACCATTTCCAGCTATGGTACCCCAGAAATGTTGAAGAGCATAGCTAGTGAAGGCATCAGCAGGGGTTCTGGTCACAACATCGGGTTCATTAGGAAAACCCAATAATTCAGCAAATTCATGGTGGGTGAATTTGTACTTGTTTCCAAATAACCTGAAGGTAGCCAATCCACAGCCAAATCCAAAACCACGGGTGGCATCATAGTAGAGGGAGCTTAGGAACTCCAAGGTCAGGCTACGGTAAGTGCTAAATCTCTTCTCTAAAGCAAAGTGAGACCAGCCTATTTGACTCAAAAGGAAAACAACACTGCCTCAGATGCTAAGGGTTTGCATAGCCGAGTCGTCAGGGTAGATAGACAGACCAAAGTCTCTTTGAGACAAAGCCTCAAATCGACGTCTTTGAACATCGTTCCTGAAAACAACGGCACGGTTCTCAAATGTCTGCATGGTTTCTGGTCAAAGGTTTCCTAGAGAAGGGTATCATGAAAAAATTTAAAAATAATACATTATTAGGGAAATAATACTATTAGCTACGCGTTAGTAAGATAAAAATAGTAATAATAATCATAATACTAATAACGATAGCAACAAAAATGAGATGCAACAAACAATGATGCATATTGCAAAGACTTTATACTAAACATGCATGCAGTTTCCTAAAACTAACAAAAATAAAAAACAAAAGATCGTGGTTTAGCTCCCACGTAGCGCTTTGTTTAATGTCGGAAGCTCGACATTAGAACTGAAAAGGGCATCATTTATCGGGAAGAGCAGGAAGCTCTTCCAACTTGTAATTAGTGATGAATTCATTGTTTTCTACTAAGTGGTAGTGCTTGAGTCTCTGGCCGTTTACAAAGAACGTCTCATTCGACTTTCCTCTAACTTCAACTGCTCCACTTGGTAGGACTTTTGTAACTTCGAAAGGACCAGACCATCTAGAACGTAACTTTTCGGGAGAGAGTTTAAGCCTAGAGTTAAAGAGAAGAACTACATCTCCTTCGTTAAACTCCTTCTTTGTTATCCTTTTATCATGCCACTTCTTGGTTCTTTCTTTGTATATTTTGGCATTTTCATAGGTATCAAGTCTTAGTTCCTCTAGTTTATGGATATCTAGAATCCTTTTCTCGCCTGCTGCCTTATAATTCATATTCAGGGTCTTGATGGCCCAATAAGCTTTATGCTCAAGTTCCACAGGCAGATGGCATGACTTTCCATAAACTAGTTTGTACGGTGTGGTTCCTATTGGGGTCTTGTAGGCTGTTCTATAAGCCCACAGAGCTTCATGAGGTTTAGTAGACCAATCCTTCTTAGAGGTTGCAACAGTTTTCTCTAAAATTTGCTTGATGTCCCTATTCGACACCTCTACTTGTCCACTAGTTTGAAGGTGATAGGGTGTTGCTACTCGGTGTCATACTCCATATTTAAGCAATAGTTTCCCGAAAACATTCGAAATAAAATGGGAACCGCCATCACTAATGACAATTCTTGGTACACCGAATCTGGGAAAGATTATGTTCTTGAAAAGTTTCACCATCACTCGTGCATCATTTGTAGGTGAAGTTATCGCTTCAATCCATTTTGATACGTAATCAACTGCGACGAGTATGTATTTGTTTCCAAAAGAAGATGGAAAGGGTCCCATGAAATCAATGCCCCATACATCAAAGACTTCAACTTCCAAAATTCCCTTTTCTGGCATCTCAACGCGTCTAGAAATATTTCCAGTGCGTTGGCACCGGTCACAGTTCATAACGGCAATGTGAACGTCCTTCCAAAGGTTTGGTAATATCTTTGCGCATGTTTTTTATGTACTGACATGTCCTCCATATGGTGCAGCATGGCATTGGGATATGATATCCTCTATTTTCGATTCAGGGACACATCGACGAAATATTCCATCGACGCCTCTCTTGAATAATAGGGGTTCATCCCAGTAATATTGTTTAAGGTCATGGAAAAATTTCTTCTTCTGTTGGTATGTTAAATCTAGTGGAAGTACCTTGGCTGCTAGGTAGTTGACAAAGTCAGGATACCATGGCAATGTGGTTTTAGTATAGATTACTTCTACTACTTCATTTGTCTCTGCATCGTTAAATAACAAGGAACATTCTACAGTTTTGCTTTCCCTTTCCAACTGAGCTACTAGTCTGTCGTAAGGAAAATCATCGTTTATAGGCGCTCTTTCGGGCTTTAGGTCCTCAATCCTAGAGAGATGATCTGCTACCACGTTTTCTGTACCTTTCTTATCTTTAATCTCTAAATCGAATTCTTGCAAAAGCAAGATCCATCTCAAGAGTCTTGGTTTGGCATCCTTCTTAGTCAACAGGTACCTAATAGCGGCGTGATCGGTATAGATAATAATTTTTGCTCCTACCAGATAGGAACGAAATTTATCTAAGGTGAACACAACAGCCAGGAGTTCCTTTTCTATGGTCGCATAGTTCAGGTGTGCGTTGTCCAAGGTTCTACTTGCGTAGTAGATAGTATGAAGCCTTTTATCCTTTCTTTGTCCTAAGACAGTGCCTACAGCGTAATCACTAGCGTCACACATTATTTCAAATGGTAAACTCCAATCAGGTGGTTGCAGAATTGGTGCGGTAATAAGAGCATTCTTCAGATGTTCAAATTTTTTCAAGCATTCTTCATCGAATATAAATTCATCTTCTTTCATCAGTAGTCCAGTCAAAGGCTTTGTAATCTTAGAGAAGTCTTTAATGAATCGTCGGTAAAAACTGGCATGTCCTAAAAAGCTTCGTACTTCTCTAACTATTTTTGGTGGTTGAAGGTTTTCTATAATTTCTATCTTTGCTTTGTCTACTTCAATACCTCTATCGGATACTACATGTCCAAGAACTATACCTTGTCGCACCATGAAATGGCACTTCTCCCAATTTAGCACAAGGTTCACTTTAACGTACCGTTCGAGTACCATCTCAAGGTTTGACAGACAGTGTTCGAAACTTCCCCCACATACAGAGAAATCGTCCATGAAGACTTCCATTATGTAGTCTATGAAATCTGCAAAGATCGACATCATGCATCTCTGAAATGTTGTGGGAGCATTACACAGTCCAAATGGCATTCGACGATAGGCAAATGTGCCATAGGGGAAGGTAAATGTGGTCTTCTCTTGGTCATCAGGATGAATAGGTATTTGAAAAAATCCTGAGTATCCGTCTAAGTAACAGAAATATGAATATTTGGCTAGCCGTTCAAGCATTTGGTCTATGAAGGGTAAGGGAAAATGATCTTTTCTAGTAGCCTTATTCAGCTTTCTATAGTCTATGCACATCCTCCATCCAGTTTGATTTCTTTTGGCTATGGACTCGCCTTTTTCGTTAGTTACAACTGTAACACCACCCTTATTTGGTACGACATGCACTAGGCTGACCCATTTGCTGTCAGATATCGGATATATGATTCCTGCTTCCAATAGTTTTTGCACTTCTCTCTTGACTACATCGCTTAGGACAAGGTTCAATCGTCTTTGATGTTCTCTGGAAGTCTTACAGTCTTCCTCAATCATGATGCGATGCATACATATAGAGGGACTTATCCCTTTTAGATCGGAGATGTTATATCCAAGAGTTGTGGGATATTTCCTCAAGACTTCCAATAGTTTCTCGGTTTCTATTTGTCCTAAATAAGCATTAACTATTACGGGTTTTTCGAGTTCAGTGTCTAGGAATTCATATCTTAAATCTTTGGGTAATGTTTTGAGTTCTACAGATGGTTTCTTTGGGCAAAGCATTGGATCGGGTGTAAGTGCTAGGCATTCTCTTAGACTTTCATCTTCATATGGCTCACGCCAGTTATCGTCCTCGAATATTGGAGGGGCTAGAATCTTTAGTACTTCCGTGTACCTTGTCGGTTCCTTCTCCATTTCTCTGACGCATTCGTCGATAACGTCTAGAAAACAACATGAATCGTCTAAAACAAGGGCTTTTAAGAATTGGGCTAAGATGAATTCGACTTTTTCTTCCCCAACTTCAAAGGTTAACTTTCCCTTCTTCACATCTATTATAGCTTTAGTTGTTGCTAAGAACGGTCTACCTAAGATGATTGGTATATTAGAATCTTCCTTAATGTCCATTATCACGAAGTCTGTCGGAATATAAAACTGACCTATGCGAACTGGCACGTTTTCCAGCATACCTATTGGATACTTCACAGAACGGTCTGCTAGTTGTAAAGACATCTTCGTTGGCCTCAGGTCTCCTAACTCAGGTTTCTTACATGTGGATAGGGGCATTAGGCTAACACTGGCTCCTAAGTCGCATAACGTTTTGTCTATGACAGTCTTTCTTATTACACAAGGTATGGAAAAGCTACTTGGATCTTTTAGTTTATGAGGCATGTTATTTTGAAGTATGGCGCTACACTCAGCAATGAGCATAACGATTTCGTTGTCCTCTAACTTTTTCTTGTTTGATAGGATCACTTTAAGGAATTTGGCATATGAGGGCATTTGCGTAATAGCTTCTGTGAAAGGTATCGTTATATGTAGTTGCTTTAGATGCTCTACGAATTTCTTAAACTGTCCTTCGTTTTTGTATTTAGTAGTCTTTGGGGATAAGGCACAGGTGGTTTGTATAGTGGCGGAGGCACATAGGGTGTTTCTTTCTCTGCGGCCTTGCCGCTCTCATCTTCCCTCTCTGTGTTAGGTTCTCTTATTTTCTTGGTTCCCTTTGGTAAATTTTGGTGCATGGCTGAATTTTGGAGTCTCGGGTCAACGGGTCCATTGTATTCTATTCTGTTTCGCAAAGTAATAGCGTTAGCATGACCTTTTGGGTTTGGTTGTGGTTGGCCAGGAAATGTTCTAGCGGGAGCTGCGTTAGTTGATTGTTGTTGGGCTACTTGAGTGATTTGGATTTCTAACATTTTATTATGAGTAGCCATAGCGTTAAGCTTGCTTGACAATTGTTTCATCAATTCACTCGTGTGAGCGTTTTGATTTGCGAAATCCCTGTTTTGCTGAGCTTGAGAATTCATAAAGTTTTCCATCATGATTTCCGTATTTGATTTTTTTGGTAGAGGTGAAGCGGGTTGTGCTCCTTTCTGAAATCCAGGTGGAATAGCAGGTGCTGGGTTAGGTGGATGTAAGGCATTGTTATTCTTATATGAAAAGTTTGGGTGATTTCTCCAGCCAGGATTGTAAGTGTTTGAATACGGGTTCCCTTGAGCGTAATTTACTTGGTCGGTAGGAGTACTAGCCAACACTTGACATTCAGCGTTTCCACATATTTCTCAATTTGGTGTCACCGCAGCTACGGTAGCTGGTGGTGGTGCTATTGCTAGACTTTCGATCTTTTGAGCAAGCGCGTCCACTTTAGCATTGACTCGGTCTAAACCGTTAACTTCGTGCATTCCTCCTTTAGGATTTGGTTTCTCTATTCCTGCGTGTTCACCTCCCCATTGGAAATGGTTTTGAGCCATAGTCTCTATGAGTTCATAAGCTTCTGCATACGGTTTATCCATTAGAGCACCGCATGCGGCAGCGCATATATTCATTTTGGTATTGTGCAACAGCCCGCCGTAAAAGGTATGTATTATCATCCATTCTTCAAGTCCATGGTGCAGGCATAACCTCAACATGTCCTTGTATCTCTCCCAAGCATCGAATAAATATTCGTTATCTTTTTGCTTAAATCCGTTAATTTGGGCTCTCAGCATAGTTGTCTTGCTTGGTGGGAAATATCTGGATAAGAAGACTTTCTTCAACTCGTCCCATGTCGTCACTGAGTGGGATGGTAGAGACTGGAGCCAAGCTCTAGCTTTATCTCTCAATGAGAACGGAAAAAGTCTTAGTCTAATTGCTTCTTGACTAACTCCATTGCCTTTTACGGTGTCTGCATATTGCACGAATATTGATAAATGAAGGTTCGGGTCATCCGTAGCATTACCTAAGAATTGGTTTTGTTAAATTACGGATATTAGCGACAGTTTCAGCTCGAAATCATTACAGTTAATAGCTAGGGTAGCAATGTTGTTATGTGGTTCTTCTTGTGATGGAACAGCATAATACTTTAGAGGACGGTTTCTCGGTCCTTCGGCCATGTTTTGTTCTGGTTCTGATTCGGTTTCCGAATCTGAGTAGGGAATAAGAGGATCTGGGATGTTATATCTAAGAAGGAATTCGTTAATTTGGCGTCTCAGAAGAATGTAACGTTCGATTTCGTTGATTGGTTGCTCTAACTCTTCGCCTTGTGAGCAAGTGTTTGGCATACAATTGACAAATCGAAAAGGAAAAATAAAAAGTTGCCTTAGTCTATACTGTGCAACGAAAGTATCACAATAATGAATAAATAGTCCCCGACAACGGCGCCAAAAACTTAATCGCGACTTTGCATATTGGTCGGATTACTGCTACAAGTATACATCTTATCGCGTAGTTTTAAAAGATTATCGAACCCACAGGGACTAGTAATCAACCTAGAGTGATCGATTATTGCGGTGTAAAGCTAAGGCTAGATATGGCGGTAAAAGAAACTTGGTTTTTAACGGGATTTGAAAAACAACAATAAAGACAAGACCAGAGAATGATTTTCGTGCTCCTTGGGGACTCCGTAAAATTTGAGTGTTAACAAAGGTCTCAGAATTGATCTGAAGGATATACCAGTTTAAAGGCTCGATCTCACGCTCTCGCGGTATTAACCAGGCCACGCCTAATGACCCCAAGATTTTTCTCTCGCTCGCTCGGTAATTAAAAGGTGCATTTTGAAAACTAACATAACCTAAATGAGTCCCTAAAGCGCTCTCGCTACATTTAGGCTCAATGTCTGATGCCTACTATCCGGCGATTACCTCAAACTCTCGCTCTATTAAACACGCCTTGGTGCGTTTCTCACTCTCATGACGAAACACTGTTAAACAACCCCTCGCTCTCACGACAAGGCTGCCTAAATTCAGATTAGACACCAAAACTAGAATTTTGAAAACATTAAGTTAAACACAGGCGGCTCTACAGAGTCCCGTCGGAACGACGGTCCTCAATCTACGGACTCATGCAAATTTACTCAGACATATTTAAACCTAATACTAACATAGTAACATTTCTGAATTTTAGGGCAAACATGTTGATCAATTTGGATATAGTTCAGACTTATGATCTATTAGTAAAACAGGTTATATTGCACACAATTACAAGTAAATAAAATGCAGTAAAAGAGAAAAGAAAATAACCTGCAATGCGAAGAGTATAAACTGAAAACGAAACTTGTATTAAATAGGAAACTGGATCCAAGAGTACATCAGCAAATAAGCAGAAAGAAAAACTAAAATGTAGCAACTACTCGATGTGAGCAAATTACTACTATGGACGGTGATTATGTAGTTTGGCTAGAGATTTCGTCAACGCTTCCGCAAGGGTTCTTGGATCTCCAATGCAGACTTCTGATGGTCTATTTATAGAAAAAGACTGGCTCCAAGTGCACAATTTCGAATTTTGAAAAGAACTTGCAAACTTGCAAACTGCTGTCTGGAAGCTGCTCCCGCGAACCAACGGCGGTCGCCGTAGGCCTAATGGCGGACGCCATTTGCTTGAAGTCTGAATTTCCCTCCTTTTTACAATGGTGAGCGCCATTCATATGCACTGGGGAGATTGCGAGCGCCATTCAGCTGGATGGGACAGAAACTTGCAATTTCTTCACATTTTTTCTCTTTTAAGTCCAATTCTTATTCTTTTCTGCTATAATGCTAATATGGGACCGGTAAATGGAAAATGAAAGAAAACATAAGTAAGTGATGCATAAAACGATAATGACTCGATAAAAATACATTAAAATATGCACGAATTGAATAGAAATAAACGATACGAAATTAAGTCATCAGAAATACCATGAGGAATCCGACCATACGCTCCATCTAAAGAAGGTCTTCGATCATGCCAGGAAGTACAAGATGCGCTTCAATCCGGAAAAATACATGTTCGGGGTACGGGCATACAAGCTCTTCGGTTTCTACCTAATAGAACGAGGAATTGAAGCCAACCCCGACAAATTCATAGCCTTCTCTGAATTCCCCACGACGAGCTCGAAAAAATTTATCCAAGCTCTGAATGGGACGCTCACATCACTGTCCCATTTCGTGGCAAAATATGCTCAGCACGCGCTCCCCTTTTTCAAACTCCTCCACAAAGAGGCAGCTTTTGAGTGGACGGAGGAATGAGACAAAGCCCTCCTCCACCTAAAACGAGCGCTATCGGAACCACAGGTCCTCTCACGACCAGACAACGGGGAGACCCTTTATCTCTATCTCGCTATCGCGACTGAAGCTGTCAGCGCAACCCTCATACGTGAAACCCCGGAGGGGCAGAAGCCCATATACTGCACGAGCAAGGTGTGAAGACATAGCTTCTCAATGGTTTTAATGAAGACAACAATGTTCATTTAAAGATGTTATGTTCAAATGGAATTGGATCAAAGACGTCAAAGCAAGAACAAAGTTTCATATTTATACAAGTCTTGAAGATTTCACATAAATTGAGGAAAGGTATAACATCCAACCATTATATAGTCAATACAAGTGTTCAAACTCATGATCATATTTTTCATACTCATTAAAATAATTTTGAGCATTTAAAAAATCATTTCAAGTCATATTTTAAAGTATTTTTTGCATTCTGGTACAGAGTAATCAGTTACTCTATATGAGGTAATCGATTACCTTGTAGAAAATTTGAATAATTTGTTACCTTTACAGTGAAGTAACCGATTACTCACTTTTGAGTAACCGGTTACTACTGGAGCAGTGAGCCAAATTGTTGCATCTCTTGGCATAAATTTTCAAACTTTCTTTAAACGAATCTTGGCATCCTTTCATGGTTTATACCCTTTTTGTAAAGGTGTTTAGAGGCTATATAAACCTCATAAACTCAGATTTTAAAACCACCTTCTTGCAAACAATTTTCAAACATTTTCATTATCATTAAAACTTTCAAATTCCCAAGTGTAAAAAGTCAGAATTTTCAAAGAGTGAAACTCCTGCATTAAAATTTCATCCAGATCATTATAGTTTCATTCTTTCATCTAAGAACACTTGTAAATTTTGTATAAGAGTTGTTTGTTTAAGAAGAAGATCAATTTTCAAGATTGATAATTGAAGATCATTTTCAAAATTCTTACTTCAAAAATTCAGAATTATTTATTAAAGTCACATCTTATTTTTAGGATTGTTATGAATAAGATTGTGGAGTTGTAATCCTTGTTGTCCATGATTGTTGGAAGCAAGAGAGTGATTAAGGGAGGATTGTTCTCTTAATTCACTTGTTGAAAAATCCAAGAGGATTGTTCTTGGTGTGCTTGTTAGAGTCTGTATAGAAAGGCTAGGATAGTCTTGTCTTAGGATCTAACATTATTAAAAATCACTTACTGTGTAAGGGGGCTGGAGTACTCTCGGACTGTGAGGGGAACCAGGATATATCGTCGTGTCATTTACTTTTCGCACTTTACCGCATTTCATCGCTTAGTAACTTTAGGAAAGTAAAAATCAATTCCGTAGAAAAACCGAGAAAAAATTCTAAGGAACCTAAGTCACCCCCCCCCCCCCCCCCTCCCCCTCTTAGGTGTATTCCTACTTTCAATTGGCATCAGAGCAGGTTATAGGTAACCTGTTCCTTCAAGATCCAGTATGGCTTCCACAAGCGCAAATCCTGTTTTTAAAGATGGCGGTAGTAGAAACAAACCCACCTTTTATTTCTTTGACTCATTTCAAAAGCACTTTTTATCAAAACTTATTGTTAGCTTTAGTCTCCTCACTCTTCACTCTTCCACTCTCACTCTTCCAACTTCTCTTCCACATCCCATTTAATCTTATTCAACCCCAACAATAAAACCCACTATCTCATTCACTCAATATAATCCCTCAACATCTCTCTTCAAACCACTCACTCAACAAATCCGAAAATCCCTTTCAGAAACCCTAAAACTTTCTCAAATCCTCCATGGCTCCAAAACCTCAAAACAAGGGAAAGAACAAGATTGGAAAAGGTAGCTCGGATCCGGTAGAAAAAGAAAAAATGCAATCTGTCAAAGCTCGGAGACTCACCTTCAAGATCAGAATTAGAACTTTAATGTCGGTAAAATATATTAATATTTAAGCTTTTCCAAATCACAGCTTTACATTTCCTGCTTTGTTGAAAGGTTCTAGAGTAGATGAGTTAGTGTCTGAAGTAGGCTGTTACTATCCTGGCCTTGTTAGAGACTTTTACTCTAATCTGTTTATTGGAACTGATGAGTTTGGGGATTTGGTTTTGGAATCGAAAGTTAAGAACGTTGAAATCTGTATGGATTTGAATCAATTAGGAACATGCTTAGGAGTTCCTTCTGAGGGTGAAAAAATTAGGCATGGTGTTGAACCTGATAATGATGATTGGAAAAATTACAACAGTGTGAATTATTTTATTGAGATTTCTAGGGGAACACAGGCTGACCTTATGGGTCGACAGAATCCTTATTCCTCTCGAGTTGTGAAATATGTGAATCATTTTACTGTAAGCGACCGTATGCTCCATTACGTTCTTTGTTGTGTTTTGGTTCCGAAGCATTCCAATCATTCTCAAGTCAGTGAAGTTAAGTTGCAGCTTATTAGAGCTTTGAAAATGGATATTAAGATCAACTGGGCTTATGTTATTATGCACCATATGAAGCACTAATTGTCTCTCCGTGGTGGACTTCCATATGCTAGGTTTGTTTCAAAGATTTTGGAATACAATGAAGTGATGCTGCAAAGAGAGCCAAAGACGGTCATGAAGGCAAGAAACTGTGAAATTAACACCGTTACGGCAACAAAAAACACCGGTATCGTCATTGGTCCAAATGGAGTTTTTCGGTATAAGGATTCTATTTCTACCCCCGCTCCTCCACAAATTCCGGAAGGTGAAATTACAAATACTATGCTTTACTCAAAGTTGTGTTCCATTGAGACAGCCATGAAAAGTAACCACTGGGAAACCAAACGTAGTATTAACTCCATTCAGAAGCTTTTTATTTCCATGAACCGTTCTCGCGAACCTATGGAAGAGAGTGAGGAAGAAGGAGAGAATGAAGATGGTGAAGAAGAAGAATATGATGAAATGTCGGAAAGTGACTAAGTTGTGCATCTTGTCTCAGTTTTATGTTATGTTATTTTAATTATGGTGTATTTTCAATTCTAGTTCTTAAGACTTTGTTTTGTTTAGGCACTTAAGTTTTTACATTATGTTTCGTACAATTTTATGTTGTCTCGTACTATCTTATGTTGTTTCGTACAAGCTCGTGGCCCTCCAAGTACGAGGAGAATATCAAGCCAAAAACGATAACCTCTTCGAATACCTGACCTTGGTTAAAGAAAAAATGACGAAGTTCATGTCCGTGGAAGTAAAGCACGTTCCCCGCGAACACAATGTCCGGGCAGATGTCCTGTCGAAGCTAGCAAGCACAAAAAAGAAAGGAGGAAACAAATTCGTCATCCAGGAGATAATTCCTCGACCAAGCATCGAGAGAACTCCCCCAACCCTCGACTTAAACGTCATTGGCGACAACAACTACTGGATGATCCCGATCTACAACTACCTTACCAAACATGAACTACCATCCGACCCAAAGGAAGCCAGCATGGTCAGGCGCATAGCATGTTCATATGTCCTGGTTAAAAATAAGCTTTACAAGCGAGGGTTCTCCATTCCTCTCCTCAAGTGCATCGAGGAAAACATGGTCGCCCACATCCTGCGTGAAATCCACGAAGGAATCAACACCCAGCACCTTGAAGGAAGATCCCTCGCTAGGAAAGCCCTACGGGCAAGGTATTATTGGCCTACCATGCAACATGAAGCGGAGGAGCATGTGAAAAAATGTGACAAATGCCAATGTCACGGGGACATGCATCTGGCACCGCCCAACGAGCTCAAAGAAATGTCCTCCCTGTGGCCCTTCGCATGGTGGAGCCTGGACATCCTAGGACCATTTGTCGTGGGATCAAACCAGAATAAATACCTGATATTGGGCGTGGATTATTTTACAAAGTGGATACAAACAGAGGCTCTAGCCAAAATAACTACCCAAAACATACTTCGCTTCTACAAGCGAAACATTCTTGCCTGCTTCAGCATTCCCCAAGCAATCGTCACCGACAACAGGACACAATTCATGGACAAAATTTTCCAAGAATTCATCGCCAAAATGGGCACCTAACAACACTTCGCATCCGTCGAGCACCCACAGACGAACGGGCAAGCCGAAGCAGCGAACAAGGTAATCCTGCGAGTTCTCAAATGAAGACTGGACGAAATCAAAAAACAGTGGGTCGAGGAGTTGCACACCGTGCTCTAGGCCTACTGAACCACGCCCCACTCGACGACCGGGGAAATCCCTTTTCGATTCGCATATAGGACCGAGGCAGTGATCCCTATTGAAATACATGTACCCTCCAAGCGGACTAAAGCTCCCCTGGACGAGGAGGAGAACGGCGAGGCGCTGAGGGAGGAGCTCGATCTCGTCGAAGAAGTTCGATCAAGAGCAGCCCTCAGCGAGGCCTCATTAAAACAAAAAAACACAATCAGGCATAATGCCAAAGTCATACGACGAGACTTCCAAGTAGGGAGTCTCGTCCTGAGGAGAAATCACAAAGATTCTCGCAAAGTCAAACTCGCCCAAAACTGGGAGGGACCCTATCGTGTTCGAGCAAAAACAAAAATTGGGGCCTACTACCTAGAACACCTCGACGGGGAAGAACTCACTCGACCATGGAACGCCAAAAAGCTAAAACAATATTACAGCTAAGGCCACAACACTCTGCATGCTTCGTGAAAACGACGAGCACAATGTTCCGACCAGAAGTACGCGCCCCGGTACAAGTGCTGCATACTAAAATCAATCAAGGAAGGCTTTTACTATGGAACGAGAAAAATCCATGTCCGGCAGCGGTCCCTCGACTGAGCCCGCCGTCTCCACCGTACCACGAAAGGCAGAACGCCCAGCTCGCGGTGGGAAGTTCACGCCGTAGAACTCAGGCCACAAAGGTGACATGAGCTCCGCTCTCTTACCCAGAACTACCTAGGCCTTTTGACCAGTTCCCCTCACTATCGAACAATTATTTGTTGAGCAAACCCCGAAACATAGTGAAGAATCATTCACGAAAACAACCCATACAACGGGTACTCACGACGAGCAGCGCGTGACACTTAACGAAATTAAGCAGAATAAAAACATACAAGCACAAATATCTAAAAATAAAATGGCCACAAGGACCGTGATTGTAAGGATTACATAATAAAAGGGCCAAGCCCCATCAAAATAAATTACAATATACGGCACGCTGGCTGAAAAGACAAAATAGGACATTAATCATCATTTGGTTGTGGCTCCTCATGGGTAGGCTGCTCGTTCTCCTCGACCAACATGAGGAAGTCAGGGATGACAATCTGGCCGTCCACCACGCTGTGGAGGAACACTGTCTCCACGGTAGCTAGCTCAACCCCGGGGTTCACAACTTTCAGTTGCTCCACCGCGTTGTTGAAGGCCTCCTCGGCAACCCCCAAGCAATCTTCCTCGACCTGGTTGATTCGAGCGACAAGCTCAGCACGAGTCTTCACACTCTTCACCTCATCGCTCTCGTCCTCATTAGGATCCGCGAAAGCCCGTAAAGTAGTGACTACGTCCTCCGAGGGTTTTTTCCTCCACAACCATGGTATCCCTCTCCTCGGTGACCTTGGCCAACTCCTCTCTGGATTTCTTCGCCGCTTCCTCAGCAACCTTCAGCTTTTCCTCCAAAACCGCGTTGGCGGCCTAAGTCTTTTTCAGCTCTGCTTCCTGAATGGCCCCTTCCTCCGTAGAGACCACCGCTATGCTCAAGACCCTCATTAGGGCAGCAACGTCCTCTTTCTCGGACAATCGAGCTCCTTAAACGCCAAAGACTCTGCCCGATGGAGTGCAAAGGAGGGGCCTTCGAAGAAATCCCTCTTGTGGAAGCACGGGGGCAGCTCGTACTTGCTTTTCTCGTGTTCGCCAGTCAGGTCGAGGACATCTTCCGCCCAGAAGCGCTTGTGCCTTGAAGTTACCGACAACGGGGAAGTCTGGACGGCATCTCCTGCAGATGAAGAGGTCCCTGATCCCGTCGGAGAAGGAACTACCTGCTCGCCAAGACGGCTTTTGTAACGCCCCAGTTTTTGTCATTTTTATTTAATCGAGTCGTTTTGATTATTTTATTATTATATTATTTTATTTTTTACTTTTATTTGATAATATATTATTTTTCGTCGTGAATATGTATTATCGCGTTTTGGGAACGTTTGCGAGATATTTGAGTGTAGGGGTATTTTGGTCATTTCACTTTATTTTTCTTAAGTTAGTAAGAATAGAAATAGAAAGAGAGAAAATTAGAGAGAAAGAAAAAGAGAAGAAGAAAAAGAGAAAGAAGGAAAAATAAGAGAAGAAAAAGAGAGAAAACTTGGAAAGAAAGAAAATCGATCAACCGACTTTTCAAACACGATTAAATCGGGTAAGGGTGCGAAACTCGATTATCTTATGCTTGTGTATGACTATGTATGTGTGTGTTGGAATGTTCATTGTGTTTCATAGCTTTTCAATTCTAGGTTGGAATGAGAGAAATGATTGGGGATCGATGTTTTCGCGGTTGAAATGTGATATAAATGTTGTAGAATACTTGTTACCATGATTGGGTTATGTTCTGATTGTTATGTTTTGGTTTGGAAGAGATTTTGGTTGAAAATATGGTTTTTGTACACAAAACAGCGCTGTAGAATTTCTGGGTTTTCCTTGGTTCCCCTAGCGAACCTGGGGCGAAGCAAAAGCGAATGATTTTTCGCGGGTTTGCCTAGCGAGCCAGTTAGCGAAGGTCAGCAAATGTTCGCTAACATTGTTCGCCTAGCGAACTTTGTATCTTTTTAGTTATGATTGTTGTTGCCTTGGTTCGCCAAGGGATTCGCGAAGCGAACGGTAAGGCGAGGGTTCGCCAAGAAGTTCGCCTAGCGAACTTTGTGTCTGTTTTGTTCTGATTGTGGTTTCGTTTGGACATTCGCCTAGCGAAGGGGGTAGCGAATGCTCGCTAGAAGGTTCGCCTAGCGAACATTGCAGTTTGTGCAATTTTGTTTTCTTCATAACTTTTGATCCGTAAGTCGGATTGGGGCGCGGTTGGGTGCGTTAGAAATCTATTGAGTTGTTCTTTCTTATTAAAATGTTTTTTTGAGATTGTTGTTCGATTTAATTATGTTGGGAATTTGGAAATGTATCGTTGTATCGACTTATACCGTTTTAAGGGTGTGTAATTGATGGGTTATCATGCAATAGGCTTGTGATATATATTGTATGACTGGTGTGATGTTATATGATGTGAATGCATGTGATTAGATGTTTTGATGATGGTTTGTGGCCTAAGGGCAAGAAAATGCAATGTGTTGTATTTGATGATATATGCATGATTATGGATATGTGTATGTGTGCATTTGAATGTCATGAGTCATTGTATGCCAAGCATCATGATATGCATTCTTGTGATGTCGTGTGCCCTAGTGGGTGTGAGCGACGAAACGATTCTAGAGGGAATCCGCTATAACATCGTGTGCCTTATACAAAGAGGACTGAAAGCGATCAGATCGTGCGCCTTATACAAAAAGGACTGAAAGCGATCCATAAACGTCGTGAGCCTTATACCAAGAGGACCGAAAGCGACGGGGAACATCGTTTGCCCGACGGGGAGTTACATTAAGTAACAAGCGATGGTTCTAATAGTTCTTGAGTGAACTAGTGTTGAGATTGATGGATGGATGGTACCGCATTGCATTTGCATTGAGTCGTTGTGTCGGTCTCTTTGCATTTGCATAAGTCATGAATGGATTGATTTTGTGTGGAATTGTGAATAGAATTGATAAGTGAGATATATATATATATATATATATATATATATATATATATATATATATATATATATATATATACTTGTTGTTGATAAATGCATTAAGCTTGATTATATATGCCTTGGTGATGAATATATGAGATATGCATTGTGTTGTTTTGTGTTCGAATTCTGGTGTAAGTTGTGGTGAGAATATTTTGCATGTGTATTTTTGTATTATTATATAATTGTATGCAATTATATTATGATTGTGTTTCTCACCCTTCTGCTGTTTTGAATGCTCTATGAGGCATTGCAGATTAGATGCTGGAAGTCTTTTTGTGATGCTTAGGTCTTCATTCTTTTGTCGGTCAGCTCTGATATATAGCACCGGGTAGTCGGGGAGATCGTTGTGATTTTTGTGTATATGTATATATATCTTTTGGATTGTACATGTATGAATATGTGTACGACAGCCAAACTTTTTATGTGATATATGTATCTATGAGATTCAGTTGCAGATTTTTCGTTTTATTCTGTATCTGAATTGTGGGTAGTATGAACTAAGTTCCTCTGTTAATTGCTACCTGATTGTTGCATATCTTTATGAGCAGGTTTATTGTGTTTTGTCTCAATTGATGTGACTCCTCTGTCTATGCCGTGAATTATTTTTTTATTATACTTTGATTATTTGTTATCGCTTTATTTTGTTGGGGGTATAGATTAGGGGTGTTACATTAAGTGGTATCAGAGCCAGTCTGTGTCAGTTGTGTCAGTCATTGTCGGTGTTTGTGTTTGGGAGAGCTGTTTGTTTAACCATAGTTGCTGTTATTGGAAATAAACAAAATATAGCTGGTAGGAATGACGCTGCTTTAGCTGCTGCTATGCAAGCTATGGCTCGGGCTGTGCAGGGTGCACCTAATGCTACTGGGAATGATGAGTTCAGGAAGAACAAACCGCCTGTCTTCAAAGGGAGACATGATCCTGATGGTGCTCAGATTTGGCTTAAGGAGATTGATTGAATCTTCCGAGTGATGGATTGTGCTGAGGATCAGAAGGTGAGACTGGGTACTCACATGTTGTAGGAAGAGGCTGATGATTGGTGGGTTAGTACTCGTCATGTGTTGGAAGCTGCAGAGGAAGAAGTCACTTGGGCTGTGTTTAGCATTGAGTTTCTGAGGAAGTATTTTCCTGAGGGCGTAAGGGGAAAGAAGGAAATTGAGTTCTTGGAGTTGAGATAAGGTAATATGTCTGTTGTTGATTATACTGCTAAGTTTATGGAGCTTGTGCAGTTTTATCCATATTATGCTGAAGCAACTACGGAATTTTCTAAGTGTGTGAAGTTTGAGAGCGGGTTGCGTCCTGAGATTAAGCAGGCAATTGGTTATCAGAGAATTATAAGGTTTTCAGATTTGGTGGACTGTTGTAGGATTTATGATGAAGATAGCAAAGCTCGTTCTACTCACTATAAGAGTGTGAACGAAAGGAGAGGGAAGCAACAGGTTCGTGGTGGTCCTTATGTGACACCAGCCGACAAGGGTAAGCAAAGGGGTGGTTTTGAGAAAAGGCCCGGTGGAGGAGGTATGTCTAATTCTCTGAGATGTTATAAGTGTGGTGACTTAGGACATCGTCGGTTTGAATGTAGGAAGAATCTGGGGAAGTGTTCCAATTGTGGAGGTATAGGGCATGTTGCGGCTGATTGCAAGAGGAAGAATGTGGTGAAGTGTTTCAACTGTGGTGAACCTGGTCATATTAGTACAAAGTGTCCGAAACCAAAGCAAGCTCCAGGTGGTGGGAAAGTTTTTACATTGGCAGGGACTCAGACTACAAGTGCAGACCGTCTGATTAGAGGTACTTGTTTTATTAATAGTACACCTTTAGTTGCTATTATTGATACCGGAGCGACTCATTCGTTTATTTCGTCTGAGTGCGCAAAGCGTTTGAATCTAGTGTTGTCCTTAATGGGTGGAGATATGGTTATTGATACTCCAGCAATGGGGTCAGTAACTACTTCTTTGGTTTGTTTAAGTTGTCCTTTGACCATTTATGGTAAAGATTTTGAGATGGATTTGGTGTGTTTTCCGTTGGAGGGTTTAGATGTGGTTTTGGGAATGAATTGGTTACAGTTCAATCGGGTGCATATTGATTGTTATCTTAAGCTGGTAAGATTTCCTTCTCTTGAGGAAGACGAGGGATTGAGTTTCTTATCTACCAAAGAGTTGAAGAAACTTTTGGCAGAGGAAGCTCAGTTGTTTGGGTTGTTTGCATCGTTGATGGTGGATAGTCAAGTTTCAATTGATGTGTTTCCGGTTGTGTGTGATTATCCGGAAGTGTTTCTTGAGGATATTTCAGATGTGCCGCCAGAGAGAGAGGTGGAGTTTTCTATAGATCTAGTTCCTGGTACTAGACCTGTGTCTATGGCACCATATCGAATGTCAGCATCTGAGTTGGTTGAGTTAAAGAAGCAGTTGAATGAATTGCTAGAAAAGAGGTTTGTGAGGCCAAGTGTATCGCCTTGGGGTGCTCCAATTTTATTGGTGAAAAAGAAAGATGGAAGTATGCGATTGTGTATTGATTATCGCCAACTGAATAAGGTGACGATTAAGAATCAGTATCCTCTTCGGAGAATTGATGATCTGATGGACCAGTTGGTTGGTGCGTGTGTGTTTAATAAGATTGATTTGAGGTCAGGGTATCATCAGATTAGGGTGAAAGAAGAAGATATTCAGAAGACGGCTTTTAGGACACGATACGGTCATTATGAATATTCTGTGATGCCGTTCGGGGTTTCTAATGCGCCGGGTGTGTTTATGGAGTATATGAATCGTATTTTCCATGAGCATTTGGATCGATTTGTTGTTGTGTTTATTGATGATATCTTGATTTATTCTAAGTCCCGGGAGGAACATGCGGAACATTTGTGTGTTGTGTTGCAAATTTTGAAGGAAAGGAAACTTTTTGCCAAATTGTCCAAGTGTGAGTTCTGGTTGTCAGAAGTGAGTTTTCTTGGGCATGTGATTTCAGGTAATGGTATTGTTGTGGATCCATCTAAAGTAGATGCAGTTCTACAATGGGAGGCTCCTAGATCTGTTACTGAAATTAGAAGCTTTTTGGGTTTAGTTGGATATTTTCGAAGATTCATTGAAGGTTTTTCTAAGTTAGCGCTTCCTTTGACCCAGTTGACTTGTAAGGGTAAAGCGTTTATTTGGGATATTCAGTGTGAGGAAAGTTTTAATGAGCTGAAGAGAAGATTGACTACAGCTCCGAATTTGATCTTACTGAATCCTACCAAACCGTTTGTGGTGTATTGTGATGTGTCTTTGATTGGGTTAGGTGGAGTGTTGATGCAGGAAGGTAAGGTTGTGGCTTATGCTTCAAGGCAATTGAGGATTCATGAGAAAAATTACCCTACTCATGATTTGGAATTAGCGGCTGTGGTGTTTGTGTTGAAAATTTGGAGGCATTATCTCTACGGTGCAAGATTCGAAGTCTTTAGTGATCATAAAAGTTTGAAATACTTGTTTGATCAGAAAGAGTTGAATATGAGGCAACGGAGATGGTTGGAATTTTTGAAGGACTACGATTTTAGCTTGAATTACCATCCTGGTAAAGCTAATGTGGTAGCCGATGCATTAAGCCGGAAATCATTGCTTATGTCTGCTTTGATGGTTAAGGAGTGGGAACTTATGGAATCGTTTAGATATTTGAGTTTGGTGTGTGAATTGACGTCTGAGATGGTTGGAAATCAAAGTATGGATGGTGACTTTAAAGTGGGTGATAAAGGTGTTTTGAGATTCCGTGGTAGAATTTGTATTCCTGATGACTCGGAGTTAAAAAGGATGATTTTGGAAGAAGGACACCGGAGTAAATTGAGTATACATCCGGGAGCTAATAAAATGTACCAAGATTTGAAGAAGATTTTCTGGTGGTCTGGATTGAAGAGAGATATGGCTCAGTTTGTCTATGCGTGTTTGACGTGTCATAAGTCGAAGGTAGAACATCTGAAGCCTAGTGGATTGTTGCAACCGTTGGATATTCCTGAGTGGAAATGGGATAGCATTTCTATGGATTTTGTGACAGGGTTGCCGAATACACAGAAGGGACATAATGCCATTTGGGTGGTTGTGGATAGGCTGACTAAATCAGCGCATTTCATTCCGATTGACATCAGTTTTTCTTTGGAGAGGTTGGCTGAGATTTACATCAGTGTGATTGTGAAATTGCATGGGGTTCCGTTGAGTATTGTTTCAGATAGAGATCCGAGGTTTACTTCGAGATTTTGGGAAAGTTTTCAAAAGGCCTTAGGTTCCAAGTTGAGATTGAGTTCTGCTTATCATCCGCAGATGTAAGGTCAGACCGAGAGAACGATTCAGTCGTTGGAGGATTTGCTGAGAGCTTGTGTTCTTGAGCAAGGTGGTGCTTGGGATAGTTATCTTGCGTTGGTTGAATTCACGTATAACAACAGTTTCCATTCGAGTATTGGAATGGCACCTTTTGAAGCGTTGTATGGGAGAAGATGTCGAACACCTTTGTGTTGGCACGAATCTGGTGAGAGTTCGGTGGTTGGACCGGAGTTAGTGCAACAGGCTACGGAAAAGGTGAAGCTTATTCGCGAGAAAATGAAGGCTTCTCAGAGTAGGCAGAAAAGTTATCATGATCAAAGAAGGAAAGATCTTGAGTTTCAAGAAGGCGATCATGTATTTCTGAGAGTTACACCGGTGACGGGTGTTGGTCGTGCATTGAAGTTGAAGAAGCTTACTTCTCAGTTTATTGGTCCTTACCAGATATCCGCGAGAGTGGGTACTGTGGCTTATCGGGTGGCATTGCCGCCGAGTCTTTCGAATTTGCATGATGTGTTCCATGTTTCACAGCTTCGGAAGTATGTTCCGGATCCGTCGCATGTGATTCCAATGGATGAGGTAGAGGTAAGGGAGAACCTTACGGTTGAGGCATTATAAGGGAGGATTTTGGATCGCGAGTTGAAGCGGTTAAGGGGCAAGGATATTGCACTTGTGAAGGTAGCGTGGGGAGGCGCTGCTGAGGGCAATTTGACTTGGGAGTTGGAGAGTCGGATGCGGGAGTCGTATCCGGAGTTGTTCGTCTCAGGTAATATTTTCGAGGACGAAAATTTCTAAGTGGGAGAGAGTTGTAACGCCCCAGTTTTTGTCATTTTTATTTAATCGAGTCGTTTTGATTATTTTATTATTATATTATTTTATTTTTGACATTTATTTGATAATATATTATTTTTCGTCGTGAATATGTTTTATCGCGTTTTGGGAACGTTTGCGAGATATTTGAGTGTAGGGGTATTTTGGTCATTTCACTTTATTTTTCTTAAGTTAGTAAGAATAGAAATAGAAAGAGAGAAAATTAGAGAGAAAGAAAAAGAGAAGAAGAAAAAGAGAAAGAAGGAAAAAGAAGAGAAGAAAAAGAGAGAAAACTTGGAAAGGAAGAAAATTGATCAACCGACTTTTCAAACACGATTAAATCGGGTAAGGGTGCGAAACTCGATTATCTTATGTTTGTGTATGATTATGTATGTGTGTGTTGGAATGTTCATTGTGTTTCATAGCTTTTCATTTCTAGGTTGGAATGAGAGAAATGATTGGGGATCGATGTTTTCGCTGTTGAAATGTGATATAAATGTTGTAGAATACTTGTTACCATGATTGGGTTATGTTTTGATTGTTATGTTTTGGTTTGGAAGAGATTTTGGTTGAAAAATATGGTTTTTATACACAAAACAGCGCTGTAGAATTTCTGGGTTTTCCTTGGTTCGCCTAGCGAACCTGGGGCGAAGCAAAAGTGAATGATTTTTTGCGGGTTTGCCTAGCGAGCCAGTTAGCGAAGGTCAGCGAATGTTCGCTAACGTTGTTCGCCTAGCGAACTTTGTATCTTTTTAGTTATGATTGTTGCTGCCTTGGTTCGCCAAGGGATTCGCGAAGTGAACGGCAAGGCGAGGGTTCGCCAAGGAGTTCGCCTAGCAAACTTTGTGTCTGTTTTGTTTTGATTGTGGTTTCGCTTGGACATTCGCCTAGCGAAGGGGGTAGTGAATGCTCGCTAGAAGGTTCGCCTAGCGAACATGGCAGTTTGTGCAATTTTGTTTTCTTCATAACTTTTGATCCGTAAGTCGGATTGGGGCGCGGTTGGGTGCGTTAGAAAGCTATTGAGTTGTTCTTTCTTATTAAAATGTTTTTTTGAGATTGTTGGTCAATTTAATTATGTTGGGAATTTGGAAATGTATCATTGTATCGACTTATACCGTTTTAAGGGTGTGTAATTGATGGGTTATCATGCAATAGACTTGTGATATGTATTGTATGACTGGTGTGATGTTATATGATGTGAATGCATGCGATTAGATGTTGTGATGATGGTTTGTGGCCTAAGGGCAAGAAAATGCAATGTGTTGTATTTGATGATATATGCATGATTATGGATATATGTATGTGTGCATTTGAATGTCATGAGTCATTGTATGCCAAGCATCATGATATGCATTCTTGTGATGTCGTGTGCCCTAGTGGGTGTGAGCGACGAAACGATTCTAGAGGGAATCCGCTATAACATCGTGCGCCTTATACAAAGAGGACTAAAAGCGATGATTATAGACGATCGTGCGCCTTATACAAAGAGGACCGAAAGCGATCGGATCGTGCGCCTTATACAAAGAGGACTGAAAGCGATCCATAAACGTCGTGAGCCTTATACCAAGAGGACCAAAAGCGACGGGGAACATCGTTTGCCCGACGGGGAGTTACATTAAGTAACAAGCGATGGTTCTAATAGTTCTTGAGTGAACTAGTGTTGAGATTGATGGATGGATGGTACCGCATTGCATTTGCATTGAGTCGTTGTGTCGGTCTCTTTGCATTTGCATAAGTCATGAATGGATTGATTTTGTGTGGAATTGTGAATAGAATTGATAAGTGATATATATATATATATATATATATATATATATATATATATATATACTTATTGTTGATAAATGCATTAAGCTTGATTATATATGCCTTGGTGATGAATATATGAGATATGCATTGTGTTGTTTTGTGTTCGAATTCTGGTGTAAGTTGTGGTGAGAATATTTTGCATGTGTATTTTTGTATTATTATATAATTGTATGCAATTATATTATGATTGTGTTTCTCACCCTTCTGCTGTTTTGAATGCTCTATGAGGCATTGCAGATTAGATACTGGAGGTCTTTTTGTGAAGCTTAGGTCTTCATTCTTTTGTCGGTCGGCTCTAATATGTAGCACCGGGTAGTCGGGGAGATCGTTGTGATTTTTGTGTATATGTATATATATCTTTTGGATTGTACATGTATGAATATGTGTACGACAGACAAACTTTTTATGTGATATATGTATCTATGAGATTCAGTTGCAGATTTTCCGCTTTTATTCTGTATCTGAATTGTGGGTAATATGAACTAAGTTCCTCTGTTAATTGCTACCTAATTGTTGCATATCTTTATGAGCAGGTTTATTGTGTTTTGTCTCAATTGATGTGACGCCTCCGTCTATGCCGTGAATTATTTTTTTATTATACTGATTATTTGTTATCGCTTTATTTTGTTGGGGGGTATATATTGGGGGTGTTACAGCTTTTGCCGACTTTTCTCCCTAGCTTATCCTTGGCCACCAAAGTTTTTACCAAGCGTTCCTGAGCGGTGGACATCTTGTCTGCAAAACAACGGACACATGTTAGTAAACAAAAAACAATAACACGAGGCAAGCTAAAAAGAAAAATGGCTACCTAAAAGTTCCAAAGCATGCTCGCGCGTGCCGCAGTCAAGGGGCTCCTTAGTGTTAATATATTGGGCCTCCACCTTGGACCCCCCTTCATCTTCAAAAATAATGTTCCCGCCCCTGGTCACGCACTGGGCAGGGCAGAAACCATCATCAAAGGCCACCAGCTTGTTATAGCTAGCCAGGTCATCCTCATCCAACATGGCCGGCTTGGTTATATACTCCTCGGTCTCCCTAGTGAAGTGGTCCTTGCTCCAAACAAAATGGAATTTTAGCACCCGACGCCCCCTCATCTTGCCTTGCTTATCGCGAAAGGGCTTCCCGTTCTCATCTATAAAAATCTTCCAGAGGAACGAAGAGTCTTTGGCCCTCTCCGACACCGTCTCCACTACATAATACCTTTCCTTGAACGTCCTGATGGAATCTGAAAAGGCCTTGAACAACTTCCTACCTTGCTTTAGGGAAACCCATCCAAACTGCCCTCGCACAACCTGACGTTAGAGGTGGAAGACAGTGCAGAAGAGGGGGAGAGTGGCTCCAATATTCAAGTACTCATAGGTAATCTTGAATTTTCGAATGAAGGAAATCGAGTTCGGATGGAGCTGAGAGGGAGCCAAGTCCATATGACCAAAAATTGCCACTTGAAAATCTGTGAAGGGGAGCCTCAGCCCAATCTCCTTAAAAACGTACTCGTACATGGGAAACCGCTCGACGTCGTAAGCCGAGCATATCCGATCGTCCTCCCCGGGAAAATGGACCCTCCAATCTTCCTTTTCCCCCACCGGCATGAAGGCATCCTGAGCATAGAAGGCGAAGAGTGAGGCGTGCTCCCGAGGCTTGGAGGCAATCCATTCTTCCTGGGACTCCCAGGAGCAGTTTCGTCGGAACTATTATCCCCTAAAGAGCTCTCCTCAGACAGCTCCCGCTCGAGCATAACGTCGTCTTTAGCGTTGCCAGATATCTCCTTTACCTAAAAAGCAGAGGAAAAAAGTGAATTCGATGGAAAAATCAAATCCACCCTTCCACCGCTAGTCAAGTGAAAGGGCGCGCGAAGACCCGAGGACAACGTCCTCGACCTAAGCCCTTACTCAAACAGTGCAACCAAGGTGTGAGGAGATTCTCCATGGCAATCCCTTAAACCCTCACGGGGAGAACCTCCCCGACACTTTACCCAGAATTCCGTTGAATAGCCATCGGAAAACTCATGAGTACACCGAAAACTCCATAAGTTCCACCGACTACAAACTCATTCGTTGCAACAACGATGCCAGAGCCAACAGAAAAACCTAAGTTTCTAACACTCCGACGACGACGCCAGCGGCAGAAAATGGCTCAACCACTGCCAGACACCAACATCCATTGGAATGCACCTACTCTACCCAATTTTTCGTCCTAACCGCAAGCAAATCTAAGAAAAAGAAGATTAAAAATTGCGTAAAACAAACGATCAAAAACTTATGTGGTCGAAGAGAGCTAGTGAGTATGGTCAGTGAAGCTTGGTCGGTGCTCGTGCAGTTGTGTTGCGACGGTAGACGGCGGAGAACGCCGATAGCAGCAAAAGAAGAAAGAGAAGCGAAAAGTGAAAATGAACGCTTCCTCCCTCTATTTATAGACGAGTCAGAAGCATGTGCACGAGCATGAACGACGTATGGGCATTATTATAACCCTAACATAGCCATCATTACACATTAAGTGCGGCACATGGCTCAATGCATGCGTGACACTCCATCCCTTCAAGTCCCATCAAACATTAAGCTCTCTGCTTGTCGGGCACGCAGGACAACGTTTCAGGTTCCTCGGGAACATGTATCCTTGAGCACCACGAAATGACCCTGTCTCAATAACAGGAGTCGACCATGTTTACTCCTCTTCGGGACCACGGGCTGCCCTTAAGTCATCACTCATATGCTCAGGAGCAACGACTTGAGAGGCTCCTGTTCTGAACTGGCAAATGGCTAGGCATGGCTCAATCCACTTCTGCACCCCAGAACAGCCCAATAGCTTAAGCCCTACCAGTTAAGGGAAAAGGAAAGCGTTTTCTCTTCTGCCCCTCAACCGAGGAGGGCTGGCCAACTAACCCCCAGGATCGGTTACCCTTGGTCACATCTCTGCCCGTCACGCATGATTCAAACATCCAGGAACGGCCACGATGCTCTTGCCTGTAACCACGTCGTTGCTCGAAGCAACGACTAGTTCCGAGCATGCCTGCCTATCAGAATGGCTAGTTTCTGGCAGTTACCTATTTTTGGGGAGTGAATATCTTGGCCCAAAAATAGGGACCATTGGCCAAGCGCTGGGGGCATTATAAAAAACCTCTCCCTTGTGAGGGTCTGGTATTCAAAAATCATCCTAAGACATTCTTACTTTGTGCTTGCCTTCTCCTATCCCAATTCTTACTTTAGCATCAGAGTGACTTGCAGGTACACCCGCTCCTCTTTGGGTCCAGCATCGAAGACGAAGTCTCTGGCCTACTTCAGGTTCTGATCAACCGAAAAGATCAAGAAATAATCATTGCAAATATTAAATTATCAGATGTTTCATCTTCAACCTCTTCTATAAATGCACACTTTCATATAGTGAATTTCTTCATCTTCAAATTATTCTTCTTAACTTCCTATAACAACACGAGTTCTCCATCTGAGAAGGCTAAGAGAATTATCTCAACAGAATTCATTGTTGAGAATAAAACCATCACCGCAGTACATCACCATCAACTGTCAATTGAGGAGGTTCATCCATCTGGGTCGATTGCTGTCAGGGATGCACTGAGGGTGAGGAAGGCCAAGAAGAAGAAGAAGATACTGAATAAGAAGAAGTGAAAGATGCTGAGGAAGATTGTTTACTTTACTCAGATGAGGGTAGTGAGGAGCAGGTCGTAGATTGGGAAGATTCCTGTAGTGCTAGAGCATATTGTTTCAATATGGAAAAAATTATGTAATGAAAAAAATTATGTTTTATGTACTCTTTCCATGTGGGCCTCTTTGCAGAACTTCTTTATTATTGTTTTATGTACTCTTTCCTTTTGATAAATGAAAAAAAAATTACACAACCAACAAAAGTAAAGCTTCTCAACAACAACAACAACAATAACAACAACAACAATAATGAAGAATATCAATAACAACATTAATGGACCAAAGCAACAAAAAGAATAGCAACAATAATAACATACCAGAGAATAATGGTGAGAGTTTTTTCGTTCGCTATGGCTCCTTAGAGAATACGTGTTTTTTTGCTTGCTGGAGAATAAATGTACTTTCACTAGGGCTTGAGAAGTGAATGAGGTAGACACCGAGTGATAAAAAAAAAAGAGAATAACAAGAACAACATTAATGGACAAAAGCAACAACAAGAACAACAACAACAATAATAACATACTAGAGAATAATTATGAGAGAGTTTTTTCGTTCGCTAGGGCTCCTTTGAGAATAAGTGTTCTTTCGTTGGTTGGAGAAGCAGTGTTCTTTTGCTAGGGCTCTAAAAGTGAATGAGGTAGACACTAAGGGAATAAAGGCACCTTTTTGGTTTCATAAAGAATAAAAAAATAGAGAGTTTTTATCTCGATTTTCATGAAAACCGAGGCAACATATCTGACATAAAAACTATGAAAATAAAGGCGCATTTTTTGTTCCATATAAAACATAAAACTGCAGGAGCTGAAAATCAAATCTCAAACCCTGAACATATATTTATGTCGGTTTTGCATAAAACTGAGGTAACAAATTTATTTTATTTTATTTAAAAAAACAGACGCTCTCGTTGCATACACCCTCGATTTTATATTGTTTGTGGTGAAAGTTTCGTCATAAAAAGCGATATTTATTGTAGTTCCTCCTTTGGGGAAAACGTTGTCTCAGGCTTATCCTCCAGATTCTTATTGACCTCAAGACTAGTTTCTTTTACGAGGTGGCCATCGGCCAACATCTTGAAATAATCCAGCTCACTAAAGTCGAGCTAAGGGCAGAGGCAAAGAACTTGAGCTTTTTCCTTTTAAAACCATTGATCTTCAGAGATAAGACCATCCATTCTAACATATTCTAGGTCCTTCTTGAGACTGCCCGTAACACCCCGAGTTTTTTCTGTTTAGTTATTTAATTAAGTTAATTTGTGTATTTGAGTGATTTAGCATGGTTATATGATTTTACATATTGATTTAAATTGAATATTTCTTTATGTATGTGGGGTGTAGTGAGATGGTTGGGAAGAATAAAGTCGTATGATGATAGTGTAGAAGTGGTAGAATAATTAAAATAACAGTGTTTTAATTATTAAATAAAATAATATAAGTAGTAGGATTTTTGTGAATTTAATTATTTTGTTATTAGAGATAAAATAATAATGATAAAGTAATTAAATATAGGAAATAAAAGAGGAAGGAAATTGTTGGGCTTTTGTGAGTAAGTAAGGATAGAAAGGTAAATCCAAAATTTAGGAGTTTTGTTATTATAAAAAGAAAGTTAGAGAGCTAGATGGTTTTTAACAGTAAATGAATTGGAAGAGTGAAAGAGTTAGGGTAAATAGAATAGCAAGAGGAGAGCCATCATAAAAGGAAAGGAGAACCAAGAACAAAACCAACCTTTTCTGCTAGGAGAACAAGGTTAGGGGGAGAATAACTTTCAATAGGGCTTATGCATGAGGGGTAGGGTAGATGAGTCCTTAACCTCCAATAGGGCATTGGGTTGCTCATTAAATTTTGAGTTATATGATATTATGATGTTGCTTGGCTGAATTGATGTGTATTTTCGCGTAAAATATGGTATGTGATTACTGTATTTAAATTTTTAATATTCCCCACCATTGTCGAAGGTTTGAAGTTTTGGGGGTAAATGTGAAAGTATGAAAATGCATGATTTTGTTGATGTTAATCTGTGATAAATTGTGAGTTTGTGGTTTTAATCATTGGATAAATGTTGTATGTCAAATTCTGAGATCGATACTTTTTACGGAATCGAAATCAGAGGTTCGGAAGGACTTTTATGGTGGAAAACGTAGAAAAATAAATTCTGGGTATTTACCCGCGGATTCTGGGACTTATCTACGAACTGGTCGTGGGAAAAAACCTAGTTCTGGGTGACGTCCATTAACCCTCATGACTTCCACTATGCCTAACGAAAAATATCATAATTTGAGATTCGTGACTGTTTGGGGCGCGATTCGAAGCGTTGGAAAGCTAATACGTAGTACATTGGGGGTAGGTTGGTAACTATGCATACATATTTAAACACGTGATAATGTTATAAAATGAAAAAGCCACACATGTTAATGACACATCAACTTTTAAGCTGACTGAGTTTAATGAGGGAGGAAAAAAGATGAATCTTGAAAGGTTAAGGGGGAAATCCAAATTCTTTTTTTTTACAAGGAGATTTTTCGAAAATGACCCAAATGACAGGGGTGAAAAGATGTATTAACTCTAATAAAAAAGAAGAAGAGTGAGAGCATCGTCCATACTTTTACAAGTCCTTAAACCAAAAAGTAATGACAGTCACATCACTAAAAAAAATAGAGATAACACTTGAATATAGAAACAAAATTATAAAAATATCAAGAATCTCTATAATAAAATCATTACAAAGTAGACAATTTCCCTTAGCAACCCATAAGCTCCCTTGAGCACATCCTAAAATACTATGACCATGCTGCTATAATAGAACCATTATGCTTCACCTTGCTAATACAACAACTTTGTTCCAAAGCACATCCTACAGTTTCCAAAAATGTATTTTCGAAGATACTCTGGAAATACATTTCCAGACTAAATTTAATCATAAAATTAGGGCGTGATTAAAAAACGAATGAAGTGTGTGTATATGGTGCGTCAGGATATGCATCTCCGAATTCTAAGGGGCATTTTTGAATTTTCATTAGGTGTTATTCCATTACATATGATGGGATAAGAAATCCTCGAATTAAATAGATATATAAAAGCAATAGAACTACCAGGGTTTGAAAGTAAGCTTGTTCAAGCCCAAAAACTTCACCTGACTAAAATTACATATGAAGTAATAAGACCCAATTTCATCTAATTACAACCTTCAATATTTTTAAATTGAGTTACATACATTTTCGATTTAGCAAGTCCGTTAATAGAATTTTTAACACCCTTAAAATAGACATTTTCATAATATTAGTGACACAAGTTGTAGAAAAAAGAACATTTTAGAAAAATGTAAAATTCTCATAAAACTAAACATTAAATATATAATAAATAAATACAAATATTTTAAACAGGCCTTCGATGTCCGAGTCCACAAGTTCGCTTTCACAATATCTTTAGTACCTCAAACAATACTCCTTATATTTTTTTATCTACCACCGTAAGATGTAACAAATTAAGGTCAAATTACTTCGAAAGACACCTCTTAGATGTGAGACGATTCATCACGTCTAGAGGAATGGTGAGGAATGGAAAAAGTTAAAACGACGGAGCTTCAGGTTTGTAAGGAAGAACAAGTGGGATTCTCACTCAGTAGGCGGCGAATGTTCAGACGGAGCTAGAGGAATGCAATCTTTTTACTTTTCGGAGATTCCTGATAGAGTGAAAGCAGAAGAAACCTTCAAGCTATTTGGAGAGTTTGGGAGGGTGATCGAAGTGGTTATTCCTCCTAAGAGGAATAAGCTTGGCAAATGTTTCATCTTTGCTAGATTTTCTGGAGTGGAAGACGACAGAGTGTTGGCGGTCAAATTAGATAATATCTTCATCGATAACGTAAAGATACATGCAAATATTCCAAGATTTTCAAGAAATCAACTAGATGCTAAAAGAGGAGCTAGGAACAAAGAGGTTTATGATTCAAGGAAAGAAGATTCAGAGGCAGTGGGAAAGAGGACCTTTGGAGCAATTCGAGGAAGGACAGATGTAAGATCTTTTGTGGATGTTATCAACAATGCTGGCTAAACTTCAACGATTAACCCGCGAAAGATTCCAGTTCTTTTGAAATACCAGCCGTATGAGGAGGACATATTAAGATATAGTAAGGCTTACATAGGAGTTGTGTGTAACCCAGGTATGATGTATAACATTCAGACCAGTTTTGAGTTAGAAGGTTATTTTTCAATTAAAGTTACTTCTCTTGGAGCAAATTTGTGTCTCTTGGAGGAGAGCGAGGAGGGGGAGATTAATGATCTTATTAGGGAAGCGGGATCATGGTGGAAGCAGTGGTTTATTGAGATAAGTAAATGGAAAGAGGAGGACATGGATAAGGAGAGGGTTACTTGGTTGAGATGTCACGGTATCCCTTGCCACGCTTGGAATTTTTCATTTTTTGAACTTCTGGCTAAAACGGTAGGAAAGTATGTGTGTGTTGATGATAACACTCTAAGAGGAGAGTGTATGGATGTGGCTCATATCATGGTAAGAACAAATTGTGTTGAGGTGTTGAATGAGATTTTCAAAATTCAGATTAACAATGAGGTGTTCAGCATCAAGATGACTGAAGATGTTCATGGACCTTTGCGTTTATCAACTAATGTTGTTAATAACAAGAAGGATGTTGGAATATCATCTTCAGAGTCAGAGGATAATTGGAGCTCATTCGAAAATGCTTTAGAAGAAGAAGGTAATTGCGAGATTCAAGACCAAGCTAACGAGGGTAGCGCTGAGGAGTTTAGTTCAGATGCAATGAGGAGGAAGGAAGTTTCCAAAGATAATCTAGTTTCTGGGAGGGGCATGTCCTCTCATAGGGGTAATGATAATGCAACAGATATTGATGTTATCTATAGGGAGGTTCAATCGGTTTTCGATGCAGCTTCAATTGAGGTCAAAGCAGCAAGGCTAGAAGGCTCAAAGACTACTGGTAGGGATGATAGAGACTTGTCTCTGGCAGTGAAAAAGTTTTCGACAGACAACACAGGACAAAATATTAAGGAAGGTGAGACTCTACTGTTGGATAAAAGGAAAAAAGAGGTTGTCAGAAAAGTTAAATTGAGAAATGTGCTTAAGGTAATTGGACCGGTGGGCAAAACCAAACATAGGAAGAAAAAGGTTAAGAGACTTTTGGGCCTGGTCTCAACAGAAGGCCCAAACTTATTGGAGGACCCAATTGAACAATTCTCCCAATCTTCTTTCTTTGGTCCATTAAGGAGAGGACATTGTACTCGTCCAATTTAGCAAGATGATGTTTCTTTACCTATCTCTAGGGACTCAAGCGGGTTTTCAGCAAGAGCAACTTTATGTTGCGAACCAACTTCTGACTCAGACATAAGAATGTGCAATGCCAAATTCTGGAACCAGATGGAAACCAATGTTGGTGGGAAAATTTGGTCGGCAATGTCAAATCTTGGGGTGACAGAGATAGATGGACAGAAAGATTATCCCAAACTGCTTTCAGATTTGGAGCTGCAAGACAAAGTTAGATTCTTTGGCAAGATGGATTCTAACGAAGGTAAACAATGATTATCGGATCTCTGAACATGAGAGGAGGAGGAAATCTTGCAAAGAGATCAAGAATTCGTAAACTCATTTCCACAGGTAATGCTGATGTCTTTTTCATCCAAGAATCTAAATTGAAGGAGGTGGATTTATCCATAATTCACAGTTTGTGGAATGATAGAGAGGTAGGGTGGTCTTTTAGTGGAGCTTTAGGTAGGTCTGAAGGCATCATCACTATGTGGAAAGAGCTGTCTGTTAAAGCTATTATGTTTTTCAATGGAAGAGGATATTTAGGAATCAAAGTAGAGTGGAAAAACGATGTGTTTTACTTGGTGAATGTGTATTCTGCATGTGACATCAGATCAAAGAGATTATTGTGGAGAGACCTTCTTGACCTTAAAAGTAGATTGAAGAACGGTCTTTGGTTAATTGGGGGCGACTTTAACGCGGTGTCCAAAAGTTCTTAAAGGAAGGGGAGGAACTCAGGATTTTGGAGAATAGAACAAAAGGATTTCATGGAGTTTATAGCTGAATCAAATCTAGTGGCTTTACCCGTATCAGGTAGCAGGTTTACGTGGTACAGCGGCGATGGAACTTCTATGAGCAGAATTGACAGGTTTTTGGTGGACGATAGGATAGTAAACAAACGGGGTTTATCTAATCAGAAGGTTGGCAAGCGGGACGTTTCGGATCACTGCCTGATATGGGTGCAATTTAAGGCTGAGAATTGGGGTTTTAAGCCTTTCAAAACCAACAATAGTTGGTTTGACAAACCTGAGTTCATTGATTTTGTGGAAAAAGAGTGGAAGGGGATGCATATTACTGGCAGGAGCGATTTCGTATTAAAGGAAAAGTTTAAGCTTTTGAAGATAAAACTTAAAGATTGGAGCAACAGGGTGTTTGGTTGGTATGATCTCAAGGCTGAACAAGGAGTTGAAACCATGTTCGAATGTGACCAGAGGTTAGAATCGTGCGAGAACTCTGAAGTGGCAGAGTTGGTTAAACAAAGGACGGATGCCTGCAATCAAATGTGGAGAAATTGGCGAATAAGGGTGTAGCGAGCGATTTTGGACGTGGTTCTTAAGCACTGATCGCTCTCTGCGGTTGAGTTTACTACAGGTCGATTCATTTTTTATCCTATTAAAGCTGATGAAGGAAGGGAAATAGATGTCTCCAATTAACCCTGCTTTGCATACTGAGTTTAAACAGCGGTCTGTTAGGTTACGGATGCGATTAATGTGGGGGGCCTTTGTATTGGTTATTTGTATTTTCGCCAATACTATTTTCTTTCATTTTATTTTGACAGAATGCTTCTGGCAAGGAACAAGGATTAGGATGTTAGGACTGATGCTTTTTGATGTGAGAGTATGGGATTTTTGGTTTTTTGTTTAGTGTGCTCGCTAAGATTTTTTCTTTCAATCTTATGCCTACGTATTCCCGTTTACCGAAACAGGGAAATCAGAGCGTTCGTAGTTCCCCCTATTTTATGGGAGGAAATGGGTGTTTTTGGTGTCTTGTTCAAAGCCTAAGACGTGAAGCGAAAAGTGGTTTGTATCTTGTTCAAAGCCCAAGATGTGAAGCTGAAGAGTCTATTTGTATCTTGTTCAAAGCCCAAGATGTGAAGCTGAAAGGTCTCAACTTTAGAGAGAATTTGTCATCTCTGAAGAGGGGGTTGTATGTCACAACTATTTATAAAGGAGAATTACTTTAACCGGGATGTGTGAATCCGGCAATGCCATAATTTCCTTAAAAGGGGATTTCCAACCTGAAGGAGAAGACTTTAACTCAGTGTAGAGAAATGCTATCTTTCCTTAGGAATTTCTCATGCTAAAAGAGGGACAGTGGCATGGATGTAGATGATCCAGAGGCTTGTCACTTACAACGATTAGATGAAGGGGCTGTTGATGTCTGTGTACTGTGAACGAGGCACAGCTTTGATGCTAAAAGGTTAATTGGATCAACCAGTGGTTTTCTTATATAAAGCCTAAGAGGAGGCTAGTATGTGTCTCGTACAAAGCCCGAGAGAGAGAGGCTAAAAGGTTTTGACTCAACGAGGGAATCTTTTGGTATCTCGTATAAAGCCCGAGATGGAGGCTATTTTTGTTTGGCTCAATAAGAACCTTTTTGTATCTCGTATAAAGCCCGAGATGGAGGCGAAAGGGGTTATTGACTCAACGAGGGAATCTTTTATGTGTCTCGTACAAAGCCCGAGAGAGAGGCTAAACGTTGTTTGACTCCGCTGGGGAGAATCATTTGTATAAAGCCCAAGAGGAGGCTAACTTCACTGGAGAAGGATCATTATACAAAGCCTAAGAGGAGGCTATGGTAACTATTTCAGTTAAGTGACAGGTCCAGTATACTGATTTTAAAGAGAAAATCAGTTCTTATATGAGAAATACTGTACTCAAGGATTTGATTCAAGGGTCCGGGTTATGCCTATTCTTTAAGGAAGCGGGAAATCCGAAGGGTATTGAGACTGTCCGAGTTTACAGGTTTACTTCCTATTCTTGAAGGGTGCTTGAGAATGTCTTTGAGACTCAAGGAGATTAGACTGTCCAAGTCTAGAGTTTTAACCTTTGTACTATGTTTTGAGAAACAGTAGTAGACTCTATGAAAGGATTGTTCTATTAAGATGACAAAGTTCTGTTCCTATACCTCTAGGAGGTCGTCGGGACAATTTGTACGAAGCCCAAGAGGAGGCGAGAATAACTTTTAAGAAGCCAAGCGGTCCTTGTACTAAGTCCAAGAGAAGGCTATCATTCCCGGAGGAAGAGATCATTATACGAAGCCTAAGAGGAAGTTGTGAATACTTCTAAGAAGTCGTAGGGTCCTTGTACTAAGCCTAAGAGGAGGCGGGGTTGCTTTTAAGAAGCCTGTGGGTCCTTGTATGATGCCCAAGAGGAGGTTGATGCCTTTAAGAAGCCCGTGGGTCCCCAAACCCCGAGAAATTCAAGGCAAGCTATTCACAAGGAATAGATCAAGTCAGGAAAGTTCGAGAATTTAGAAGAAACTCAAGAGATGCCATTCACGGAGAAAAGATCATCTCTGGGGAGTAAAGTTTCTTGACAAGTGCTTTTAAGAAGCCTGTGGGTCCCCAAACCCCGAGAAGTTCAAGACATGCCATTCACTGAGAATAGATCAAGCCAGGAAAGTCCGAGAATTTGGAAGAAACTCAAGAGATGCCATTCACGGAGAAAAGATCATCTCTGGGGAATAGAGTTTCTTGACAACTTCTATGAGTGACAGTCTATGAAAGGGTTCACCGAGAATGCTGCCTTTCATATCTCCATATTGTTTAACCCCAAGAGGAGGGAAGACTGTGTCTGGTAATCCTATGGGGATCTAGTTTAAACTATTTCTAAGAGTGATCAAGACGGCTTTACCTAGTACTAGACGTAGTTGCCGGGGAAACTCTAAATATCTATACTATTATTACACAGTTGATATGAGTTTATGAAAGAAGACTTACAGTGAAACAACCCCACAATACAATTATATGTATATGAAAGCGGTAAATGAAAGTGATAACCACTTACTCGGTTGTAGAGCTTCCATGTTGTTTGGTTAGTTGTTCAACAAAGACAGATTGAAAACAACAGTATATTCAAAATCAAAGGAGAAAGTGCTTTGAAAAAGAAAGATTTGGGGCTTACAGCTCAAGGAGAGGCCCAGGGTTTTATCAGTGAGCGCACTGTTTGAATTTGTATAGAGGGACTTATACAAGTGCCTGTGGCCCAAAAAGGTTTTCTGTACAAAGGGATGGGTCTTACACTCTCTCAAGAGGCCCAAAAAGTTTAAAGAAAAAGAGTGGGGCTTATAACACGAAGGTAGGCCCAGTGTTATTTTGAAAAGGCGACGATCGTGCCGTTTATTTGAAAATGTACAGAGGGACTTATACAATAAGTGAGACCCAAAAATGTTATCTGTACAAAGTGGGTTGGGTCTTACACTCTAATAGAGGCCCAAGTGTATTTGAAAATCAATTTTGAAAGTTGAATTAATCAAAAACCCTAATTTTAATATTTAAAAGTAAATATTTAAAGAAAATAAAAAAAAAATCAAAATAAATTTGAATAATCCATTTATGATTTTGATTAAGGTTTGGAAAAAATGAGGGATAATCACAAGGAATATTTAAACTCATTAGGTTTTGATTTTCAAAGTAAATATTCACTTTTAGAATGTTTAAAGACAATTAAAAATGAATTTATTCACAAAAATACTAATTATATTAAATAAATAATATAAATCTAATTTTTTGGTGGAATAAAATATTTCAACATTTTTGTGAATTGTTGCAAAAAGAACCAATCAAAAATTATAAAAATTGAAGGAGTTATTAATTTTTCAAATCATTAAAAATAATAATATGAAAAATAACAAAATAAACAAGTGATAAAAAGAAGTCTGGGGCGAGGGGGATTCGAACCCCAGACCTCTCGCTTGCCAATACACACAAAACCAGCTGATGAACCGCTGGGGCGCAATGCCAATTCATTAATAACATGGCAAGTGAAAAATATATATCAAACTTAGTTGGAAAACCTGAAGAATGGCGCCATGGCCATCTTCTTCCTCGAGCTCGTGCGTGAAGCACCATATCTCACTCATCTCTCAACCATTGGACATCATTCAAACACCAAACTCATGCGTTTTTTCACAAGGAAGAAGATGGCAATACCCAATTTTATTCATTTTCAGTGTATAACAAATTATATCATTGTGGCTGTATGAACCCTAATTTTGCAAAAGCAATCGAGTAGGCATGATTATGAGTGCAATGATCAAATTTTTTGAGGGAAAATAATCAGCATATGATGGCAAGCAATTGGCAAAAATATCATGCGAGTAAATATGCATGGATCATGGAGTTTGAGTTTTGAGGCTTACCTTGATGCAAGCTGAAATGGAACTCTGCACAAACTTTGTTCCAGTCGTGAACTAATGATCCCTACAGCTTCAATGGATGTTATGGAGTGTGTTACAAGCTTTGGAACACTTTGAAACTCTTTGGATCAAGCTGGAGACCTCCACCTGCATAATTGAGGTATAATGGCTTGGTTGAAGGGTGATTTTGAGCCTGAGGTGTTACAGTAAGTGTTTAAGTGTTTGGATACCTCAAATACATCATATATGATGTGTTTGAGCAATTGGAATTGATTGCCTAAGGCTGCAACTCAAAACCCGATAGTGGTTACTCAAAAACCAAGAAACTCGAGGTTTAAGGAAGAATGAGAGAAAGTAGTGTTGTAACTGGCTTTGGTGTGAGTTGAATGATCCATTGGAACCTCTATTTATAGGTGATCAACTTTTGTCTTGGAGGAATAGTAAATGGCTGCTGGATCATATCACATTTGCATGGATTGGCTTGGAGGATTTCTTCTCAAGCAAGGCAAACTAGCCATTCCCAAGAGCAGGGCTATGCCTTGACCAAAATCACATTCTTCAGATGTTTTTATTGTTGTTTAATCAGAGAACTTGACTGAGTAGGGTAGCTACCTTGACAATGCACTATTCCACATTAATGCGCTTTGAATTCAAGGCAAAATGTGCCAAAGTGGATGAATTTCAAGTTGGAAGATTCCTTGGCCTTTTGACTCAGATTTATCAGTTGGATCAGATGCAATGTGATTGGTTTGAATACATGTGGCATGCTGATCCTCAGTTTTTGGTTCAAAATCGTGTGTGGCAAGCAAACATGCAAACTGATTTTTCCAAAACAGCTTGCAGCAGCATGACTTTGGGCATGGATTTCTCTTGGCTCAAATTGAATCAATTCATGCTGTTAAGCTCTTTGAATTCTTGGCAACATATGCAACAACATTGATGTTTACCTTTGGACTTAATTCAGCTTGCATCTATGTGAAAAGATCTCACAAGTTTTGGTGTTTCAACAAAAATCTGTCTTGGACAGAATTTTTCTAAGTGTTGGAAAATGGTGTACTTTCCTATTTTCAGCCATTTTGGCTCACTCATAGCTCAAAATCCATAATGAATTGGAGTTAGGTCTAGTTGAAGTTTTTGTAGAGGGCAATGAGATCTACAAATCAAGCTTTGGATGGGAAAAAATGGCCTTGTGGTTTAGGAGTTATGACCCTCCAAAGTTGGTACCCTAGCCACTTTATTTTTAACTTAGAAAATTTTCTAAGTTTTTTATGGTTACCCCTTTTACAAGTTATCCAACTTTTCTTGATTTTTCTTGATGAATGATGATTCAAATCATACATTAACATCATTTTAGGGTTAAAAATCCATTTTGGTGAAAAATCTCAAAAAGTCAAAGTTGACTATTGTGCACAGTTGACTTTTTATCAGATGAATTCCAAACTGTGCAATTCTTCATGAAATCATGTCCTTTACCTAAATCAAACTTGATGGACATGTTCCATGGGTGTCATAGGGTATATTGGTGCATGTCATAGGGCTTGGGAGCATGTCCTGGTCAAAAGTCAAAGTTACAGTTGACTTTTTCCTTAAAACCCTAACTGTGGTGCAGATGAAATTGAGACTTGTTGCTCAAGCTTCTTGGATTAATCCATTGTTGCAAATGGATCAATATAGTTCATTAGAGACCCTAAAACCCTCTCTTGAGGTCTTGGCTCATGATTTGCCCTAAAAGTTAACTTAGGGGTGAATTAGGTCAAGAAACCCTAATTCCTGATTTTTGATGAATGCATCCCCTGAGGCAAAATTGACTTGATGATTGGGTCCATGAGGTTCCATGGAGTATAGTAGGTTAGGTTTTGGATCATTGGCTTGTGCCCAGAGGAAAATTTTCCATCTGGAGGCCCTGGTCAACCAAAACCCTAATTTGGTGACACTGTCGATCTTGAGACTTGATCCACCTAGAAGGGAGCAGCCTTGTGCTTAATCCTTGAAGTGGAAGTCCTTTTGATCCATTGTGGATGTTTTAGAGGTTAGACAAGTTGAGGATCAACTCATTCCTTGATTGATCCTTTGTCTAAGGCTCTGAGAGGGCTTGAAACCCTAATTTTGATTATAGTGAATGCTCAACAACCCTTGAGGCAATTGATGAGGCATGAAAGTACATACATATTGTGATGGTGATTAACATAATGATGGGAAATCTTAGTGGTCAAAATTTGGGGTATGACAGATGCCCCTATTTAATCTTCTTGGACCCGAAGGTGTGAATGACGAAGGTATTCAGGCATTCGAGGTGCAAGAGGATTAAATATCGGAATACCCGAAATTTTGATGGCGGCTATGAATTGTAGCTTACGCATTCATCTTGTTTTGCTAAGCAATGATGCTTAGAAAAGGTAAACTTCCCCTCGATCCTGGTCTTCAGCCAAGGAGCTGGTCTCAGTTTTCTTTTGAAATAAACCTCCCTTCGATCCTGGTTTCCTACCAAGGAACTGGTCTTAGTTTCTCTTGTTAACTTCCCCTCGATCCTGGTTTCCTACCAAGGAACTGGTCTTAGTTTCTGATGTAAACTTCCCCTAGATCCTGGTTTCCTACCGAGGAACTGGTCTTAGTTTCTTTCGTCAATAAACTTAATTGACAAGGGACGCTATGTGTAGCCGTTTTCCTCAAACTTCTCGCCGAATTTTCCTGGGGAGATGCCATTTGACGGAAAAAGTTTTGACACCAGACTTGCTGGGGAACCCAGTCGTCTGAGTTGTAGAGGTGTACAAACTTCTTTGTTGGAGACGCCATTTGCCGACTCTATCTGGGGTGAAATTCTGGTACATGTGCAGAATTCAGATGTCCTAGAACATGTCGTTCGACATCTGGTCTGACATGATCACAAAGGGCAAGGTATATTGCAATAATCATGGTACTGAAAAGATAAATGCAAGACACACATAATTGTTAACCCAGTTCGGTTGAACACACCTACTCTGGGGGCTACCAAGCCAGGGATGAAGTCCACTATCAGCAGTATCAATTCAAAGCTAAACTCCCTGTTTACAGCTTATCACTTAATCACTACCCAATGACCCTTCTACCTAGATCCTCTCTAGATATGAGAAACCCTTCTCACTCCCAATCATCGCAATGATGTCTAGCAGTTGACAATCTGCCACTGCATCAACAACCCTTCGCCTACATTCTGATTACACAGATAGACATGAAACCACACTCCTATGACACATCAACATCTGATGAGAACAATACCTAGCTAAGTATGATGCCAAACTCCACCGTTTGTTAGCTTTTTCCCTTAACTAAGACCACAACCTGGAGTTGCTTCAAAGCTTCCTCCAAGAACAAAACTTACTGCCTCTTACCTACAGGTTTTGAGGAATACGGGCAACCTTCCCACAAGTCGGGAGGTTTACCTAGACAGAACCCTAGACTTCTACATCTTGAGCCGTCTCTTCCAAGGTTACAACCCCTTCTATTTATAACCTGTACCCAACTGGATTTGGGCCTTCAATCACAGCTTCAGTAGCTGTTACAAATCTGCAAAATAAACTCCAATAAAGTAGCTCTTCAATCTAATATTTCCTAATATGTCTCCATATTTAGAAAGTCTTGATTTTTGATTGAATCTTCTAGACCTTTAAATATGCGCCACATAGAATGCATAATTTTCTCTTAAAATTCTGCACAATTCAAAACATAGCTAAATCTCATTAATCCAGCTCAACAAGCGCGATGTCGAATGCTCCCTCATAAGACATCTTTTTCGACATGTTGTTCCAGTTGTTGAAACACTTCAACACAGCATGTTCTGGCATTTCAAAAAGGACATCTTGTTGTACCTGTTCTTCTTAGCAAGTTTATACATCCTATTCTCTATTACATTATTGTTGTTATTATTTGTTTTACAAAAATTAAGCCAATCCTAAAACAAGAGAACTAATAATCTCCCCCTTTGGCAAATTTTGGCTAAAACAAATAATCTACAACCAATTACACTCCAGGAGTTTACAGCAAAATAAAAAAACAACCAATAGCTGTAGAGTTAAGAGTCTACAGCATACAGCAACAGATCTTCATGTTCAAAATAATGTCTCACCATCTTTGTTTGACATCTTCTTTGCAGCACTCTGATGAACTCCACTGCATGCATCATCACCAACAAACAGCAATCTTCAGGATAAGAGGAAGGAAGGTCCTGAAGTTTGTTGATGCACACGAGGAAAAAGATAGCAGAAGACAGCTTGTACTCCCCCTCAATCCAGGAACCTCTTCTTAACATCGAAGATCAATGGTGGCATAAGAACTCTTAATTGCTCTTTGAAGGGCATAAGAGGAAACTTAAGACCAAGCTCTCCACCACTCCTGGTAACTCAGAACACAGGTCACAACTGTGTTCATAACTCAGATCACAGGTCACAAAGATATCCAAAAGACATCCCCAAAAAAAATATGATAGACATTTGACATGTTTGGACAACATGTGCAATCACAGACTCCTGTCTGAACCTCTGAGCAACAATCCCTTTCTCCCCCTTTTTGGCCAAAAATTGACAAAGGAGGCCATCACAAAACCAGACCCAGGAAAAACTTACCCAGACCCGAACAAAACCCATAGTTTTTATGAGAACAACTCTTAACTGATGGTAGAGGATAGGAGAAGCCTCTCTAAATAGCAGAGCGGTTTCTTAGATATTAACGATCTTTAAATCTTGGTCAAAGAGAATGTTAATTGAGAATGGAAAACCTGTAACTTAATTCAAGGTGCACCGTCCAAACTGACTTTGAACGTCTTTAATAGCTCTTAGACCAGTCCTGCATGGCCAATCAGCACTTACTAGGCTCCCTTCTTACGCGTGCACAGTCTATAATATTCCTTTGTTTGGCTCAGGGAAAACATGTCTTGAGTGCTGTTCTGACATCTTACCAAAGTAGTTTGTCTGCTTGTTCACAAAGTTATCAACCCAAGACTCCTCAGAAATTTATACATTCCAAGCACATTTTCCTAGATTCCTTCAAAAATAGCAGAGAAAAAGTAGAGTCACCCAGATGCAACAATTCTGCTTTTCAGACCTCTCCTGCATAGGCACTAACTCCACACAGCTATGATATGTCCCATCATGATGTTTGACATCACACAACACCAACTTGACCAGCACACATGCTACACAGAAATCAGCACACTTGCAGCAATAGGCTATAGACAACAGCCTTAACATTCAATGCCCTTTATGATATCACACCAATAATGCCACATTCTGGTAAATGCTGAGCAAGACCTCACCATGGGGATTTTAGATACAAGGTCTGCCAAGTCCAATAAACAAAAGCCCACTTGGTTTGAAATTTCTCACATATTCCAAACAAATGTCTTGCAACACAAGGTAAGGACTGCCACCACCTTTTACTTGTATTAGAAGGAACCTCCTGGCAATAACCCTATAACACCCTAATAGAGTCTTCAACATGAAAGTAGCCATGTATTTCCAAAACTACTTACCATCAGGATTAGAATCTGCCCATTCTAATCCACATTATGTCAGAACTGCCACTTCAGACGTTAATGCTGCTTCTTCCAACTCCATAAGTATGGTACACAACAGGCAAAAATGTTGTAACAAAATGTAGGACATCAGTACGAGACAAAAGACCACACCACTTGATCACAACCAGCACCAGCAGTTAAACCAAAAGCAAACTCATCAGACAACCAGATAAGACATAGGCTCATCCTACTAGCACAACCTCTACCAAGGCACCAAACACGAAGTTCTGGTATCCAATGTGCCAAGAAAAACGGGTTCCCAAGAAAACAAAATCCCACGCCAAAGACAACTTTGACTGGTCAGGCGATACAAACAAGGTCTCTTTTATCCATTATAAATAGCAAACCTTCTTGCTTCTATCAGCACCCAAGGAAAGAATCATGAGCCAGTCTAACAAGAATGCAGTAAAGAGACACATGCAGGAGGACAAGAAGCCAGATCCTCAGAAGTTGAAGGCCACAACACTGTCCATTGCTGGAACATCTTCAGGAGCAACAAGAACTCGAAAGACATCAGAAACGAGGGTGAAGACCATCAAGAAAAACCACGTGCAACTTCAAGCCTCTGATGACGAATGGGACGAAGATTGGAAAACATTTCTTGATTTGGGGGGTTGGGATAACCTTTAGACCCTTTGTTTGGTGTTTTTACTAATCTTGTATGCTTTCAAAGATGCAATAAATTTCTGTTTTAATTCTGTTCCACTTAACTAACCAAAAGCAATACTAAATCCTTATGTCTGCAAATTCTAAATCTGCTACAAAATAAGTGCTAACACCAAAAACAGAAGATTTATCAATCTCCCCCTTAACATCACACGTCCAGCTGCATAGAATTGTAACACTCTCCCCCTGTCATGTGCTTCTTAGTACCTTGAAGAATGGAAAACACAAGACGCATCTTCAAGTTTTCAAGAGCTCACTCTTTGTTCAACTCACAAGGTGAACACAATCATCACTAGTACCGATACTCACATGATCTCAATCTGATCGACTTTTCTCTATTTAAGACTGCCAGAACTCCTTTGCAAGAAGAATGCCTTAAATGAATGGAGAACATGAGACACATCTTCATGTCTTCAAGAGCGCACTCTCTGTTCAACACACCTGCTGAACACATTCACCTACTGCTTGACTCTTACACCAGTCCATAAGCCAAGTAGAGACTTGTGATATCTGGAGACACACACACCATAACATTCTGAACAGAATGTTCTGTCAACAAATGTTAAGACATCAGTCTTGACATCATGAAAAGAATCCAGCTGTACTAAGAAAAACACCCAATTCCAAAACAAAATCTCCAAACTTCCCTCTTTAAGCCTCGGGGCCAGAAACAACCATCACATAAACATGAAAGTAGTATTCTCTCATCCAACTCCCCAATCTGTAATCAATCACCTTTAACGGCAGCACATGCTATGAATGAATCACGCACAGTCAATACTAGTCTAGCTTCACAAGATCATTCAGAACAGAGAAAAATCATGACCTTTTGATCTTTGACCTTTATGTCCAAGAAGTCTGCTAGAGATAATACTTCTTGAATCTCAGGTTCTCCACTCCTGCAGCAAGGACCAGAAATAAACTAACCTCAGGAGTAAGTAACATGTTGATCACACCTTGACCAACTCACACAACTAAGATAAGTTCCAGGGCCAGAACCTTCTTAGACAAACCACCCAGATGCCTCCTCTTCCAGATCAGGAGTAGGTTCCAAACTCATGTGATCAACCCACATTAGTTTAGCACCCAGAGCATCTGCTATGCCATTCCTTTAGATAACAGAATTCAGCATAATTCTGACGAGATGTTCTAACACAAGATAGGACATCATCAAGAGATCAAAGACTGGAGATTAGCCCTTTTAGAAAAACAAAAGTAAATTACTTCTCAGATCTCTTCCTTACAACATCACTTATCAATGCCTTTATGAGTGGACTTGAACAATAAACTTCAAGTATCGTTGACAGAGTAAGTTGAAGCAGTCTTGCATAAATCCCATCACCATACATACAGAGAAGAACACCCTTCTCAGTTACAACCTCAGGAGTTTTCAGATAGATTCGCAGCGGATCAAAATACAAACTCCTCAAAGCCCTCAGGTGTCACATATCAGCCCTAGCATCATAAATCAGGTGACACCTCAAAACCACAGGTTTGAAAATAAATCAAACCTAACAAAACCACAACACAGAAGTTTTTCAACCACTCCCCCAAGCCTTCAGCACATGCCTCGAACAGTCCATCCTCCACATCTAGGGACCATTCTCACAACTAAGTGAACTACTCCAAGTTCAAACAACTTTTCAGTAGAAAGCTTCTACCTTGACCATGAACCAGAAAGTATCTTCCCTGGGATCTCATCCAGATACAGAACAGAATGACCTGCTCTGATACCAATTGAAATTCTGGTACATGTGCAGAATTCAGATGCCCTAGAACATGTCGTTCGACATCTGGTCTGACATGATCACAAAGGGCAAGGTATATTGCAATAATTATGGTACTGAAAAGATAAGTGCAAGACACACAGAATTGTTAACCCAGTTCGGTTGAACACACCTACTCTGGGGGCTACCAAGCCAGGGATGAAGTCCACTATCAGCAGTATCAATTCAAAGCTAAACTCCCCGTTTACAGCTTATCACTTAATCACTACCCAATGACCCTTCTACCTAGATCCTCTCTAGATATGAGAAACCCTTCTCACTCCCAATCATCGCAATGATGTCTAGCAGTTGACAATCTGCCACTGCATCAACAGCCCTTCGCCTATATTCTGATTACACAGATAGACATGAAACCACACTCCTATGACACATCAACATCTGATGAGAACAATACCTAGCTAAGTATGATGCCAAACTCCACCATTTGTTAGCTTTTTCCCTTAACTAAGACCACAACCTAGAGTTGCTTCAAAGCTTCCTCCAAGAACAAAACTTACTGCCTCTTACCTACAGGTTTTGAGGAATACGGGTAACCTTCCCACAAGTCGGGAGGTTTACCTAGACAGAACCCTAGACTTCTACATCTTGAGCCGTCTCTTCCAAGGTTACAAACCCTTCTATTTATAACCTGTACCCAACTGGATTTGGGCCTTCAATCACAGCTTCAGTAGCTGTTACAAATCTGCAAAATAAACTCCAATAAAGTAGCTCTTCAATCTAATATTTCCTAATATGTCTCTATATTTAGAAAGTCTTGATTTCTGATTGAATCTTCTAGACCTTTAAATATGCGCCACATAGAATGCATAATTTTCTCTTAAAATTCTGCACAATTCAAAACATAGCTGAATCTCATTAATCCAGCTCAGCAGGCGCGATGTCGAATGCTCCCTCATAAGACATCTTTTTCGACATGTTGTTCCAGTTGTTGAAACACTTCAAAACAGCATGTTCTGGCATTTCAAAAAGGACATCTTGTTGTACCTGTTCTTCTTAGCAAGTTTATACATCCTATTCTCTATTACATTATTGTTGTTATTATTTGTTTTACAAAAATTAAGCCAATCCTAAAACAAGAGAACTAACATGGGGAAAGCGAGTCTCTTGAGAGACTGCCTTCGTTTGGGATTACATCATACTTTTCTCGGGATCTTCCCGGAGAAACGCCATATGATGGGGTCCAATTTTGAGGTGCCGATGACCTTTTCATCAGCGGTCTCTTCGGAGCAAAACTGGCATGCTGCCGAATCTCTGATTACGAGGCTTTCTCTGTGGATTTTCCTTAATCCGGGAAAGCAAGGATATCATCTTCAATGGCGAAGAGTGATGTTTGTTGAACGTTTTCTCTGGCTTTTCAGAGGTTCAAGTTATCAAAGTGGTCGATGACCCAACTTCAATCCAGAAATAAACTGGAGGAGAGATTGTTCAGACGCGACACTTCCTGACGAGGAAAGAATCGACGACTCGATTGAGAGGACTGTTATCATTAGGGGATAAGACCGACCAGAGTGACAGTGATGCAATATGAATGTAAATCAATAATGCAAGATGTATGTATATGCTGACAAAGCTGACGCGACATACAAATTGACGGATGAACATGGCTGGATACTCGGCCATCGCGGGGCGAAGAAGTACCGTTGGTCCAAAAGTAGCAATTCTACCTTGCTTAGGAGATATAGTCCCTGCGGGGAATACCGTTGATCGGGCTTAGGAGATAAGAACTCGGCCAAGGCGTGTCAGACGAAACAAGGTCTCTGACACAGTTGATTCCTTCATTCAGGCGTACTGGGTTAGAAGGAGTACTTTGATTCTGCACTTTGAAGTTCGCTTACTTCTGGAGAAGCGATTGATGTTCCTTTGATGTTCAACAGTCAAAAGAAATTGCCGACTTTATTTTAAAAGCAGAAAAAGTTTTAACAAGTAAATTCATTTTTTTGTTTTATTTCAAGAATCGTTAATCATGTTAACAACGTCGTTCTGTAAAGCTAAAACAAATAAGAATTACAAACAAAAGCACAAGGGCTCAAATTTTATTGATAAGATGGAGATCAGCCAAACGCGTGATTCCAAAGAGTATATACAAAGTTTGAAAATGGTAATTTACAGGGAAAAGGGCTACATTGAAACATAACGACCACTATCCTTCTACCAACTTTGAATTCGGGGCATCCTGAGCTTCTGTCGAAGATGACCTTGACTGGAGTTTTCTGACAGATGATGTAACTGTGTTTGAGGGACTTGCCTCTATTGAACATAGTTACTTGCCATTATCCCTAATTTTTGCCTGGATTATACTGTGATGTTTCCAATCCATCGGGATGATTTTTTTTTATTTTGTCTCTAACTTTTGCCTGGACCACCCTTTCGGGTTTTCAATCCACCGAGACGTTTTTTTTAGGCGAAGTATTTCTTGACTACATCAACATTCATGGGGTAGGCAAATTCCTCTCCGTCCATAGTTGCGAGTCTCAAGGCGCCGCCTGAGAAAGCTTTCGTGACCACATAGGGGCCATCATAATTCGGAGTCCATTTGCCCCGAGAGTCAGTTAGAAATGATTGAATCTTCTTGAGCATGAGGTCTCCTTTTCTGAAGACACGAGGTCGAACCTTTTTGTCGAACGCCCGCTTCATTCTCTGTTGATACAACTGACCGTGGCATAGTGCCGTTATTCTCTTTTCTTCTATCAGATTCAGTTCGTCGTGTCGGCTTTGACACCATTCAGCTTCGGTGAGCTTAGCTTCCATTAATACCCGGATTGATGGGATCTCTACTTCTATGGGGAGCACTGCTTCCATGCCATATACTAAAGAGAAAGGGGTTGCCCCTGTTGAAGTACGGACAGATGTTCGATAACCGTGAAGAGCAAAGGGTAGCATCTCGTGCCAATCTTTGTAGGTTACAACCATCTTTTGAACAATCTTCTTGATGTTCTTATTAGTCGCTTCTACCGCTCCGTTCATCTTGGGTCGGTAGGGAGATGAGTTATGGTGTTCAATCTTGAACTCTGCACATAACTCTTTCATCATCTTATTGTTCAAGTTAGATCCATTATCAGTAATGATCTCGCTTGGAACACCATAACGACAGATGATATTGTTTTTGATAAATCGGATCACCACTTGTCGGGTTACATTAGCGTACAACGCTGCTTCAACCTACTTGGTGAAGTAGTCAATGGCTACTAGGATGAACCGATGTCCGTTTGAAGCCTTAGGTTCGATCAAGCCAATCATGTCGATTCCCCATATGGAAAAAGGCCACGGGGAAGAAAGAACTTTGAGATGTGATGGCGGTACATGAATTTTGTCGGAGTATATCTGACACTTATGACACCTTCTCATGTACTTATAGTAGTCGGATTCCATGGTCAACCAGTAGTACCCTGCTCTTAGAATTTTTCTCGCCATTGTATGTCCGTTGGCATGAGTGCCAAAGGACCCTTCATGAATTTCTTTTGTCAGCATGTCTGATTCTGGTTTGTCTACGCATCGGAGCAAGACCATGTCAAAATTTCTCTTATAGAGAGTATCACCGCTCAGGAAGAAGTTTCCAGCCAATCTTCTGAGGGTTTTTCTATCTTTCCTGGATGCCCCAGGTGGGTACTCTTGTTTCTGAAGGAAGCATTTGATATCATGATACCAAGGTTTATCGTCTATGACTGCTTCGATCGCGAAGATGTAAGCGGGCCGTTCAAGGCGCATTATGTCGATCTTAGGTAGGTCGTTCTATTGACCTACACTAATCATGGAAGAGAGAGTGGCTAATGCATCAGCCATGTGATTCTCATCACGAGGGATATGATGAAACTCAACTCTGTTGAAGAAAGGTAGCAACCTTCTTACGTAGTCTTTGTAAGGAATCAATCATGATTGGTACGTGTTCCAATCTCCTTTTATCTGATTGATAACCAAGGCTGAATTGCCATATACGTCCAAGTTTTTGATCCTTAAATCAATTGCTTCCTCGAGACCCATAATACAAGCTTCGTATTCGGCCTCGTTGTTCGTACATTTGAACGTAAGTCTAGCGGTGAAAGGAATGTGGGTACTCTAAGGGGTAACAATGATTGCCCCAATTCCGTTTCCATAATGATTAACTGCTCCGTCAAAGATAAGTCCCCATTGGGAACCTGGTTCTGGCCCTTCACTGGGTAGCGGTTCATCGCAGTCTTTCATCTTTAGATACATGACATCTTCGTCTAGGAAGTCAAACCCGGTTGATTCTTGATCGTCAATCGGTTGATGAGCCAAATGATCGGCTAAAATACTTCCTTTAACGGCTTTCTGAGCTTGGTACTCTATGTCATATTCTGATAACAACATCTGCCAACGGGCAATTCTTCCCGTGAGAGCAGGTTTCTCGAAGACGTACTTGATTGGATCCATTTCGGAGACCAACCAAGTAGTATGACGAATCATGTACTGGCGAAGACGTTTGGCTGCCCAAGCCAAAGCACAGCAAGTTTTCTCAAGCATCGTGTACCGAGTTTCACAGTCGGTGAATTTCTTGCTCAGATAGTAGATGGCAGACTCTTTCCTTTTGGTTTCGTCTTGTTGGCCAAGTACACATCCCATTGAGTCCTCTAGGACTGTGAGGTAAATGATCAGTGGTCTTCCTTCCACTGGAGGTGATAGAATCGGCGGATTCAACAGATATTCCTTGATACTGTCGAAGGCGGTTTGACAATCTTCTGTCCAAACGCAATCCTGGTTCTTTTTCAGTAATTTGAAAATCGGCGCACATGTGGCGGTCATGAGGAATATGAATCTGGAGATGTAGTTCAAATGTCCCAAGAATCCTCTGACTTGTTTTTCAGTTTTCGGAGAAGGCATTTCTCGAATGGCCTTGACCTTGTCAGGATCAACCTCAATTCCTTTCTGGCTGACGATGAACCCTAGTAGTTTCCCTGAACGGACACCGAAGGTGTACTTGTTGGGATTCAAGCGGAGCTTGAATTTTCTTAAACGTTCGAACAATTTTGACAGATGTTCAACGTGCTCACTCTCTGTTTTTGATTTTGCAATCATATCATCGACATATACCTCGATTTCCTTTGATAAGTTGCCCCGGCATTCTTCAAACCGAACGGCATTACCTTGTAACAAAAGGTGTCCCCATGGGGTAATGAACGAAGTTTTCTCCATGTCTTTTGGCGCCATTTTAATCTGGTTATAGCCCGAGAATCCATCCATGAAGGAGAATACTCTGAACTTTGCTGTACTGTCTACCAGCATGTCAATGTGTGGTAAAGGAAAGTCGTCCTTTGGACTAGCATTATTCAGATCCCTGTAATCAACACATATTCTGACCTTTCCGTCCTTTTTGGGAACGGGTACGATGTTGGCTAACCATTGAGGATATTCAGATGTAGCGATGAAACATGCGTTGATATGTTTCTGTACTTCCTCTTTGATTTTGATGGCCATGCCCGGGTGAGTCCGTCTCAACCTTTGCTTTACTGGCGGACATTCCGATCTCAACGGTAAGTGATGTTCCACGATGCTGGTATCCAACCCTGGCATATCCTGATAGGACCAAGCGAATACATCGGGGAATTCTTTGAGAAGCCTTATCAAACTCTCTTTGGCAGTTGGACTGAGCAGTGCCCCAATCCTGATTTCTTTTCTCTCTTTTTCTGAACCCAAGTTTACCATTTCCAACGACTCTTTGAGAGGTTCAATGGACCTTTCCTCTTGTCTGAGTAGTCGGGAGATCTCTTCTGGAATTTCGTTGTCAACTTCTTCTTCATCCCCAAATACCGGGAACTCAAAGTTGGGAGAAGGCATCGGATCGTATGTTTCAACGGGGTTTAAAACAAGCAATCTGCATGACGTGATGATTCGTGTTTAGAAGAGATAGAGAAAATGCAAGTGTGTGCAGTGTATTTATTTTACTGCTTGTTTTTATTATTGAATTGTTTTTTAGGATTACCATTTTCTGAAAAAAGCGAAAAGAGAAAACAGCAATTAATGCGGAAATTACAGAACGACGTTATTTTATTAATGAACAAGTCGATCCTTGAAACTACAGCCCTATAAAACAAAACTCTGTCGCTTCGGGCTAAGCGAAGAGGGAAAATTTACAGAAAGCGAGCCCTATCAAAACATCTGTTTCACCTGGGCAGGGTGAAAGGTTAAAGATGGCAATTACTTTGACTGATGAACGATCTTCGGAACATCGACGACAACCCATTGGCGGCGAACTCCTCGGTGAATCACAAAGTTTGGCACCTTCCTTGATTTGTCTTCAGAAATAACGTTGATTTCTGGTGGAGCAGGATCATTGGAATCTGTCTCCCAGGCAGAGTTGTCGTAGGAGAATTCCTCAGTTACATTTTGCATAGTATTTGTGCTCTCAGTTGTATCTCCCCATCTAGTAGGCTGGATATCTTCGAGCCTGATACGAGAGCTTTCGGGAGCGGTGTACTTGACCATATAGTCGTATTTTCCACTTGGTTCTCCCAGAGTGTCCCAAACTTCTTTGGAACCGGATGAGTCATCCTTCTCGATGACGTTGACCTCGGGAAAAGCATAGTTGATGAATTCAAGTCCTGCGAACGTTGCAAATTCATCTTCATGTTGAGTAGCTTCAGAATGACCTGAGTGTTGATCCCATGACATGGTGGGGACACAGGTATTCTGTTCAATGACGGTCAGCTGATTTTCATTGTTCGGCTGACTCTCTTGCCCCAAGTTTCCTGGGTAAGGCTGCCACATTGGCAGACCATCCATCGGGCCATGGTAATTATGGTCAAAGTTGTCTTTCATTAGAGTGTCCTCCTCTAATGAATTTGGCGGAGCACGACATCCTTCCGGATCACAATCTCCGTATATCATTTCGACGTCTGACCTGGGTATAAATCTCTGACTCTCTGTAGGAAAGCAAAATGGTATAGGCACCTCCTCCTGAGACATATAACCGTCCTCGTTAAGGTAGGACTTCCATTCCTCATCTGTGGCAGAGGGATCTTCTTCATTGATAGCATGTACTGCTTGAGACAATGGGTGGAGGAAACCTCCATTGTGGAAGAAGTTCAGAATGGGATGAAGACTTTCATCGTTAGCAGCTGTTTGGGTACAGGTTGCAGAAAAACCAAGACCCTTCTTTGTTTTATTGTCAATAGGAATGACAAGCTGTCCCCATCCGGTCGTATCAGTACTCTCGACCGCTTTGATAGCATCTTTGTATGAAGAAATCGAAGTTCCTTCTTTGAACTGATTGTCTTTGCTTACCGACAGTGCTTGGAACTGAGTTCCAATAACCTCCTCGGGTTCTATACCAGCAGACGATGATAAGTTGCTCACAAGCCAGGCTTGTTCCCACAAACCGTGACAAGTTGATCGTTCTTGACGAACTTTAACTTTTGGTGGAGGGTTGAAGTAACCGCTCCAGCCTGATGTATCCAAGGTCTTCCTAATAAATAACTGTATGTTTCCCGGATGTCCATGACCTGGAAAGTGACTTGGAAAGTGTGAGGACCAATAGTTATGGGAAGATCAACTTCGCCGATAACTGTTTTTCTGGATCCGTCGAATGCTTTAACGACAACCTCGCTGACTCTCATCGGAGGGCCTTTGAATGATAATTGCATCAAAGTAGACTTTGACATAACATTCAGGGCTGACCCTGTGTCTACCAGTACACTGGCTAAAGCATCGTCCTGGCAGTTAACTGTGATATTGAGCGCCATGTTATGACGGCGACCCTCTTCGGGTAATTCCTCATCACTAAATACCAAATTGTTGCAGGAAGTGATGTTAGAGACAATGCTATCAAACTTTCTGATTGTTACATCCTGTTCCATAAAGGCTTGCTCCAAGACTTTCTGTAGAGCCTCCCTGTGGGCTTCCGAACTGAGTAACAGTGATAACACAGAGATCTTTGAAGGAGTCTGTAACAGTTGATCAACAATGTTGTATTCACTCCTTTGGATGAGCTTTAGCATCTCATCATTATTTTTCGAAAGGTCGGGATTACTGGATTGACCGACTGATAGATCGGGAGCTTCTGTCTGAAGTTCCTTTTCTTTGTTAGATTCTCTAGCTCCTCGGTTGAAGATTCTACCACTCCGTGTTACACGACTGATGTCTGCAATGTTCACGACGGAGGGTAATGGAATTTCCTTTCCATTCTCAATCGTGGTTGCACCGTATTTGTAAGGGATAGCCTTACTTGATTTATACGGTAGTGGTCCCGGTAGATAGATGACTACGGGAACCTTCTGATTTTTCTGACCATCATAAGTAATCTCGATCCGTTCCCGGTTGGAAACTTTAGATTCGTCAAGTAGAGGGATGATGGCAAAAACATCCCTGGTCCTGTGATGACCAGAGATTACGACAACATCCTCAATTTGATCAGCGAGGTAATCCGGCGCCCAGTTGATTGATCCGGAACCTGTATATGGGTGAATCTCTCTACGATCCCCTTGACCCTGAAGAGCTGCTCTCATAAGGTAACACCCTTGGTTACTTTCCGAACAGATGCTACAACGGTCCTAATTGTGTAGTGGCACCTGGCCACGCCCACTTTGAATACAATGTAACCTCACTAGGTTAGCTTCCACTGATCGGACATCCTGCCTCTGACGCCGAGTAGGATTCCTGTTACTGATACTAATCTGCTGAGTATCTTCATCCATATAAATTGGCATCCACCAGTGATTTAACAAGTGCTGAAGTGCCTCCTGGACAAGGGTACAACCTCGATCGTTTTCGCAACCTGCCTTACAGCTTTGATAGTCATGTGATGTTAAGAATCTGAGTCGGACCTGTTCAGCATGTAACTCTACCAGGTTGGTATTCATCACGCGAATATCAAAGATCTGAATCATGTTGATCTGATAAGAATTCCTATTATGGTAGTCTTGGATCCATCCAAGATCCATCTGACGCTGGAGGGTCTCTTGTATGAAAGAGCATCCCTGTTTGTTTACCGAGCAAGTCAGACAAGAACTGTAATCGTGCCACGGCAGATTATGATACTGGCTTTGCCTTAAGTGCATCGCCACCAAATTAACATCCATCGCACGGATATCGTGGTTCTGAATGATGTTAGAATTCATGCAGACCATGTTAACTCCACGAACTCGGCGCTCTTGGATCCATCCGAGATCCATTTGTTCCTGTAGAGCTACTTGCACTACAGAACATCCTTGGTTGTCTTTAGAGCAGATATCACACTGGTGATAATTATGAGGTGGCACATCGCCATATCCACTCTGTCTACAATGTATCTTAACCAGATTGGTCTTTAACAAGAGTACATCGTGAATTTGATAGACATTGTTAGCCTCTTCTTCTATCAAATTGACTGCAGCCTTCTCGTGTTGAGGCAGCGGGTTCGTGAGAACATTAGGATTTGTATCCTTGAAGGATAGGACTTCGCTCCTAACAAGTTTTTGCACGTCGGACTTGAAATTGAGGCAAGTCTCTATGTTATGCCCTGATCCTCCTTGATGATAAGGGAAAGTTTGATCCACCTTAAACCAAAAAGGCGGATTTTCTGGTACTGTAAGAGGAGATTTAGTCTGAATGTGCCCCTTAGCCAGTAGTAACGGAAACAGCTCTGCGTACGACACGGGTATAGGATCAAATCCTGATGGTCGTGTTGTACGGTTAATGTTGTATGGAGGACGAGCCTGCTGAAGAGGCTGTTGTGTCCTTTGCTGATCAGGTTGGCTCTGTGCAACCTGAGGTTGATACGTAGGAATAGACGCAGGGTTGATAGCAGGAGTCACAGCTGCTACCGGTTGATAACGTCGCCTTTGCTTTCTGAGAGAGATATTCCCAATATCTTGCTCTTTTTTCTTAGGGAGAGTACTACCGTATTTTTTAGTACCGCTCGTCGATCCAGTGTCTTTTACCAAACGTCCTTCTCGGACGGCTTCCTCAAGACGTACGCCCATGCCTACCATCTCGGTGAAATCACTGGGTGCATTGGCAACCATTCGGTCATAGTAAAATGAGCTTAAGGTCTTTAAGAAGATCTTTGTCATCTCTTTTTCCTCAAGAGGTGGACAAATTTGAGCGGCAATTTCACGCCACCTTTGAGCATACTCCTTAAAGGTTTCCTTGTCTTTTTGTGACATCGATCTGAGTTGATCTCTGTCGGGTGCCATGTCCAAATTGTATTTGTATTGTTGGACGAAGGCAGTGCCAAGATCTCTGAATGTGCTGATCGAGGCACGGTTTAAACCCATGTACCATTTGAGTGCGGCACCGGTTAAACTATCTTGAAAGTAATTAATCAGTAGGTCCTGATTTTCCGTCTAAGCTGACATCCACCGGGCGTACATCACCAGATGGCTTTGAGGGCAAGAGTTACCCTTGTACTTTTCAAAGTCGGGCACTTCAAATTTGTGCTGGACTTTCACATTGGGGACCAAGCAGAGATCTGCGGCGTCCTTTCCAAATAGATCCTGACCGCGAATGGCTTGCAGTTCCTTCTGCATTTCCAAGAACTGCTCCTGGAATTCCTCCATTCTGTCAAACATAGTTTCCTTCTTACCAAAAGGTGTCTGTGGAATCTGTCCTTCCGGGACAGTGTGCACCACAGGGGGTGGTACCGTGACTACGGTAGTGAATCTTGGCGTTTCCCAAAGTTTGTAACCTTCAGGAGTCTTCAATATGCCTCTGGCATCTTCGCTTTCCCGAAGTTTGTAACCTTCAGGCCTAGCGGCTTCTGTTGTGATTCCCTGATCTTCAGTGATAGGCGGAACATATCCTTCCGGGATATAGTTAACAGGCATGCCCCAAGGATGATCTTTCGGCATTTGATACCTAGGATCATACTTCTCCACTATGGGCATCAAGGTGATCTCTGAGATCACAACTCTTTGTAGCTGAGCTTCTGCCATGGCTTGTATGTCGTTACGAAGCTTTCTCATATCCTCTCTCAGAGCGTCGATCTCTTCTTTCAACTCTCTGTTTTCTTCCTCAAGATCATCCATCTTTTTCTGACGATTGGCCTGAGTATTATACGAATGAGACAGTTTGACTCTAGAACCGAGACACAAACGTGAGATTCGTAGGTAAGAAGAATACGCGATGTGAGAATGATGAATGCAATGATTATATTAATTGTTTTTTGGTTTAATCAAAATAAACTTCGACAATTAGATTGCAAATATCAAACAGTGGGGAAACCCCTTTTTATTGAAATTCAAAGGATTACAGAAATGGAAATGCAGTAGATTACAAAGTGCAGAAACAGAACCCTAAGCTAATGGGCCCAGAGTCCTCTTTGAAGAGAAATTGGGTGCTGATTCTGGTTTTTTCCTTTTCTTTGACCGGGGCTCTTGGGCCGTTGTCGGGTTGTCATTCCTTTGCCAAGTGAAAGGAGTGAGCAAATTCCTTTGGTCATCTTGATTCTCTACAGCATGTTGCTCCAAAATTTCAATCAGAGCATCTTTCTCTTTTAGTAATTGCTGTATTTTGATGCACTCTATATCGAGGGTGCGGTACTTGTTCTTCCAAGACCTCCTCTCCCGTTGAACTTTGTTGAGAGTAACCTGAAGCTTTTCAGTCTCAGTTATGAAGTACATGACAGATTCCCTCGGCGGAAGAATTTCGTAACGAGGATAAGGCATTTTTAGCTTGAGAGCTCTAGTTTGTACCCAATGGAGATAAGGCTCCACCGAGACACAGACCGATTTTCCTAGAGACTCTCGTCCTTTCTTATGATCATGCTTCCAAGCATGCACTATTTCCATCTTTAGTGCTCTGTCATTTTCTCCTTCCTTGAAGAAAAGACCTTCCAGATGAACACCCCGTTGGACGTGTCTCATTGGGTATCCAAATTGACGATGAACGAGAACTGGATGGTAGTTGATTCCTCCCTTAGTTCCTATAAGGGGTACGTTGGGGAAGTTTCCACAACGGTCAATAATTCTGATTCCATCATAGATCCTACTACACCAATCTATATCAGAGTTGGTAAGAGACATGATCTTCTGCGACCAACGTAAGGCACTCTTGCAATCCCAAAAAGCAACAGACTTTGGCAAATGAGAGATGAACCATTTGTAAAGTAGAGGTACACAGCATGTGATCTCCCCTCCACTGTACAAATTCCCCAAGTGTACAGAATGATACGCATCTGCGAGCAAAGTCGGCACAGGATTTCCAATGAGAAAAACCTTAATGGAGTTGATATTTACAAAGTTATTGATGTTGGGAAACAAAAATAACCCGTAGGTGAGCAAGACAAAGATGCTTTCAAAAGCAGTCACGTTTCCTATACTGGCAAAATACAGGGCCTTCTTTGTCAAGAACTGGGCTGGCAAACCTTGGATGCCACCCCTAGTGGTTATGTGAGTCCTAACCTCAGACTCGTCTAAATGAATTGCTCTTGCAATGGTCTGATTCTTTGGAATTTCTTCCAGTCCAAAAAATGGAGCTCGATCTGTAATGTGTAGATCAATTAGATGAGAATACTCATCCAGCGTTGGTGCGAGCTGGTAATCCGGGAATGTGAAACAGTGATAAACAGGATCATAAAACTGAATGAGCACATCCATGATTCCCTTAATCACATGGACTCTTAACAGTGGTAGCAAACCTCCGTGCTTGGCTCTGAAAGCCTCTTGGTTAGTGATCATCCTCGCTAACCTTCTCAAATCCTCTAGCTTTGGAACCTTGAAGGTATAACTATGAGTTATCCTTCTACCGAAATCCATTAGTGCAATCCTTTTCTCTGATATTTGCAATCACAGTCTTAGTTTAATTTGAAAAACAGAGAGACTAGAAGAGAAATTTTTTGAATGTTTTAATGTTTTTTAAATGAATGCATGAATGCAGCACACAAAAACATAGAAAAAACATGGGGTCAAAGGGTCGTTGTCATGAAGTCAAGGCTCTACCCATACCCAAAGGTTTATACTAGGGTGATTTTTGTACCTGTACTCATTATCATCAGCTCCTCCCAGGAAAGCAAAACAACAAGCGGATCGCCAGCGAGTTGTAGAGCGATCTTAGAGTAAGTGCCATTCACCGAGAATAGATCACCAGCCTCAAATGAGGGTAGTATTGCGTAACAACTATTCCCGATAGTTTCCGCACTACGAAAGGGTTTGGCTCCCTAGCTTATCAGACTTAACAATCAACCCATTGTCTAGGTGAGAGAATGGGTTGCATTGGTCAGCCTCCACTGAGGCATCACACGCATTCCCATTAGCAGAAAAATAAACACGTATAGCAATTAGGAGAAGCAGTATATATATTTGTCCTAAACATCCTAGACCTTTAAAGCTATGAATCCTAAGTTCCTGACAGAAAATGGGTTCCCCGGCGGAAGCCCCAATCTGTGGTTTTCATACAAGTGAAGAGAAGGAAGAAAAAAAAAAGTTTGACAGACCCCACGGTGGGCGCCATTTTTCTGTAGCGAGCGATTTTGGACATGGTTCTTAAGCACTGATCGCTCTCTGCGGTTGAGTTTACTACAGGTCGATTCATTTTTTATCCTATTAAAGCTGATGAAGGAAGGGAAATAGATGTCTCCAATTAACCCTGCTTTGTATACTGAGTTTAAACAGCGGCCTGTTAGGTTACGGATGCGATCAATGTGGGGGGCCTTTGTATTGGTTATTTGTATTTTCGCCAATACTGTTTTCTTTCTTTTTATTTTGACATAATGCTTCTGGCGGGGAACAAGGATTAGGATGTTAGGACTGATGCTTTTTGATGTGAGAGTATGGGATTTTTGGTTTTTTGTTTAGTGTGCTCGCTAAGATTTTTTCTTTCAATCTTATGCCTACGTATTCCCGTTTACCGAAACAGGGAAATCAAAGCGTTCGTAGTTCCCCCTATTTTATGGGAGGAAATGGGTGTTTTTGGTGTCTTGTTCAAAGCCCAAGACGTGAAGCGAAAAGTGGTTTATATCTTGTTCAAAGCCCAAGATGTGAAGCTGAAGAGTCTATTTGTATCTTGTTCAAAGCCCAAGATGTGAAGCTGAAAGGTCTCAACTTTAGAGAGAATTTGTCATCTCTAAAGAGGGGGTTATATGTCACAACTGTTTATAAAGGAGAATTACTTTAACCGGGATGTGTGAATCCGGCAATGCCATAATTTCCTTAAAAGGGGATTTCCAACCTGAAGGAGAAGACTTTAACTCAGTGTAGAGCAATGCTATCTTTCCTTAGGAATTTCTCATGCTAAAAGAGGGACAGTGGCATGGATGTAGATGATCCAGAGGCTTGTCACTTACAGCGATTAGATGAAGGGGCTATTGATGTTTGTGTACTGTGAACGAGGCACAACTTTGATGCTAAAAGGTTAATTGGATCAACCAGTGGTTTTCTTATATAAAGCCTAAGAGGAGGCTAGTATGTGTCTCGTACAAAGCCCGAGAGAGAGAGGCTAAAAGGTTTTGACTCAATGAGGGAATCTTTTGGTATCTCGTATAAAGCCCGAGATGGAGGCTATTTTTGTTTGGCTCAATAAGAACCTTTTTGTATCTCGTATAAAGCTCGAGATGGAGGCGAAAGGGGTTATTGACTCAACGAGGGAATCTTTTATGTGTCTCGTACAAAGCCCGAGAGAGAGGCTAAACGTTGTTTGACTCCGCTGGGGAGAATCATTTGTACAAAGCCCAAGAGGAGGCTAACTTCACTGGAGAAGGATCATTATACAAAGCCTAAGAGGAGGCTATGGTAACTGTTTCAGTTAAGTGACAGGTCCAGTATACTGATTTTAAAGAGAAAATCAGTTCTTATATGAGCAATACTGTACTCAAGGATTTGATTCAAGGGTCCGGGTTATGCATGTTCTTTAAGGAAGCGGGAAATCCGAAGGGTATTGAGACTGTCCGAGTCTACGGGTTTACTTCCTATTCTTGAAGGGTGCTTGAGAATGTCTTTGAGACTCAAGGAGATTAGACTGTCCAAGTCTAGAGTTTTAACCTTTGTACTATGTTTTGAGAAACAGTAGTAGACTCTATGAAAGGACTGTTCTATTAAGATGACTAAGTTTTGTTCCTATACCTCTAGGAGGTCGTCGGGACAATTTGTACGAAGCCCAAGAGGAGGCGAGAATAACTTTTAAGAAGCCGAGCGGTCCTTGTACTAAGCGCAAGAGAAGGCTATCATTCCCGGAGGAAGAGATCATTATACGAAGCCTAAGAGGAGACTGTGAATACTTCTAAGAAGCCGTAGGGTCCTTGTACTAAGCCCAAGAGGAGGCGGGTTGCTTTTAAGAAGCCTGTGGGTCCTTGTATGATGCCCAAGAGGAGGCTGATGCCTTTAAGAAGCCCGTGGGTCCCCAAACCCCGAGAAATTCAAGGCAAGCTATTCACAAGGAATAGATCAAGTCAGGAAAGTTCGAGAATTTGGAAGAAACTCAAGAGATGCCATTCACGGAGAAAAGATCATCTCTGGGGAGTAGAGTTTCTTGACAAGTGCTTTTAAGAAGCCTGTGGGTCCCCAAACCCCGAGAAGTTCAAGATATGCCATTCACTGAGAATAGATCAAGCCAGGAAAGTCCGAGAATTTGGAAGAAACTCAAGAGATGCCATTCACGGAGAAAAGATCATCTCTGGGGAATAGAGTTTCTTGACAACTTCTATGAGTGACAATCTATGAAAGGGTTCACCGAGAATGCTGCCTTTCATATCTCCATATTGTTTAACCCCAAGAGGAGGGAAGACTGTGTCTGGTAATCCTATGGGGATCTAGTTTAGACTATTTCTAAGAGTGATCAAGACGGCTTTACCTAGTACTAGCGTAGTTGCCGGGGAAACTCTAAATATATATATTATTATTACACAGTTGATATGAGTTTATGAAAGAAGACTTACAGTAAAACAACCCCACAATACAGTTATATGTATATGAAAGCGGTAAATGAAAGCGATAACCACTTACTCGGTTGTAGAGCTTCCATGCTGTTTGGTTAGTTGTTCAACAAAGACAGATTGAAAACAACAGTATATTCAAAATCAAAGGAGAAAGTGCTTTGAAAAAGAAAGATTTGGGGCTTACAGCTCAAGGAGAGGCCCAGGGTTTTATCAGTGAGCGCACTGTTTGAATTTGTACAGAGGGACTTATACAAGTGACTGTGGCCCAAAAAGCTTTTCTGTACAAAGGGATGGGTCTTACACTCTCTCAAGAGGCCCAAAAAGTTTAAAGAAAAAGAGTGGGGCTTATAACACGAGGGCAGGCCCAGTGTTATTTTGAAAAGGCGACGATCGTGCCGTTTATTTGAAAATGTACAGAGGGACTTATACAATAAGTGAGGCCCAAAAATGTTATCTGTACAAAGTGGGTTGGGTCTTACACTCTAATAGAGGCCCAAGTGTATTTGAAATTCAATTTTGAAAGTTGAATTAATCAAAACCCCTAATTTTAATCTTTAAAAGTAAATATTTAAAGAAAATCAAACAAAATTCAAAATAAATTTGAATAATCCATTTATGATTTTGTTTAAGGTTTGGAAAAAATGAGGGATAATCACAAGGAATATTTAAACTCATTAGGTTTTGATTTTCAAAGTAAATACTCACTTTTAGAATGTTTAAAGACAATTAAAAATGAATTTATTCACAAAAATACTAATTATATTAAATAAATAATATAAATCTAATTTTTTGGTGGAATAAAATATTTCAACATTTTTGAGAATTGTTGCAAAAAGAACCAATAAAAAATGATAAAAATTGAAGGAGTTATTAATTTTTCAAATCATTAAAAATAATAATATGAAAAATAACAAAATAAACAAGTGATAAAAAGAAGTCTGGGGCAAGGGGGATTCGAACCCCATACCTCTCGCTTGCCAATACACACAAAACCAGTTGATGAACCGCTGGGGCGCAATGCCAATTCATTAATAACATGGCAAGTGAAAAATATATATCAAACTTAGTTGGAAAACTTGAAGAATGGCGCCATGGCCATCTTCTTCCTCAAGCTCGTGCGTGAAGCACCATATCTCACTCATCTCTCAACCATTGGACATCATTCAAACACCAAACTCATGCGTTTTTTCACAAGGAAGAAGATGGCAATACCCAATTTTATTCATTTTCAGTGTATAACAAATTATATCATTGTGGTCGTATGAACCCTAATTTTGCAAAAGCAATCGAGTAGGCATGATTATGAGTACAATGATCAAATTTTTTGAGGGAAAATAATCAGCATATGATGGCAAGCAATTGGCAAAAATATCATGCGAGGAAATATGCATGGATCATGGAGTTTGAGTTTTGAGGCTTACCTTGATGCAAGCTGAAATGGAACTCTGCACAAACTTTGTTCCAGTCGTGAACTAATGATCCCTACAGCTTCAATGGATGTTATGGAGTATGTTACAAGCTTTGGAACACTTTGAAACTCTTTGGATCAAGCTGGAGACCTCCACCTGCATAATTGAGGTATAATGGCTTGGTTGAAGGGTGATTTTGAGCCTGAGGTGTTACGGTCAGTGTTTAAGTGTTTGGACACCTCAAATACATCATATATGATGTGTTTGAGCAATTGGAATTGATTGCCTAAGGCTGCAACTCAAAACCCGATAGTGGTTACTCAAAAACCAAGAAACTTGAGGTTTAAGGAAGAATGAGAGAAAGCAGTGTTGTAACTGGCTTTGGTGTGAGTTGAATGATCCATTGGAACCTCTATTTATAGGAGATCAACTTTTGTCTTGGAGGAATAGTGAATGGCTGCTGGATCAGATCACATTTGCATGGATTGACTTGGAGGATTTCTTCTCAAGCAAGGCAAACTAGCCATTCCCAAGAGCAGGGCTATGCCTTGACCAAAATCACATTCTTAAGATGTTTTTATTGTTGTTTAATTAGAGAACTTGACTGAGTAGGGTAGCTACCTTGACAATGCACTATTCCACATTAATGCACTTTGAATTCAAGGCAAAATGTGCCAAAGTGGATGAATTTCAAGTTGGAAGATTCCTTGGCCTTTTGACTCAGATTTATCAGTTGGATCAGATGCAATGTGATTGGTTTGAATACATGTGGCATGTTGATCCTCAGTTTTTGGTTCAAAATCGTGTGTGGCAAGCAAACATGCAAACTGATTTTTCCAAAACAGCTTGCAGCAGCATGACTTTGGGCATGGATTTCTCTTGGCTCAAATTGAATCAATTCATGCTGTTAAGCTCTTTGAATTCTTGGCAACATATGCAACAACATTGATGTTTAACTTTGGACTTGATTCAGCTTGCATCTATGTGAAAATATCTCACAAGTTTTGGTGTTTCAACAAAAATCTGTCTTGGACAGAATTTTTCTAAGTGTTGGAAAATGGTGTACTTTCCTATTTTCAGCCATTTTGGCTCACTCATAGCTCAAAATCCATAATGAATTGGAGTTAGGTCTAGTTGAAGTTTTTGTAGAGGGAAATGAGATCTACAAATCAAGCTTTGGATGGGAAAAATGGCCTTGTGGTTTAGGAGTTATGACCCTCCAAAGTTGGTACCCTAGCCACTTTATTTTTAACTTAGAAAATTTTCTAAGTTTTTTATGGTTACCCCTTTTACAAGTTATCCAACTTTTCTTGATTTTTCTTGATGAATGATGATTCAAATCATACATTAACATCATTTTAGGGTTAAAAATCCATTTTGGTGAAAAATCTCAAAAAGTCAAAGTTGACTTTTGTGCACAGTTGACTTTTTATCAGATGAATTCCAAACTGTGCAATTCTTCATGAAATCATGTCTTTGACCTAAATCAAACTTGATGGACATGTTCCATGGGTGTCATAGGGTATATTGGTGCATGTCATAGGGCTTGGGAGCATGTCCTGGTCAAAAGTCAAAGTTACAGTTGACTTTTTCCTTAAAACCCTAACTGTGGTGTAGATGAAATTGAGACTTGTTGCTCAAGCTTCTTGGATTAATCCATTGTTGCAAATGGATCAATATAGTTCATTAGAGACCCTCAAACCCTCTCTTGAGGTCTTGGCTCATGATTTGCCCTAAAAGTCAACTTAGGGGTGAATTAGGTCAAGAAACCCTAATTCCTGATTTTTTATGAATGCATCCCCTGAGGCAAAATTGAATTGATGATTGGGTCCATGAGGTTCCATGGAGTATATTAGGTTAGGTTTTGGATCATTGGCTTGTGCCCAGATGAAAAATTTCCATCTGGAGGCCCTGGTCGACCAAAACCCTAATTTGGTGACACCGTCGATCTTGAGACTTGATGCACCTAGAAGGGAGCAGCCTTGTGCTTAATCCTTGAAGTGAGAGTCCTTTTGATCCATTGTGGATGTTTTAGAGGTTAGACAAGTTGAGGATCAAGTCATTCCTTGATTGATCCTTTGTCTAAGGCTCTGAGAGGGCTTGAAACCCTAATTTTGATTATAGTGAATGCTCAACAACCCTTGAGGCAATTGATGAGGCATAAAAGTACATCCATATTGTGATGGTGATTAACATAATGATGGGAAATCTTAGTGGTCAAAATTTGGGGTATGACAAAGGGAGAACATGATTTTGCAAAAAATTAGAAAGAAGTAGATTATCGATGGAGATGGAACCTCTAAGTATTACCACAATGAGATAAAAGGAAGACTTAGAAGGAATTACATTGGATCCGTGGCTACAGATGTAGGGAGGGTGGAATTTGTGGAAGAGGTTAAGGAGGAGGTCAGGAATTATTTCTTGAAGAAGTATTCTGAACCTGAGCAGTATAGACCGATACTTTCAGGATGTGGCTTTAAGGCTCTGTCAAAGGCTGATGCTGATCTTCTTAAGGAGCCTTTTTCTGATTTCGAAATCAAGGAGGCAGTTTAAAGATGTGACGGTTCTAAGAGTCGCGGCCCCGATGGTTATAATTTTGTGTTTATCAAAAACTGTTGGTCGTTCATGAAGGAGGATATATCGAGTTTCTTAAGAGATTTTCAACGTCACGCTTATCTGCCTAAAGCCATAACTTCATATTTTATCACTCTTATTCCAAAGGTGGATAATCCAATCATTCTCGGTGACTATAGACCGATATGCTTAGTGGGAAGTCTTTACAAAATTCTAGTGAAAATCTTGGCGAACAGGTTGAAGAGAGTCATTGGTAGCATCATCTCGTCTAATCAATCTGCTTTTGTTCTTGGAAGGTAATTGTTAGAAGGGGTAGTTATAGCCAACGAGATTGTTGATATGGCAACCAGGGAAAATAGAGATTGCTTGTTATTTAAGGCTGACTTTGAGAAGGCGTACGATAATGTCAATTGGAATTTCCTTCGGTTTCTAATGGAAACAATGGGATTTGGAGTGGAATGGAGAAGATGGATGGAAGCTTGTATCTTTAAATGCCACTTTTCAATTTTGGTCAATGGTAGTCCGACGAAAGACTTCGAAGCCGAACGCGGTCTAAGGCAGGGAGATTCTCTTTCTCCCTTCCTTTTTGTTTTGGTGGCTGAAGGTCTTTCTCAACTGATGTTTAAGGTGGTTGGAAATGATGATTTTAGAGGATTTAGAGTGGATGATAACACCTCAGTTGAGATGGTTCTATTTGCCGACGACATACTTATAATAAGAGAAGGAGGATGGCAGAACCTTTGGAGCATAAAGTTTATTCTTAGGGGATTCGAACTCATTTCGGGGTTGAAGGTCAATTTCCACAAGAGCAGGATTATGGGAATCAATGTAAGTACTCACTTTCTGGATGCTGCTTCGAATTTTCTCGCTTGCAGAATTGATATTCCTTCTTTCCATTTTCTGGGAATCAATATCGGTTTTAATCCCCGTAGAATAAACTCTTGGACCTATTTGGTAGAAAAAACTAACAGGTTGGCAAGTTGGAGAGGCAGACATCTCTCTTTGGTAGGTCAGATTACAATGATCAATTCTATTTTATCAAGCATTTCGATTTTTTGGCTCTCTTTTTATAAATCTCCTGTGCCTGTTTTGAATCGTATAGCTAAAATTCGTAAGAGTTTTCTTTGGGGAGGATGCGAGAATAAATCGAAAATTCACTGGGTTAATTGGGAGGTAGTGTGCAGACCGAAGGTCGACGGCGGGTTAGGAGTTATCAATTTAGCGAATTTCAATCTTGCACTCCTATCTAAGTGGAAGTGGAAAATTTTGGACAATAAGAGGTCTTTATGGAAGGAGGTTTTAAAAGGGAGATACGGTTTTATCGAAAGCAAGGTTTTGTCGGAAGATGGAAAGGAGGAGGGTGCAACTTCCTTTTGGTGGAAGGATCTTCTCAAGATAGGGACTGTTACTTCTAACAATGGTTTTTATTTTGCAGGTATAATCAAACATAAACTTGGAAACGAGAATTCGATACCTTTTTGGACGGCGAATTGATTAAATGATATTCCTTTGGCGGACCAATTTAGAGATCTGTTTGTAAACTGCAAATCCAAAAACAACTCGGTGGCTTCTTTGGGCTCTTTCGTGAATGATGCTTGGCGTTGGGGCGACTTGGGGTTAGCTAATAATCTTTCTCTGGCAGAATCGGAGAAATTGCTGGACCTAAGGTCCATAATTGTTGTTGCAGTGCCAGACTCGAAGCAGTCTGATTGTGTTATATGGAATATTGGGAACAAACGGGACTTCAAAGTGAAAGAAGTGTACAAGCTTTTGTTGAATGATAGGCTGGAGTTTTTGGTTCATTCAGACCAGTCTAAAGCTTTAATACTGTTATGGAAAATCAAGATTCCGGCAAAAATAAAAATATTTGGTTGGAGAATGTTATGGAATAGAATTGCGACTGGGGATCAACTGTTGAAACGAGGGGTTCCGATTTTGGAGAATCTTTGTGTGTTATGCAAAAGGGAGGAAGAAGATATGCTTCATCTAATGTTTCTTTGTCCTTTGGCGGAAACAGTTTGGCACCTTGTAGGCCAGTGGAGTGGTATCAATACGACTTTCGGTGGGCGCTGCTAGTCTTTCTTTGTCGATTGGTGTGGTAACGGTATAGGAAGTTCTGAAAAGTCTAGGTTGGGTTCGATATGGTTTGCGACGACTTGGAGCATTTGGAAAGCTATAAATAGTTTGATTTTCAATTCTGTTCCAATCAGTATATCCGATATTTGGCGGGAGATTAAATATTTAGCTTGGAAGTGGTATATTTTGAATGATATTTCTCATTCCAACTCTGATTATCTAGCCTTTTGTATGAATCCTCTTGGAGATTAGCTAGATTGGTGTTGGTGTAGAATTTCATTTCTTCTGTTGGAATTTTTGTAAGGTTTGAATACACTTAGTATTCAGGTTTTATAATATTATCTTGCTTTTAAAAAAAAAGTCATCACGTCTAACTACTACATTTGATTTTATTTTTACACAAGTAATATTTATAATTTTGAGATTATATTACATTTTCAAAATTTTATCATGTTTTTTAAATATCTAAATAATATTTTCTCTGATCTTTATTATAAAAAAATTTACTTCATATATTTAAATTAAATATAGATTATTGTTTAATCAATGAATTTTATTTAATGAATTTAAAAAAGTAAATTTTCTTTTGTATTAAAAATAAACTATTACATAATATTTTTAATTTTATTATTAGATTAGATATCTAATATTTATTTTTATTATTTACAAAAGTAAATTTTATAACTTAATTCATGTTAATTAATTAATTAATGAAATAATTAAATAAGTAAATAAATTATAATTAATTAAATATATAAAGTATGTAAAAAAAAACTACATGGGTTCACCACCTTGTTTGGAATCAATACATTAATATTTTTAGATTTTGTAGTATTCAAAATTGTAAGATAGAATTGAAAATAATTGAACAGTGGATGAAAGTAACTTAATTTATACTCTCTCCATTTTCTATTATAAGTAAATTCTGATTAGATTCATTTATATTAGAGAATTTCTTAATACACCACATAAGTTTTTTAGACACCGTGCGAAATTTCACTTATGCCCTCTGATTCCGAATGTGCAAATCAGGACGCACCATGACGTTAAAAAAAAATATTTGTCCCAGATGTGCATATGCGGAAGGTCTCCGTATATGCAGATCCAGAAGAATTGTTTATATATTTGAACCTGCATGATCACTCCCCCTTCCTATTCTCAACTTTTCTTCTTCCACACTCACCCTCACCAACCTAAAAAACCCTACTTCATCAATACCATTTCTCACTCAAAAACTCCAACTTTTTGGTGCAACAAATCAAAGGGAGCAAGAGAAGATTGAATTTCAAGTAAATATTCAACTTCATCCACTACATTGCTCACATTATCAATCTACTTTTTGGAAAAATAAGTTACGCGGCTTCCAGATGTGTAAATCCGGTACGTATTGAGCATGAACTTGTCCGGATGTGCACATCCGGAAAAATGCTTGGAACTTATTAATTTTAATTTTCAGCAATTTTTAATAGGTTTTATTTATATATATTTATTGTTCTATTATTGATTATAAATAGATATAGTGCACCCCGATAACATCTCAAAAGAATTAGTTTCGCTGATTTCTCCGAAAGTTGAAGGGATTATCGTAAAGTCGATTGATATCGGCAGTGACTTTAATAACAAGCAAGAGTTTGATGATTGTGATAGCATGCTCGCATATATTCGTAGGACGGCTATTGACCTTGGTTTCGGTGTGAATATCGGAAGATCGGATAATGGTTCAGAAAGAAGAAACGCTTTTGTCATTTTGGGGTGCGAAAGAAGCGGCAAATATCAGGTTCCTCTACGGAAGTTAAAAAAAGACGACACCGGTAGTAGAAAATGTGAGTGCCCTTTTAAGATTCGTGGTTACATTTTAGCTTCCAAAAAATGGAGATTTAGTGTTCGTTGTGGTATACATAATCACGAATTGTGCTCAAAGTTTCAAGGCCATCCTAGTGTATGTCGGCTCAAGTCGGAAGAGAAGACATGTATTGCCGACATGACCTTGAATCTTGTCTAACCGAAAAATATACTTGCCACATTGAAACGGAAGGAACCCGACAATGTAGCAAATATAAAGCAAGTGTATAACATTCGGCATCAGACGAACAAAGCAATTAGGGGAGATAAAAGTGAGATGCAACAACTGTTGAAATGGTTGGTTGATAACAATTACGTGTCTGGGTACAGATATCATGATGATGGAGCTACGATCCGAGATATTTTTTGGACTCATCCGGATTCCGTAAAGTTGTTCAACACGTTCTCGACAGTGCTCATTCTCGATTGTACCTACAAGACGAACAAGTATCAACTTCCATTATTTGAGATGGTTGGTGTTACGTCTACGGATAAGACATATGCCGTTGGTTTTGCATTTTTGGAGTGCGAAAAAGAGGACAATTTTACATGTGCATTGGAGACGTATCGGTCACTTTTGAAGAAACATGTTCAAATGCCTAAAGCGATTGTTATGGACCGCGATACCGCTTTGATGAATGCGGTTGCAAAGGTCTTTCCTTCTTCTAATGCATTACTTTGTCGATTTCACATAACAAAGAATGTGAGAAGTCGGGTTAAACCCGCGGTGGGTGTGAAACAAGTGGAGTCGGAAGATGGAAAATTGGTTAAGGTCGGTGTCATTGTAGAAAAAATAATAGATGCATGGAATCATATTATAAATTCTTCCACACAATAATTATATGCCAATTCGGTCATGAAATTCCGGAAAGTGTGCGAAAAGTACCTCGCGTTGTTGAAATACGTTGAAAACACTATTCTTGATCAAGTGAAGGAGAAGATAGTATGTGCGTGAACGGATAATGTCCGACACCTTGGAAATACAACAACCAATAGAGTTGAGTTGGCACATGCTACTTTGAAGAATTGGTTGGGTAATAGCAAGGGCGATTTATGTCGGGATTGGGACTCGGTGGATCTCATGATTAAAAACCAACATAACGAGATACAAACCACATTTGGTCGGAGTATTACGGTTTTGGAACATCGTTTTAAAGGTAACTTTCTTTACTCTCAATTGATCGGCAACATGTATCGGGCGGGATTGGGCTATATTTTTCACAAGGCCAACCGAGCCAAAACAGTAGGTCCCGATAGCGCAAAGTGTGGTTGCACTATTATGAAAACCTACGGTCTTCCGTGTGTTTGTGTTATTGTTACAAAGTTGAAACTAGGTGAGCCAATACAAATTGACGAAGTTTGCCCTCACTGGATGAGACTTAGTTTTGATGATGATGGTTGCAAGGAAGAAGATAAACCGGATATCTCTATTTTGCCCGAATTAGAAGTGATTCAAGCGAGATTTTCGAAGGCCGATGACAACATGAAGCTACACATCAAAGAAGAATTGAGGAAGATTGCCTTTCCCAAAACAACTGCAATGATACCGCCGTCTCAACCGATTAAGACTAAAGGTGCTCCGAAGAAGTTGAAGCCTACGCCGAATGACAACTCGACAACTCGGTCTCCTTCATATTGTGAGCACGTTGATAAACTCTTTCCGGACTCACCAACTCCTAAATCTCTACAAAGTGCCATGAAAGGAGCTCGCATTACCAAACCGGCTCCGACACCAATTCCACGTGTTCCAACTCCGAATGCACCGCTTCCGACACCTATTCCACCTATAATTTCCTTTATCGACGAGATGCCGGTTTTAATGTACAAGCATATCGACGGTATCATCGACGTTGTAGGGGATGGTAATTGCGGTTACCGAGTCGTTTCGGCTCTACTCGGTAGAGGAGAGGAAGGTCATGAACTTGTTCGTCATCAACTTATCCTAGAGTTGGAGACACATAAAGAAGCATACTTGCGTTTGTATGAAAATAAAGAAAAATACGACAAGGTTTACAAGTCACTTGTTCCGTGGTTGAGTGGTCCAACACCGGTTTCGAAATGGATGATGTAATGCCTGAATTTAATTAATTAGTTAATTAAATTATTGGATTTAGACGAAGTTGAGAATTAATCGGAGTAGTTGGATTTGTCGGTATTATTTCAAGAGGTGTATTAGGATTATTAAGTTAAAGTCGGATTTTAGTCGGTTAAATCGGAGGAATAATATTAAGAATAATATCATTTATCTATTGGACTATCTTATTTAATTAACTAAGTTGAATTGTTGGACCATTTGGTTGATAATCAGAATTAATCTATTAAGCCGGGAGTAAGTAGTTGGTCGCGAATTATTAGTTCAGTTAATTTTGTGTTTCGAAGAATTAAGTCGTTAAGTCGGAATATTAGTCGGAAAGTCAAAGAAATAATATTATAAGTGATATTATGGATTATTGGAGCATGTTGGGTAATGGGCTTGAGTTTCGTCGGGATTAGCAATTAAGGGGTGTATGACTTAGGCCCATTAGTTGTTATATTGGATTATTATTATTATTATTATTATTTTAATAATAAGAAAAAGGGGAGAAGTATTAGTCAGGAGGAGAAAGAGGAACAGAACGTGGGAGAATGGGAGAATGGGAGAACGAGGAAATTGGAGGAAACGGTTACGAGAAGTTGCCGTCGGAAAGCCGACCGGAGATTCGAGCGGCCATCAATCTAAGGTAAGGGTGGGGTTCAATCTCTATAACCGGGTTGTGATGAATGATATGAGGGTTGAGAATTGTATGATTGTTTCCATTGATTTCTATAAATGTTGTTGGCTGTGAGGAATTAATATAGATGTTGTCAAATTGTGACTCTGCCGTATGATAATTGATTTTGTTAATTGTTGTGATGTTGTTGTTCTGTGTTGAAGTTGTCGAGTTTTATTGTTGGGTGGATTTTGTAGGTACTGTAGTGGAATTGGTTGATGCTATAACAATGTTAATTGATTGAATTTTTGTGAAATTGTTACTGGTTGATTGGTAAATGTCGCAGGGAATTGTGTTGTTTCTGGAAAATAATAATTGGGACAAAAACTGAGTTTTAGGGGTGGCGCTGGCCACCACCCACCACACATAGGGGTGGCGCAGGCCACCCAAAGTAAAGGAAATAGTAAGTGGCGGGAGCCACATCAATGCATGGCGCAAGCCACCATAAGGATTAGAAAAAAAAATAGTAAGTGGCGAGAGCCACCATGAAATGGCGCAAGCCATAAAGCTTCTTAAAGGGTGGCGTAAGCCACCCATATTAAAGAAGTATCCACTTTAATTTTTATGCTGTTATTATTTTCATGGTTTCTAAATGAATTGTTGGAATGTGGTACAAGCCACTTGACCTCAGTGCCAGGGTGGCGCAAGCCACCCATTCTTAATGGGTATTAGTGGTTTTGTTTTATACAGAAAATTAGCCTTACTGTAAGAAATGTGTTAGGTATATAATATCAGAAGCAGAATTTGTAAATGTTCATATTCTATGGAACGAGATGGATTAATAGTAACAGTGAGTATACAGTTGAAGGAAATTGGGTGCATATGTGAGGAAAATAGCTGAACTTCTGAGTTAACAGATTTCAACAGAAAATCAGAAAATTAGTAAGTTTTGACAGAAGCAGATTTTAGGAGTTTTCATACCAGAATTTTGACAGAAAATTGAGAAAAATAGTAGTAGCAGTTTTTTAACAGAAAATGAGAACAAGTAGCAGAAACATGTTTTGACAGAAAATGAGCAGTTTCATGACAGCAAGTTGGGAAATTATTGGTAGCAGTAATAGTAGTAAAAACAGTACTGATTTAGTCGACCGGGTGAAATTACGCGGTAAAACTAGTTGTTCGGAATTTAACGAAAATTGTCGAGGTAGCTAGTAATAATTAATAGGTGATTTTAGTTGATTTATTATGTTGAATTTGTGTTGTATGTGTGGATTTCTTGTACCGTTACTTATGTGGTTTTGTTCTGGTTTGTGGGCATTTTCAAGTCGTAGGTCGAAGGACCAATGTTGATGTTAAAGTTGTAGGTCGTATGACCAACGTTGATGTATATAAGTTGTAGGCCTATGGCCAAAGTTGAATCGTGTTGAATTAAAGTTGTTATGTGGTTTGTTATACGTTGTTCGGAGTTGGTTGTTGTTTTGTGTTGAGTCGTTGCATCATGGCATTTGCATTTTTGTCGGAGCCGTTGCTCACACCACGTTGGCCTGTATTGGCAATTTTTAAGTTGGAGCTGATGCTCACCACGTTGGCCTGGATTGGAAAAATTATTAAGTTGAAGGCTTATGCCTTGCAGATACCTCGATAACCTGGTATATTTTAAGTTGGGAGTTTTGCTCCGATGGTACCACATGCATATGCATAGTCGAGTCGCATCCTGTGTCGCATATTTATGTTGTTTGTGTTGATTGTGGTTGTTGAAGTTGAGTAAGTTGTTTATGTTGCTTAAGTTGATAAAGTTGTTCATGTTGCTTAAGTTGATAAAGTTGTTTATGTTGCTTAAGTTGATAAAGTCGTTCATGTTGCTTAAGTTGATAAAGTGGTTCATGTTGATTAGGTTGATTGTAGTGATTATGTCGTAAATGTTGATATGTGTACCAAGTCGATAAAGTAGGTTGATAGATTGTGGATTATTGTTAAAGTTGTGGTTGTTGCTGTTAAGTGGTGATGAATTGAAGTTGTGTATTATAAGTTGTTATGATGATGTGTGGGTTGATTTAAGTTGTTGTTGTTACTAATTTGTATTGATTGAGTTGTTTGTTGGTTGTTGTATAATTGTCGTTGAAGTGGTGAAATCTGTATGATTCTAATCTAATATACTGTTTATCATATACTTGTTTATGTTGGTTGATATCTCACCCCTTCTGTAATGATGTTACCTATAATTGAGCAGGTACTGAAGAATAGCTGTGGAAGTGAAGTAATTTTATGAAGTCCTTTAGTTGCTGTTAGTTCGAGTTGGTCTTGCTCTGATACGTAGCACTCGGGGGGAATGTTTATGTTGTTGTTTCTAGGTTGTTGTTATTACTAATTGTCGAATAATTATAAATTGAACGTTGTTTTGGTTGAATAAAGTTGTTAGCTGATTTATAAGTTGGGATTGCCGAATGCTATGTATCACTTTTAAATGAAATATAAGTTGTTTGTTGTTTTAAGTTGAAATGTGACATCCCATGTTGTGTTGAAATTTTTTTTAAATACTCTGATATTTTTATTATAATTACCGGGTAGATTTGGGGTGTTACAGATGAGCTTCCCCGAGATGGGTCATTTTTCGCATGTGCGTACGATATGGTGTGTATTGACTTGACGCGATACGGTTTTTCGGAAACCTTTTTTCCACTCCGCACCGCACCACTGTCCAATCCAAATGATCGCATGATGTGTATCGGATGGCTTGCGAAATCAAAACATTATGTACAATTTATCTTGAAACCCGGATGCCCCATACCACCTAAATCACCGCAATGGGCGACGCATGCAATCGCAATTGCCGAGTCGTGGCCGGATAGTTTTGTTGAAAGGATGGTTGAGTTCGATAGATTGAATGAAATTGAAAAGGCATCAAATGCGGAAAAGTCCAAAGGTCAAGCTCCGATAGATTTAGACGGAGACTTTTGTTTTAACTCTTTTGTATAATCGTACGACAAAATGTATATTTTTGAAGTGAAATATATTGAATTTTTATTCATATGCCTTTTTAATGCACTTATGAATTTTATTCCAATGAAAGCATTGCAATTGGTTGCATAACATAGTCAATTCTGATTGAAAAATGTATCAGAAAAATATTCTAATTTGCAGATACAAGAAAGTTCCGGATATACAAATCCGGAACCAATATTTATAGGGTTTTTCAATATCTGTATATCCGGAAAGAAGTTAGGCATAAATTACTTTACCCTAAGTTTTCTATAAATTAGGGGTTTCATTTGATATCTTTCACACAAACTCAAAATGTCTCAATTGTATGAAATCAAGTTCCGTTGGTATGTCGCAAGTGTCTCCTACACCGACGACAAAACACGCGGTCGCACGTTTAAGCTAATGAGGGACACCTCCATCGGCGAGATCATTGACGACATCGAACATCTCCTACCTTACCGAGACAAACGGAAAGTTGCGAAGCTTGAGTATCGTTCACCTTCGGTTGACAACGAAGAGAACGTCGCTTACAGCATTGTTGAGCTCAAGAATCAAGAGGATGTTAGAGCGATGTGACAAACTTTTTTCGGTTACGAAGAACGATTCCCGCTCGAGTTCGAGGCGACCGTCAAAATCCGAAGAATGGTCGATGACATCTTAGAGATGTGCAAGCGTCCACCGGACTATTGATCTTGTAATATTTAAATTTCTGTCGATGTAATGCTGAATTTCTGAATGTAATCTCGATTTTATGTTATGAATGTGAGAAACATTGTTGGATTTTTGGTATTCTGCATATGGTTTTATTCCGTATTTACAAATGCGAACTTTTACCGGATGTGCACATCCGAAAAAAACTAAAAAAATTAAAAAAAAAAAGCGTCTGAATTTGCACATCCAAAACAGAGAGATATTTTTGTAAGCACACAAAGTGCCTAAGAAATTTATATGGTGTGTTAAGAAATCTACTTATATTATATATAAAGTAGATTAACAGTGAAAAATATGTGTTAGTTAAGTTAAAAATACGTATAGGATGAAGTATTTAACAATATTATTTATTTATATTTATATATTAATATAAATAAGTTATACTTATAAATTAACAATTTAAAGAAAAGAATAAAAAATAATGAATTATTTACAAAAACTTTTTTTAAAATTAAACTTCGTTTTTTTTAACATTAAACCAATAAGACCAAACGAAATTTAAGCAACAGCTAGGGCTGATAATGAACCGAACCAACTCGAAAATAGTTCGGAACTCAGTTCGATAATTAATTCGTTGAATTTGGTTCATGAACCTAATGAACTGAATATGAGCAAAAAATTAAGTTCGTTAATTAAATGAGCGGAACTTGAACTATACCTAGTTTGACTCGTTAGGTTTATAAGCCAACTCGATTATATATGAGAAGAATTATATTATTTTTAACAGTATGTTTAAAAATTTAATATAATTTTTAACCTTATATTTTATTTTAATCTAACAATTTTAATTGATAATTTATATTCTCAAATGAGCAAAATATTTCTAAAAATAATTATACCAATAAAATTAGTACTATCATATAACTTAATTAATTTTTGAATTAGTAGATTTTTGAGAAAAATTTAAATTCTAATATAATAATTTTTATTTTATTTCAATACTTTCTTTTTAAAATAATTAATTTAAAATGTTAAATATATAAAAAATAGATTTTAAGAAATAGCTTTAAGTCCGTGAAGCAAACAAGCTGAATCTAACGAGCTGAATCGAGTTGCTCGTAAATTTATAACGAGTCGAGTTTGAATTTAAAAAAAATTTGTGTCAAACTGAAAATGAAGTTTAAATTAAACTAATTCCTAACGAGTTGAACCGAACTGAAACGAGTTCGACTTTACTTATTTCCCGTAATTTTCAACATAAACTTTGCTCAATTAAATGAACTTTAAAATGAACCTCATTAAAAATCTAAGTTCTCCCTCAGAAAATTTATCAGAATGTATCGAGTCTTATTGTGTGAATAGGGGATGAAATGAACCTACATTGACTTCATTTAATTAAGAAAAAAAAAAAAATTAGCACACGTAAAGCCTCGCTGCAAAATGAATGAACTTGACTGAGAGAAACGGGAAAAGGGGACAATAGCATTTCTGCGTTTCAGTACTCTTGTTGCAATAACCCACAACCACAACAACCCTCTCTTCGAGAACCTTCTTCCCTGCCCACTCCGAAAAATGCTCGCTGCTGCCTCGAGGTACGCCAGACCCACCGGCGGCGGCAATTGTATACGGTCGCTTTTATCCTCTTCCGGCATCAATACTTACTCAATTCCCACCACAACAGGTTACCGTTACGGTTGCAGTTACGGTAACGGAATCAGTTTCAATAACCGCAACACCAGAACATGCCCGAGCTTACTCTTCTCCGTGAAAGGATTTCTCTCTGATTCGTCATCATCATACGGCAGAGTAACCAATCCGTTCATACCACAACCTGTTTGTTCAAATGCCTGACTTAATTTTTTTTATTTTGTTTTGATTTTTTAATGGTTTTGATCTTCAATGTGATTGTGTTGAACAGAATTCGAAGGTGGATGGAAGAGCGTTGCTCTCGACTTCAGCTAAAACCGATGATGGAAGTCAGAACCAAAAAAATTCTTCCACTGTTGCTAAATTGCCTCCAGGTGGTGGTGGACAAGTTGCTGATATCAAGATCCTTCGGGTGCTTGCGAGTTACCTTTGGATGAAAGATAATCTCGAATTTCGGTTTCGGGTTATTGCTGCTTTGTTGTTACTTGTTGGAGCTAAGGTTAGTTATATGGTTACTTACTTAGTGTCCATTGGTAAATAGATAAATTGTTTATGTAGAAGTTGTGAATGAGAGAAACTATGCTATCCTCTGTATAAAATTTTATAAATTGTTATTGGAGATTATGAAAATAAATTTACTCTAAATAAATTGAAAATTTCTTATGTGAGGACTAAATTTATATAGTCCTATAATTTAAGGTTCCAAATTGGGTATTCACTCTAAATAAATTGAAAATTTCTTATGAACATATCATAAGCTACTTTTATAAGCTCCATTGAACAATTACACAAGTGCTAATGCCATTTTAAGTTAAACCCAAATTAGGTCTTTCAGACGCCTTATTCACTGTGTTGTGGTTAGCTACTTAACATAATGATGTTAATTAATGATTATTGTTGTTGGTAATTGATCTTTGCTGCTAAGTCACTCACTTGTGTGGTTCATGCTCTATTTTTGTCTTTCAGGTTGTGAATGTTCAGGTCCCTTTCCTATTCAAGCTTGCAGTTGATTGGTTGAATACTGCCACAGGCAATGCTGACGCCGTTGCTTCAAATCCTACTGTGATGGCGCTTTTTGCTACTCCCGTGGCAGTGTTGATTGGATATGGGATTGCACGTTCTGGAGCTTCTGCCTTCAACGGTATTTGTCAATGAAATGATTGATATACTTTTGTTTTGTTTGTCTGCCTATTAAAGCTGGATTTACCTATTGGTATAGACTTGGAAGTCATTATAATTCTAAATTTTACTGCCTAAGCTTTTGAAAACACATGTTGAAGTTACATTTTATACTCCATGGATTTGGACCTATATTCATGTTAAGGATTTAAATTTGCATTTTGTTTGGAAAAACAAGCATTTTTTTAAAAAGAAATATGACAAAGAGAAGTCAGCCAACTAGTAGCGAGAGCTGGGATAAAGTATACATTTAAGAGCTGAAAGGAATTATGAAAACAAAGGAAAGGAAATAGCAGAAATAGGAGTGCAGTTGTGCCACGACAACGACAACACCCTTAAAACAGACATGCTCATAATATTAGTGACGCAAATTGTAGGAAAAAGAACATCTTAAAATATGCCAAAGTCTCATAAAACTAAACATTAAATTTGCAATAAATATTTACCATGGTTCAGATAAATCTTCAATGACTGAGCCCATGAGCTTGGGTAATGAAGTTCTCATCTGATAGGAACCCATGCTTCCCAACTAATTTAGAATCACAGAAACCTGATAGTGTGACTTCAAGTTCAAGCTCTTCGAGAGCATGGTCAAACCCAATAGTTACCCAAGGTTTGATCTTCCCAAAAGAGAATAAAGTATTACAAAAGTTGCTAAAATAGCTACTAATAAACATGTCAAAAGGTTTCCCATTTTTAGGCACCTGTCCAAACCATTGCTTGTGATCTAAATTGGCTTTTGCAAGCTTATCTGTCTTCAGTGCTGCCGCTAGTACGGTTGTCAATGAGATGAGGTTGTTAATGAGATGAGTCGTTTTTGGATTGGCTCAGGTGGCTCAATAATAATTCCCTTGGCTCAAGCTCAATGTGAAATGAACTCATTTTGTTGGCTCAAGCTCAACTCGCTATGAGCTCAATAACATTTTATCTTGTAGCATATAATTCAATAGCTTATTTCTTCTGAACAAAGTTTGATTTGCCAACTGTACATTCTATAATTAGTTAATCTTACTTAACAAAAATATATTACAATCTAGTTTGGTTTGGAATAGCTTCTAGCTTATGTAAATGAGAACTTCTCAATTGAAATAACTTTTAAGTTTTTACTTTGTAAGATTCTTCGATTATTTCTTTATCCCCAAGTGCTTCTGAAGATGTTTATCTAAATTGGCATATAATATGCTACTTTGGGAAATACTTAAAGTGTATTCAATATCTTATAGGTAATAAGAGTTAATGTTAATCTTGAGTTCTTGACCATCCATCCACACACACACACACACATTAAATTGTACATGATTGGTGGATTTGTGACCATTTAACCAATTATTCATGAATGATGACCATTCATGGTTAGATCTAATGGTCAAAATTCACTTTGCTCAATCTCATAAAAATTGTCCTATCTCTACACACACATACATACACATGCGCACCAACATCTGAAAATTAAATGAGCCTAAATTTCTTGCTTAAACCAAACAAATAAGTTTAACTTAAGGAGCTGTAGCAAGCAAAGCCTCAAATAGCTCATGATCTAACATGGTAGATGCGTTTCTTCTCCATTCGATATTGGCATTACAATATTGATGTAGTTACTTTTAGCTATGTTTCTTTGAGAAGAGCCTTGGATTCAAGATACATTCTGTTGATTTATATTTAAATGATAAAACTAATTTTTGCAGAACTGCGGACTGCTTTGTTTTCCAAGGTAGCACTGCGAACAATTCGATTAGTTTCAAGGAAGGTATGCTACTTTCATGAGTTTGGTTCATCTGAGAAGTAAAATAATTTTCTGTAAATTTGTTTGTATCAGTAAATTACAGTTTTTTTTTTCGTTTATTATATGAAAACTTTCGGTGTATATCTGTTAGGTCTCCTATTGTTAGTTAAGAAGTTGCTACTTGTTTGTTAATTAGTTGGTTAGTTTGTTAGTAGTTTTGTTTAGAGGTAGTGTTGAATATTAATTCAAATGTTATTTAATTATTATAAGACAGCTAAGTCCTTTAATGACAGCCATCAAGACAGCCATGGTGTGGCTGTTGTGACAGCATGTGACAGCACATGGTGTGGCTGTTGTCACAGCCTATGACAGCTAGGTAACAGCCAATAAAGGCTAGAAGTTTATTAGGATTAGTCTCTTATGTTTTCCTATATAAGTCTTGTAATGCTTTCAGTTTATATAATATATTTTAGAGTGAACAATATTTCACTAAAACATATCTCTCTTATCTCTCTTTTCTCTCTATTCTGCAAACTCTAACAACTGGTATCAGAGCACGTTCCTGATTTTTGGACCTGCGGGTCGTGAAGATTGAAACTGCGTGTTTCAATCCTGTTTGAACAGAGCCAAACACAACCTCTCAGATCGAAGCTGCGAGTTTCGAGACCGGTTGTTTAGGTGTTGCAAAACTGCGAGTTTTTCACCCGTTTGGCTCCGTTGGGCAAGCACTGTCGTGTCGTCACTCCCAGCTACCGCCACAGCCGCCCTGCTGACCAGCCAGCTGCCGCCGCGCCGTGAATCCTTATTTTTCTAGGATTTTTCAGATGGCAAGTAGTAACGTGCCAGGAGCCACTCTCCCAGTTCTGACAGGGAAGAATTGGGATCGATGGAATGCTCAAATGAAAGTCATGTTTGGCTTTCAAGATGTCATGGAGGTTGTCGAAAGTGGATTTACACCACTAGCCGATGGCATGACAGAGGCACAGAAGAATCTTTACAAGGAAATGAAGAAGAAAGATTGCAAGGCTATGTTTCTCATTCATCAATGCGTTGATGATACGCATTTTGAGAAAATAGCAAATGCATCTACTTCAAAGGAGATGTGGGACATTCTGCAGAAAGCTCACGCTGGCAGCATCAAGGTAAAGAAGGTAAAGCTGCAGACTCTTCGAAGGCAGTATGAAGCTCTTCAGATGGAGGAGAATGAGAAGATTAGTGAATACTTCACCAAGATCCTCACCACTGTCAATTTAATGAAGGGTTGTGGAGAAACTATCACTGATGTGATGGTGATAGAGAAAATTATGAGGTCCCTGGCTGCCAAATTTGACTACATCATAGTGGCAATTGAGGAGTCTAAAGATGTTGACAAGATGAAGATAGAAGAGCTGCAGAGTTCATTGGAGGCACATGAGATGCGCCTTGCTGATCGTAACACTGTGAAAGTTGCAGAACAAGCTTTGAAGGTTGGCCTGGACAATCGTGACGACAAAAGTCAGAAGTGGAAAAGCAAGGAGAAGTTCAGCAACAAGCCAAAGTGGTCCCAAGGTCAAGACAACTACAGATATAGTTCTGACAAAGCAGACTCCTCCAAGAGAAGGGGTGAACCTGCAAAGAATGGTGGCAATCAGAGGCATCATGACAAGAAGAGTATCGAATGCTTCAAATGTCACAAGATGGGACACTACTCCTATGAATGTCGTACTGGAAAACCAAGACATCAGAGGAATCCTGACAGGGAAGCTTATGCAGCAAGGGAAGATTCTGACGGAGATCCTATAACACTCATGGTCACCACAAATTCAGCAATGAATGCTGGAACTGATGAGGTATGGTACCTAGACTCGGGTTGTTCCAATCACATGACAGGCCACAGAGAATGGTTGGTAGATTTGGATAGTACAAGAGCAGGCAGAGTAAAGTTTGCTGATAACAGAACTCTGCAGATAGAAGGGAAAGGAGATATAGTCATTCCAAGTAAGAATGGTAAGACTACAATTATCAAGGATGTTCTGTATGTTCCAGACCTGAAGTGTAATTTGATGAGTATTGGTCAGCTGGTGGAGAAAGAGTACAAGGTCGACATGAAAGATGAGAAACTTCATCTGTTTGATCCTGAGAAAAGGTTAGTCTTGAAAGCTAATCTGACCAAGAACAGAACCTTCCAAGTGAATATGAAAGCTGCTGAAATCAAATGCTTTGCTGCACAAGAACCTGAAGAAGAATGTTGGACTTGGCACTCCAGGTATGGCCATTTGAACTTCAGAAGTTTGCATCAGTTAGGTATTAAACACATGGTGTCTGGATTACCTATTACTAATTTGCCTCAAAAGGTGTGTGAGGTATGTATGACTGGTAAACAGACTAGAAATTCTTTTCAGTCACAACAACTTATGAGAGCTAAAGCCATACTAGAAGTGGTGCATTCTGATCTGTGTGGACCATTTGAGGTTCCTTCATTAGGAGGAAACAAGTACTTCATGAGTTTTGTAGATGAGTACAGTAGGATGTTATGGGTCTACATCATCAAACTGAAGAGTGAAGCATTCTCAATGTTCGTGAACTTCAAAGCTGCAGTAGAACGGCAGAGTGGGAAGCCTATCAAAATACTCAGAACAGATGGAGGAGGGGAGTACACTTCCAAGGAGTTCTCTGATTTTTGCTTGAAGCATGGTGTGCAGCACGAGGTGACAGCTCCCTACACCCCACAACATAATGGTCTAGCAGAGAGAAGAAACCGAACCATCCTGAATATGACAAGGAGCATGCTAAAGGAGAAATTTCTGCCTCCTAGTTTCTGGGGAGAAGCAGTAACAGTAGCTGCTTATATTTTGAACAAATGCCCAACAAAGAGTCTTCCAGAACAAGTTCCTGAAGAAGTTTGGACAGGGAGTAAACCCAGAGTCAGTCATTTGAGGATCTTTGGTTCCCTATGTTACAAGCACATTCCAGATCAGAGAAGAACTAAGCTGCAAGACAAGAGTGAAGCTATGATCTTGGTTGGATATCATCCAACTGGTGCTTATAAATTGTATGATCCAACCACAAAGAAGATGACCTTCAGCAGAGATGTCATGGTGCTTGAGAAAGAATACTGGAACTGGCAGGAGAACAGGAGCAGTCTTAGAAGAATTGACCTTGATGTTCTGAGTGAGGACAATGATTTTACACCTACAAATCTTGTTCCCCACCCTGATCCTGAGTCTCCACCAGTAGAGTATGCAGCTGATTCCGATGATTCTGCACCTCCCGATCATGTTCTAAGGCCTCAAAGGCAGAAAAATCGACCTGAACGGTACAGCGAGTATCAATCAGTCCCTGACCATGCAGTTAATGATGAAGGAGATCTGATTCATCTTGCTTTGATGGCTGATATTGAGCCATTGGGTGTGGAGGAAGCGCTTGGAAAACCGGTTTGGAAAGCTGCTATGATTGATGAATTGACAGCAATTGAGAAAAATCAGACTTGGTGTCTAGTCCATTTACCTCCAAATAAGCACAAAATTGGGGTTAAATGGGTATTCAAACAGAAACTGAATTCTGATGGTTCAATTGCTAAGCACAAGGCGAGGCTTGTGGCTAGAGGTTTTCTACAAAAACCTGGGCTGGATTATTCTGAGGTGTTTGCACCAGTGGCAAGGCTAGAAACCATACGGCTAGTGGTCTCCATTGCTACTGCGAGAAGCTGGCCTATTTTTCAGCTTGATGTGAAATCAGCTTTTCTGAATGGACCTTTGGAAGAAGAGGTCTATGTAAGTCAGCCTCCTGGTTTTGAGATACAAGGAAAGGAGAATATGGTTTTCAAGCTCAGCAAAGCCTTATATGGCTTGAAACAGGCCCCCCGAGCCTGGAATAAGAGGATTGATGGTATCCTCTGTCAGCTCCAGTTTCACAGATGCTCTGTGGAGTATGGTATGTATGTCAGAAAGGGTCATGAAGGCATTGGTTTGCTGCTCATCTGCCTATATGTAGATGATTTGCTGATAACTGGGTCAGATCAGAAAGAAATTGATGAGCTGAAGAAGATTCTGAAGTCTGAATTTGAGATGTCAGATTTAGGAGAGCTGAGCTACTTTCTGGGTATGCAATTCAAGTATACTGCAGCAGGAGTCATCATGTATCAGCAGAAATACATAAAGGACATTCTGAAGCGGTTCAACATGGGGAGTTGCCATCCTGTGACAACTCCATCTGAGGTGAATATCAAGTTGAGGAGGGATGATGAAGGCAATGTTGATGCATCTTTTTTTAAGCAACTTGTTGGTTCACTCAGATTTCTATGCAATTCAAGGCCTGACATTTCTTATGGTGTGGGACTCATCAGCAAGTTCATGAGTGCACCTAAGAAGTCGCATCTAGCAGCTGCCAAGAGAATTTTGAGGTATTTGCAGGGTACTACAGACTATGGCATATTGTTTCCAAAACAGAAGATGGTTGGAAAGGAGCTGAAGCTGATTGGTTTTACAGATTCTGATTACAGCGGTGATCTAGATGATAGGAAAAGTACTTCTGGGTACTTGTTTCAGCTGCATGGAGCTCCAATTTCCTGGACCTCAAAGAAGCAACCTGTCATAGCACTCTCTTCATGTGAAGCCGAATATATAGCAGGGTCTTTTGTTGCCTGTCAGGCTGTTTGGCTTGAAGAGCTGCTAAAAGAGATGGGTTTTGAGACTAAGAAACCAGTGAAGCTGATGGTTGATAACATCTCAGCAATTAGTCTTGCAAAGAATCCAATTTCGCACGGAAGGAGTAAACACATTGAAGTCAGATTTCACTTTCTGCGTGAACAAGTGAATGGAGGGAAGCTGGAATTGGTGTACTGCCCTACTGATGAACAGAAGGCAGATATTTTCACCAAGCCTTTGAAGACTGAAAGATTTGTGATCCTAAGGAAGGGGATAGGTGTAGTTTCTCTAGGACATTTGAATTAAGGGGGAGTGTTGAATATTAATTCAAATGTTATTTAATTATTATAAGACAGCTAAGTCCTTTAATGACAGCCATCAAGACAGCCATGGTGTGGCTGTTGTGACAGCATGTGACAGCACATGGTGTGGCTGTTGTCACAGCCTATGACAGCTAGGTAACAGCCAATAAAGGCTAGAAGTTTATTAGGATTAGTCTCTTATGTTTTCCTATATAAGTCTTGTAATGCTTTCAGTTTATATAATATATTTTAGAGTGAACAATATTTCACTAAAACATATCTCTCTTATCTCTCTTTTCTCTCTATTCTGCAAACTCTAACAGGTAGTTAGGCCAAATAAATAAGGCATGCTGCCTATAAATAGATAGGAGGATTAGAGATGGCAGCATCTTGTAATTTGATAGGAATAGAGCCTTATGGCATTGGGAGGTAGGCAGACCCTTGAATTGCTGCCATTGTTGTAATCAAAGGGGATTGTTCCCCATTTTCATTATAATATTACCAATTAGTTCTATAAATATTCCACCTTTTTTTCTTCGCAAAATCACAGAATAATTGGTTGCATGATGATGTCATGGTTTTCAACTTACGTTAGTATCTGACTGTTGCAGGTCTTTTCACATTTGCACGACCTTGACCTTCGATATCATCTAAGGTATGGTTTCTGCCATGCAGAAATGGCTACTTATTCTCTATTATTACATACACATGTGTGTGTGTGTGGGGGTGGGTGTGAATGAATGATTGAGAAAACCCAGAAGCAGAAAATCAAGGTTTGATTACACAAGTAAAGTAACAATTAACAGGCAAAGAGCATGTAATGAAATACTGAAAGGAAGGATAATATATCAGAGAAGAGGCTTCTCTTTTCTGTGGCTAATATTCACCTCTTTTTATGCTTCTCTTCTGCCTTGTGGGCTTGTTGTCTACTGTTTAATTGTGTATGTCTCTCACAAGCTTAGTTTTTTTTTTTCCAGTCGAGAAACTGGTGCATTAAGTCGAATAATTGATCGTGGTAGCCGTGCAATAAATTTCATTCTCTCCGCCATGGTGTTCAATGTAGTACCCACCGTATTAGAGGTATGCCTCAGTTTTTATTCTTGTTGCTTAGGTGAGTCATGTTTTCCTTACGTAGACTAGGTAATTTAGGACCACAGAAGATATTTTATGGGAATTGTATCTTCCGCTTTGACTTCCTGGTGTCTATGTTTCTGTCTATCATTTTCAATAACGAATTTTCAAATTTTTTTATCATCCCAACTCTCGCTTCTTTCTTCTTGAACAACTTCAACAGATTTAACACATATCCATCCAGATATCTATGGTATCAGGTATACTGGCCTACAAATTTGGAGCACCTTTTGCATGGATTACTTCCCTGTCAGTTGCCGCTTATGTTGTTTTCACACTTTCTATCACACAGGTAAACATGAAATATGTTTAGGTTGGAATAGTTTGGTACTCTTCTATTTTCATTTGTCTTCACATACATTACTGGCATCGTGGAACCTTTGTACTTATTTCACTTTTTGTATTTTTCAGTTCTTAGTATGTTTGTTATTGGGCAATTGCACTGGTAGGAAAAATGGATTTTTGAAATTTCTTTACTCTTATGTTTCCTGTCTTTTCAGTGGAGGACTAAATTCAGGAAAGCCATGAATAAGGCTGATAATGATGCTAGTACTAGAGTTATTGATTCACTTATTAACTATGAGGTCAGCATTTCATTCACTAATACCAACGTGTTCATTTATTTATGCTGTTTACTTTTATCTTTAGTTTGACTATCACTATGGGATTTATTTATTTTTCTTCTTTCTTTTTATTGTTTTACAGACGGTCAAATATTTCAATAATGAAGCTCATGAAACTGATCATTATGACAAGTACTTAAAGAGTAAGTAATCGGTCTTTTGGTCAAACAGAGTTTAAGACTTTGAGTTCTTAAGCAACTTCCATCATTTTGGAATAAACTCAATCCACAGACTGACTTGATGTTTGACCTTAATATGGCTTATAAATTTGGAAATCTTAACTTTACAAGATGGTTTTGCGGGTTTACTAAACCTTAAGGGAGTATTCTTTATTTGTGGACCACCCATATTATTCACGCACCGAGCCCCATAAGCTTGGGCATGAGTTGGTTTATTGGCCAAAATCCAAGTCCTACATTGGCTAGAGGTACCACCTAAATATAGATTATAAAGCTAAGACAATTCTCTTCTTATGAGCCGATTTGTGGAGTAGAGTTAGACCTATAGCCTAAGAAGGAATGGAAATATCTTGCTGTCAAAGAATAACTAGATACTGGTGTCTCTAGATTTTGTACAATTTGGTTTGTTATTTACCAAACAAAAATGATTGTAGCAGCTTCTGTCATTTCACTTTTGAGTGCTTTCTTAGTTCTGATGTCTGATTTATGTGCTTGTGCTGCTGTGATTTGTGATCTCATTGTTTAGGGTATGAGGATGCTGCGCTGAAAACTCAACACAGTCTTGCTTTGTTGAACTTTGGTCAAAATGCTATATTTAGTGCTGCTCTTTCAACAGCAATGGTTCTGTGTTCTCACGGGATCATGAATGGCACAATGACCGTTGGTGATTTGGTAAAGTTTCATCAAATTAAATTCTCTGTCAAGGGTAGCTATTCCTCGTTGTTTTTTGTTGTAATATTAGCATTTATTATTATTAGAATATGTTGAATATCATACAGCTCATTATGAGCTGCTGTCCTGTACAGCTCATTCTGACTAGATTAGCATTTATAGGTTATAGGAAGAATAATTACCCTTCCCTTATTTAGATAGATTTATAGTCTATAAATACCTCTTATGTATTCTTTACAAAATATATAAAACTTTCCATATTACTATATGGTATCAGAGCACCCAATTCTAGGGGCTCTGCTTCCGCGCTCAAAACACTAGCCGTTCTTATTACGGCCCTTTTTTTGGTCAAGGTTCCCTTTCTCTTGGAACCCTAGTGATCTCGGTGACTTTGCAGCCGCGTGCACCGCTCAACCGCCGTTGCAGATCCGGACGGTTTCACCTTCATTGCTGTTTTTCAGGACAGCCTTCATTGCTGTTTTTTGCTGTTTGCAGCCCTTGATTGTTTGGTTGTCATCTTTGTTGGTGTTTCTCATTGGCAGCCCTTCGATCCTCTCCTGACTCGAGACGGTTTGTTTCTCATTATGGACTCCTTAAGTAAGTTCTCTAACACTAGTTCTCTGCCCATTACTGGTAAGAACTCTAGCTTCTTAGCTTTAAATGCCTCTTGTTCTAAAGATGTCTGGATTATTGACTCCGGTGCAACTGATCACATGACACCATATATGTCATATCTCTCTTCTTATTCACCTTTACCTAATAAACGCCATATTACAGTTGCAAATGGGTCCCAAACCCCGATTGTCGGATCTGGTAACATCCGCCTAAGCCCATCTCTCCACCTAAATCATGTGCTTCATGTCCCTAAGCTTTCTAACAATCTTTTGTCCATCCATAAACTCACTAAAGACTTGAACTGTGCTGTAACCTTTTTTCATTCTCATTGTGTTTTTCAGGACCTTGCCACAGGGAAGACGATTGGAATTGCTGAGGAACAGAACGGGTTATATTGTCTGCCTCATAAGGAAAGCAAGTGTCATCAGGCTGGTTCAGAGTCATGGGCAAATACTCAAATATGGCTCCAACACAGGCGTCTTGGACATCCTCCTTTCCGCATGCTCAAGTCTCTATTCCCTCACTTATTTACCAAAGTGTCTGTTGATTCCTTTCATTGTGATGTGTGCCAGTTTGCCAAATCCCATCGAGCAACCTATTCCCCTAGTGATACTAGGAGTGTCGAACCCTTTGATCTTGTTCATTCTGATGTATGGGGGCCTTCATCCATTTCCAATATTTCTGGTGCAAAATGGTATGTTACTTTTATTGATGACTGTACTCGGGTTACATGGGTTTTTCTTATGAAAGATAAATCTGAAGTGTGTCAATTGTTTGTTAATTTTTTTCAAATGGTTAAAACACAGTTTGGGAAACCTATTAAAAGGTTACGGTCAGACAATGGTAAGGAGTATGTAAACCAAAATTTTCACAATTTTCTCAAAACTAATGGTGTTGTTCATGAGTTGACTTGTGTTGACACTCCACAACAAAATGGGGTTGCTGAAAGAAAAAATCGTCATCTTCTTGAAATCACACGAGCATTACGCTTTCAAATGAATGTTCCTAAATTTTATTGGGGGGAAGCTGTCTTGACCTCTGCTTATTTAATCAATAGGTTACCTTCTAGGGTGTTATCTGGTGTTAGTCCTGTGCAGGTCCTGACTCAATTCTTTCCGTCCGTGCCCATTATGTCAAGTCTTCAGAATCGTGTCTTTGGTTGTTCTGCCTTTGTCCATGTTCATGGTCCTCATCGGGGTAAGTTAGATCCTCGGGCTATTAAATGTATCTTCATAGGATATGCTTCAGATAAGAAGGGGTACAAGTGTTATCATCCTCCTAGTCGTCGTGTCTATATATCCATGGATGTTATTTTTCAGGAATCTGAGTCTTTTTATCCCAGTCCTCAGCTTCAGGGGGAGAATAATCAAGAAGCTGAGTCTTTAGAGTTGTCTGTCCTTCCAGTTTTTCCTCTAATACAGGACCCAGAGCCGTCTCCTGAGCCGTCTGTTCTTCCTGTTATTCAGGACCAAGAGCCGTCTCCTGAGCCGTCTGTTATTCCTGTAATACAGGAGCCCTTGATGCCTAATGAGGATGGTGGTGAGGTACCAATACCGGTGCATAATAATGTTGACAGATACAAGTTACAGTTTCAGCGGAAAAGGTGGAAAGGTAAACCCGTTCTGCCTCAACAAGTCCAATCGTCTGAACCTGAGGTAAGTGTTCCTAACCCTGAGCCTAGTAATTCTTGTGAGCCAAACCTTGATGACCTACCTATTGCTTTGAGAAAAGAAAAAAGGTCTTGTACCAAATACCCTATATCCCAGTTTGTGTCTACTGAAAAGCTTTCTGTGCAGCATCAGAGTTTTATTTCAGCTATTGACTCTATTAGAATCCCTGCATCAGTACAAGAAGCATTAAAGGATAAGAATTGGATTCAAGCCATGAATGAAGAGATGCATGCACTAGAGAAAAAATGGGACTTGGGAGATTATTGAGAAGCCAAATGACAAGAGGCCAGTAGGCTGCAGGTGGATATATACGGTAAAATACCGATCCGACGGCACACTCGACAGATATAAGGCAAGGCTAGTTGCAAAGGGATACACCCAGACCTATGGAATTGATTATGAAGAAACATTTGCTCCAGTAGCAAAAATGAACACTGTAAGAATCATTTTTTCCTTGGCAGCTCACTTTGATTGGGAGTTGCAACAGTTTGATGTGAAAAATGCTTTCTTGCATGGAGATTTGGAGGAAGAGGTGTATATGGAGATCCCACCCGGATATGACCCTACTTCAGGAAATAATAAGGTATGCAGGTTAAAGAAGGCCATATATGGGCTCAAGCAATCACCTCGGGCTTGGTTTGGGAGGCTCACTCATGTTATGGTGTCCTTGGGTTATAAACAAAGCCAAGGTGATCATACTCTCTTTATAAAGCATGCTCAAAATGGTAAATTCACTCTTTTGTTAGTCTACGTAGACGATATGATCATAGCAGGTAATGATGAATTTGAGAAGAAGAACTTGAAGAAGGAGTTGGCAGCTCAGTTTGAAATGAAGGACCTTGGAAAGTTGAAATATTTCCTAGGTATGGAGGTAGCATACTCAAAACAAGGCATTTTCATTTCTCAAAGAAAATATGTCCTTGACCTTCTCAAAGAGACTGGCAAGTTGGGTTGTAAACCCACCAGAGTGCCTATAGAGCAAAACCACAGGATTGGGAGTGATGAGGAAAGCCCAAGGGTTGATAAAGCTCAGTACCAGAGACTCGTGGGAAAGCTCATTTATCTATCTCACACCAGGCCTGACATAGCTTATCCGGTTAGTGTTGTCAGTCAATTCATGCATGACCCTCAGGAGAGGCACTTACAGGCAGTGGATAAAATCTTGCAGTATCTAAAGATGAGCCCAGGAAGAGGACTACTGTTCAAGAAAAGTGAACAGTTGTTTATGGAGGTTTATACTGATGCAGATTATGCAGGATCGATTGTTGACAGGAGATCCACCACTGGATATTGTATGTTCCTAGGTGGAAATTTAGTGACTTGGAGGAGCAAGAAACAAAATGTAGTTGCCAGATCCAGTGCAGAGGCAGAGTTTAGAGCCATGGCTCAAGGAGTTTGTGAACTGTTGTGGATGAAGATCATTCTAGATGACTTGAAAATAAAGTATGAAGCTCCTATGAGACTTTTCTGCGATAATAAGTCTGCCATTAGTATTGCTCACAATCCGGTCCAACACGACAGAACAAAGCATATAGAGATAGATCGACACTTCATCAAAGAGAAATTGGACAGTGGTCTTATTTCTACACAGTATGTCCCATCAGGACTTCAGTTAGCTGATGTGCTCACCAAAGGACTTCCCTTGGAGCGGTTTCGAGATCTTACTTGCAAGCTGGGGATGATAGATATCCATTCCCCAACTTGAGGGGGAGTGTTGTAATATTAGCATTTATTATTATTAGAATATGTTGAATATCATACAGCTCATTATGAGCTGCTGTCCTGTACAGCTCATTCTGACTAGATTAGCATTTATAGGTTATAGGAAGAATAATTACCCTTCCCTTATTTAGATAGATTTATAGTCTATAAATACCTCTTATGTATTCTTTACAAAATATATAAAACTTTCCATATTACTATATTTTTTTTATTAGTTCTTTAATGCATGTGTATTTGTTTTATATTGAGGATCACTCACTTATCTTGCAGTCTCTTTGTAATTGGTTTCTCTTTGATTTAATGTATTGATTGTTCTGTTTATACAATAAAGTAAAATATAAATGTTCTCTCCATATTTAAAATCTAACTCAATATACAGGTGATGGTAAATGGGCTTCTCTTCCAACTGTCTCTTCCCCTCAATTTCCTTGGCAGTGTTTATCGCGAAACTATACAAAGTCTAATTGACATGAAATCCATGTTCCAATTACTTGAGGTATATTCCTCATTAAACCTTAAAAAAATTATCTTCCTCTTGAATTCTAAATGTATATTTTTGATTATGAAGTTTCTTTGTTTCACCTGATGACTTTTGTGCGTGAACGTGATATACATATATTACTATGTCTATATGTAAGTGTTAGGTAATTCCACCCAGTTAGGTACTCAATTTGTTCGTTAATTGCAAATAATTAGACTGGGTTAGTTGGAGGGCTAGGCTTAAATAAGATTCATAAGAGAAGGGACTGGAGGGAGTGATATCATCATTTTGGAAAGAATTGTGGCCTTGGGCCATAGGGAACTGCATACTCTCGAAGTTCTACAAGTTTGTTGTTGTATTCAGGTAGGTTTTCCATATTCTTTGTAATAAAATACCAGTTTCCTCCTAATGCTGGTATCCGAGCTTCCATCCGAGGAGTTCTTGGTGCATAAAATACCTACATAAAGACAAGAATGGAGTGACTTAGTTGGCTGAAAACTAGGCAGTCAATTCCGGAAAGCGGTGCTGAGCAACCGACCCCGAATATGGGACTGCAGGATGACAGCTATTTGGTATTTTATGGACAGACTACATTAATACTACTACGAAGACCCAGTTAATTAACTTAAAACAAATAACTGAAAATTCATGAAATCTTCATAATTACTAATAAAAAATCAGAGTCTTCATCAAAACATATATTTAAATACCAACAATAATCAAGGAAACAAGGGCAAAAAATTCACGATATCTAAACACGAAAAAAATCAGAAGAAAAAAGTATCAAGCACAGGGGAAAATAATAGCATAACAGACGAGGAAAATATCAAAACAGATAGGGGTTTGAGGGGAAAATCAGAACAGGGGAAACATAGCAAAGAAGGGGAAGAATAAGAGCAAAGGAGTAAAACTGGAAAATGAACAAAAACAGTGCAGACACGTGTGAATCAGGAAATAATATTTCTTCTTAATTGTATTCATCAACTTTCATAGAATAGGTTAGACAAATTAGAAATTGTTTTGTTTCTTGCAAATAGTAGTTATTAGCGGTAATTACTTGTATATGTTGTAATAATTATTTAGAGAGAAACAATAAAGGAGAAAGGCATCAAGTCATAATTCATGACATGGTATCCTTTATCAAGTAAATCTGTAGATATTTCTAGATTGATTGTTAGTATTCCTAGTGTATATACAACTTCCCATGGCTGTTATTTGAAAACTCCCCTTTTATAAATAAGAATACCATTCGTTGAATTATTTCTTGAGTTGTTATTTTTTCTTCTGCTTATATGTTAAATATATTATTTGGTTTAGTTCTTTCTATTAGTGATGAAATTTCAACATTCTAGTGAACTTCTGGGAGTCCTTGCATAAGAAATATTTTCTCTATAACTATGTTCATAGTGCAAATTCTCAGAAATTAAAGAATATTAGAATATTATTCAGTTATTTCTGATACACACCTAGGTTAGAATTGTACCAAGTCAGCCTAGGTAGGAATGGAAGCACAGTCATTTTGGATCCCATGACATTTAAGGTTTCCTAGGCTGGAATCAATCATAAAAAGTGTCCTATTTGAGCATTGCTGAGTTCTTAAGAAAATGATTAGGCGTTAATTTTAATGATAAAACTAATATCATTTATTAGAATACCCTTTAAAGAGACAATTATTTTGACATAGAAAAAGTGCAAATGAGACACTTTTATGAGACGGAGGGAGTATATAATATTTCCTAATATAGATGGCAATCTGATCAGTGTCAAATTATGATTTCCCTCATAAATTGTTGCCTTCATTTATTCGAAGTTTGAATACATGCTGTGTATGTGACCATGTTTATCACAATCTTCTTTTCTTGCATCACTTTGAGATATTGCATGTTTTTCTTAATATAATTACAGGAAAGAGCAGACATTAAGGATAAAGAAAATGCCAAGCCTCTCAAACTTACTGGGGGGAGTATTCAATTTGAGAATGTACATTTCGGGTGCGTGATTGTCCCTTTACTCCATAATAATGCTACCATTCCTTTAATTAACTTTTGGCTAACACATAAGATTTGTTTGATTTTCTTTAAGATGTGGTACTTAAAGAGACAATTATTTTTTTTCATGTTTAATTTTTTAAGTAGTCATGGGACATTTCAAATCAATACATCTATATAAATGAGATACAGTACAAAACTCTTAAATTTTTGTTACTCGAACAATCTGAGACAACTTCTTGTTCCAATGTTTAACAATTCTTAAAAAGATAAAAATACACAATTTTTTTTATTCCACAGTTGTATGAAACCAATTTCTTGATTAAAATGTTTATATTTTTCCTTCTCTCTATATCTAAAGCCCAAAAACTTCAGGAGGAATTAACATAAATATGATAGTTATGAATTGAGTTTTTGTAATTACGGTACTTACGGTACTTAGGGTAGCTGTAACCCTTCTAATACTAGATGGGACTTTCAAAATACTTGCATATTCATTTTTCCCCCTTCTAAAACTAAGAATATGTCTAATAAGAAAAATGCCTGTTACAAACACTCTTCAAAACACGCTTTTATGAGTTTTTGATGTTCGGTTCATTTCTTTAAAATAAACTTGTCTATATTTTTGAAAAGAATAGACTAATCTATTTTTATACTATTTCTCTAAAGGTAAAAGATAAACTAGTGTTACCTTCCTTAATCACACAAATCCGTACAGATAGAAAAACTTATCACACAATTTCCAAAATACATACCTAAATATTACATAAATGTTTATAAGTAATAGTATTAGTTGAATTTTGCTTGCTAATTAGTTGCAGCATGGAAGTCATGGAAATTTGTATTTGGTAAAATATCATTTGCTATATTAAAAAGCTAACATGCTGATCAAATACAACTTTTGTGTTTTGACTAATATTTGTGATTATATATTGATTCATGCTTCAGTTACCTCACAGAAAGAAAGATACTAGATGGAATATCACTACTTGTGCCAGCTGGTAAAAGTGTTGCAATTGTTGGGACTAGTGGAAGTGGTAAGCTTCACCTTGATGAGATTATTGATACTCTTCAATGATTTTACGTGCAAAGCTGTTAGAAACTTTTTTCTTCTGCCTCTGGTCGGAAAGAAAAATTGTTCCATGGATAATTATGTTTACCCTTTTAGCACTATATCAAAAATAATTTTCTCCAGGGTATTTACTACCCCGAGCAATTTGTACACAAAATAGACACAACAATACGCTACCTATTTTTCTTAATATATGTGAAAATTGTAAATGACTCTTATAATTAACAGTGGCTGGGGTGGCATCTACTGTGCTGTTGTTCCCCTCTCCCATGTTAAGACCATATCTCATAAAATGTGGATTTTTCAACACATCCACTGGGAATAGGCTAGGCTACCTGACAGGGGCCTATAGTCTGACTAGGATTTTAGAAATCCTTATATCAAGTGTTACTGTATTGTTTTTTTTTAAAATAAAGATAATAGGGTAAAAGGCCTAAAACTGAGATAAATGGAAGATGAGTCATGTGACCGGACCCAACACACACACACAGTTTTAAACCGTGTTTTTTTATTTATTTTTTTTAATAAAAACTTGAATGAAAACCCCTAAAATTGTGTAACAGACTCACCGGTCTTGTATCCGGACACAATTCTTGTTTCGCGATTCCGGCAACACGTGACCAATTCTGCAAAATGAATTCCGGATGCGTTGTATTGTATATCTGCTAAATGTTATCAAGTTAAAAAAAAACTGGTTTAAATCCAACTTGAACCAAAAATCAGCTTGAAAACCGGAAACCATATTTAGACCGGTTTGAATGCACAAATCGGACCTGAAACGGTCGTTATACGGAGCTTTGCTCTGGCTTTAAACGGGGCCCCTGCTAGTGGACGGTGGGATTGGTCTCTCTTGGATTAGTCGGTCGCAAGGTCGGATACCAAGATTTTCAAAAAAAAAAAAAAATCTGTTTCGTCCAAATAAACTGATTTAACCTAAATGGTTTTAAAAACCAAACCTAAGATATGGTAACCTAAGATTGGAATGGAAGGCACATATCTGCTAGACCACAAAGTTTCAGGTTCATTACCCCACCCAGATATTACATTTCTCCAGCGGCCTTCAGCATGACATGTGATTGGGCACATCCATCAACTTTGTCATCCATATTCTTCAAAGACCAGTTCAGATCACCCCTTCCAGCTGATCCTAGTCAATTGCGGGCTTATTTTCTCTAGTGGCGGAGCTTTGTCATCCTAAAATTTGATGGTCAGAAACTGGTAGCAAGATCTTTATTGCTTAATTTCTTTTCGTCTATGGCAGCTGTTAAGAGTCCCACATCGGATAATATATGGCATGAACATGTCTTTATAAGTGGGGGCAATCCTCACCTTACCAACCGGTTTTGTAGGGTTGAGTTAGGTCCAACCACATTTCTCAACATGGTATTAGAGTCTCGTTTAAGATCCGGTGGGCCACCTTCTATGGTTTCCGCTATCGGGCCACCCACCATTTATTTCCACGCTCCAGTAGTCTAGTCCTGAGCGTGAGGGAGTGTGTTAAGAGTCCCACATCGGATAATATATGGCATGAACATGTCTTTATAAGTGAGGGCAATCCTCACCTTACCAACCGGTTTTGTAGGGTTGAGTTAGGCCCAACCACAATTTCTTAACAGCAGCCAACAACAATACCAACATAATGAGTAACTAGAGTATTCGTCTAGTTTTAGTTATATGTTTCAATGCTGATATTCTAATTACATATAGACTTTAATCAAATGAACAAAAAACAAAGCGTCTCTGGTTCTCTCTATTTTTCACTGGAAGTTCATTTGAGGCTTCCATTATTGCTTTACCATTTTTGATTACTTTGTTGAATATTAATGGACATTGCATTGTGGCTTCTAAGGCACTGACTAGGTATCAGATGGAAGACCATGGATGACAACCCATCCATGAATCACCCTTTTGTATGATGTTTAGTTTCTATCAGATCTTGTGTTATGCAGTTATACTGACTTCTAAAACATTAAATGGATCGGTATTCAAAATTTTGATATGGTTTGCTGTTTTATATTCTGGCTTGTGAATTGTCAATGTTAGAAATGTGTTTTTTTTTGACATGTTTCACATTTATACATGATTGACAGGAAAATCAACCATTCTCAGAATGCTATTCAGATTTTTTGATCCCCATTCTGGAAGTGTAAGAAATGAATCTACTCTTTATTGGATTTAAGCAATATTGCCATGCTATTTATGACATTTAGTGTTTACTGTCTTATCTAGATTGATAGGCACTATATTTCTATACATCTGTGCTATATGGCTCTAAAGATTTGTACATAAGTTGTCTTTTGCAAGTAGAGTGTCTTATATCATTAGGGCTTATACTGTCTAGAGTCCAATGCCATGGTTTGATACGTCATACATGTAATTGTCTCTGCTGAATGACTAGTTTAAAGCTTGGTTGTTGCTTTTTATACATAAGGTGGACTTGCTTCTCTCCCATTCCATTCACAACTTGTACTTTACAGATAAAGATAGATGATCAAGATATTCGGGAGATAACCCTTGAGAGTTTACGAAAGTCTATTGGCGTTGTTCCACAAGATACTGTAAGTTAACAAAGCATCTATCTCTTGAATCACATATTATTTTCCTTAATAGATCTAGCAAATTGTGAAACCTGAGTGATTATGTGCAGGTACTTTTCAATGATACTATATTTCATAACATTCACTATGGTCGGCTTTCAGCAACAGAAGAGGAGGTAACTTTTGTAGTGCTATACCATTGCTTGCTTCTCCACTTAACAATTTTCAATTGTTAGGTTCCAGCTTGTTCTTAGCCTATTACTGTATGCTTGCATGACAGGTCTATGAAGCTTCCCGTCAAGCAGCAATTCATGACACTATCATGAATTTTCCTGAGAAATACTCCACTGTTGTGGGAGAGCGAGGGCTCAAGGTGTTGAAACCTCTTTATTTTGGATAATGTTTTTCAGTATTGAACTTTTATGATATTTTATTTAGGGTACATATGGTTATGTTATTGCAAATCTCAAGTCTCTGGAAGAATCGCTCATAATGTAGATGCATATAAAAGAAAGTCCATTGTTATTTCAGACATGATCACATGACATGTTAATATAAAACCAATCTAAAAGATGCAATTTCATTGGCACGGCTTTGGTGTGATGATTGTAGTTTGCAATAGTTGTCACTTGATGTGGACAAGCACTTTGAAGAATCATCTCTTTTCTCTTTAAAATTTAGCTATCAATGGAGAAGAACTAAGCCCCTTAAATACTACACCGAGTATTCTATACTAGATGTGGGATGTAGGCACCCCTTGACACCCAGTCCCTATCGACATGCTTGCGGGGAAAGAAAGGAACACAAACCTCACATTAGTGTCCCCTCCTCCCTAATGTAAATAAAATTTTACGATGACAATCTCTCAATTTTTCACTGACTATGGCTTTTTTACAGCTAAGTGGCGGTGAGAAGCAGCGTGTTGCCCTTGCTCGAGCATTCTTAAAAGCACCTGCAATACTGTGAGTATTCTGATTTTTTATCTTCCTTCTAGCCGGTGCTTCTATCAACACATGCCCAAAACTTCCTATGTTGAGGCCCTATCATCTTTTCTATAGTGGGGGCTAGCCCAACAATGTCTCTAAGATTGAATTTATCATCCTTGTCTTGTCTCGCCACTCATCCAATGTTATCCCCATCTATCCTGTTTATTTTTTTGTTGTTTTTTTTTTGTATTACCCAGTGTTAAATTTCATGCAACATTGCAAGTCTTGTGGTTGTACAATAATTTCCATTAAAACTCAAGCGGTGCTTTCCTATTTTAGATTACAAGTGTGTTACAATTTTGATAGTTGAGACATTTTTTAAACTTGATACCCATATATACACTCACTTTTTATATTAGTCTAATTTATTTTAATTTCTGTATCTTGCTTGTAGGTTGTGCGATGAAGCTACAAGTGCTCTTGACAGCACAACAGAAGCAGAGATTTTAAGTGCATTGAAGTCAGTATCAAAGAATCGAACTTCCATATTCATTGCACACAGGCTTACCACTGCAATGCAGTGTGATGAGGTAAGCCCTCTCTATCTAGATTAACATCCTTTAACAGTTCTGAATTATGTAAATTATATAAGAATTTGTTGCTGTTTTCTACAAAGTTTATCATATATATTACATATTTTATGTAAAGTTTGCACAAATTATTCCAGAATGCATTTTATTGATCTAGTTTGATTAGCACTCTATATGTCGGACACATCTTCATCGTAAGGCAAAACACAATAAAAAAGTACATCTCATAGCCTATATTTATGATAAATTATTCTACTTATTTCAGATATTTATCCTTCTTGCAATCAACATATTATATATTACTTGGTGGGTGTGTGTATTCCTTTACATTACTTATATTAAAAGATTTCTTTTGGCAATGTTCAGATTATTGTTTTGGAAAATGGAAAGGTGGTTGAGCATGGACCACATGAAATGCTCTTAGAAAATGCAGGAAGATATGCACAGCTTTGGGGACAACAAAATAACTCCATTGATTCAATTGACACAGCCATCAAATTGGGAGCATAAAATTAATAGAAATCATCTTGTTTTCTCTTCAAGAGACGGGAAGAAATGCATTGCATAGCATGTAATTTAGAGCATTTTGAAGTTTAGTGATACAGTGCCGATTATAAGCTCTCTTCAGCACGAGTATCACACTCCTTATTGTTGGGTTATGCAGCAGGACACATCAATTTGTTATAATGGTGGATTTGAAAGATTTATACATAATTTATTGGTGTTCAAACGCACACATCAGTGTTAGATAAATGAAGTTGGACCGACCGGCTTTCTGTGGACAGCAAGAGTTTGTATTATTATTGTTAAGTAGATTATAAATTGTACTTCTAAATAGCAAGTGCTTCCTTGTATACGTAGTGCTAGACTGATAAGTTACAGGACCTGCTTATTTTGCAGCTGATTTTCCCCCATTATTGTAGAGTGGCATAGTTCAATAATCTTATCCCAGAAAAATATTTATTGTTTTCTTTCCTGTTATATCAGTTATTCTTATGAAAACACATTTGAGTAGATTTGATTATCAAGCAACATTCAGATTATCTATTTCTTTTGAACAACTGTTCTAAGAATTATGCTTGTCTGTATCAGTGGTTTGATCTACAGAAGAACTTTTAACAGGGTTTATGGAAAAGCTAGTTTGGCTACGTTTGTTTTTTGCTAGGCAGAAGATCATGGATGTAATGAAAAGTATGGCAAGGAGAGATATATGTTCTAGTTGAAGAGCAAGGACTACCATTTTATTTATTTTTGGTTGAAGTGGAAGCAGTCCCATTAGTTGACGGTCTAGCATAAATAGTGATAGCTATTGTACAATTTAATCAAGGATCATTCCTTAGCATTTTCATGATTGTTTGGTTATATTTATAAATAATGATATTTTTATTAGCATTTAAAATGAGAAAATCCTTAAATATTATTGAAATATACAAAAAATATTTATTTTTTGGTCACATATCTTGTTGTGATTGGAGTGCATTTTGGTAAAAAGTTTGATTTAGCAGATTGACCAAGCATGTATCACTGGCTTACAATCCACTTTTAAAATAACATGTGATAGTCACATAGAAACAAACAATTTGTTGTTTTGAACGGAACCAAAATAGTTGATGATGGAGTCCGGTAGCGTTCACAAGGTTAATACTCTAATATTCAATATCTCAATCAATGAACAAATGATAAGTAATTTGAGTGTAGGGAACAAAAAGAATACTTGGATTTGACGCATGTAGAGCTTTATATAATTTGGTGGTTAGAATTGCTTTCGCACAATCCCCCGTTTTGCGCATATCATCTTCCATATGTAGGTTTTTTCCATTGGGTAATTGTCTGATTAGATCTAGTTTTGCACATATCATCTTCCATATGTAGGTTTTTCCCATTGGGTAATTGTCTGATTAGATCTAATGGTGGGAATTAGGCATGAGGTTAGACTTTTGTGATCCATGCTGGAGTGAGGCTGCACCTTTCCTCGTGGTGTCTGCGATTGGGTCTGATGTGCAGGCCTTGTGAGCAACCCAAATATGTTGTCTCCCAAGCCTTTGTTTCTACTCGTTGGAACAAGGATTTTGGTGTGTGGGCTTTTAGGCTGACCCCTGGTCGAAGGGAGTGGGAAATCCTCATCACTGGTAGCATTGAGAACATACACATTGAATGCCTTCCTTGTAACTTGTAATGTTTCAATTGAGGGTTTTGACCCGTGGCCTTAGAACTGAAAATAATGATGCCTTCTTATTTTAGGGTACTTAAGTGTTAGGAATATTATGATGCAAGATCACAATCATTGGTAGCATGGTCACACTTTCCAACGTCCACTGTCATGGATTGTGCGCTTGTTCGAAGAATATATAGAGTTCTTAAGCAAATATTCTTTTTTTCGTCATTTGCGAGACTTCAAGAATTTTTCTCCTATCCTCTGTAGTTGCTCCTATCTTTGTTAACAATTTTTCATCGGCTATTACTCTAATATCTTTGTACCATTGCTTCTAGTGAAACTTATTTTGCGTGAACCATCAAGTAATCTATTTTAAGGTAACAACCCGAAGTCTCTTTTCCTTTTGTATGCATTTTTCCTTTACTAGGGTTTCTTAGGGCAGTGGTGATGTGGATTCGAAGGAAGCAACAACGACCAAGAGTGGTGGGTAGCTGGTAGCCTTGACCCTAGGGAGGTTGGCGAAGGTTTCCGCCTTCCTTTTATTGACTTTGAGATGGGTGTTTTGAATCACCAAGGGATTGCTCCATGACAACTACATCCGATGAGCCAAGATTATGTCAAAGTCTTCTAGTATTATTATGAGTACAAGAAAAATGCACCAACCTTGACACTCTTTTCCCACCTTTTTATTGTCCAACACCATTCTATTGATTTACCACAGGGTCAAGACTTGCATTCCCTTAGACATGATCAAAAGATGTTTGAGGTCTACTCCGATAATGTGAAGAATTTCAAAGACCGGTACTGCCTGCTTACTTCCCTTACCGAGGTGGCTCATGCGAGTATGTGTAACAGTCAATTTGAGGCGCCATTCAAGAGTCCAGATATGTTTCCAAAATTCTAGCGTTAGAACCATTTCCTGGATGAGGCGGGGTCCTACGTCTACATTCTTGACAACTTATCCCGGGAGGAGATCTATCTAAAGAGAAAACTGGTGGCCTTTTGGGAAAGTTTGGGCTTCAATAACACTGTTGTGCCTTCGCGGAAGCGTCAAAGAAACAAAAGAAGCAATACATAGAGACACACTTGCGGTAGAAACCTCCAATAAAGAGGAGAGACATGTCATTTTCGGTGAGTAACATAGTAGTTTTCTGACTTTCTTTAATAATTTCTCAGTGTTTGATCCATGACCCACTTCATTTCTTATTTGTAGATTAGATGAAGTGTCACAAGATGATGCTTAAAATGAAGAACACATAGGGTCACCCATTCTCCTGTGGAAGACATTCGTATGCTTGCTACATGAAGAGCTCAAACTACGTGGTCCTCTGCTGATGCGACCCCTTCCAACCTTCATGGCTGGCTAGAACAGAAGTTCGAGGTTCTTCCACTCGTCTTATGGTGTGAGTTACTTTACACTCGTCGTCACGCGCAACCAATATCAACTCTTCTATAGGGTATTACACTGAAGTGTCCCCAAGAGATGGCAGACATACAAACAAACTCGAACAAATGCACAAGATTTTGAAGGATTTGGTCCTAAGGGATGCTGAATCTTGACTCCAGACGCGTTAACAACGCTACTTATGGTCCACCCCGACCCTTGTATGGATTGGGAGCTTCAGTCTTTCATTTTTGAAGAAGATTATACTTATTTCTTGAACAAGGTTGAAGTTATTCATCACGAGAGGTTGGTAGAAATGTCGTACCAAATGTGTCAGGCTTCAAATGTTCTAGGATTCAGTTCCACTATAAAGGGAGACATCGTCTTGCTTAGTCGTATTTGAAGAGAGAAATAAATGCTCTTAGAGCGTGTTGGTGCTCTTACTATTGAGCGTAACCAACTTATGAAGGATCTCACAAAGACGGGTGGTATGTTGACAAAGATGAGCAACAAGATACAGTCTTTTGGGTACCATCATTCATTGACTGAAAGGGTGCAATCGTTGGTTCTAGAGATAAAGAAAAAGGATGATGCCATAACATCTGTTTAGACAACACTATTCAAAATTGAGGTCATCCTTGTTGAGGCGAACCAAGCATTAGATTCCTCCTGCAAGACGGTAAAGGAGTATGAGGTGTCTTTGTACAAAGCTTGGGAGGGTTGAAAGAAGGCTCAAGACGAAATTCAGGAGATACCTCTTGAAAACCTTGACTTATCCAAGGAGTATGCGAGGTCGGTGGAAGACAATTATTTCATTCTGTATGTTTCCTTTGAAAATGCACAGAGGCAAGTCCAATTTTTCCATTAAAAGGTGAAAATATCAAGGGAACATATTCATCATGGGCAAGAGATAGTGGATGGGAGGCCGACTAATGTTGAATCGAACTCGTAGTTTTTTTTGTTGGGGGTGCTCTTGTCCAATGTAACACTTATTGTTTAAGGAATGTATATTCGTCGTTATTAATTTTATTTAATTACTCTTTCTTTATTTTCTATTCTATGTTTCTACCTGTTACGTGTGTTACCTTGAGTTTCGAGTTCGCTTATCTGGGAATTGGCCGACATCCATGGTCGTGCTCGAAATTTTTATTGGGCGTCTCTGAGGAATGCACCTGGCCAAGGGTCTTCTCCTCTTCCCTGTCCCTAATTTTAAACTTGGTTTGAGGCCGAAATACCAAAAACTCACCTCCCGCTCTCTGAAAAGGATAATTACTAGGGGGGGGGGGGGAGGTGAACTCTAATCAACACTTTGTTTCGTGGTCTATTGTCTTTACCCCTGTGACTCTTGCTACAATGTTTTGTTTTCTTTAGTCGTGTATATCCTTTGTGGCCATGAAGAAGAAAAATTGGAGAAAATTTTATTTATTTCCACGTAAGAGATATTACACAGCGATGTAGAATAAATTTTACACGTGTGGAATATAGATACTTAGCCAAGAGACTATGTACTATTTATTAATCTCTGGTCATCATGGTGTTGTGTGTCATGGTCGACTTTAGCTTCCTTACCTTATGTCTCCTCTAATTATCAACTTAGAATGATTTATGACATACTTGGCAGGAACACCGATCCCTTCCTATGGTGGCTGATCACCATCTCTCCCAATTATTTATTCAAGAAGACCGTGTTGGCCTCATCGTGTTCTCTTCATCTTTCACTCCCCCGTCATGCTGCAGGGCTTTGTTTACCCTACATTTTCCTTTTCATCATGGGCAAGAGATAGTGGATGGGAGGCCGACTAATGTTGAATCGAACTCGTAGTTTTTTTGTTGGGGGTGCTCTTGTCCAATGTAACACTTATTGTTTAAGGAATGTATATTCGTCGTTATTAATTTTATTTAATTACTCTTTCTTTATTTTCTATTCTATGTTTCTACCTGTTACGTGTGTTACCTTGAGTTTCGAGTTCGCTTATCTGGGAATTGGCCGACATCCATGGTCGTGCTCGAAATTTTTTATTGGGTGTCTCTGAGGAATGCACATGGCCAAGGGTTTTCTCCTCTTCCCTGTCCCTAATTTTAAACTTGGTTTGAGACCGAAATACCAAAAACTCACCTCCCGCTCTCTGAAAAGGATAACTACTAGGGGGGGGGGGGTGAACTCTAATCAACACTTTGTTTCGTGGTCTATTGTCTTTACCCCTGTGACTCTTGCTACAATGTTTTGTTTTCTTTAGTCGTGTATATCCTTTATGGCCATGAAGAATAAAAATTGGAGAAAATTTTATTTATTTCCACGTAAGAGATATTACACAGCGATGGAGAATAAATTTTACACGTGTGGAATATAGATACTTAGCCAAGAGACTATGTACTATTTATTAATCTCTGGTCATCATGGTGTTGTGTGTCATGGTCGACTTTAGCTTCCTTACCTTATGTCTCCTCTAATTATCAACTTAGAATGATTTATGACATACTTGGCAGGAACACCGATCCCTTCCTATGGTAGGTGATCACCATCTCTCCCAATTATTTATTCAAGAAGACCGTGTTGGCCTCATCGTGTTCTCTTCATCTTTCACTCCCCCGTCATGCTGCAGGGCTTTGTTTACCCTCCATGCTAGGCACATATCAAACATATTGTCACATCTTCTTCATGGGTGTTATGATATTTCACGTTTAAGTGAACCATGGAGGCCGCCACATCCAGTGTCGTTGCAAAGGTCTGACTAAGATGCATTTGTAGATGCTCTTATAAGGAACTAGCAAAAATTAAGGATTGATCGTCCCGGTGTCCCTTCCTTATCCAAGGGTGACCATTAGTTTGATGTATACCTAGGGGCGAGTAACTATGTTGTTAAAGTCTTCCAAGTCAGATCCCTCACACAGTGATACATTTTCCTTTTTTAGTGGGAGCTTATCGAAAAGGTATATATATATATATATATACACACACACACACACACACATGTGAAGATGGCTGGTTTATACCTGAGTGAATCCCACACTCAAAGATACAACAGAGTCGCCACCGAACTTTATTTAGTCCCAAAGGACAGGGAAAATATCGATAAAACCCAAGGGGAAGAGAAACGGGTAGGGGGATCAGTTATGCGAAAGGAAGGTACTAGCACCTTACGCATCCATCGTACTCGACGGGAACCATTTCGCTTGCTTCTAGGCTTGGATGGGTTATCTATCTAAAGGCTTCTAGCTAAAAGAATAGGAGAGAGAGAAGAGAAAGAAAGAAAGAAAGTGAAAGAGTGAAAAAAAGTGCTCGCGGAGGATTTGGGCCCTCGTGCCTACATATCCTCATAGTGCAATGAGGAAATCAGAGCGCCGTAGTTCATGGAACCAGGGAAACAAAAGAGAAATGGAAGAAGGTGGAAGTGTACTCGCCAAGATCATCGCGATCTCGTGCCTATGTATCTTACATTCGAATGAATGAAGAATCAGAGCTTCCATAGTTGGTGGAACTAAGACGGAAAAAGAAAAGGAAAGGTGGTGTCAAAACCAAGAGCAAAAGAAGGAAGGAAACTCCGCTGGGGGATTCCAAAGAAATGGTGTCAAAACCAAGAAAGGAGCAAAAGGAATAGTAAAGACTCCACTGGGGAGTAAGAGAACAAAGCGACTGTGCTGGGGAACAAAGGGTAAGCGACCCTACTGGGGATCGAAAGAAAAAGGGTTCGGTATGTTAACTGACTGGCAGTGGTTAACCAATGAGAAAGAGATTAAGACTCTGTGGGGAAAAGGTTTGGTGTCAACAGACAGGCTGGCTGTGAAGAACCAAAAGGGGAGAGTATTAAACCAAGAGGAGGTGTTTGACTCTGAGGGGATAAAGATTTTAAAAAATAGACTGTGATCAACCAAAAGGATGGGTGTAGAACCAAGTGAAGGTTGTGACCCAAAGAATGGGTGTGGAACCAAGCAAAGGTTATGACCCAAAGAGGATGTTGGTACCGACCGAACAAACAGTACTTGACCAAGGGAAAAGGGTATTGAACCAAAAGAGGTTGCTAACCGCTGAGGATTCGGTGTTAACAGAAGAAACTGTGATTAACCGCAAAGAAACGAGTGATTAACCCAGAGAAGGTAATTAACTCGGAAGGGGCTCAGTGTTTTAACAGATAGACTATGGTTAACTGAAAAAGAATGGGTGATTAACCAAGAGAAGGTGATTAACCCAAGAGGAACTCAGTGTGTTAACAGATAGATTGTGGTTAACTGAGAAGAAGTGAAAATTGGTGTTTTAACTGACAGACAGTGATTAACCAAAGAAAGGGAGAGGAACCAAGAGAAGGTTGCGAACTCCGAAAGGGTTTCAGTGTTTAATAGAAAAACTGTGTTTAACCGAAGAAAAGGAATTGAGACTCTTCAGGGGAATCAAGAAGCAATGATTGACCACAAGAAAAGGGCAATGAGACAAGAGATGGGTGTTAACCCAAAAGATAATGATCTTTGACCAAAAGAATGGTGATTGATCAAAAGAGAGATAGAAAGAGGCAAGAGTGATCAGGGACCAACTCAACTAGGAAAGGAGATACACTACCGCCTGGAGATAGAGATGACTAAGCCAGGCACAGGGCTATTCGTCCCCTACCTGAAGTGGTCAGAATGAGAGTAGGAATTATCCATTCTCATTCCTTCTCTAACACACAGGGTGTAGTGCAGAAGTTGAAACAGACAGCGCAATAGCTCCAGGTTGTACAGTGCTCCAGTGTCGCACGAAACTCCGACTCCGCGAGGAAGAGAGAGAAAGAAAGCTCTAAAGGAAGCCTAAAGAGAAGCGCCAAAGGGAAGATTAATAATCAAAATGAAGTGTCAATTAATTAATCAAAAGGGAGAAAAAGGCTAATAATTTTCCAAAATGAATTGAAAAATTATTAAAGCAAAAGGGTGCATTATTGATTATACAAGATTAAGCTTATTCTTTGAAGAACAAACTTAATCCAAACATAAATGAAAGTGAAAAACAGTACCAAAATGCAACACAAATCATGTCATTATGTGAATAAAATGTGCAAGAATGATCATGTTTATGTAATGCCAAGAATGAGCATAATTATGAAATCGAAAGATCGAGCATTGGAAAATTCATAATCATGATTTAAACTGAAGTGAAATAGCACCTAAAACATCCATAAAAATCAATCATATCAATCCATGGAAGTTAGAGGAAGAAAGCATGGCAAACAAGCTTGAAAAAAACCAAAAATGGCACTCTGTTACAGTGGTAATCGATTACCCCAAGTAGGTAATCGGTTACATGCTTGAAAAACAACAAATCTGGAAAAAATTGTGCAGAGTAATCGGTTACTCTATTATAGTAATCGATTACTCAGTAGAAAAAAACAGCGTTGATGCAAATTTGTGAAGAGTAATCGGTTACTCTCTTTGAGTAATCGATTACCACTGTAACAGTGGCAAAAATAACTTTTCAAAAAGCAATTTTAACACCTAAATCACTTGTTCAAACTACCACATGCTAGGGTATAAATTTGTGCACGAAAATCAAGCTTAATAATAGCAAATAAACATCAATGGAATCAATTAACACATCAAGATCATGGATCAAGTAATGGCATAATCAATTCACACACAAAAATGCATCGAAACTACATCGCGAATGATACGAAAACGTTCGAAACAGTAAAATGAGTGAGAGCTACCAACCTACAAGCCGGAGAATTGGCTTGGTGATTGTTGCAAAGGATTCTTGATGAAGATAATCAAAGAAAACCAGAGGAATCTTCAATTGTAGCCGAATCGTACCGAAACCGAGCAAATTACGACGAAGCTCCGAAATACGAATTCGAACCGTAGAATATTGAAGGAAACACTTGAGATGAATCCAAAAGCTAATAAAACTCCAAAAAATAAAGTATAATTGCAAGATGATGAAGGTTAAGCTCAAGAAATAATCACTTCCAAGGTGAAAGTGATTAATCTTCAATGGTAAAGAGCTATAGTGAGGTTTGAGAAGAAAAAGTAGATGAAGATGAAGAAGTTGCAGAAAAATTCAGAGAGAATGTCAGAGAATTGAGAGTGAAGTGTGAGAAATGTGTGTGAAATGGTTGAGGGTCCTTGAAAAATGATTGAAGGTTTGTTTATATAGAGTTTTGGTTTGGAGTTGATAGGTTTGGAATGTGCTTTGGACTTAGCTTTGGATCTAGGTTGGGAGTTAGTTACACTTGACTCACCGAGTCAGCTCTTAACTCGGTTAGTTAGGAAGTTAACTCGGTAGCAATCCCAATGTAAGCTTCAAATCCAAAGGTCCACATCTTAGGAAAATATGGTACATTGTAGTCTTGAATGAAGAGGACACATTGTAGCAAATGCAAATGAATTACTTGAAGAATTTAGAATATTCCACATGCTGCTAGAACTATGTAGAATCAAAGACCAAAGAGTGTGCATAGTTGCCGTCCCAAAAAAAGCAGCAGAATTTGCAAAACTGTGCAGAGTAATCGGTTACCCTATCAGAGTAATCGATTACTCTAGCCAATTTTGCCCAAATTTGCTTAGGAAATGGTGTTGTGGCCCCGGTTTCGATTTTCCACCTTTTGTTTTGATGAATAATCATGGAAACCCTTATTTTGTGCTTGTTTTAAGGATGTGATGACCTTGTGAGGATGCGATTAATCGGGCTAAAAACCTGAATATTACTGCAACAAAAAAACACAGAGAAAAATGCTAATGCGTATGTCAGCGATGTGAATGCACATGCTTATGCAAAAAGCAAAAGAGTGAGGTCAAATTCTGGGTTACGACAACATGATATCACAAGAGCTCCTTCTGTATACAAGGATCTTATATACATATAATTTGTCCATAATCTCTGTTATTACAATGAGAAAGATTTAGTTTAGGATTCCGCCCACCTTTTCACTATCACAGAATAAGATGATATATCTTTCTGGCTTCCCTTAAAAAGTTTCCTCTCCTTCTCTACTATCTGCCATTAGCTTGGCGATCTTAATGGTGCATTTGAATAGGTTCTATGGCCCGAGGTGACCTATAGTAAAGGATGTTATGTACGTACATTTCTTTCTTTGATTTTCTTCTTTGTTACTAATATCTATCTTTCCTTTGGCCCCACTTACGACCTCTATGGTTTTCTTAGGAGATTGATTTTCCCGGCGAGATGATCATTTCTTGCTTTCTTTTTATTCTTTCCCAATCAACTTTTGACTCTCCTTCCAGGTGTATTAGATAAGTCTCCATTTCTTGATCAACTTTTCGATTGCATTCTTCAAGTGGACATATTCATCGCTGTTGTGGCCACGACTCTTATGGAAACAACACAATCTCATTTTTTCGATCATGGCAAACTCCTTAATTGATTCTTATTACGAATTCCTTGAAGTATGTATTTACACATTCTTATAGAGTTTTCTCTCTTGAAGTGTTTATGGGAGTATAGGATGAGTACATGGCTCAAGGTTCACGATCTCCATTGTCCTGGAGACGCTTGTTGTTTCTCTCTAGAATCTGGTTGTTCTAGAGTTTCATGCTCCCCGAACTTTCTCCGCCTCTTCACCCATGAGTTCTTTCCATAATTGATGTAGAATTTGACCCTACTTAATACATTGTTTAAGATACAAGATCCTTCTAGCTCTAGCTTCTTTAGAAACTTGCAGACTGGTCTCAATCCCTTTTAGAATATCCAACACTTTAATCCGTTGTTTGCTACTCCTACTTCTACCACTTATTTGGTAGATAGATCAATGTACTCTCGCAATTCCTCCTTCTTCTTTTGCTGAATCCCAATGTGTACATGTATCGTGGTGGGGTGCCACTTTCGAGCAATGAATTGAGCGATAAATGAGTCATATAGTTCTTTATAGGAGTTTATGCTCCCACAAAGGAGGTCCTTGAACCACACCATTGCAACTCATTTGAGGATTAACACGAACAACTTGCATCTCACACCCCAAGCATGGTATTAGTCGAGTCTAGTGTCACATGATCGATATGGTCATTTGGATTATTGGGGATTTAAGAGAGTTTTTTCAAAATTATAATAGTCTTAGCGAAACAATCCCAATAGAAGAATTTTGATTAAACTATTAATCACAAATCAAACATACTTTAACTTTTATCACAAAATGGAAAATATCATCGCCTCTATGAAGTACAAGCGAATACAAAGTGAAACATGATGATAGCCATTTTTTGAGAAAATATGACAATTAGGATTAATATGAATAAAAGTTTCTCTTTTATTTATAGAGAAAACTACTAAAACCCAAATGCTATTATTTTGGACCTTTTCAAAATAAGCCAAATATTATTTATATTTAATTAAACTCTTTTGATAAAATAAAATAAAATATTTATTATTTTTTAAAGCTATTGATTTATAAATATCAACAACTTGTTTATATTAATGCATAAATATAAATGAATGTTGTTCTCCGGAATTGAACCTTAGACCAACATGTTACACCTATTTAACTCAATTAGCGCATACTAGTTGAGCTACCCCATCCAACCCAAAAATATTAGTTAAACTAAATCATAGTTAATTTAATTAATTATCAATTCCAATTTATTTAATCAAATAATATTTAATTAAATAAAATATATATATGTGTTAATATATTACATAATTTAAATACAATTAACACATAATTAGACTAAATCTTATTTAATTTAATCGTTCGTTTCACTATCAATATTCTATGCATGTGACCATGTAGTTTTTTTGTAAAGTTGACAATAATATTAAATCATCTATATAATATTATAAACAGTGAGCAATATCGAGAAAAACATTACTGCTACGCAAGTAACAAGAATGCCATGTGATCTGACATAACCTTTATGAGATAATGGCCATGTGTACAATTACCCTTTCCCCTTTACATCTATATTGAACACAAAACAAAGAATGAGTCACCATTGTATAGTCCAATATTGTATTCATCAATACCTGATATACTTGGTAACAAAAAATAAACTAAATATCTTATACTGACTAATTTGAGCATAACCATGCATTTTATAGTCATACTCAATCAAGGGGTCTACAAATATTAATTTTGTATATGTGGGAGGGGAAACTTCGGTCTATGTCACTCATGTCTATCAACATGATTTGTGGGATACCCATCAATGATATTTATGGTCATCCTCTTATAAACTATTAGAGTGTAATCCAAATTCAGTTAGTTAAGATTAATTTGGTTTGCAAACTGAGTCTGGTGCATAAATTGTAATCATTGAAAAGGTACCGAGATCACTTACTCCTCAGTTTGAGTACCTTGTTGTAGCAATTGAACACTCTAAGGACCTTATCACCATGAGAATTGAAGAGTTGTAATGTAGTCTAGAGGCACAAGAGTTACGTCTGACTGAGAGAACCTATAAAAGAGAGGTAAAGCAGGCTATGAAGACATCTTCTGGTAAGAAGAATAAGAAGTAGTCTTGGTTAGAGGCAAAGAATTGGTCAGAGTCCAAGAAAATACATGCTGGTGGTTATTGTCATAACCGAAATTTTGACCACAAAGATTTCCCATCATTGTGAGAATCATCACCACAATAAGGATGTACCTTCATGCCTCATCAGTTTCCTCAAGGATTGTTGAGCATTCACTACAATCAAGAATTGGGGTTTCAAGCCCTCTCAGAGCACTTAGACAAATGATCAATCAAGAAATGACATGATCTTCAACTTGTGTAACCTCTCAAACATCCATGAAGGGATCAAGAGGACTCCCACGTCAAGAATCAAGCACAAAGTTGCAACATTCCAAGTGGATCAAGCCTCGAGATCGCCAATGTCACCAAATTAGGGTTTTGGTCGACCAAGGCCTCCAGATGAAAATTTTCATCTGGGCATGAGCCAATGCTCCAAAAAACAACCCAAGATACTCCAAGGGACCTCATGGATCCAATCATCAAGTCAATTTAGCCTCAGGGGATGCATTCATAAAAAATCAGGAATTAGTGTTTCTTAACCTAATTCACCCCTAAGTTGACTTTTGGAGCAAAGTATGAGCCAAGACCTCAAGAAATGATTTGAGGGCCTCAAATACACTACATTGATCCATTTGTAATAATGGATTGATCCAAGGAGCTTGATTCACAAGTTCCAATTACATCTGGACCACAATTAGGATTTTGAATGAAAAGTCAACTGTATCTTTGACTTTTGACCAAGACATGCTCCCAAACCTTGGGATATGATTCAATACACCCTATAACACCTATGGAATCCATCCATTAGGGTTGAATTAGGTCAAGGACTTGATTGCACAAAGAATCACACAGTTTGGATTTCATCTGACAAAAAGTCAATTGTGCACAAAATCAAGTTTGACTTTTTGGATTTTTTTTCACAAATATGGTTCCCCTAAGTCAAAAACAATGTTAATGTATGATATTGATCATCATTTATCAAGAAAAATCAAGAAAAGTGAGGTTTCATTCAAAAGGGGCAACCATGAGAAACCAAAATTTTTCTAAGTTATGGAATAAAAGTGATTTTGTACCAACTTTGCAAGGTCATAACTCCTAAACCACAAGGCCCTTTTCTCCCATTCAAAGCTCAAATGAAAGTCCATTTGAGATACTTTAAAAGTGTCAACTATAAGAGATTCCAAATCCTCATGGATTTTGAGTTATGGATTGATCAAAATCACAAAAACATGAAAATGACCACTTTTCCAACACTTAGTAAAATTTTTAATAAGTCAGAATCTGCCTTTCTTTTTCTAAAATGTAGGGACATTTTTAACCTTGATCCAAGTTAAACCAGGTCCATTGGTGAACATCAAAGTTGAAGTATGCCATGAGGGCTTTCCAACAAGTACTAGATCATCTCCAAATTCAATTTGAGTAGGGAGATACAACCCTTGGAACATGGCATCATGGACTGATTTTTACAAGGCAGATTTGTGCATTTTGATCGAGTTAGCTAATTTGGACAATTCCAAGCCTTGTTATCCATTTGGACACATCAGAGGATAACTTCTAAGAGAAAAGATCTGATCCACAAGCCTCCCAAGTCCAAGGAACTACATGTAGCCATAAGTGCCCTAAAAAGGCTAAAAAGCTCAAAGACTCCAATTTTGTTTCCAAGCATTCAATGGATGCATCAAGGTGGCATGGACTCAGACATTCCTAACTGAATGAGTCAAGATTCAGCTCTGAATCAAAGGACCATAGGCATGTGCCCTAACCTCAAGTCAATGGCTATAGGAGACTAAAGATGCCTTTATGCTACAATTGGCCAAGGCACTGTCCAAGTTGCCATTCACTATTGCTTGCAAAACAAACTTGCTCTACTATAAATAGAGCTCATTTGTGATCAGTTTGAGTACACCAAAGCACTACAACTGATGCTTTCCTCAAAATCTCTCTCCTTAGGCTAAAATGCCTTTTTTTGCAAGTCATCTCTGAGTTTTTGAGTTAGAGAGCAATTCCACCATAGCCCATGATCAAAACACATCTAATGTATCATATCTAAGCTGTTCAAACACTCACCCTTGATCTGAAACACCAAAACCAGAAAGTCAACCTCCAAAACTTCAAATTTTGACTTTTCTGCATTTTTCAAGCCATGTCTTGATTCAGTCACTTTCAAAACCAAACAAGGCCTCAAACACACTCTAAATATCATACTTAAACTGTCCCAATTAGTTTCCCTCATCTGGAACACCATTTGAGAGAGTTACTATCTTGGTCACTTTTGTCCCTTTTGCAAGAAAGAGCCAATTCTTGTTCCTGAGGATTCCAGCTGGTTTTGATCATCCTAAAAGCTCCTAAGGGATCAATCAAGAGTGTCTAAAGCATTGGATTACTTCTGGCACTAGGAACTTGACAGATAGCACAAGGAGCTTCAAGAGGTAAGTGCATCACAACTTGAACTCTCTAAATCATGCATTGCTTTGATGTCCATTGATCATGGACATCTCATACATATCATATATGTTGTGTTTGAACTAATTGACCATGCTATTACTACCTGTATGATGAGATAGCATAGAACATGCAAATCTAGGCCTATTTTGAAATCACTATCGGATTTTAAAATAGAAACATTTTCTGAAAATTCCAAGGGCACCATTGGATTCCTCATGAAATTCTAGGCAGGATACACCTAAATTTTGTCCAAATCCATGGAGAAATGAGGAAGTTAGAGCCTTCATGCAAGATGCCTAAAATCAGGCTTTGCCTTGGGCAAGGGTCAGGCCATGGCGCCTTGGCCAGGCCTAAAAACAAGGCATCTCATATATGTTGATGGGGTGGGTTTGATACACGGATGTATCACAACCCCAGTGGTAGCGCGCATGTGTGTTTGCTTTGCAGGTCGTGGGTTCAATACCCACCCAGACCATTTTGCCATTTCTCATATTTTTTTTTGCTATTTTTCACATTTTTATGGTTTTTATTAATTAATTCCAAAATTAATTTCTCTCTCAATTTTAATTATTTTGGATTGGTTATTTTTTTGAAAATTCCCAAAAATGTTAAAATAGTTTATTCCACAAAAAATTCACAAAAATATTATTAATTTTATATATTTGGTATTTTTGTAAAGAATTATGTTTTTTTTGTTCTTAAACATTTAAAAACATTTTTTTCTCTTGATTTTTTAACTTCAAATAATTTTAAAATAATTCTATGAATGAAAATTGATTTTCAAACATTAATCCAGGATCACAACTTGTTTTTTCACACATGTTTTATAATTTTGATCATTTTAGTTGAATTTTGTTCAATTAAAATACATTTTTAAATCAAATTAGGGTTTTTATTTATTTTCACCCTCACAAATCTTTTTCAAAACTCTTGGGCCTCTAATAGAGTGTAAGACCCAACCCTCTTTCGTACATAAATAATTTTGGGCCTCAGTCATTGTAGAAGTCACGATACGTTTCTCAAAATAACAGTACGATCGTTATTTTTATTTGGGCCTCTCCTTGAGTTGTAAGCCCGATCTCTTGTACAAAAATAAACTTTGGGCCTCTTGATAGAGTGTAAGTCGCATCCCTTTGTAAATAAAAACTTTTTGGGCCTCAGTCATTGTATAAGTCCCAATACGTTAAAAAACCTCGGCGCAATCGTCGCCTTTTAAACAAAAACTATCTGGGCCTACGCTTGTGTTGTAAGTCCCATTTTTCTTCTTTTCAAACATTCTTTGGGCCTCTAATAGATTGTAAGACCCATTCCCTTTGTACTGTAAACCTTTTTGGGTCTCAGTCATTGTATAAGTCCCGATACAATTTTCAGAACAACGGTACGATTACTATTTTTCACCTGGGCCTCTCCTTGAGTATAAGCCCCAATCTTCTTTTCAAAACAACTTTCATTTTTGATTTAAGTTCAAACTCATAGTTGTTATCAAAACTTTCTTTAATTTTTTGAACAACTAACCATACATTTCCTCCAGAGAAAGACATTATTCCCGGTGAAACTTTTCTCAGACTGTCACTATTAGAAAATTGTCAAAGAAATTCATTTCCCCCAGAGAGGATTAATTCCCGGTGAAACCTCTCTTGAATTTCTTCAAACCCTAGAACTGTTCACTAAAGAAAGGATTATTCCCGGTGAAACCTTTCTTGAACTTTTCTTAAGTTTGGACCCACAGGCTTCCTAAAAGCATCCCCAACATCCTCTTGGGCTTTGTACAAGGACCCTCAAGCTTCTTAGAAGTTATCATGCCTCCTCTTGGGCTTAGTACATGGACCCAAAGACCTCTTACAGGTATAGGACAGAACTTAGTCATCCTTTGTTAAAGCAGTCTTTCCAGAGGGTCAAAACCTTGGATAATTTAGGGTTGATTCTCATCCCTTAAAACACCAGCCTCCTCTTGGGCATCATACAAAGATAAACCTTTTCATACCAGCAGACTTGGACAGTCTCGTCTCCTGTTGGATTACAAAGAAACCCTCAAGTTTCCCAGAAGCATAGGATAAACCCTGATCATCTCATCAATCACCAACAGAGTTTAAACTTTTCACTTAGAGGTGTTGCATGTTATGTGTGTGTTTGGTTACTTTGATGTGATTCCCCCTTTCTATGCCATGATGTTTCAAATATACTCTGATCAATTTGCGAATTTTCTTTTTACCGCTTTAATTGCGTGTTAATTGGGGGTATAGATCGGGGGCGTCACAGCTTTCATCTCGGGCTTTATACGAGATACCAAAAGACTCCATCAACGAGTCAAATCCTTTTAGCCTCTCTCTCAGGCTTTGTACGAGACACATATTAGCCTCCTCTTAGGCTTTGTATAAGAAAATCACTGGTTGATCCAATCAACCTTTTAGCATCAAAGCTGTGCCTCGTTCACAGTACACAAACATCAACAACTCCTTCCCCCCATCTAATCGCTGTAAGCGGCAAGCCTCTGGATCATCTACATCCATGCCACTGTCCCTCTTTTAGCATGAAAAATTCCTAAGGAAAGATGGTATTGCTCTACACTGAGTTAAAGTCTTCTCCTTCTGGTTAAAAACCCCCTATAAAGGAAATTATGGCATTACTAGGATCCGCGTATCCCGGTTAAAGTAATCATCCTTTACAGTCAGTCACCCAACAGTTGTGACAAACAGACCCCCTTTTGAGATGACAAATTCTCTCTAAAGTCAAACCCCTTCAGCTTCACATCTTGGGGTTTGAACAAGATACAAATAGACCTTTCAGCTTCACATCTTAGGCTTTGAACAAGATACAAACCACCTTTCGCTTCACGTCTTGGGCTTTGAACAAGACACCAAAACAACCATTTCCTCCAATAGAATAGGAGGAACTACGAACGCTGTGATTTCCCTGTTTCGGTAAACGGGAATATGTAGGCATAAGATTGAAAGAGAAATCTTAGCGAGCACACTAAACAAAAACCCAAAATACCATACTCTCATATATCTATCAAAAAGCATCAGTCCTAACATCCTAATCCTTGTTCCCCGCCAGAAACCTGTCATTCTGTCAAAATAGCACAAGAAAGGCCCCACATTGATCGCATCCGTAACCTAACAGACCGCTGTTTAAACTCAATATGCAAGCAGGGTTAATTGGAGACATCTATTTCCCTTCCTTCACCAGCTTTAATAGGATAAAAAATGAATCGACCTGTAGTAAACTAACCCAGAGAGCGACAGCGCTTAAGAACCGCGTCCAAAATCGCTCGCTACAGAAAAATGGCGCCCACCGTGGGGCTACATCTTCTAAACCTTTTTTCTCTTCACTTGTGTGAAAACCACAGATTGGGGCTTCCGCCGGGGAACCCATTTTCTGTCAGGAACTTAGGATTCATAGCTTTAAAGGTCTAGGATGATTAGGAAAAATATATATACTGCTTTTCCTAATTGCTATACATGTTTATTTTTCTGCTAATGGGAATGCGTGTGATGCCGCATGTGGAAATATTGAGTATACACTTAAGATAAGTGATGGCGACGAGGTCGACCATCAACCTCAGTGGAGGCTGACCAATGCAACCCATTCTCTCACCTAGACAATGGGCCGATTGTGATGTCTGAGAAGCTGAGGAGCCAAACCCTTTTGTAGTGTGGAAACTATCGGGAATAGTTGTTACGCGATACTACCCTCATTTGAGGCTGGTGATCTATTCTCGGTGAATGGCACTTACTCTAAGATTGGTCTACAACTCGCTGGCGATCCGCTTGTTGTTTTTCTTTCCTGGGAGGAGCTGATGATAATGAGTACAGGTACAAAAATCACCCTAGTATAAACCTTTGGGGATGGGTAGAGCCTTGACTTCATGACAACGACCCTTTGACCCCATGTTTTTCCTATGTTTTTGTGTACTGCATTCATGCATTCATTTAAAAAACATTAAAACATTCAAAAAATTTTTCTCTTCTATTCTCTCTGTTTTTCAAATTAAACTAAGACTGTGATTGCTAATATCAGAGAAAAAGATTGCGCTAATGGATTTCGGTAGAAAGAGAACCCATAGGTATACATTCAAGGTTCCAAAGCTAGATGATTTGAGAAGGTTAGCAAAGATGATCACAAACCAAGAGGCTTTCAGAGCCAAACACGGAGGTATGCTACCACTGTTAAGAGTCCATGTGATTGAGGGAATCATGGATGCGCTCATTCAGTTTTACGATCCGGTTTATCACCGCTTTACATTCCCGGATTACCAGCTCGCACCAACGCTGGAGGAGTATTCTCATCTGATTGATTTACATATCACTGATCAAGCTCCATTTTCGGAACTGGAAAAAATTCCAAAGAATCAGACCATTGCAAGAGCAATTCATTTGGACGAGTCTGAGGTCAGGACTCACCTAACCACTAAGGGTGGCATCCAAGGTTTGCCAGCCCAGTTCTTGACAAAGAAAGCCCTGTATTTTGCCAGTATAGGAAACGTGACTGCTTTTGAAAGTGTCTTTGTCTTGCTCACCTACGGGTTATTTTTGTTCCCCAACATCAATAACTTCGTCGATATCAACTCCATAAGGTTTTTCTCATTGGAAACCCTGTGCCGACTCTGCTCGCAAATGCGTATCATTCTGTACACTTGGGAAATTTGTACAGCGGAGGGGAGATTACATGCTGTGTACCTTTGCTTTACAAATGGTTTATCTCCCACTTGCCCAAGTCTGCTGCTTTTTGGGATTGCAAGAATGCCTTACGTTGGTCGCAGAAGATCATGTCCCTCACCAACTCTGATATAGATTGGTGTAATAGGATCTATGATAGAATTAGAATCATTGATCGTTGTGGAAACTTCCCCAACGTACCCCTTATAGGAACTAAGGGAGGAATCAATTACCATCCAGTTCTCGTTCGTCGTCAATTTGGATACCCGATGAGAAACGTTCCACGGGGTGTTCATCTGGAAGGTCTTTTCTTTAAGGAAGGAGAAAATGACAAAGCACTAAAGATGGAAATAGTGCAAGCCTGGAAGCATGTTCATAAGAAAGGACGAGAGTCTTTGGGAAAACCAGACTGTGTCTCGGTGGAGCCTTATCTCCATTGGGTACAAACTAGAGCTCTCAAGCTAAAATACCTTATCCTTGTTATGGAATTCTTCCGCCGAGGGAATCTGTCATGAACTTCATGACGGAAACTGAAAAGCTTCAGGTTACTCTCAACAAAGTTCAAAAGGAGAGAAGGTCTTGTAAGAACAAGTACCGCACCCTCAGTGTAGAGTGCATAAAAATACAGCAACTACTGAAAGAGAAAGATGCTCTGATCTAAATTTTAGAGCAACATGCTGTGGATAATCAGGATGACCAAAGGAATTTGCTCGCTCCTTTCACTTGGCAAAGGAATGACAACCCGACAACGGCCCAAGAGCCCCGGTCAAAGAAAAGGAAGATACCAGAATCAGCACCCGATTTCTATTCAGAGAGGACTCGGGACCCATTAGCTTAGGTTTCTGTTTCCGCACCTTGTAATCTACTGTATTTCCATTTCTGTAATCCTTTGAATTTTAATAAAAAAGGGGTTTCCCCACTGTTTGATATTTGCAATCTAATTGTCGAAGTTTATTTTGATTAAACCAAAAAACAATTAATATAATCATTGCATTCATCATTCTCACATCACATATTCTTCTTCCCTACGAATCTCACATTTGTGTCTCGATTCTAGAGTTAAACTGTCTCATTCGTACAATACTCGGGCCAATCATCAGAAAAAGATGGATGATCTTAAGGAAGAAAACAGAGAGTTGAAAGAAGAGATCGACGCTCTGAGAGAGGATATGAGAAAGCTTCGTAACGACATGCAAGCCATGGCAGAAGCTCAGCTACAAAGGACTGTGATCTCAGAGATCACCTCAACGCCCATAATGGAGAAGTATGATCCTAGGTATCAAATGCCGAAAGATCGTCCTTGGGGCATGCATGTTAACTATATCCCGGAAGGATATGTTCCACCGATCCCTGAAGATCAGGGAGTCATAACAGAAGCCACTGGGCCTGAAGGTTACAAAATTCGGGAAAGCGAAGATGCCAGAGGCATATTGAAGACTCCTAAAGGTTACAAACTTCGGGAAACGCCAAGATTCGCTGCCGTAGTCACGGTGCCACCCCCTGTGATGCATACTGTCCCGGAAGGACAGATTCCGCCGATACCTTCTGGTAAAAAGGATACAATGTTCGATAGAATGGATTAATTCTAGGAACATTTCTTGGAAATGCAGAAAGAACTGCAAGCCATCAGCGGTTAGGATCTATTTGGAAAGGACGCCGCAGACCTCTGCTTGGTCCCCAATGTGAAAGTTCCGCACAAATTCCAAGTGCCCGACTTTGAAAAATACAAGGGTAACTCTTGCCCCCAGAGCCATCTGGTGATGTACGCTCGGCGAATGTCGGCTCAGACGGAGAATCAGGACCTACTGATTCACTACTTCCAGGATAGTTTAACCAGTGCCGCACTCAAATGGTACATGGGTTTAAACCGTACTACGATCAGCACATTCAGAGATCTTGGCACTGCCTTCGTCCAATAATACAAATACAATTTGGACATGGCACCCGACAGAGATCAACTCAGATAGATGTCTCAAAAGGACAAGGAAACCTTTAAGGAGTATGCTCAAAGGTGGCGTGAAATTGCCGCTCAGATTTGTCCACCTCTTGAGGAAAAAGAGATGACAAAGATCTTCTTAAAAACCTTAAGCTCATTTTACTATGACCGAATGGTTGCTAGTGCACCCAGTGACTTCATCGAAATGGTGGGCATGGGCGTACGTCTTGAGGAAGCCGTCCGAGAAGGACGTTTGGTAAAAGACACTGGATCGACGAGCGGTACTAAAAAATACGGTAGTGCTCTCCCTAAGAAAAAAGAGCAAGATATTGGGAATATCTCTCTCGGAAAGCAAAGGCGACGTTATCATCCGGTAGCAGCTGTAACTCATGCTATTAGCCCTGCGCCTATTCCTACGTATCAACCTCAGGTTGCGCAGAGCCAACCTAATCAGCAAAGGACACAACAGCCTCTTCAGCAGGCTCGTCTTCCATACAACAACAACCATACAACACGGCCACCAGGATTTGATCCTATACTCGTATCGTACGCAGAACTATTTCCATTACTACTGGCTAAGGGGCACATTCAGACTAAGTCCCCTATTACAGTACCGAAAAATCTGCCTTTCTGGTTTAAGGTGGATCAAACTTGCCCTTATCATCAAGGAGGTCCAGGGCATAACATTGAGAATTGTCTCAATTTCAAATCCGACGTGCAAAAACTTGTTAGGAGCGGGGTCTTATCCTTCAAGGATACAAATCCTAATGTTCTTACGAACTCGCTGCCTCAACACGAGAAGGCTGCAGTCAATTTGATAGAAGGAGAGACTAACAATGTCTATCAAATTCATGATGTACTCTTATTGAAAACCAATCTGGTCAAGATGCATTGTAGACAGAGTGGATATGGCCATGTGCCACCTCATAACTATCACCAGTGTGATATCTGCTCTAAAGACAATCAAGGATGTTCTGTGGTGCAAGCAGCCCTACAGGAACAAATGGATCTCGGATGGATCCAGGAGCACCGAGTTCGTGGAGTTAACATGGTCTACACGAATTCTAACGTCATTCAAAACCACGACGTCCGTGCGATGAATGCCAACTTGGTGGCAATGCACTCAAGGCAAAGCCAGTATCATAATTTACCGCGGCATGATTACAGTTCTTGTCTGACTTGCTCGGTAAACAAACATGGATGCTCTTTCATACAAGAGGCCCTCCAGCGTCAGATGGATCTTGGATGGATCCAAGACTACCATGATAGGAACCCTTATCAGATCAACATGGTTCAGATCTTTGATATTCGCGTGATGAATACCAACTTAATAGAGTTACATGCTGAACAGGTCTGACTCGGATTCTTGATATCACATGACTATCAAAGCTGTAAAGCGGGTTGCGAAAACCATCGAGGTTGTACCCTTGTCCAACAGGCACTTCAGCACTTGTTAAATCACCGGTGGATGCCAATTTATATGGATGAAGATACTCAGCAGATTAGTATCAATAACAGGAATCCCACTCGGCGTCAAAGTTAGGATGTCTGATCTGTGGAAGCTAACCTTGTGAGGTTACATTGTATTCAAAGTGGGCGTGGCCAGGTGCCACCACACAATTACGACCGTTGTAGCGTCTGTTCGGAAAGTAACCAAGGGGGTTACCTTGTGAGATATGCTCTTCAGGGTCAGGTGGATCGTGGAGAAATTCGTCCATATCCGGGTTCTGGACCCATTAAATGGACGCCGAACTACCTTGCCGATCAAGTTGAGGATGTTGTCACAATATCTGGTCATCACAGGACCAGGGATGTTTTTGGCCATTATCCCTCTACTTGACGAATCTAAAGTTCCCAACCGGGAACGGATCGAGATTACTTACGATGGTCAGAAAAATCAGAAGGCTCCCGTAGTCATATATCTGCCGGGACCAACACCGTATGAATCAACTAAGGCTATCCCTTACAAATACGGTGCAACAACAATTGAAAATGGAAAGGAAATTCCATTACCCTCCGTCGTGAACATTGCAGACATTAGTCGAGTAACACGGAGTGGTAGAATCTTCAACAGAGGAGTTGGAGAACCTAACAAGGAAAAGGAACTTCAGACAGAAGCTCCCGATCCATCAGTCGATCAATCTAGTAATCCCGACTTTTCGAAAAACGATGATGAGATGCTGAAGCTCATCCAAAGGAGTGAATACAACATTGTCGATCAACTGTTACAAACTCCTTCAAAGATCTCAGTATTATCACTGTTACTCAGTTCAGAAGCGCACAGGGAGGCTCTACAAAAAGTCTTGGAGTAAGCCTTTGTGGAACAGGATGTAATAATCAGACAGTTTGATAGCATTGTCTCTAACATCACTTCCTACAACAATTTGGGATTTAGTGATGAGGAATTACCCGAAGAGGGTCGCCGTCATAACATGACGCTCAATATCACAGTCAACTGCCAGGACGATGCTTTAGCCAGCGTACTGGTAGACACAGGGTCAGCCCAGAATGTTATGCCAAAGTCCACTTTGATGCAATTATCATTCAAAGGCCCTCTGATGAGAAACAGCGAGGTCATCGTCAAAGCATTCGACGGATCCAGAAAAGCGGTTATCGACGAAGTTGATCTTCCCATAACTATTGGTCCTCACACTTTCCAAGTCACTTTCCAGGTCATGGACATCCGGGAAATGTACAATTGTTTATTAGGAAGACCTTGGATACACCAGGCTGGAGCGGTTACTTCAAGCCTCCACCAAAAGCTAAAGTTCGTCAAGAACGATCAACTTGTGGGGAACAAGCCTTGCTTGTGAGTAACTTGTCATCATCTGCTAGTGTAGAACCCGAGGAGGTTATTGGAACTCAATTCCAAGCACTGTTCATGAGCAAGAACAATCAGTTCAAAGAAGGAATTTCCATTTCTTCATACAACGATGCTATCAAAACGGTCGAGAGTACCAATACAACCGGATTGGGACAGCTTGTCATTCCTATTGACAATAAAACAAAGAAGGGTCGTGGTTTTTCTGCAACCTGTACCCAGACAACTGCCAACGATGAAAGTCTTCATCCCCTTCAAAACTTCTTCCACAGTGGAGGTTTTCTTCACCCAGTGTCTCAAGCAGTACATGCTATCAATGAGGAAGATCCCTCTGACACAGATATAGAATGGAATTCTTACCTTAACGAGGACGGTTATATGTCTCAGGAAGAGGTGCCTAGACCATTTTGCTATCCCGCACAGAGTCCGAGATTTATACCAAGGTCAGACGTCAAAATGATATATGGAGATTGTGATCCGGAAGGATGCCGTGCTCTGCCAAATTCATTAGAGGAGGACACTCTGATGAAAGACCAATTTGACTACAACTATTATGGCCCAATGGATGGTCTGCCAATGTGGCAACCTTATCTAGGAAATTTGGGGCAAGAGAGTCAGCCGAACAATGAAAATCAGCTGAGTCTCATTGAACAGAATACCTGTGTCCCCGCCATGTTATGGGATCAACACTCAGGTCATCTTGAAACTACTCAACATGAAGATGAATTCGCAACATTTGCAGGACTTGAATTCATCAACTATGCTTTTCCTGAGGTTAACGTCATCGAGAGAGATGACTCCTCCAGTTCCAAAGAAGTTTGGGACACTCTGGGAGAACCAAGTGGAAAATACGACTATATGGTCAAGTACATTGCGCCCGAAAGCTCTCGTATCCGGCTCAAAGATATCCAGCCAACTGGATGGGGAGATACAGCTGAGAGCACAACTGCTATGTAAAATACAACTGAGGAATTCTCCTACGACAACTCTGCCTGGGAGATAGATTCTAATGATCCTGCTCCCCCAGAAATCAAAGTTATTTCTGAAGACAAATCCAGGAAGGTACCAGACTTTGTGATTCACTGAGGAGTTCGCCGCCAATGGATTACCGTCGAGGTTCCGAAGGTCGTTCATCAGTCAAAGTAATTGCCATCTTTTAACCTTTCACCCTGCCCAGGCGAAACAGATGTTTTGATAGGGCTCGCTTTCTGTAAATTTTCCCTCTTCGCTTCGCCCAAAGCGACAGAGTTTTGTTTTATAGGGCTGTAGTTTCAAGGATCAACTTGTTCATTAATAAAATAACGTCGTTCTGTAATTTCCGCTTTAATTGCTGTTTTCTCTTTTTGCTTTTTCAGAAAATGGTAATCCTAAAAAACAATTAAAAATAAAAAAAAGCAGTAAAAAAAATACACTGCACACACTTGCATTTTCTCTATCTCTTCTAAACACGAATCATCACGTCATGCAGATTGCTTGTTTTAAACCCAGTTGAAACATACGATCCGATGCCTTCTCCCAACTTTGAATTCCCGGTATTCGAGGCTGAAGAAGAAAATGACGACAAAATTCCAGAAGAGATCTCCCAATTACTCAGACAAGAGGAAAGGTCCATTGAACCTCACAAAGAACCGTTGGAAACGGTAAACTTGGGTTCAGAAAAAGAGAGAAAAGAAATCAGGATTGGGGCACTGCTCAGTTCAACTGACAGAGAGAGTTTGATAAAGCTTCTCAAAGAATTCCTCGATGTATTCGCTTGGTCCTATCAGGATATGCCAGGGTTGGATACCAGCATCGTGGAACACCATCTACCGTTGAGATCGGAATATCCGCCGGTAAAGCAAAGGTTGAGATGCACTCACCCGGACATGGCCATCAAAATCAAAGAGGAGGTACAAAAACAGATTGACACAGGTTTCCTCGCCACATCAGAATATCCTCAATGGTTAGCCAACATCGTACCCGTTCCCAAAAAGGACAGAAAGGTCAGAATGTGTGTTAATTACAGGGATCTGAACAAGGCTAGTCCAAAGAACGACTTTCCTTTACCACACATTGACATGCTGGTAGACAGTACAGCAAAGTTCAAAGTTTTCTCCTTCATGGATGGATTGTCGGGCTATAACCAGATCAAAATGGCGCCGAAAGACATGGAGAAAACTTCGTTCATTACCCCATGTGGTACCTTTTGTTACAAGGTAATGCCGTTCGGTTTGAAGAACGCCGGGGCAACCTATCAAAGGGCCATGACTACTCTGTTTCATGACATGATACATAAAGAGATAAAGGTATATGTCGATGACATGATTGCAAAATCTAAGATAGAAGAGGAGCATGTGACCCACCTGTCGAAACTATTTGAGCGTTTGAGGAAGTACAAACTCCGCTTGAATCCCAACAAGTGCACCTTCGGTGTCCGTTCAGGGAAACTTTTAGGGTTCATCGCCAGCCAGAAAGGAATTGATGTTGATCCTGACAAGGTCAAGGCCATTCAAGAAATGCCTTCTCCGAAAACTGAGAAACAAGTCAGAGGATTCTTGGGACGTTTGAACTACATCTCCAGATTCATATTCCTTATGACCGCGACCTGTGCGCCGATCTTTAAGTTACTTTAAAAGAACCAGGAATGCGTTTGGTCAGAAGATTGCCAAACCGCCTTCGACAGTATTAAGGAATACCTGTTGAACCCTCCGATTCTATCACCTCCAGTCGAAGGAAGACCACTGATCATTTACCTCACAGTCCTAGAGGACTAAATGGGATGTGTACTTGGCCAACAAGACGAAACCAAAAGGAAAGAGTCTGCCATTTACTATTTGAGCAAGAAATTCACCGACTGCGAAACTCGGTACACGATGCTTGAGAAAACTTGTTGCGCTTTGGCTTGGGCAGCCAAACGTCTTCGCCAATACATGATTCATCATACTACTTGGTTAATCTCAGAAATGGATCCAATCAAGTATGTATTTGAAAAACCTGCTCTCACGGGAAGAATTGCCCGTTGGCAGATGTTGTTATCAGAATATGACATAGAGTACCACGCTCAAAAAGCCGTTAAAGGAAGTATTTTAGCCGATCATTTGGCGCATCAACCGATTGACAATCAAGAATCAATCGGGTTTGACTTCCCAGACGAAGATGTCATGTATCTAAAGATGAAAGACTGCGATGAACCGCTACCCAATGAAGGGCCAGAACCAGGTTCCCAATGGGGACTTATCTTTGACGGAGCAGTTAATCATTACGGAAATGGAATTGGGGCAATCATTATTACCCCTCAGGGTACCCACATTCCTTTCACCGCTCGACTTACGTTCAAGTGTACCAACAATGAGGCCGAATACGAAGCATGTATCATGGGTCTTGAAGAAGCGATTGATTTAAGGATAAAAAACTTGGACGTATATGGCGACTCAGCCCTGGTTATCAATCAGATAAAAGGAGATTGGAACACATACCAATCAAGATTGATTCCTTACAAAGATTACGCGAGAAGGTTGCTACCCTTCTTTAACAGAGTTGAGTTTCATCACATCCCTCGTGATGAGAATCACATGGCTGATGCATTAGCCACCCTATCTTCTATGATTAGTGTAGGTCAATGGAATGACATACCTAAGATTGACATAATGCGCCTTGAAAGGCCCGCTTACATCTTCATGATTGAAGCAGTCATAGACGACAAACCTTGGTATCACGATATCAAATGCTTGCTTCAGAAACAAGAGTACCCACCTGGGGCACTCAGAAAAGACAGAAAAACCCTCAGAAGATTGGCTGGAAACTTCTTCCTGAGCGGGGACACTCTCTATAAGAGGAATTTTGACATGGTCTTGCTCCGATGCGTAGACAGACCAGAGGCAGACATGCTGATGAAAGAAATTCATGAAGGATCCTTTGGCACTCATGCCAAGGGACACACAATGGCGAGAAAAATTCTCAGAGCAGGGTACTATTGGTTGACAATGGAATCCGACTGCTACAAGTACATGAGGAGGTGTCACAAGTGTCAGATATACTCCGACAAAATTCAGGTACCGCCATCACATCTCAAAGTTCTTTCTTCCCCATGGCCTTTCTCGATATGGGGAATCGACATGATTGGCATGATTCAGCCCAAGGCTTCAAACGGACATCGGTTCATCCTAGTAGCCATTGACTACTTCACCAAGTGGGTCGAAGCAGCGTCATTCGCCAATGTAACCCGACAAGTGGTGATCCGATTTATCAAAAATAATATCATCTGCCGTTATGGTGTTCCGAGCCAGATCATTACTGATAATGAATCTAACTTGAACAACAAGATGATGAAGGAGTTGTGTGCAGAGTTCAAGATCGAACACCATAACTCATCTCCCTACCGACCCAAGATGAACAGAGCAGTAGAAGCGGCCAATAAGAACATCAAGAAGATCGTTCAGAAGATGGTTGTAACCTACAAAGACCGGCACGACATGCTACCCTTTGCTCTTCACGGTTATCGCACATCTGTCCGCACTTCAATAGGGGCTACCGCTTTCACTCTAGTGTATGGCATGGAAGCAGTGCTCCCCATAGAAGTAGAGATCCCGTCAATCCGAGTATTGATGGAAGCTAAGCTTACAGAAGCTGAATTGTGTCAAAGTCGACACGACGAACTGAATCTGATCGAGGAGAAGCGAATCATGGCACTATGCCACGGTCAGTTGTATCAACAGAGAATGAAGAAGGCCTTTGACAAAAAGGTCCGAACTCGTGTCTTCAGAAAAGGAGACCTCGTGCTCAAGAAGATACAATCTTTTCTCACTGATTCTCGGGGCAAATGGACTCCGAATTATGACGGCCCCTATGTGGTCACGAAAGCTTTCTCAGGCGGCGCCTTGAGACTTGCAACCATGGACGGAGAGGAATTTGCCTACCCCACAAATGTTGATGTAGTCAAGAAATACTTCGCCTAAATTAAAAAAAAAAACGTCTCGGTGGATTGAAAACCCAAAAGGGCGGTCCAGGCAAAAGTTAGAGACAAAAGAAAAAAAATCATCCCGGTGGATTGGAAACATCACAATACAATCCAGGCAAAAATTAGGGATAATGGCAAGTAACTATGTTCAACAGAGGCAAGTCCCTCAGCAGCAGCAGTTACGTCATCCTTCAGAAAACTCCAGTCAAGGTCATCTTCGATAGAAGCTCAGGATTCCCCGAATTCAAAGTTGGTAGAAGGATAGTGGTCGTTATGTTTCAACGTAGCCCCTTTCCCTGTAAATTACCATTTTCTAGCTTTGTATATACTCTTTGGAATCACGCGTTTGGCTGATCTCCATTTTATCAATAAAATTTGAGCCCTTGTGCTTTTGTTTGTAATTCTTATTTGTTTTAGCTTTATAGAATGACATTTTAACATGATCAACGATTCTTGAAATAAAACAAAAATGAATTTACTTGTTAAAACTTTTTCTGCTTTTTAATAAAGACGGCAATTTCTTTTGACTGTTGAACATCAGAAGAACATCGGTCGCTTCTCCAGAAGTAATCGAATCTCAAAGTGCAGAACCAAAGTACTCCTTCTAACCCAGTACGCCTGAATGAAGGGATCAATTGTGTCAGAGACCTTATTTCGTCTGACACGCCACGACAGAGTTCTTACCTCCTAAGCCCGACCAACGGTAGCTCCCAACAGGGACTATCTCTCCTAAGAAGGGTAGAATTGCTATCTTGAACCAACGGTACTTCTTCACCCCGCAATGGCCGAGTATCCAGTCATGTTCATCTTTTAGTTTGTATGTCGCGTCAGTTTTGTCAGCATATACATACATACATCATGCATTATTGATTTGCATTCACATTTCATATTGCATCACCATCACTCTAGTCGGTCTTGTCCCTTAGTGATAAGAGTTCTCTCAATCGAGTTCCCAGTTATTTCCTCTTCAGGAAATACTGTGTCTGAACAATCTCACCTCCAGTTTATTTCTGGATTGAAATTGGCCCTTGACCACTTTGATAACTTGAACCTCTGAAAAACCAGAAGAACCTTTAGTCAGCATCACTCTTCGCCATTGAAGATGATATCCTTGCTTTCCTGGATTAAGGAAAATCCACAGAGAAAGCCTCGTAATCAGAGATTCAGCAGCATGCCAGTTTCGCTCCGAAAAGATCGGTGATGAAAAGGTCATCAGCACCTCAAAATTGGACCCCATCATATGGCATTTCTCCGGGAAGATCCCGAGAAAAGTATGATGTAAGATCCCAAGCGACAACAGTCTCTCAAGAGACCTGCTTTCCCCCAGTAGAAACAAATGGCGTCTCCAACAGAGAAGTTTGTACACCTCTACAGCTCAGATGACTGGGTTCCCCAGCAACTCTGACATCAAATTGTTTCCATCAAATGGCATCTCCCCAGGAAAATTCGGGGAGAAGTTTGAGGAAAACCGCTACGAATAGAGTCCCTTGTCAATAAAGTTTATTGACAAAAGAAAATGAGACCAGTTCCTTGGTAGGAAACCAAGGTCGAGGGGAAGTTTATTTCAGAAACTAAGACCAGGTCCTTGGTAGGAAACCAAGATCGAGGGGAAGTTTATTTCAGAAACTAAGACCAGTTGCTTGGTAGGAAACCAGGATCGAGGGGAAGTTTACAAAAGAAACTAAGACCAGTTCCTTGGTAGGAAACCAGGATCGAAGGGAAGTTTATTTAAGAAACTGAGACCAGTTCCTTGGTTGAAGACCAGGATCGAGGGGAAGTTTTACCTTTTCTAAGCATCATTGCTTAGCAAAAGAAGATGAATGCGTGCGCTACCATTCATAACCACCATCAAAATTTTGGGTATTTCGATATTTAATCCTCTTGCTCCCCGAATGCCCGAATACCTTCGTCATTCACACCTTCGTGTCCAAGAAGATTAAATAGGGGCATCTGTCATACCCCAAATTTTGACCACTAAGATTTCCCATCATTGTGAAAATCATCATCACAATATGGAGGAACCATAATACTTCATCAGTCTCCCCAAAGATGGGTGAGCATCCACTACAATCAAAATTAGGGTTTCAAGCCCTCTCAAACCCTTAGACAAAGGATCAATCAAGAAATGACATGATTTTCAACTTGTCTAACCCCTCAAACATCCAAAAAGGATCAAAAGGACTCCCACTCCAAGGATTAAGCACAAAGCTGCTCCCTTCTAGGTGGATCAAGCCTTAAGATCGCCAGTGTCACTAAATTAGGGTTTTGGTCGACCAGGGCCTCCAGATGGAAATTTTCCTCTGGGCATGAGCCAAAGATCCAAAAAATAACCTAATATACTTCATGGTACCTCATGTGCCCAAGCATCAAGTCAATTTGACCTCAGGGGATGCATACATCAAAAATCAGGAATTAGGGTTTCTTGACCTAATTCACCCCTAAGTTAACTTTTGGGGAAAATCATGAGCCACGACCTTAAGAGAGGGTTTGAGGGTCTCTAATGTACTATATTGATCCATTTGCAACAATGGATTGATCCAAGAAGCTTGAGCAACAAGTTTCAATTTCATCTGCACCACAGTTAGGGTTTTAAGGGAAAAGTCAACTGTAACTTTGACTTTTGACCAGGAATGCTCCCAAACCCTAAGACATGATTCAATATACCCTATGACACCCATGGAACATGTCCATCCAGTTTGATTTAGGTCAAGGACATGATTTCATGAAGAATTGCACAGTTTGGAATTCATTTGAAAAAAGTCAACTGTGCACAAAAGTCAACTTTGACTTTTTGAGATTTTTCACCAAAATGGATTTTTAACCCTAAAATGATGTTAATGTATGATTTGAATCATCATTCATCAAGAAAAATCAAAGAAAGTGGGATAACTTGTAAAAGGGGTAACCATAAAAACTTAGAAAAATTTCTAAGTTATGGAAAAAGTGACACTAATGTGCCTACTTTGGAGGACCATAACTCCTAAACCACAAGGCCATTGTTCCCCATTCAAAGCTTGATTTGTAGATCTCATTGCCCTCTACAAAAACTTCATACTGACCTATGTCCAAATTCCTTATGGATTTTGAGTTATGGAGTGATCAAAATCAAGAAAAGTCACTTTGTTCCAACACTTGGTGAAAATTTCACTAAGTCAGATTTTATCTTACTTTTTGCCAAATGTAGGGGGATTTTTCACTTGGATTCAAAATATATCAAAACCAAACATGTTCAAACAGTTGTTGTATCATGTAAGGGCTTTCCAAAATGGCCAAGAACATTACCAAATTCAATTTGAGTCATGAGATATAACATTGGCAAGTTGCCTTGTTGAAATCAGTCAAGGCAAGGCAGAATTTGCAATTTTGGTCGATTTGCCAAAATCAGCCAAATCCAAATACTCCTATCCACTTGGACACATTTGAAGATTGAATCTAAAGGGGACAATCACTGAGCCAAGCCTCCAAAGTCTTTGGGACAAGAAATAGCATGTTGAACCTAGAATTGCCAAAATAGGGACAAGACTCTAATTTTGGATTGGAGCATTCAATGGAAGCATCAAGGTGGCATGGACTGAGCCATTCTCAACTGAATTCAGTCAAGACTTATCCAAGACCAAGGGAACCAGCAGCCTGTGCCCTAACCTCTAGTCAATGGCTAGAGGAGACTTGGATTTTCATTTGCCAACATTGGCCAAACCTACTCAGCAGTTGCCATTCACTATTCTTTGTAAAACAAACTTGATCTACTATAAATAGAGCTCAATTGTGATCAGTTTGAGTACACCAAAGCCATCAAATAGATGCTTTCCTCAAAATCTCTTCTTTCACTCCAATTTTGCCTTCTAAGGCAAGTCACTACCGGGTTTTGAGTTTGAGAGCTTTTCCAATCAAACCAATCACACACACACACCTCATATACATCATATAGAAGTGATCCAAACACTCACATAACATCTGGAACACAGATTTCATAAAATCACCAGCCAATTGCTCAAGTTCTTAACAGTTTTGCAGTTGAGGTACCATCTTCAACTCCAAACCATTTCAATCCATTCCAAGCATCCATACACACTCCATGGCACCTAGGGAAGCTATCCAGATAATTGGAACCTAGCTGTAACACCTCCAACACAAATCACGATCACCAACTGCAAGTGGTAAGCATGAGCTCTTCTAACTCTACGATCCATGCAATTTTTGCTGCACAATAATTTGGCCATATGTTCATAATCATGCATGGAATGTTTCCCCTCAATTAATTGCATTGTTTGAGCCGTGTATCAAAAATCCTTGCCTTCATGCAGAAATTAGGGTTCTTGAGGATTTTCTATGATTTCTTGTTATATGTTTAATTTAAATGAAATTAAATACCATAGACATGATCGTGAGGTTGAAACGAGTTGATTGGTATGTGGATTACATGATATGATTAAGTATTCAGTGAGATTGGAGAGAAAATGCAAATCTGGGCAAAACTGAAAAACACGCGTGTTCTTGCCTTTGTTCTTGGTGCCATTTTCCAATATTTGAATATTTGAATTATGTGATTTTATTTAATTGATTCAAAAATTAATTTCTCTCTGAGTTTTAATGATTTTGAGTTGATTCTTTTTTTAATAATTCACAAAAATGTTAAAATATTTTATTTTCCCAAAAAATCCCAAAAATATAATTTATTTTGTATAATTGATATTTTTGCAAAGAATTAATGTTTTAATTGTTTTTAACATTTAAAATATTTTTTCCACCCCGATTTTGCAACTTTTAATGCCTTCTAATTATTTTGTAGGTCAATACTTAATTTTTGAAGCATTAATCCAAGATCACAATTTGTTTTCCATATGTTAAACAATTTTGATCATTTTAATTGAATTTTTATTCAATTAAAACACATTTTGAAAACAAATTAGGGTTTTGGATTAATTCAACCCTCATAAATCATTTTCAAAACACTTTGGGCCTCTAATAGAGTGTAAGACCCAATCCTTTTTTGACCAAATCATTTTTGGGCCTCAGTGTATTGTATAAGTCCCGATACCGTAAAAAATAAACGGCGCGATCGTTGCCCTTTTGAAAATAACCTTTTGGGCCTCTCCTTGAGCTATAAGACCCATTCAAAACTTTTGAGCCTCTAATTGAGTGTAAGACCCAATCCTCTTTTAACCAAAACCATTTGGGCCTCACTTATTGTATAAGTCCCTCTGCGTTAAAAGAAAACCTCGGCACGACCGCCATTTTTTAAACAAAAAATAAATTGGGCCTACCCTCGTGTTATAAGCCCCACTCTTTTTCTTTAAAACTTTTTGGGCCTCTTGAGAGAGTGTAAGACCCATCCCTTTGTACAGAAAACCTTTTTGGGCCTCAGTCACTTGTATAAGTCCCTCTGTACAAATTCAACAGTGCGCTCACTGATAAAACCCTGGGCCTCTCCTTGAGCTGTAAGCCCCAAAATCTTTCTTTTTCAAAGCACTTTCTCCCTTGATTTTGAAATATACTGTTGTTTTCAATCTTTCTTTGTTGAACAACTAACCAAACAGCATGGAAGCTCTACAACCGAGTAAGTGTTTACACGGTTTCATTTACCGCTTTCATATATATATATATATAACTATATTGTGGGGCTGTTTCACTGTAAGTCTTCTTTCATAAACTCATATTAACTGTGTAATAATAGTATAGATATTTAGAGTTTCCCCGGCAACTACGTCTAGAACTAGGGGACGCCGTTTCGTTTATTCGTAGAAATAGACAACTAGATCCCCAATAGGATCACCAGATACAGTCTTCTCTTCGGCTGTCCTCATTAGGAATTGTCAAGAAACTCTACTCCTAGAGATGAATGTATTCTCCGTGAATGGAATCTTTGAGTTTCTTCCAAATTCTCGAACTTTCTTGGCTTGATCTATTCTTTGTGAATAGCCTGTCTTGAACTTCTCGGGGTTTGGGGACCCATCGGCTTCTTAAAAGCATCGGCCTCCTCTTGGGCATCGTACAAGGACCCACAGGCTTCCTAAAAGCAACCCCGCCTCATCTTGGGCTTAGTACAAGGACCCGCCGGCTTCTTAGAAGTATTCACAGCCTCCTCTTAGGCTTCGTATAATGATCTCTTCCTCTGGGAATGATAGCCTCCTCTTGGGCTTCGTACAAGGACCTCTCGGTTTCTTAAAAGTTTCCAGCCTCCTCTTGGGCTTCGTACAAATTGTCCTGACGACCTCCTAGAGGTATAGGAACAAAACTTAATCATCTGTATAGAACAGTCCTTTCAAAGAGTCTACTACTGTTTCTCAAAGCATAGTACAAAAGATGAAACTCTAGACTTGGACAGTCTAATCTCCTTGAGTCTTCAAGACATTCTCAAGTGACCCCTCCGTTAAATAGGAAGAAAACCCGTAGACTCGGACAGTCTCAATACCCTTCAGATTTCCCACTTCCTTAAAGAACGAGAACAACCCTGATCCTCGAATCAAATCCTTGAGTATAATGTTGCTCATATAAGAACTGATTTTCTCTTTCAAAATCAGTATACTGGACCTGTCACTCAACTGAAACAGTCACCATAGCCACCTCTTGGGCTTTGTACAATGATTCTCCCCAGCGGAGTCAAACAACGTTTAGCCTTTCTCTCGGGCTTTGTACGAGACACATAAGAGACTCCCTCATTGAGTCAATCACCCCTTTCTCCTCCATCTTGGGCTTTATACGAGATACAAAAAGGTTCTTATTGAGCCGAACAAATTTTACCCTCCATCTCTGGCTTCGTACGAGATACAAAAAAAACTCTCTTGTTGAGTCAAATAGCCTCCATCTCGGGCTTCGTACGAGATACAAAAAAAACTCTCTTGTTGAGTCAAATAGCCTTCATCTCGGGCTTTATACGAGATACCAAAAGACTCCATCGTCGAGTCAAATCCTTTTAGCCTCTCTCTCGGGCTTTGTACGAGACACATATTAGCCTCCTCTTAGGCTTTGTATAAGAAAATCACTAGTTGATCCAATCAACCTTTTAGCATCAAAGTTATGCCTCGTTCACAGTACACAAACATCAACAACTCATTCCCCCCATCTAATCGCTGTAAGCGGCAAGCCTCTGGATCATCTACATCCATGCCACTATCCCTCTTTTAGCATGAGAAATTCCTAAGGAAAGATGGCATTGCTTTACACTGAGTTAAAGTCTTCTCCTTCAGGTTAAAAACCCCTATAAAGGAAATTATGGCATTACTAGGATCCGCGTATCCCGGTTAAAGTAATCCTCCTTTACAGTCAGTCACCCAATAGTTGTGACAAACAGACCCCCTTTTGAGATGACAAATTCTCTCTAAAGTCAAACCCCTTCAGCTTCACACCTTGGGCTTTGAACAAGATACAAATAGACCTTTCAGCTTCACATCTTGGGCTTTGAACAAGATACAAACCACCTTTCGCTTCACGCCTTGGGCTTTGAACAAGACACCAAAACAACCATTTCCTCCAATAGAATAGGAGGAACTACGAACGCTGTGATTTCCCTGTTTCGGTAAACGGGAATACGTAGGCATAAGATTGAAAGAAAAATCTTAGCGAGCACACTAAAAAAAAACCCAAAATCCCATACTCTCATATATCTATCAAAAAGCATCAGTCCTAACATGCTAATCCTTGTTCCCCGCCAGAAACCTGTCATTCTGTCAAAATAGCACAAGAAAGGCCCCACCACATTGATCGCATCCGTAACCTAACAGACCGCTGTTTAAACTCAGTATGCAAGCAGAGTTAATTGGAGACATCTATTTCCCTTCCTTCATCAACTTTAATAGGATAAAAAATGAATCGACCTGTAGTAATCTAACCCAGAGAGCGACAACGCTTAAGAACCGCGTCCAAAATCGCTCGCTACAGTTATAACCATCTTTTGATTGATCTCCTTGATGTTCTTGTTAGCCGTTTCTACCGCTCCATTCATCTTGGGTCGGTAGGGAGACGAGTTATGGTGTTCGATCTTGAACTCAACACACAACTCTTTCATTATCTTGTTGTTCAAGTTAGATCCATTGTCAGTAATGATCTGGCTTGGAACACCATAACGGCAGATAATATTGTTTTTTATGAATCGGACCACCACTTGTCGGGTTACATTGGTATATGACGCCGCTTCGACCCACTTGGTGAAGTAGTCAATGGCTACCAGGATGAACCGATGTCCGCTTGAACCTTTTGGTTCAACCATGCCAATCATGTCAATTCCCCATATAGAAAAAGGCCATGGGGAAGAAAGAACTTTAAGATGCGTTGGCGGTACATGGATTTTGTCTGAGTGTATCTGACACTTGTGACACTTTCTCATGTACTTGTAGCAGTCGGATTCCATGGTCAACCAGTAGTACCCTGCTCTCCGAATTTTTCTCGCCATTGTGTGTCTGTTGGCATGAGTGCTAAAGGATCCTTCGTGAACTTCTTTTATCAGCATGTTTGCTTCTGGTCGGTCTACGCATCGGAGCATGACCATGTAGAAGTTCCTCTTATAGAGTGTATCACCGCTCAGAAAGAAGCTGTCTGCTAACCTTCTGAGGGTCTTTCTGTCTTTTCTAGATGCCCCAGGTGGGTACTCTTATTTCTTAAGGAAGCATTAGATATCGTGATACCAAGGTTTGTCGTCTATGACTGCTTCGATCGCGAAGATGTAGGCGGGCCTTTCAAGGCGCATTATGTCAATCTTAGGGATGTCATTCCATTGACCTACACTAATCATGGAAGAGAGAGTGGCCAATGAATCAGCCATGTGATTCTCTTCACGAGGAATGTGATGAAACTCGATTCTGTTGAAGAAGGGTAACAACCTTCTTGCATAATCTTTGTAAGGAATTAGTCCTGATTGGTATATGTTCCAATCTCCTTTGATATGATTGATAACCAGGGCTGAGTCGCCATATACATCCAAGTTTTTGATCCTTAAATCGATCGCTTCCTCGAGACACAAGATACATGCTTCGTATTCGGCCTCATTGTTTGTACATTTGAATGTTAATCTGGCAGTGAATGGAATGTGGGTACCCTGAGGGGTAACAATGATTTCCCCAAGCTTCGTCAAAGATTAGTCCCCATTGGGAACCTGGTTCCGGCCCTTCACCCGGTAGCGGTTCATCGTAGTCTTTCATTTTTAAGTACATGACATCTTCGTCTGGGAAGTCAAATCCGACTGATTCCTGATCGTCAACCGGTTGATGAGCCAAATGATCGACTAAAACACTTCCTTTAACGGCTTTCTGAGCATGGTATTCGATGTTGTATTCTGATAACAACATCTGCCAATGGGCGATCCTTCCCGTGAGAGCAGGTTTTTCAAAGACGTACTTGATTGGATCCATTTCGGAGATTAACCAAGTAGTGTGATGAATCATATATTGCCGAAGACGTTTGGCCGCCCAAGCCAGAGCATAACAAGTTTTCTCAAGCATAGTGTACCGAGTTTCACAGTCGGTAAATTTCTTGCTTAAATAGTAAATGGCACTCTTTTCTTTTTGTTTCGTCTTGTTGGCCAAGTACACAACCCATTGAGTCTTCCAACACTGTTAGGTATATGATCAGTGGTCTTCCTTCCACTGGAGGTGATAGAATCAGTGGGTTCAACAGGTATTCCTTGATACTGTTGAAGGTGGTTTGGCAGTCTTCTGTCCAAACGCAGTCCTGATTCTTTTTAAGTAATTTGAAAATCGGTGCACATGTTGCGGTCATGAGGAATATAAATCTGGAAATGTAGTTCAAACGTCACAGGAATCCCCTGACTTGTTTTTTAGTCTTTGGAGAAGGAATTCCTTGAATGGCCTTGACCTTGTCAGGATCAACCTCAATTCCTTTCTGGCTGACGATGAACCCTAAAAGTTTCCCTGAACGGACACCGAACGTGCATTTGTTGGGATTCAAGCGGAGTTTGTACTTTCTCAACCGCTCGAATAGTTTTAGCAGGTGGGTCACATGTTCCTCTTCCTTCTTTGATTTTGCAATCATATCATTGACATATACCTCGATTTCTTTGTGTATCATGTCATGAAACAGAGTAGTCACAGCCCTTTGATAGGTTGCCCTGGCGTTCTTCAAACTGAACGGAATTACCTTGTAACAAAAAGTGCCCCATGGGGTGATGAATGAAGTTTTCTCCATGTATTTCGGCGCCATTTTTATCTTATTATAGCCCGAGAATCCATCCATGAAGGAGAATACTTTGAATTTTACTGTATTGTCTACCAGCATGTCAATGTGTGGTAAGGGAAAGTCATCCTATGGACTGGCTTTGTTCAGATCCCTGTAGTCTACACACATTCGTACCTTTCCGTCCTTTTTTGGAACTGGCACTATGTTGGCTAGCCATTGAGGATATTCTGATGTAGCGAGGAAATCCGCATCAATCTGTTTCTGTACCTCCTCTTTGATTTTGATGGCCATGTCTGGATGAGTCTGTCTCAACCTTTGCTTTACCTGCGAACATTCTGATCTTAACGGTAGATGATGTTCCACGATGCTGGTATCCAACCCTGGCATATCCTGATAGGACCAAGCGAATACATCGGGAAACTCTTTGAGAAGCTTTGTCAAACTTTCTTTGACAGTTGGACTGAGCAGTGCCCCAATCTTGACTTCTTTTCTCTCTTCTTCTGAACCCAAGTTGACTGTTTCCAACGGCTCTTTGTGAGGTTCAATGGATTTTTCCTCTTGTATGAGTAATCGGGAGATCTCATCTGGAATTTATTCATCATTTTCTTCTTCAACCCCAAATACCGGGAATTCAAAGTTGGGAGAAGGCATTGGATCGTATGTTTCAATGGGGTTTAAAACAAGCAATCTGCATGACGTGATGATTTGTTTTTAGAAGAGATAGAGAGAATGCAAGAGTGTGTGCTGTGTATTTTCTGAAAAATGCTTGTTTTTATTATTTGAGTTGTTTTTTAGGATTACCATTTTCTGAAAAAGCGAAAAGAGAAAACAACAATAAATGCGAAAATTACAGAACGACGTTATTTTATTTATGATCTTGTCGATTCTTGAAACTACAGCCCTATAAAACAAAACTCTGTCGCTTTGGGCGAAGAGAAGAGGTACATTTATAGAAAGTGAGCCCTATCAAAACATCCGTTTCACCTGGGCAGGGTGAAAGGTTAAAGTAAAGGCGGTAATTACTTCGACTTATGAACGACTTTCGGGACATCGACTGCAACCCATTGGCCATGAACTCCTCGGTGAATCACAAAGTCTGGTACCTTCTTTTTTGGTTTGTCCTCAGAAATAACGCTGATTTTTGGTGGAGCAGGATCATTGGAATCTGTCTCACAGGCAGAGTTGTCGTAGGAGAATTCCTCTATTTTATTTTGCACAGTGTTTGCACTCTCAGGTAAATCTCCCCATCCAGTTGGCTGGATGTCTTCGAGCCTGATACGAGAGATTTCGGGAGCGGTGTACTTGACCAAGTAGTCGTAACTTCCACTCGGTTGTCCTAATGTGTCCCACACTTCGGTGGAACCGGAGGAGTCATCCCTTTCAATGACGTTGACCTCGGGAAAAGCATAGTTAAGGAACTCTAGTTCTGCAAGCTTTGCAAATTCATCGTCGTGCTGGATGTTTTCTGAATGCCCTGAGTGTTGATCCCATGACAAGGTGGGGACGCAGGTATTATTTTCAATGATGCTCACCTGATATGAATCGTTCGGCTGACTCTTTTACCCCAAGTCTCCTGGGTACGGCTGCCAGATAGGAAAGCCATCCATTGGGCCATAATAGTTGTGGTCAAAGCTGTCTTTCATCAGAGTGTCCTCCTCTAATGAGTTTGGTGGAGCACGACATCCTTTCGGATCACAATCTTCGTACATCATTTTGACATCTGACCTAGGCATAAATCTAGGACTCTGCGCGGGATAGTAAAATGGTGTAGGCACCTCTTCCTGAGACATATAACCGTCCTGTTAAGATAGGACTTCCACTCTTCATCCGCTTCGGAGGAATCTCCCTCGTTGATGGTATGTAATTCTTGAGACACTGGGTGAAGGAAACCTCCACTATGGAAGAAGTTCTGGATGGGATGAAAACTTTCATCGTTAGTAGCAGTCTGGGTACAGGTTAAGGAAAAACCAAGACCTTTGTTTTCTTTGTTATCAGTAGGAATGACAATCTATCCCCATCCCTTTGCATTATTACTTTTGATCACTTCGAAAGCATCTTTGTACGAGGAAATCGACGTTCCTATTTCTGATTGGTCGTCATTGCTCACCGAAAATGCTTGAAACTGGGTTCCGATAACCTCTTCGTGTTCTACACAAGTGGATGACGATGGGTTACTCAGGATCAAGGCTTGCTCTCCACAGACTGTGACCAGTTGGTCATTCTTGATAAACTTCAGCTTTTGGTGCAGTGTCGAAGTGACTGCCCCAACCTCGTGTATCCAAGGTCTTCCTAACAAACAACTGTATGCTGCCCGGATGTCCATGACCTGGAAAATGATTTGGAAAGTGTGAGGACCGATAGTTATGGGAAGATCGACTTCGCCGATAACTATTTCCCGGGATCCGTCAAATGCTTTGATGATGACCTCTCTGCCTCTCATCGGATATCCTTTGAATAATAGTCGCATTAGAGTGGACTTCGACATCATATTTAGAGCCGATCCTGTGTCTACCAGTATGTCGGCTAAAGCATCGTCCTGGCAGTTGACTGTAATATTGATTGCCATGTTATGATTTGGGCCCTTTTCCGGCAATTCTTCATCACTAAATCCCAAGTTGTTGCAGGAAGTGATGTTGGAGATGATGCTATCGAACTGCCTGATTATTACATCTTGTTCCACAAAGGCTTGCTCTAAGACTTTCTGTAGATCTTCTCTATGAGCTTCGGAACTGAGTAAAAGTGATAACACTGAGATTTTTGAAGGAGTTTGCAACAGCTGATCAACAATGTTGTATTCACTCTTCTGGATGAGCTTCAACATCTCATCATTGTTCTTTGAAAGGTTGGGACCACTGGTTTGCCCGATCGGTTGATTAGGAACTTCTGCTTGAGGTTCCTTTTCTTTTTTAGGTTCTCCAACCCCTCGGTTGAAGATTCAACCGCTCCGTGTTACCCGACTGATGTCTGCAAAATTCACGACGGAGGGTAAGGGAACTTCTTTTCCATTCTCAATTGTTGTTGCACCGTACTTGTAAGGGATAACCTTAGTTGATTCATACGGTAATGGTCCCGGTAGATAGATAACTACAAGAGCCTTCTGATTCTTCTGACCATTGTAAGTAATTTCAATCAGTTCCTGGTTGGGAACTTTCGATTCGTCAAGTAAAGGGATGATGGTACAAACATCCTTGGTCCTCTTATGATCAGAGATTACGACACCGTCTTTGATTTGATCAGCGAAATAGTCTGGCATTAAATTAATTGACCTAGAACTTGGACACTGTCGAATCTCTTTGTGATCCAACTGACTTTGAAGGGCTGCTCGCACGAGGTAGCATCCTTGATTATCTTCAGAGCAAACTCTACATCGTTCATAGTTGTGTGGTGGCACTTGGCCACATCCGCTCTGTATGCAGTGTAACCTCACTAGATCTGTTTCCATTGATCGAACATCCTGACTTTGATGCCTAGTAGGGTTCCTGTCAATCATTCTGACTTGTTGTGTGTCTTCATCTAGATAGATTGGAAGCCACCAGTGGTTTAACAAGTGTTGCAAAGTTCTTTGAATGAGAGCGCATCCTTGGTCGCTCTCACGACATCCCTTACAGTTCTGATAATTATGCGAAGTCAGAAAACCGAGCTGGCCTTGTGTAGCATGTAACTCCACCAAGCTGGTATTCATCAAGCGAATATCAAAGATTTGAATCATATTCACTTGATACTGATTTCTATCACGGTAATCCTGAATCCATCCAAGATCCATCTGATGCTGGAGGGCCTCTTGTACAAAAGAGCATCCCTGATTGTTTATCGAGCAAATCAGACAGGAATTGTAATCGTGCTGTGGCAAATCATGATGTTGGCTTTGCCTTGAGTGCATTGCCACCAAGTTGACATTCATTGCACGAATGTCGTGGTTCTGAATGATGTTAGAATTTGTACAATTCATGTTGACTTCACGAATTCAGTGATCCTGGATCCATCAGAGATCCAATTGTTCCTGTAGAGCTGATTGCACCATATAACATCCTTGATTATTCTTAGAGCAGATATCACACTGGTGATAGTTATGAGATGGTACATGCCCATATCCAGTCTGTCTATGATGCATTTTGACCAGGTTGGCCCTCAACAAAAGTACACCATGAATTTGATAACTGTGGTTAGATTCTCCCTCTATCAAATTTACTGCAGCTTTCTCGTGTTGAGGCAGCAGGTTTGTCTGAACATTTGGATTCGTATCCTTGAAGGATAAGACCCCGCTCCTAATGAGCTTCTGTACATCGGATTTGAAGCTTAGAAAGTTTTCTATATTATGCCCTGGTCGTCCTTGATGGTAAGGGCAAGTCTGATCCGCTTTGAACCAAAAAGGCGGATATTCCGGTACTGTAAGAGGAGACCTGGTCTGGACGTGTCCCTTGACCAGTAGTAGTGGGATCAATTCTGCGTACAACATGGGTATAGGATCAAACCCTGGTGGTCGTGTCATACGATTGTTTTTGTATTGAGGACGAGCCTGTTGAAGAGGCTGTTGTGTCCTTTGCTGATATTGTTGCTGATTTGGTTGGCTTTGAACAACCTGAGGTTGATACGTAGGAATAGGCGCAGGGTTGATAGCAGGAGTTATAGCTGCTACTAGTTGATACCGTTGCCTTTGCTTTTCGAGGGAGATATTGCCAATATCTTGCTCTCTTTTATTAGGGAGAGCACTACCGTATCTTTTGGTACTGCTTGATGATCCAGCGTCTTTAACTAAACGTCCTTCTTGGACTGCTTCTTCCAGACGAACTCCCATGCCTACCATCTCAGTGAAGTCACAGGGCGCACTGGCGACCATCCTTTCGTAGTAAAATTAGCTCAAGGTTTTCAAGAAGATCTTTGTCATCTATTTTTCCTCAAGAGGTGGACAAACCTGAGCGGCAATTTCACGCCATCTCTGAGTATATTCCTTGAAGGTTTCCTTATCCTTCTGCGACATGGCTCTGAGTTGATCTCTGTCTGGTGCCATGTCTAGATTATAGTTATACTGCTGAACGAAGGCAACGCCAAGATCTCTGAAAGTGATGATCTTAGTGCGGTTTAATCCCATGTACCATTTGAGTGCGGCACCGGTTAAACTATCCTGAAAGTAGTGGATCAGTAGCTGTTGTTTCTTTGTCTGAGTTGACATCCTTCGAGCATACATCACTAAATGGCTTTGAGGGTACGAGTTACCCTTGTCTTTTTCAAATTCGGGCACCTTGAATTTGTGTGGAACTTTCACATTGGGGACCAGACAAAGGTCTGCGGCGTCCTTTCCAAATAGATCCTGACCGCGAATGGCTTGCAGTTCCTTCTGCATTTCCAGGAACTATTCCTGGAATTCCCTCATTCTCTCATCCATACTTTCATTTCCACCAGAAGGTATCTGTGGAATCTGTCCTTCCGGGACAGTGTGTACCATGGGTGCTGGTATAGTCATTACGGCAGTGACTCTTGGTGCCTCCCGAAGTTTGTAACCTTCAAGAGTTATTGTCATGCCCCTGTCATCTTCGCTTTCCCGAAGTTTGTAACCTTCAGGCCCAGCGGTTCCTACTGCAGTTTCTGGATCTTCCGTGATCGGCGGAATATATCATTCCGGGATATAGTTAATAGGCATGCCCCAGGGACTATCTTTAGGCTTGGTATATCGAGGATCATACTTCTCCACTATAGGCGTCGATGTGATCTCTGAGATCACAGTCCTTTGTTGTTGCATCTGGGCTGCTGCTAGAGCTTGCATGTCATTGTGAAGCTTTCTCAGATCTTCTTTCAGAGCGTCGAGTTCTTCTCTCAAATCTCTGTTCTCTTCCTCGAGATTATCCATTTTCTTTTGTTGAGTGGCCAGAGTATTGTATGAATGAGACAGTTTGACTCTAGAATCGAGGCACAAACGTGAGATTCGTAGGTAAGAAGAATGTGTTATGTGAGAATGATGAATGATATGCATTGATTTATATTAATATTATTTTGTTTAATCAAAATAAACTTCAACAATGGGATTGAAAATACCAAACAGTGGGGAAACCCCATTTTATTGAATTCAAAGATTTCAGAAACGGAAATACAGTAATTTACAAAGTGCTGCAAAAGGAAATGTCTAAACTTATGGATCCTGAGTCCTCTCTGAAGAGAGCTCATGTGCCGGTTCTGGTACTTTCCTTTTCTTTGACCGGGACTCTTGAGCCGTTGTCGGGTTGTCATTCCTTTGCCAAGTGAAAGGAGCGAGCAAATTCCTTTGGTCTTCTTGATTTTCTACAACATGTTGCTCTAAAATCTCGATTAGAGCATCTTTCTCTTTTAATAGTTGCTGTATTTTGTTACACTCCACATTGAGAATATGGTACTTGTTCTCCCAAGACTTCTTCTCCTGTTGAACTTTGTTGAGAGTGACCTGAAGTTTTTCTGTATCAGATATAAAGTAAAGGACAGATTCCCTTAACGGAAGAACTTCTTGACGAGGGTAAGGCATCCTTAGTTTGAGAGCTCTAGTTTATACCCAGTGGAGATAAGGTTCCACAGAGACACAATCCAGTTTTCCCAGAGACTCTCTTCCTTTCATGTGAACATGTTTCCAGGCATGCACTATTTCTGTCTTTAGTGCCCTGTCATTTTCTCCTTCCTTGAAGAAAAGACCTTCCAGATGAACATTACGCGGGACATGTCTCATCGGGTATCCAAATTGACGACGAACTAAAACTAGATGACAGTTGATTCCTCCTTTAATTCCTATGAGGGGTACATTAGGGAAGTTTCCACAATGGTCAATGATCCTGATCCCGTCATAGATTCGATTGTACCAGTCTATGTAAGAGTTGGTAAGAGACATGATTCTCTACGACTAACGCAAAGTATTCTTAGGATCTCAAAATACAGCAGACTTGGGCAAGTGGGAAATGAACCATTTGTATAGCAGGGGTACACAACATGTGATCATTCCTCCGCTATACAAATTCCTTAAGTGTACAGAATGATAAGCATCTGCGAGCAAGGTTGGTACTGGGTTTCCAATCAGAAAAATCTTAATGGCATTGATATCAATGAAGTCATAAATGTTGGGAAACAGAAATAACCCATAGGTGAGTAAGACAAAGATGCTCTCGAAAGCAGTCACATTCCCTATACTAGCAAAGTACAAAGCCTTCTTTATCAAAAACTTGGTTGGCAAACCTTGGATTCCACCCTTAGTGGCCATGTGAGTCTCGTCTAAATAGATTGCTCTTGCAATGGTTTGATCCTTTGGAATTTCTTCCAGTCCAGAAAAGGGAGCTTGGTCAGTGATGGGTAAATCAGTCAAGTGAGAGTACTCCTCCAATGTTGGTGCTAGTTGATAATCCGGGAATGTGAAACAGTGATAGACCGGATCATAAAACTGAATGAGCGTAGCCAGTATTCCCTCAATTACATGGATCCTTAACAGAGACAGCAGTTCTCCGTACTTAGCTCTAAAAGCATCAGGGTTGGTGATCATCCTTGTCAACCCTCTCAAATCCTCTAGTTTTGGAACCTTGAATATGTACTTGTGAGTCTTCCTTCTACCAAAATCTATAACGCAATCTCCTTTCTCTGATATTTGCAATCAGTGTCTTAGTTTAATTTGAAAAAGAGAGACTAGAAGAGAAGATTTTTCTTTGTTTAATGTTTTTTTAATGAAATGAATGCATGAATGCAGCACACAAAAACATAGAAAAAACATGGGGTCAAAGGTTCGGTGTCATGAAGTCAAGGCTCTACCCATCCCCAAAGGTTTATACTGGTGATTTTTTGTACCTGTCCTCAAAATCACTGACCCCTCTTGGGATAACAATAGCAGGCTGGAATCACCCGAGCGAGCTGATGTATCTTAGAGTAATCTCAAATGAGGTGGTATCGCGTGACAACTATTTCCAATAGCTTCCGCACTACAAAATAGTAACATGGTTTCAGTCTACTAAAATCCTCAGCTTCTCAGATAACCCAATCGAACAATCTGCTTTCAACAACCGAAGTCGTATAGGCATTGAATCCGCAAAGGACATCTCCACTGATTCGATGGTCGACCGGGACCTCTTATTTGGGAGTCATTCCCTGTAAGATTACCTGTATAGTGCCATCACTTATCTTAGGTGTATACTCAATCTTTCTAGATGCGGCATCACACGCAGTCCCATTAGCAGAAAAATAAACACGGATATCAATTAGGAAAAGCGATATATATATTTATCCTAAAACTAACATTGTAACGCCCCAATTTTGGTTATTTTTATTCAATTGAGTCGTTTTGATTATTTTATTATTATATTATTTTATTTTTGACTTTTATTTAGTAAATATATTATTTTTCATCGTGATTATGCTTTATCACGTTTTGGGAGCGTTTGCGAGATATTTGAGTGTAGGGGTATTTTGGTATTTTGTTTGGGTAGATATTATATTTTTCATATAATAGAAAGAAAATAGAGAAAAATAGAAAGGAAAGAAAAAGAGAAGAAGAAAAAGAGGAAGAAAGAAAAGAAGAGAAGAAAAAGAGAGAAAAACTTGGAAAAGCTAGGAATCGATCAACCGACTTTTCTAAACACGATCAAATCAGGTAAGGGTGTGAAAATCGATTATATTATCATTGTGTATGATTATGTAAGTGTGTATTTGCATGTTATCTTGCCTTTCCATAGTTTTTCGGTTATAGGTCGAAAAACGAGTAAACGAGTAGAAATCGATGTTTTCACGGACGGAAATCGATATAAATTGTGTTGTATGATCACACTATGTTTATGAACCATTACTGATAATTATTTTGCTGCTGGAAGTGATTTGGGTGGGAAAAATGGAATTTTGGGTTTTGGAACCGTGTAGAAACGCAATAGATTTTTCTGCTTCTGGTGTGGAGCACCGGGCGGTGCGGGTTTGCGCCAGGCGGTGTCCGGGAGGTGCAACCTAGCACAATTCTGACTCTATTGAGTCATTGGTGAGGAATGGTGATGCCCCTGCTTCGCCGGGCGAAGTAAAGGCGAAGGGCTAGCGCCGGGCGGTCTTCGGGTAGCGCCGGGCGGTCCTGGGGAATTTTCATATTTATGTTTCCTTTTAATCCCGTAACTCGTGACCCGTTTACTTGTTTTAAGCGTTCTTGGTATCGTCGAATAGCTATTAAAGTGTACTTTCTTATGATGATGGTTTTGAGATTGTTGACCGATTTAATTAAGTCGGGAATTTGGAAATGTGTCGTTTTGTCGACTTTTACCGTTTTAATTGTGTGTAATTGAGGTGTTATCATGCGATGTGCTGGTGATATATGTTGTATGACTTGTGTGCTGATTATATGAGGTGAATGCATGTGTTTAAATATTGTGATGAGGGTTTGTGGCCTTATGGCAATTAAATGCATTGTTTTGGGCTTGAGTGCAAAGCATGATCATTGTTGATTGAGATGATTGCATATATGTGTGCATTTGAATGTCATGAGTCATTTTATGCCAAGCATCATGATATGCATTCTTGAGATGTCGTGTGCCCTAGTGGGTGTGAGCGACTAATCGATTCCAGAGGGAATCCGCTATAACATCGTGTGCCTTATACAAAGAGGTGTGAGCGATGATTATGGACGATCGTGTGCCTTATACAAAGAGATGTGAGTGATCGGGTCGTGTGCCTTATACAAAGAGGTGTGAGCGATCCATAAACGTCGTGTGCCTTATACGAAGAGGAGTGAGCGATGGGGAACATCGTTTTCCCGACGGGGAGTTACACTAAGTAACAAGAGATGGTTTCAATAGTTCCTGAGTGAACTAGTGTTGAGATTAACGGATGGATGGTACCGTATCCCATTTGTATATAGTCGTTGTGTCGGTCTCTTTGCATTTGTATAAATCATGAATGGATTGATTGTGTGTGGAATTGTGAATGGAATTGATGAATGGATATGTATATATATGTGTTGGTGATAATTGTAATTTGCATTATTGATATGCATTGGTGACGGATATATGAAATATGCATTGTGTTGTTTAGTATTTGAATTCTGGTGGAAGTTGTGGTGAGAATATTTTACTTGTACATTGTTGTGTTATTATATAATTGTATACAATTATATTATGATTGTATTTCTCACCCTTCTGCTGTTTTAAATGCTCTATGAGGCATTGCAGATTAGATGCTGGAGGTCTTTTTGTGAAGCTTAGGTCTTCATTCTTTTGTCGGTCGGCTCTGATATGTAGCACGGGTAGTCGGGGAGATCGTTGTGATTTATGTGTATATGTATAGATATCTTTTGGATTGTATATGCATGGATCTGTGTATGACAGACAAATTTTTTATGTGATATATATATGAGATTCAGTTGCAGATTTTCCGCTTTTATTCTGTATCTGATTTGTGGGTAGTAGGAACTAAGTTCCTCTGTTAATTGCTACCTGATTGTTGCATATCTTTATGAGCAGGTTTATTGTGTTTTGTCTTAATTGATGTGACGCCTTCGTCTATGCCATGAATGTATAATTATACTCTGATGAAAATTTTTATTTGCTTTATTTAATTGGGGGTATAGATTAGGGGTGTTACATTAAGTGGTATCAGAGCCAGTCCGTGTCAGTTTGTGTCAGTCCTTGTTAGTTGTTGTGGTTGGGGTGAGCTGTTGTTTAACCATAGTTGCTGTTATTGGAAATGAACAAAATATGGCTGGTAGGAATGATGCTGCTTTGGCTGCTGCTATGCAAGCTATGGCTCGGGTTGTGCAGGGTGCACCTAATGCTGCTGGTAATGACGAGTTCAGGAAGAATAAACTGCCTGTCTTCAAAGGGAGGCATGATCCTGATGGTGCTCAGATTTGGCTGAAGGAGATTGAAAGGATTTTCCGAGTGATGGATTGTGCTGAGGATTAGAAGGTGAGACTGGGTACTCACATGTTGCAGGAGGAAGTGGATGATTGGTGGGTTAGTACTCGTCATGTGTTAGAAGCTGGAGATGAAGAAGTCACTTGGACTTTGTTCAGCAGGGAATATTTGAGGAAGTATTTTCCTGAAGATGTTAGGGGAAAGAAGGAAATAGAGTTCTTGGAGTTGAAACAAGGTAATATGTCTGTTGTTGATTATACTGCTAAGTTTGTGGAGCTTGTGCAGTTTTATCCACATTATGCTGAAGCGACTGCGGAGTTTTCTAAGTGTGTGAAGTTTGAGAGTGGATTGCGTCCTGAGATTAAGCAGGCAATTGGCTATCAGAGAATTCGAAGGTTTTTGGACTTGGTGGATTGTTGTAGGATTTATGAAGAAGATAGCAAAGCTCGTTCTACTCACTATAAGAGTGTGAACGAAAGGAAAGGGAAACAACCGTTTCTTAGTGGTCCTTATGTAACACCAGCTGATAAGGATAAGCAAAGGGGGAATTTTGAGAAAAGGCCAAGTGGGGGAGGAATGTCTAGTCCTCTGAGATGTTATAGGTGTGGTGACTTAGGACATCGTCAGTTTGAATGTAGGAAGGATATGAGAAAATGTTCCAATTGTGGAGGTTTAGGACATATTGCAGCTGATTGTAAGAGGAACGTGGTGAAGTGTTTCAACTGTGGTGAACCTGGACATGTTAGTATGAAGCGTCCGAAACCGAAGCAAGCTCCAGCTGGTGGGAAAGTTTTTGCATTGGCGGGAACTCAGACTACTAGTACAGACCGTCTGATCAGAGGTACTTGTTTTATTAATAGTACGCCTTTAGCTGCTATTATTGATACTGGAGCGACTCATTCATTTATTTCGTCTGAGTGCGCGAAGCGTTTGAATCTTGTGTTGTCTTCGATGGGTGGTGAGATGGTTATTGATACTCCAGCAATGGGGTCAGTAACTACTTCTTTGGTTTGTTTAAGTTGTCCTTCGACAATTTATGGTAAAGACTTTGAGAAGGATTTGGTGTGTTTGCCATTGGAGGGTTTAGATGTGGTTCTGGGAATGAATTGGTTACAGTTTAATCGGGTTCATATTGATTGTTATCATAAGCTGATAAGATTTCATTCTCTTGAAGAAGACGAAGAGTCGAGTTTCTTATCTACCAAAGAGTTGAAGAAACTTTTGGCGGATGAAGCTCAGTTGTTTGGGTTATTTGAATCGTTGACAGTGGATAGTCAAGTTTCACTTGATGTGTTTCCTGTTGTATGTGATTTTCCGGAAGTGTTTCTAGAGGATATTTCAGATGTGCCGCCAGAGAGAGAGGTGGAGTTTTCTATAGATCTAGTTCCTGGTACTAGACCTGTTTCTATGGCACCTTATCGTATGTCGGCATCTAAGTTGGTTGAGTTAAAGAAGCAGTTGAATGAATTGTTAGAAAAGAGGTTTGTGAGACCAAGTGTGTCGCCTTGGGGTGCTCTAGTTTTATTGGTGAAAAAGAAGGATGGAAGTATGCGATTGTGTATTGATTATCGCCAGCTGAATAAAGTGACGATTAAGAATAAGTATCCTCTTCCAAGAATTGATGATTTGATGGACCAGTTGGTAGGTGCGTGTGTGTTTAGTAAGATTGATTTGAGATCAGGTTATCATCAGATTAGGATGAAAGAGGAAGATATTCAGAAGACAGCTTTTAGGACACGTTACGGTCATTATGAATATTCTGTGATGCCGTTCGGGGTTTCTAATGCGCCAGGTGTGTTTATGGAGTACATGAATCGTATTTTCCACGAGCATTTGGATCGATTTTTCGTTGTGTTTATCGATGATATCTTGATTTATTCTATGTCCCGGGAGGAGCACGCGGAGCATTTGCGTGTGGTGTTGCAAATTTTGAAGGAAAAGAGACTTTTTGCCAAGTTGTCCAAGTGTGAGTTCTGGTTGTCAGAAGTGAGTTTTCTTGGTCATGTGATTTCAGGTAACGGTATCGCTGTGGATCCATCTAAAGTAGAAGCAGTTCTACAATGGGAGGCTCCTAGATCTGTTACTAAAATTAGAAGCTTTTTGGGTTTAGCTGGTTATTATCGGAGATTCATTGAAGGTTTTTCTAAGCTAGCACTTCCTTTGACACAGTTGACTTGTAAAGGTAAAGCGTTCATTTGGGATATTCGGTGTGAGGAAAGTTTTAGTGAGCTGAAGAGAAGATTGACGACAACTCTGATTTTGATCTTACCGAATCCTAGTGAACCATTTGTGGTGTATTGTGATGCGTTTTTTATTGGTCTAGGTGGTGTGCTGATGCAGGAAGGTAAGGTGGTGGCTTATGCTTCGAGGCAGTTAAGGTGCATGAGAAAAATTATCCTACTCATGATCTTGAATTAGCGGTCGTGGTTTTTGTGTTAAAAATTTGGAGGCATTATCTCTTTGGTGCAAGATTCGAAGTCTTTAGTGATCACAAAAGTTTGAAATATTTGTTTGATCAGAAAAAGTTGAATATGAGGCAACGAAGATGGTTGGAATTTTTGAAGGACTACGATTTTGGCTTGAATTACCATCCTGGTAAAGCTAATGTGGTAGCCGATGCGTTGAGTTGAAAATCGTTGCATATGACTGATTTAATGGTTAAAGAGTGGGAACTTTTGGAAGATTTTAGGGACTTGAGTTTGGTGTGTGAAGTGACATCCGACAGTATGAGGCTGGGTATGCTAAAGGTTACTAATGAGTTTCTGTTGACCGTAAGCGAGAAACAGAAGCTGGATGTGAAATTTGTGGATTTGATGTTGGTTGGAGAAAAAGATGCGAGTAGTGATTTTAAAGTGGATGATAATGGTGTTTTGAGATTCCGTGGTCGAATTTGTATTCCGGATGATGCGGAGTTGAAAGGGATGATTTTAGAGGAAGGACACCGGAGTAATTTGAGTATACATCCGAGAGCTAATAAGATGTATCAAGATTTGAAGAAGATCTTTTGGTGGTCTGGATTGAAAAGAGATGTGGCTCAGTTTGTGTATGCGTGTTTGACGTGCCAAAAGTCGAAAGTGGAACATCAAAAGCCTAGTGGTTTGTTGCAACCGTTGGATATTCCTGAGTGGAAATGGGACAACATTTCTATGGATTTTGTAACAGGGTTGCCGAATACACTGAGGGGACATAATGCTATTTGGGTAGTTGTGGACAGATAGACTAAATCGGCGCATTTCATTCCGATTGACATCAGTTTTTCTTTGGAGAGGTTAGCTGAGATTTATATCAGTGTGATTGTGAAGCTGCATGGTGTTCCATTGAGTATTGTTACGGATCGAGACCCGAGGTTTACCTCGAGATTTTGGGAAAGTTTGCAAAAGGCGTTGGGTTCTAAATTGAGATTGAGTTCGGCTTATCATCCTCAGGCGGATGGACAGACGGAGAGAACGATTCAGTCGTTGGAAGATTTGTTGCGGGCTTGTGTTCTTGAACAAGGTGGTGCGTGGGATAGTTATCTTGCGTTGGTGGAATTCACGTATAATAACAATTTCCATTCTAGTATTGGAATAGCACCTTTTGAAGCGTTATATGGAAGAAGATGTCGAACACCGTTGTGTTGGCACGAATCTGGTGAGAGTTCGGTGGTTGGACCGAAATTGATTCAACAGACTACAGACAAGGTGAAACTTATTCGTGAGAAAATGAAGGCTTCTCAGAGTAGGCAAAAGAGTTATCATGATCGAAGAAGGAAAGATCTTGAGTTTCAAGAGGGCGATCATGTATTTTTGAGAGTTACACCGGTAACGGGTGTTGGTCGTGCATTGAAGTCGAAGAAGCTTACTTCTCGATTTATTGGTCCTTACCAGATATCCGCGAGAGTGGGTGCTGTGGCTTATCGGGTGGCGTTGCCGCCGAATCTGTCGAATTTGCACGATGTGTTCCATGTTTCACAGCTTCGGAAGTATGTTCCGGATCCGTCGCATGTGATTCCGATGGATGAAGTTGAGGTAAGGAAGAACCTTACGGTGGAGGCATTACCAGTGAGAATTTTGGATCGTGAGTTGAAGCGGTTGAGGGGCAAGGATATTGCACTTGTGAAATTAGTGTGGGGAGGCGCTGCTGAGGGCAATTTGACTTGGGAGTTGGAGAGTCGGATGTGGGAGTTGTATCCGGAGTTGTTCGTCTTAGGTAATATTTTCGAGGACGAAAATTTCTAAGTGGGGGAGAGTTGTAACGCCCCAGTTTTGGTTATTTTTATTCAATCGAGTCGTTTTGATTATTTTATTATTATATTATTTTATTTTTGACTTTTATTTGGTAAATATATTATTTTTCATCGTGATTATGCTTTATCGCGTTTTGGGAGCGTTTGCGAGATATTTGAGTGTAGGGGTATTTTGGTCTTTTGTTTGGGTAGATATTATATTTTTCATATAATAGAAAGAAAAGAGAGAAAAATAGAAAGGAAAGAAAAAGAGAAGAAGAAAAAGAGGAAGAAAGAAAAGAAGAGAAGAAAAAGAGAGAAAAACTTGGAAAAGATAGGAATCGATCAACCGACTTTTCTAAACACGATCAAATCGGGTAAGGGTGTGAAACTCGATTATCTTAACATTGTGTATGATTATGTAAGTGTGTATTTGCATGTTATCTTGCCTTTCCATAGTTTTTCGGTTATAGGTCGAAAAACGAGTAAACGAGTAGAAATCGATGTTTTCACGGACGGAAATCTATATAAATTGCGTTGTATGATCACATTATGTTTATGAATAATTGCTGATAATTGTTTTGCTGCTGGAAGTGATTTGGGTGGGAAAAATGGAATTTTGGGTTTTGGAACCGTGTAGAAACGCAGCAGATTTTTCTGCTTCTGGTGTGGAGCGCCGGGTGGTGCGGGTTTGCGCCGGGCGGTGTCCGGGAGGCGCAGCCTAGCACAATTCTGACTCTATTGAGTCATTGGTGAGGAATGGTGAGTGAAGTAGAGGCGAAGGGCTAGCGCCGGGCGGTCTTTGGGTAGCGCCGGGAGGTCCTGGGGAATTTTCATATTTATGTTTCCTTTTAATCCCGTAACTCGTGACCCGTTTACCTGTTTTGAGCGTTCTTGGTATCGTTGAATAGCTATTGAACTGTACTTTCTTATGATGATGGTTTTGAGATTGTTGACCGATTTAATTAAGTCGGGAATTTGGAAATGTGTTGTTTTGTCGACTTTTACCGTTTTAATTGTGTGTAATTGAGGTGTTATCATGCGATGTGCTGGTGATATATGTTGTATGACTTGTGTGCTGATTATATGAGGTGAATGCATGTGTTTAAATGTTATGTTGAGGGTTTGTGGCCTTATGGCAATTAAATGCATTGTTTTGGGTTTGAGTGCAAAGCATGATCATTGTTGATTGAGATGATTGCATATATGTGTGCATTTGAATGTCATGAGTCATTTTATGCCAAGCATCATGATATGCATTCTTGAGATGTCGTATGCCCTAGTGGGTGTGAGCGACGAATCGATTCCAGAGGGAATCCGCTATAACATCGTGTGCCTTATACAAAGAGGTGTGAGCGATGATTATGGACGATCGTGTGCCTTATACAAAGAGGTGTGAGTGATCGGGTCGTGTGCCTTATACAAAGAGGTGTGAGCGATCCATAAACGTCGTGTGCCTTATACAAAGAGGTGTGAGCGACGGGGAACATCGTTTTCCTAACGGGGAGTTACACTAAGTAACAAGCGATGGTTCCAATAGTTCCTGAGTAAACTAGTGTTGAGATTAACGGATGGATGGTACTGCATCGCATTTGCATAGAGTCGTTGTGTCAGTCTCTTTGCATTTGTATACATCATGAATGGATTGATTGTGTGTGGAATTGTGAATGGAATTGATGAGTGGATATGTATATATATGTTTTGGTGATAATTGTATTGTGCATGATTGATATGCATTGGTGATGGATATATGAGATATGCATTGTGTTATTTAGTATTTGAATTCTGGTGGAAGTTGTGGTGAGAATATTTTACTTGTACATTGTTGTGTTATTATATAATTGTATACAATTATATTATGATTGTGTTTCTCACCCTTATGCTGTTTTAAATGCTCTATGAGGCATTGCAGATTAGATGCTGTAGGTCTTTTTGTGAAGCTTAGGTCTTTATTCTTTTGTCGGTCGGCTCTGATATGTAGCACGGGTAGTCGGGGAGATCGTTGTGATTTATGTGTATATGTATAGATATCTTTTGGATTGTATATGCATGGATCTGTGTATGACAGACAAATTCTTTATGTGATATATATGAGATTCAGTTGCAGATTTTCCGCTTTTATTCTGTATCTGATTTGTGGGTAGTAGGAACTAAGTTCCTCTGTTAATTATTGCTACCTGATTGTTGCATATATTTATGAGCAGGTTTATTGTGTTTTGTCTTAATTGATGTGACGCCTTCGTCTATGCCATGAATGTATAATTATACTCTGATGAAAATTTTTATTTGCTTTATTTAATTGGGGGTATAGATTAGGGGTGTTACAAACATCATAGACCTCTTAAGAGCTATAGCCTATGATCCTAACAGTCAATGTCTCCCCAGCAGAGTCGCCATTTTTCTGTAGCGAGCGATTTTTGTCGGTGACGTGACCACCTTATCATTGAAGTTTGGGTTTTCCTCCTCGAGGAGAAAGGGTGCTACTTTCTGATTTCTTATTTATCCCATGAAGCTGAAAGGGAAAGGGAAGCTATTTAAAACTAACCTTGTACGCGAATGTTTAACTGAACAAACGCTTAAAAGAGATTGGGGGGTCCGTGGTCAGGTTATACAATGGTTAGTTGTCAATTACCCATCCTATATGTTGGTTCTTGTATTGGCTAGAATTTTGGTAAAACAAAGTTGAACAATGTTGATGTCATATGTCTGATGTCATAACATTGGTTCCTAACATTAGCTGTTGCAGGGTTGAAGTTTTATATGCTAATGTTATAAGTGATGTCTTGACATCACTATATCAGAACATCAGAACATCAGATTGTGATGTTTTAGGGCTGCGCGTGTTAGTAAGTTTTGAGGAGATCTGTTAGAGTGATTGGATGCGAATATCTTGGAGAAGAGATTTCCAATCAGATAAATTTGCAGATTATGGAGCAGATTCTGTAACCAACATTAGGGTTGATTTGGAGAGATTTAAAAAGATTTGAAGATCAAATTTGTTTTAAAATCAGATATTTTTGGAAGAGATCCAGGCCCAAGTCAGAATTATATAAAAGCAGCCTCAACCCTTGTTGAAAAAGCAACGAAGAAAGAGAGCTAAAGACTGAGTGTCATTTATGTCTTCGTGTGTGTTTTGTAAACCATTCGTGTGTGAATTGGTGTTACTATTGTTGAGTTGTTAATTGTTCTTGATCAAAGCTGTTAAGCAGAATCAAGTAGTGTGGTTAATTTGAAATCATTGGATTGTATCACTGTGGTGAATTAGGGAGTGAGTGGTTTCTCATACCTAAGTGGTTTCTTAAGTAGAAGTGTCATTGGGTAGTGATTAAGTTAGGTAGATGTCAACTGGGATTGTTGAGTCTATAATTTGATACTACTAATAGTGAATTTCCTCCCTGGCTTGGTAGCCCCCAGACGTAGGTAGTTAGACCGAACTGGGTGAACAATTCTTTGTGTTATTTTTTGTTGCTTATTGCCTTGTTCATATTAGCAGTGTGTGTTGTTGTGACATCGCACTTAACATCACACATCTGATACCAGAATTTTAATTGGTATCAGAGCAGGCATCCTGCTCTGCATCTGGGTTAGATCTAGGGATAATACTTTATGGTACAATGGACAAGGAGACTGGTGGATTAGTGAATAGACCCCTTATTCTAGATGGCTCTAATTATGACTATTGGAAACCACGGATGGTTACCTTCTTGAAGTCATTGGACAACAGGGCTTGGAAGGCCATCTTAAAAGAATGGAAAGCACTTGTTATTGTTGAAAAGGATGGGACAACAAAGCAAAAACCTGAGGAAGATTGGACAAAGGAAGAAGATGAGCTTGCACTTGGAAATTCAAAAGCCTTGAATGCCATCTTTAATGGTATTGACAAGAACATCTTTAGGCTGGTAAACACTTGTGAAGTAGCTAAGGAAGCTTGGGATGTCTTGAAAACTGCTCATGAAGGAACCTCCAAGGTCAAGATGTCAAGACTTCAACTGGTGACCACAAAGTTTAAAAATCTGAAGATGAAGGAGGATGAAACCATTCATGATTTTCACATGAATATTCTTGAGCTGTCCAATACCTCTAGTGCTTTAGGAGAAAGAATGACTGAAGAGAAGCTAGTAAGGAAGATTCTCAGATCCCTTCCCAAGAGATATAAAATGAAGGTGACTGCCATTGAAGAAGCTCAAGACATCAGTAAGATGAGGGTTGATGAGTTGATTGGTTCTCTTCAAACCTTTGAGTTGGGATTGAATGAGGAGCCTGAAAAGAAGACCAAAAGCATAGCTTTGGTGTCCAATATTGAAGATGGTAAGAAGGAGTGTAATTTTGAAACTCAGGAGGAACTGTCAAATGCTGTTGTGATGCTTGGGAGACAGTTTAATAAAGTGTTAAAGAGGATGGATAGAAACTATAGACCTAATGTTAAGAACATCACATCTGACAACAACAGGTCTAGTGATCAGGTGAAGAAAACAAGAGATGAAGAAAAGTCCAATCATGACAAAGGAGTTCAATGCTATGAGTGTGAAGGTTATGGTCATGTCAAGAAAGAATGCCCTACATACCTCAAAAAGCAGAAAAATGGGTTATCTGTTTCCTGGTCTGATACAGACAATGAAAGTGAAGAAGAGAATGCCAAGCATGTTAAGGCATTGACTGAACTATGTGCATCTGATGGAGAATCTAGTGATGGTGAATTGACCTTTGAAGAGCTGGCATCCTCTTATCAAGAGCGGTGTCTGAAAAGTGAACAGGTCCTTCAAGAAGGGGAGAAGTAGAAGAAGATTATTGTACAGCTTGAGACTGAGAAAGCTGAACTTAAGAATGAAGTTTTGTTGTTAAAATCCCAGCTTGATCAAATGTCAAAATCCATCAAAATGTTAAATAGTGGAACTGACACTCTGGATAAAATACTTGAAGCTGGAAAAGGTGCAAGTGATAAGGCTGGTCTAGGATATGAGGGTGAGAAGAAGATATCTGCAGAGGCTAGTTCTTCTGGGGTTAAACAAAACATTCCTCATCAGCATGAAAAAGAACATGGTTCTGGAATTAAGAAGGATGTCCCTCACCCTTGGCAACAAAATAATGGAAAGGGCTATGGTCATAAGAAGTTTTTCTCTCAACCTCAAGGAAAGCCTCAGTTTTCTGGAGCTAGACAGTATATGCCTCCCCAATACCATAGGAGCATGCAGGCTTATAATTTCAAACAGAACAGGTTCCATCCAATGTCTCAACATCAAGGGAAAATGTATGGGCTTGGACCTAATAATGATGTGCCTCATGGTGATGGCAGAAGAAGGCCACATCATGGTAAAAGACAGTCTAAGCACTATAGAAGACAACCTAGTTATGGGAGAAGACAACATCAATACTTTGACAGATGGAAGCCGCAACATTATGACAGAAATCATCATCAAGGGGGGAGACATTTCAATCACTTCAGAGAAGAGATTCAAAGAGTAAGATGTTACTATTGTGGTAGATTTGGCCATATACAATCTTCTTGCTTTAAACTGCATGGTTATCCCAAGCCTGTTCCTCAACCTAGACAGAAGCAGGACAGGCCTCAAACTGTGAAACAATGGATTCCTAAAGCTGCTGTCACATGTCTATTGGCTCACTCATCAGTTAGAACCCCAGCTATAGATGGTTGGTATTTTGACAGTGGTTGCTCAATGAATATGACTGGTTTCAAGAATCAGTTGGTAGATATCAGGACTTACTCCACAAAGGATGTAACTTTTGGTAATGGAGAAAAAGGGGAAGTAAAAGGAATTGGAAAATTGAGTTGTGAGGCAGGACCTAATCTTGAAAGTGTTCTTCTGGTCAAAGGATTGACTGCTAATTTGATTAGCATTAGTCAGTTATGTGATTAAGGATTCAAGGTTAGCTACACTAAAGATGAATGTTTAGTGACTAATGAGAAGAGTGAAGTCGTTATGAGGGGAGTTAGATCCATAAATAACTGTTATTTATGGGTTCCTCAAGAGTCCAACTTATCATGTAATGTCAAGGATGATGTTGTGACATCTGAATGTGACATTAGAAGGATCATCAAACAACCTAGTGTTATGCAACTATTTAGAGGAAATATTGAAGAAACTAAGGTAGTTGATGTTGATCATTCAGGTATGAAGGGTAATGACGATTTCCCTAAAGATATGTGTACTGAAATTTGTGAAGTGTTAAGTAGAAATTTGGGCAATTGGAAAAGGATTCAAAGGTTAATGACTTATGATGTGCATTTATTAAATTTCAAAAATTTAAAAGGAAATTTGTTTTGGTGGGGAAAATACATTTATTGGCCTTTAAGTAACCAACAAAAGCAGTTCCCTCACCTTAGGCTATCATTCCCTATTATTGCTCTCTCACGCTATTTCACTCTCCACACTCCAAGTCCTTTCATCTCCCCCCCCCCCAAGAACAGAAATTACAAAACATCTTTGGTCACCAGTTGTTGCACAGAAACGATGTCTAAACAAGTGTCATCTCCATCCAAGAAGGCTGCATCCAAAAGTTCCACTCATGTAAATTCTAGGGTTTCGACAGAAGAGGTGTCTGTGAATGAAGCTATAGACATTGCTCCTATCTCTATGATTCCAGCTTCAGTAAAGACAAGACCTGAGAAGTATCAACCCAAGAGACCATCAAAAGGTAATACTTCTAATCAATCTGCGAGTAGTAAATTTGATGATAGCGAAAGTAGGGCCTTTGTCACTAGTGTGTTATTTGGAGACAAACCTACTCCTAGTACTACCACCCCTCTTCCTCAAGCTGTTGAAGAAACGGTAGATGTGGACAAGAGCATTGATCAGATTGTCACAAAAATATTTGAGAAAGGGATTCCTATGAAGGGAATATCTAGACCTCTGAGTCAAAGGCCTGCTGAATCAGTTAGAGAAGAGGGTGACATTGAAACTTCTGAAACAAATCTTCATAGATTAGCTATTTCAGTCATTGAAGATGCTGAGATTGGAGATAAAGGCGAAGGTGAAGCAGAAAGAGAAAGGGATACTCATGTTGAAGATGAAGTTGATGTTGGACATAATGTTGAAACATCACCTGCTAGGGATGTTACTCCTAGTCCCAAAGGGAAGAAGAATGCTGATGTGGTGGATGTTGTTGACTTGTCTGATAATAAAGTAATTGGTAATGCTGTTCCTGGGATTGCCAATAGATTAAAGACAAGAAAAGGAAAGACTGTGGAATCTTCTCCTAAGATGACAGCTGAAGGCAAGAAGAAAAAGACATCTGTTGTTGGTCCAACTAAATCTTGGAGCAAGGTTGCTGTGTCCTCCAAAAAGAGGAAGGTTAGAGAAAAATCTGAATCTGAGTATGATGTTGAGGAAGATATTCAAGACATCATCCCTGTCAGAAAGTCCATTTTGAAGAGAATTTCTGATAAGGTTCCTGAAGTGCCACTAAACAACATATCTTTTCATTATGCTAGTAGTGCTTCTATGTGGAAATTTGTGTGCCAAAGGAGATTAGCTTTGGAAAGCGAGCTGGGCAAAGATGCATTGGAGATGAAAGAAATTATGGAGCTTATTCATGCTGCTGGATTCTTGAAGACTGTTACAAAATTCTCTAAGTGCTATGGTGGACTTGTTTAGGAATTTGTTGTTAACACTCCCATAGAAATTTCTGATAAAAGAAGTGTGGACTTCATGAAGGTGTTTGTTAGGGGTAAGTGCATTAATTTCTCTCCTAGTACCATCAATAAGTATCTGGGAAGAGATGATCAAGAGGGTTGTGAACTGGAAGTGACTGATAATGATGTGTGTAAAGAGATCACAACCACTCAGGTGAAGGTGTGGCCACTGAAAGGTAAATTGACAACTAGCAAACTCAGTATCAAGTATGCTATTTTGCACAGAATATGAGCTGCTAACTGGGTGCCTACAAATCACAAAACCACCATAGTTGTGGGATTAGGAAGGTTTAGTTATGCTGTTGGGAAAAAGGTCAAGTTCAATTATGGGAATTACATATTTGATCAAGTTGTGAAGCATGGTGCCACTAATGCTATCAAGATGCCTATAGCATTCCCTTCCCTTGTCTGTGGAATGATCTTAGATCAACATCCTGGAATTCTAACCAGTTTAGATGTAGCATGTAAGAGGGAGTCAGCTCTATCCTTGCATCCTAAGTTGTTTGTTGAGAATCATGTTCCAGACATTGTTGTAACATCAAGTTCTGGTGTTAAGAAGGCCAATCCTAAGGCTGAGTTGATTGAAGAATTGAAGGCAACCTGCAAGGATCTTGATATGGTTATCAGTACTAGCACTGCTAGGAAGTTGAGAATTGAGCAGATGATCAAATCCTTGGAACTGGGTGAAGATAATGTGAGTGCCAACACTGAAGAGTCAGGTTCAGAGGAAGGCGAGGAGAATGATACAGATGGTTCTGATGCTAGTGAAGAGTGAAGTGCTGCTTTTGCTGTTTATTGCTTTTGTAGTTTATAGTTTTTGTTTCTTCACATTGTGTGCATGGTGTGTATCTTGGATAATAGTACTTTTATGTTTATCTTGGTTTTGTTCTATGATTTGTCTTGTCTTATGGTGTTGACTTTAGACTGACAAGGAGAGCTAGTAGGACTAACTGTAGTAGGGTGTTTAACTTGTTGATAGTTGGCCAATTGTGGCTAAAAAGGGGGAGAGTTAGCCTATGTGTTGCCTAGTTGTCTGATGTGGCTCTAGGCTTGAGGGGGAGTGTGCATGTTTAAACAGCTGGTATGCTGGTTCTTGCTTTGAGGGGGAGTTTAGCTTTGTGCAGCTTGTTATGTGATTGCTGCTGGGTTGAAGTTTTTATCATTTGATGTTTTTTCCGCTGCAGGTACCTCTGATGATGGCAGAGTTTGTTTTAGCCAAAATTAGCCAAAGGGGGAGATTGTTGGTTCTTGAATTGGCTGGAATTTTGGTAAAACAAAGTTGAACAATGTTGATGTCATATGTCTGATGTCATAACATTGGTTCCTAACATTAGCTGTTGCAGGGTTGAAGTTTTATATGCTAATGTTATAAGTGATGTCTTGACATCACTATATTAGAACATCAGAACATTAGATTGTGATGTTTTAGGGTTGCGCGTGTTAGTAAGTTTTGAGGAGATCTGTTAGAGTGATTGGATGCGAATATCTTGGAGAAGAGATTTCCAATCAGATAAATTTGCAGATTATGGAGTAAATTCTGTAACCAACATTAGGGCTGATTTGGAGAGATTTAAAAAGATTTGAAGATCAAATTTGTTTTAAAATTAGATATTTTTGGAAGAGATCCAGGCCCAAGTCAGAATTATATAAAAGCAGCCTCAACCCTTGTTGAAAAAGCAACGAAGAAAGAGAGCTAAAGACTGAGTGTCATTTGTGTCTTCGTGTGTGTTTTGTAAACCATTCGTGTGTGAATTGGTGTTACTATTGTTGAGTTGTTAATTGTTCTTGATCAAAGCTATTAATCAGAATCAAGTAGTGTGGTTAATTTGAAATCATTGGATTGTATCACTGTGGTGAATTAGGGAGTGAGTGGTTTCTCATACCTAAGTGGTGTCTTAGGTAGAAGTGTCATTGGGTAGTGATTAAGTTAGGTAGATGTCAACTGGGATTGTTGAGTCTATAATTTGATACTACTGATAGTGAATTTCCTCTCTGGCTTGGTAGCCCCCAGACGTAGGTAGTTAGACCGAACTGGGTGAACAATTCTTTGTGTTATTTTCTGTTGCTTATTGCCTTGTTCATATTAGCAGTGTGTGTTGTTGTGACATCGCACTTAACATCACACATCTGATACCAGAATTTCACTATATATGGTTATCCACAGGATATTAGCTTTAGGGTTTCGCTTTGTAATTGATAGTGTTTATCTGATAATGGGTTGGGAAAGTTTCTTGGGAAAGTATGACAGGGAGAGTGAGTTTTGTTAAAAATGATGATGATGATGGCTTAAGGTATGAAACCTAAGGTTTTGATTGGTATGAAGGTACATGACCTAGGGTTTTTGATTGGTATGCTCGCTAAGATTTCACAATCTTATGCCTACGTATTCCTGTTTAAATGAAACAGGGAAATCAGAGCAATCGTAGTTCCTCCTATTCTAAGGGAGGAAAAAGGTGTTTTGGTGTCTTGTTTAAAGCCCAAGATTGAACCTAAAGGTTTGACTGAGAGAGAACTTGTCATCTGTAAAGAGGGATTGGACTTCCTCTGAGGGGATTGTTGATTTTTGTGTGCCTTGATCAAAGCACAAGGTTGATGCTAAAAAGGTTAATTGACTCGGCTAGGGGATTTCCTTATACAAAGCCTAAGAGGAGGCTGGATAAGACCAACTCACCAAGAGAGTGTATATATTGGTTTCTTGTACAAAGCCCAAGATGGAGGCAAAAAAGAGGCTGATTTTTTGGGGATATCATTATACAAAGCCTAAGAGGAGGCTAAAAGTGTTTTGACTCTGCTCAAAGGGAATTTAATTCTCAGAGCTTTAAAGAAAGCTAAATAGACTCCGTTGGGGAAATGCTTATACAGAGCTTTTTGACTCCATTGACGAGAATTTGTATGTGTCTTGTACAAAGCCCAAGACAGAGACTGAAATGAGAAATTTATCTGACTTTGGTGAGGATATTTTTATGTATCTTGTACAAAGCCCAAGATGGAGGCTGAAATAAGTTTGATTCTTTTTGGGGAAAATCATTCCTCAAAGCCTAAAGGAAGGCTGGGAAGAAATGACTCTGCTGGGGAAGATATCTGTCCTAAGCTCAAAAGAGGGAGATTTATGACTTGTACAAAGCCCAAGATTGAGGCTAAAGGGTTTTGACTCAACAAGACAGTGTTTTTATTTGTCTTGTACGAGGCCCGAGATAGAGGCTAAAAGGGGTTGACTCAACAAGAGAGTCTGAAAAGGTGATTGACTCAACAAGAGAGTCTGGAAAGTGATTGACTCAACAAGAGAGTTTGGAAAAGGTGATTGACTCAACAAGAGAGTCTGAAAAGGTTAGCTCCGCTGGGGAGAATCATTTTTACAAAGCCCAAGAGGAGGCTGAACTTCGTTGAGGAAGGATCATTATACAAAGCCTAAGAGGAGGCTAGTTGGCTCTTGCCGGGGATAATTGAGATCCCGAGGCAGGTCCAAGTAGGGAATCAACTCTTGTTGAGGATTACAGAGGAGTTGAGATGTCAGATACCTTGAGGTACTGATTTAAGATAGTGATGACCCTGGTTGGGGAACTATCATGAGAGAGGCTGAGTTTCTGCTGGAGTTCGATCCAGAATGCTTGGGGTTTCTTCCTCTAGTTGTAAGGAACTCGAGAATGTCTTTGAGTCTCAAGGGGATTTAGACTGTCCAAGTCTACTGGTGTGGAAGAGTTTTATCTTTTGTATGATGCCTCTAAGAGGAGGCCCGGGCATTAAGGGATGAGAATTAACCCTAAATTGGCCGGAGTTTTGACACTGGAAAGACTGCTTTAGCGAAGGATGACTAAGTTCTGTCTTACACCTTTAAGAGGTCGTCAGGGTCCTTATATTAAGCCCAAGTGAAGGCATGAGAACTTCTAAGAAGCCGAAGGGTCCTTGTACAAAGCCCAAGAGGAGGCGGGGATGCTTTTAGGAATCCTGTGGGTCCCAAACCAAGAGAAGTTCAAGAAATTCTATTCACAGAGAATATATCATTTAGTTAAAGTTCAGTGATTTGAAGAAATTCAAGAGATGCTATTCACAGAGAATAGATCAACTCCGGGGAGTAAAATTTCTGTGACAATTTCTAGGGCTGACAGGCTGAGAAAAGGTTCACCGAGAATACTGCCTTTCTCTTTGTTCCATATTGTTTAACCCCAAGAGAAGGGAAGACTGTATCTGGAAATGCTATGGGGGATCTAGTTTTGTTTGTATTTAAGAGTGACCAACAAGGCTTTACCTAGTTCTAGACCTAGTTGCCGAGGAAAACTCTTAATAACTATACTAGTATATATATAGTTGATATATGACAAGTATTTTAAAAGGATATCAAAGAAGACTAACCATGTGCAGCTTCCCACAATACAATTATATATATTTGACATGTATTTAAAAGAATGAAAGAAGACTAACCATGCACAACTTCCCACAATACAGTTATATATATTAAAGCGAGTAAATGAAAGCTGTTAAAACTTACAGGTGAGTAAGCTTCCATGTTGTATTGTTAGTTGTTCAGAGAAATTAAAGAAAGTTTTGAACAATATATATATCTGAATCTAAATCAAAATGAAATTGTTTTGAAAAGATCGTTCGGGCTTATACTCAAGGAGAGACCCAAGGTTATACAGTGGTCGCACCATTGTTCTGAGGATCGTATCGGGACTTATACAACGACTGAGGCCCAAAAAAGGTTTATGTACAATAAGGGCTGGGTCTTACACTCTATTAGAGGCCCATGATCGATTTTAAGAAAAAGAATGGGGCTTACAACTCTAGGAGAGGCCCAAGGTTTGTTTGAAAACGGCGATCGCACCAAAGTTTTTGACTGTATCGAGAGTTATACAATACACTGCGGCCCAAAAAAGGTTTTATGTACAACAAGGATTAGGTATTACACTCTATTAGAGGCCCAAAAGGTTTTTGAAAAAGAAAAGTGGGACTTACAACACAAGGGTAGGCCCAAAATTATTTTTACTCTGAAATGGCGATCGCGCCGAGATTCTTTTAACGCCGAGGGACTTATACAATATCTGAGGCCCAAACCATTTTGGTTAAAAGGGGATTGGGTTTTACACTCTATTAGAGGCCCAAAATATTTGAAAATGAATAAAGATGGGACTTATAGCTCAAGGAGAAGCCCAGTTGATTTTGTTACAAAGGCGACGACCGCGCTGGACTTTTGAAAATATACAGAGGGACTTATACAATGTGTGAGGCCCAAAATTGTTTATTTACAAAGGGGTTAGGTCTTACACTCTCTTAAGAGGCCCATGAGTGTTTTGAAAAAAAGTTTGTTAGGGTGAAAATCAAAGAAACCCTAATTTCATCATTTTTTAAAGTAATTATTCAAAGAAAATTAATTAAAATGATAAAAAACCAAATAAGTTTGAATAAACAACTGTGATTTGTGTTTAAGGTTTGAAAAATGATGTTTTAATCACAAGATGAATTAAAACACATTTGTTTTTGATTTTTCAAGGTGAATATTCATTTTTTAAAAGGTTTAAAAATAATAAAAATGAATTTATTTACAAAAATATCAACTATATTAAATAATTAATATAAATCTGATTTTTTTATGGAATAAAATATTTTAACATTTTAGTGATTTTTTGCAAAAAGAACCAATAAAAAATAATTAAAATTGAGTGAGAAATTAATTTTTCAAATAATTTAAGAAAATAATATGAAAAATAGTAAAAAATGGAAAAAGTGGTAAAAAAGAGGATCTGGGGCGAGGGGGATTCGAACCCCAGACCTCTAGGGTGCAACACACGCCTTCTACCACTAGGGTGGTAATACTTTCGTGTATCAAAACCACCCCATGAATATATGAGGTATGCCTTGTTTTTGGCCTGGCCAAGGCAAGGCAAGGCAAGGTTTTGGCAAAAAACGTGAAGCTTGTAACTTTCTCATTTCTCCATGGATTGGGACAAAATTTAGGCCTGTCCTGCCTAGAATTTCACAAGGAATCCAATGGTGGTGGTGGTTTTTTCAGATGAGGCTCCTATTTCAAAACCCGATGGTGTTTTTGAAATAGGCCTATAATTGCATTTTCTATGCTACCGCTTGTTACAGGCATGAATTACATGATGAATTGGTTCAAACACAACATATATAAAATGTATGAGATGTGCATGATCAGTGGACTTCAAAGCAATGCATATTTCAAAGAGTTCAAGTTGTGATGCTTACCTCTTTAGGAGCTTTTTGGGCTATCTGCCAAGTTTCTTGTGCCAGAAGTAATTTGATGCTTCAAACACTCTCAATTGATCCCTTAGAAGCTTTTATAATGGTTGGAACCAGCTGGAATCCTCAGGAACAAGTTTGAGTTATTTCTTGCAAAAAGGGCAAAAGTGACCAATATGGCAACTCCCTCAAATGGTGTTCCAGATGTGGGGAACCACTTGGGACAGTTCAAGGATGATATTTGGAGTGTGTTTGAGGTCTTATATGGTTTTGAAAGTGAATGAATCAAGACATGGCTTGAAAATGCAAAAAAGTCCAATTTTAAGGTTTTGAGAGGGGACTTTGTGATTTTGGTGTTACAGGTCACATATGAGAGTTTGGACAGCTTAGATATGACATATTGGATGTGTTTGAATCATGAGCTGTGGTGGAAATGCTCTCTAACTTAAAAACTCAGAGTTACCTTGCAAAAGAAGGCATTTTGGCCTAGAGAAGGGATTTTGAGGAAAGCATCAGTTTGGTTGCCTTGGTGTACTTAAACTGAGCACAAATGAGCTCTATTTATAGTAGAACAAGTTTGTTTTGCAAGCAATAGTGAATGGTGGCTGCAGCAGGCCTTTGGCCAATTGAATCACTTTGGAATCTCAAGTCTTCTTTAGCCATTGACTAGAGGTTAGAGCACAGGCCTATGGTTCTTTGGTTCAGAGCTTATCCTTGACTCATTCAGTTGGAATAGGCTCAGTTCATGCCACCTTGGTGCATCCATTGAATGGTTGGAAACAAAATTGGAGTCTTGGCCTCTTTTAGGCTTTTTAGGTTTGGCATGCTACTTGTAGATTCTTGGACTTTGGAGGCTTGGAGATCAGATCATCCCCCTTGGATTTGATCCTCAGATGTGTCCAAATTGATGACAAGGCTTAGATTGATTAGATTTGGACAAATCGAGCAAAATGCACAAAATTTACCAAATTTGTCTTGAAAAAATCAGTTCATGATGCCATGTTTCAAGGGTTGAATCTCCTTGCTCAAATTGAATTTGGAGATGATCTGGTACTTGTTGGAAAGCCCTCATGGGATACTTTAACTTTGATGTCCACCCCTAGACCTGGTTTGACTTGGATCAAGGTGAAAAATGTCCCTAAATTTTGGAAAAAGTAAGGCAGATTTTGACTTAGTGAAAATTTCACTAAGTGTTGGAAAAATATCATTTTCATGTTTTCAGCCATTTTGATCACTCCATAACTTAAAATCCACGAGGAATTGGAATGAGATGTAGTTGACACTTTTAAAGTATGCCATGAGAGCTACAAATCCATCTTTGGACCAGCCAAAATGGTTGCTTGGATCTTAAGTTATGATCCTTGGAAGTTGGTACCCTAACCACTTTGTTCCATAACTTAGAAAAATTCTAAGTTTTTATGGTTACCCCTTTTACAAGTTATCCCACTTTCTTTCATTTTAATTGATGAATGATGATTCAAATCACATATTAACATTGTTTTAGGGTTAAAGAACCTTAACTGTAAAAAATCTCAAAAAGTCAAACTTGACTTTTGTGCATAGTTGACTTTTTATCAGATGAATTCCAAATTGTGCGATCCTTTGTGAAATCAAGTCCTTGACCTAAATCAAACTTGATTTATATGTTCCATATGTGTTATAGGGTAAATTGAATCATGTCCCAAGGTTTGGGAGCATGTCCTGGCCAAAATTCAAAGGTACAGTTGACTTTTCCCTCGAACCCTAATTGTGGTCCTAATGAAATTGAAACTTGTGGATCAAGCTTCTTGGATCAATCCATTGTTGAAAATGGATCAATGTAATGTATTAGAGATCCAAAAATCATCTCTGGAGGTCTTGGCTCATGTTTTGCCCCCAAAAGTCAACTTAGGGGTGAATTAGGTCAAGAAACCCTAATTCCTGATCTTTGATGAATGCTTCCCCTGAGGCTAAATTGACTTGATGATTGGGCACATTAGGTCCCTTGGAGTATCTTAAGTTGTGCTTTGAATCATTGGCTCATGCCCGGGGGAAAATTTCCATCTGGAGGCCCTGGTCGACCAAAACCCTAATTTGGTGACACTGGCGACCTTGAGGCTTAATCCACTTGGAATGATGCAACCTTGTGCTTGATTATTGATGTGGGAGTCCTCTTGATCCTTTATGGGTGTTTGAGAGGTTAGAAAAGTTGAAGATCATGTCATTCCTTGATTGATCCTTTGTCTAAGAGCTCTGAGAGGGCTTGAAACCCTAATCTTTGATAGTAGTGAATGCTCAAACATCTATGAGGAGATTGATGAGGCATGTTGGTTCATCCATATTATGGTCATGATTTGCACAATAATGGGAAATCTTAGTGGTCAAAATTTGGGGTATGACAAATTACACGCTACACAAGTCAGGCTTGGCTTTCTGGGTTCACATGATTATCAAAACTGTGAACAACGTCGTGAAGACGACCAAGGATGTGCACTTGTCCAAAGAACACTTCAACACTTGTTGGACCACTGGTGGCTTCCAATCTATTTTGATGAAGCTACACAACATATCAGTATGACTGACAAGAATCCTGATAGGCATCAAAGTCAGAATATCCTCTCGATGGAAACTAATATAGTAAAGTTGCACTGCATACAAAGCCGACGTGGCCAGGTGCCACCACACAATTATGAGCGCTGTAGATTTTGGTCAGAGAATAACCAGGGATGTTATCTTGTACGATCATCCCTTCAAAATTAGTTGGACCGAAAATTCGACCATGTTCAAGTTCTAGTTCGATCAACGTGATACATGACTATCTTCCTGATCAAAGCAAAGATGTTGTCATAATCTCTAATCATGAAATGGCCAAAGACGTATGCGCCATAATCCCTCTACTCCATGAATCAATAGTTCCTCTTGATAGTAGAAAGATTCTCAACCTCGAACTAATTGAGGCTGCCTACGATGGTCAAAAAAATCAAAAGGCTCATGTGGTTATCTATCTGTCGGGACCAATACTGTACAAATCCGATAAGGCTATCCCTTACAAGTACGGTGTAACAACAATCGAAAATGGAAAGGAAACTCCATTAACCTCCATCGTAAACATTGCTGACATCAGTCGAGTCACACGGAGCGGTCAGATCTTCAACCGAGGAGTTGGAGAACCCACCAAGGAGAAGGAACCTCAAAACAGAAGTTCCTAATCAACCAGTCGGTCAATCCAATAATCTAGAACTGGTAAAGAACAATGATGAGATGCTGAAGCTCATCCAGAAAAGCGAGTACAACATTGTGGACCAACTGTTGCAAACTCCATCGAGAATCTCTGTGCTATCTCTCTTGCTCAGTTCCGAAGCTCACAGGGAAGCTTTGCAGAAAGTCTTGGAGCAAGCATTCGTAGAACAAGATGTGACGATAAAGCAAATTGACAACATCATTTCCAATATCACTTCCTGCAACAACTTAGGATTCAGTGATGAAGAACTTCTGGAAGAAGGCAAAAATAACAACATGGCGCTTAACATTATAGTCAACTGCCAGGACGATGCTTTAGCCAGCGTACTGGTAGACACAGGATCAACTCTGAATGTTATGCCAAAATCAACTCTGATACGACTATCATTTCAGGGATCTCCGATGAGAGGCAGCGAGGTCATCGTCAAAGCCTTTAATGGATCCAGAAAAACAGTTATCAGCGAAGTCGACCTTCCCATAACCATCGGTCCTCACATTTTCCAAGTCACTTTCCAGGTCATGGATATCCGGGCAGTATACAACTGTTTATTAGGAAGACCTTGGATACACGAAGCTGGGGCAGTCATTTCGATACTTCACCAGAAGCTGAAGTTCGTCAAAAATGACAAGCTAGTCACAGTATGCGGAGAACAGACCTTAATCGTGAGAAATTTATCATCATTTTCCTATGTAGAACCCGAGGAAGTTATTGGAACCCATTTTTAAGCACTCTCGGTGAGCAATGAGAATTGATCAGAAAGAGGGACATCGATTTCCTCATACAAATATGCTCTCGAAGTGATCGAGGGTAACAATGTAAAAGGATGGGGACAACTTGTCATTCCTATGGATAACAAGACAAAGAAAGGTCTTGGTTTCTCTTCAACCTGTACCCAGACTGCCAAGAAAGATGAAAGTTTTCATCCCATTCAGAACTTCTTCCACAGCGGAGGCTTCCTCCACCCAGTGTCTCAAGAAGTACACACCATCAATGAGGGTGACTCTTCCGATATAGAGGAAGAGTGGAAGTCCTATCTCAACGAGGACGGTTATATGTCTCAGGGAGAGGCGCATATGCAATTTTTCTATCCCACGTAGAGTCTGAGATATATTCCAAGATCATACGTCAAGATGATATATGGATATTGTGATCCTGAAGGATGTCGTGCTCCGCCCAACTCATTAGAGGAGGACACCTTGATGAAAGACAACTTCGATTATGACTATTATGACCCGCTGGATGACCTGCCTATCTGGCAGCCGTACCCAGAAGACTTGGGGCAGAAGAGTCATCCCAACGATACATATCAGCTGAGCATTATTGAAAAGAATACCTGCGTCCCCACCCAGTCATGGGATCATTATTCAAGACATTCTAAGGATATCCAGCGCGATGATGAATCTCCAAAGATTGCAGAACAAGAGTTCACCAACTATGCTTTTCCTGAGGTCAATGTCATTGAGAAAGATGACTCCTCCAGTCCCACAGAAGTATGGGATACCTTAGGACAGCCGAGTGACAAGTACGACTTCTTGGTCAAGTACACCGCTCCTGAAAGTTCTCACATCAGATACGAGGACATCCAGCTAACTGGATGGGAAGATCCTCTTGAGAGTGAAAACACTAAGAAAGTTACAACAGAAGAGTTCGTTTACGACAACTCTGCTTAGGAGGAAGACTCCAACGATCCTGCTCCGCCAGAAATCAGCGTCATTTCTGAGGACAAACCAAGAAAGAAGGTACCAAACTTTGTGATTCACCGAGGAGTTCGCCACCAGTGGGATGCTGTCGATGTCCCGAAAGTCTTCCATAAGTCTAAGTAATTGCCGTCTTTACCTTTCACCCTGCCCAGGTGAAACAGATGTTTTTATAGGGCTCACTTTTCTGTAAATGTCCCTCTTCGTTTCGCCCAAAGCGTCAGAGTTTTGTTTAATAGGGCTGTAGTTTCAAGAATCGACAAATCATAAATAAATAAACGTCGTTCTGTAATTCCTGCATTTATTGCTGTTTTCACTTTTCGTTTTTCAGAAAATGGTAATCCTAAAACAACTCAAAACAATAACAAGCATTTTTCAGAAAATACACTGCACACACTCTTGGATTTCTCTCTATCTCTTCTAAAAAACAATCATCATGTCATGCAGATTGCTTGTTTTAAACCCCATTGAAACATACAATCCAATGCCTTATCCCAACTTTGAATTCCCGGTATTTGAAGCTGAAGAAGAAGAGGACGCAAAAATTCCAGAAGAGATCTCACGACTACTCAGGCAAGAGGAAAGGTCCATTGAACCTCACAAAGAGCCGTTGGAAACAGTCAATTTAGGATCAGAGGAAGAAAAGAAAGAAGTTAAGATTGGAGCACTGCTCAGTCCGACTGTCAAAGAAAGCTTGATAAAACTTCTCAAAGAATTTCCCGATGTATTTGCTTGGTCCTATCAGGATATGCCAGGGTTGAATACCAGCATCGTGGAGCATCATCTACCATTAAAATCAGAATGTCCACCAGTAAAACAAAGGTTGAGACAGACTCACCTGGATATGGCGGTTAAAATCAAGGAGGAAGTGCAGAAACAGATTGACGTAGGTTTCCTCGCCACCGCCGAATATCCTCAATGGTTGGCCAACATAGTGCCAGTTCCAAAAAAGGATGGAAAAGTCAGAATGTGTGTAGACTACCGGTATTTGAACAAAGCCAGTCCAAAGAATGACTTTCCCTTGCCACACATTGACATGCTGGTAGACAGTACAACAAAGTTTAAAGTCTTCTCCTTCATGGATGGATTCTCGGGCTATAATCACATCAAAATGGGGCCGGAAGACATGGAGAAAACTTCATTCATCACTGCATGGGGAACCTTTTGTTACAAGGTAAGGCCGTTCGCTTTGAAGAATGCCGGGGCAACCTATCAAAGGGCCATGACTACTCTGTTTCACGAAATGATGCACAAAGAAATTGAAGTGTATGTCGATGATATGATTGCCAAATCTAAAACAGAAGAAGAGCATGTGACCCACCTGTCAAAGTTAGTTGAGCGTCTGAGAAAGTAAAAACTCCGCTTGAATCCCAATAAATGCACGTTCGGTGTCCGCTCAGGAAAACTTTTAGGGTTCATCATTAGCCAAAAAGGAATTGAGGTGGATCCTGACAAGGTCAAGGCCATTCAAGAAATGCCTTCACCAAAGACTGAAAAACAAGTCAGAGGATTTTTGGGACGTCTGAATTACATTTCCAAATTCATATCCCTCATGACCGCGACATGCGCGCCAATCTTTAAACTGGTCAGAAAGAATCAAGATTGTGTATGGACAGAAGATTGCCAAAAAGCCTTTGACAGTATCAAAGAGTATCTGTTGAATCCACCGATTTTGTCTCCTCCAGTGGAGTGAAGACCACTGATCATATGCCTAACAGTCTTGGAAGACTCCATGGGTTGTGTACTTGGCCAACAGGACGAAACCAAAAGAAAAGAGTTAGCCATCTACTATTTGAGCAAGAAATTTACCGACTGTGAAACTTGGTACACTATGCTTGAGAAAACTTGCTGTGCTCTGGCTTAGGCAGCCAAACGTCTTCCCTAGTACATGATTTGTCACACTACTTGGTTAATCTCCGAAATGGATCCGATCAAGTACGTCTTTGAAAAGCCTGCTCTCACAGGAAGGATTCCCAGTTGGAAGATGTTGTTATCAAAATACGACATTGAGTACCATGCTCAGAAAGCCGTCAAAGGAAGTATTTTAGCCGGTCATTTGGCTCATCAACCGATTGACGATCAGGAATCAGTCGGATTTGACTTCCCAGACGAAGATGTCATGTACTTGAAAATGAAAGACTGCAATGAACCGCTACCCAGTGAAGGGCCAGAACCAGGTTCCCAATGGGGACTAATCTTTGACGGAGCTGTTAACAATTATGGAAATGAAATTGGGGCAATCATAGTAACACCTCAGGGTACCCATATTCCTTTCACTGCCAGACTAACTTTTAAATGCACAAACAACGAGGCCGAATACGAAGCTTGTATCATGGGTCTCGAAGAAGCAATTGACCTAAGAATTAAGAACTTGGATGTGTATGGAGACTCAACCCTGGTTATCAATCAGATCAGAGATTGTAACACATACCAATCAGGACCGATTCCTTACAAAGATTACGTGAGAAGGTTGTTACCATTCTTCAACAGAATCGAGTTTCGTCATATCCCTCGTGAAGAGAATCACATGGCTGATGCACTAGCCACTCTCTCCTCCATGATTAGTGTAGGTCAATGAAACAACGTACCTAAGGTAGACATAGTGCGCCTAGAACGGCCCGCTTACATATTCGCGATCGAAGAAGTCATAGACGACAAACCTTGGTATCATGATATCAAGTGCTTCTTTCAAAGACAAGAGTACCCACCAGGGGCATCAAGAAAAGACAGGAAGACTCTCAGAAGACTGGCTGTCAACTTCTTCCTGAGCGGTGATACACTCTATAAAAGAAACTTTGACATGGTCTTGCTCCGATGCATAGACAGACCAGAAGCAAACATGCTGATGAAAGAAATTCATGAAGGATCCTTTGACACTCATGCCAACGGACACACAATGGAGAGAAAAATTCTAAGAGCAGGGTACTATTGGTTGACAATGGAATCCAATTGCTACAAGTGTCAGATATACTTAGACAAAATCCATGTACCGCCAACACATCTCAAAGTTCTCTCTTCCCCATGGCCTTTTTCTATACGGGGAATCGACATGATTGGCATGATCGAACCCAAGGCTTCAAACGGACATCGGTTCATCCTGGTAGCCATTGACTACTTCCCCAAATGGGTCGAAGCACCATCATACCCCAATGTAACCCGACAAGTGGTAGTCCGCTTTATCAAAAACAATTTCATCTCCCGTTATGGTGTTCCAAGCCAGATCATTACGGATAATGGTTCCAACTTGAACAATAAGATGATGAAAGAGTTGTGCGCTGAGTTTAAGATCGAACACCATAACTCATCTCCCTACTGGCCCAAGATGAACGGCGCGGTAGAAGCAGCTAAAAAGAACATCAAGAAGATTGTTCAAAAAATGGTTGTAACCTACAAAGACTGGCACGAGATGCTACTCTTTGCTCTTCATGATTATCGCACATCTGTCCGCACTTCAACAGGGGCAACCCCTTTCTCTCCAGTGTATGGCATGGAAGCAGTGCTTCCCATAGAAGTAGAGATCCCATCAATCCGGGTATTGATGGAAGCTAAGCTAACAGAGGCTGAATGGTGTCAAAGTCGACACGATGAACTGCATCTGATCGAAGAAAAGCGAATAACGGCTCTATGCCATGGTTAGCTATATCAGCAAATAATGAAGAAGTCGTTCGATAAAAAGGTCCGACCTCGTGTCTTCAGAAAAGGAGACCTTGTGCTCAAGAAGATACACTCATTTCTCACTGATTCCCGGGGCAAATAGACTCCGAATTATGAAGGCCCTTATGTGGTCAAGAAAACATTTTCAGGCGGTGCCCTGAGACTCCCAACCATGGATGGAGAGGAGTTTACCTACCCCACGAATGTTGATGTAGTCAAGAAATACTTTGCCTAAATAAAAAAAAAACGTCTCGGTGGATTGAAAACCCGAAATGGCGGTCCACGTAAAAATTAGAGACATAAGTAAAAATCATCTCGATGGATTGGAAATCTCAAAGTACAATCCAGGAAAAAATTAGGGATTCATGGCAAGTAACTACATCTGATCCATTCAACTCCTCAACAGTAGCTCTATCCATCAGGAAAACTTCAGTCAAGGTCATCTTCGACAAAAGCTCAGGATGTCCAGAATTCAAAGTTGGTAGAAGGATAACGGTCGTTATGTTTCGATGTAGCCCCTTTCCCTTAAAATTACCATTTTCTAAACTTTGTAATGCTCTATGGTATCACGCACTTGGCTGATTTCCATCCTATCAATAAAATTTGAGCCCTAGTGCTTTTGTTTGCAATTCTCATTTGTTTTAGTTTTACAGAATGACATTTTTAATATGATCGACGATTCTTGAAATAAAACAAAAATGAATTTACTTGTCAAAATTTTTCTAATTTTAAAATAAAGATGGCAATTCTTTTTGACTGATGAACATCAAAAAGAACATCAATCGCTTCTTCAAAGGTGATTGAACCTCATAGTGCAGAATCAAAGTACTCCTTCAAAACCAGTACACTTGAATGAAGGAATAACCGTTTTAGATGTGAATTTCCCATATGATATCCCCGACAGAGTTCTTACCTCGTAAGACTAATTGACGATCCTCTCTTCCCCACATGGTCTACCTCTCCAAAGCAAGACAAAATTGCTATCTTGAATCGGTGGTACTTTTCATCCCCCGCAGTGGCCGAGTATCCAGTCGTGTTCATCTATTAGTCTGTATGTCGCGTCAATTTTGTCAGCATAAACATACATACATCATGCATAATTGATTCACATTCATAATCATATTGCATTACTATCACTCTGGTCAGTCTTACCCCCAAGTGATAAAGTCCTCTTATCAATCGAGTTATCAGTTCTTTCCTCGTCAGGAGACGTATCGTCTGAGCAATTTCTCCCCAGTTTATTTATGGAGTGGAGACGGTCCTCGACCACTTTGATAACTTGAACCTCTAGAAGGCAAAAAGACATTCAATAGACACCTTTAGAACACCACTCTTCACCATCGAAGATGATATTTCTCGCTTTCCCGGATTAAGGAAAATCCCCAAAGAAAGCCTCTCAATCGAAGACTCAGCAATACATCGGTTTTTCTCCCAAGAAAGTCGATGTTAATGAAGTCATCAGCACCTCAAAATTGGATTACATGACATGGCATTTCTCCGAGAAGATCTCAAAGAAAAGTATGATGTAATATCCCCAAGCACAAAAGAAGTCTTTCAAGAGACTCATTTTTCCCCAGTAGAGTCAGCAAATGGCATCTCCAAAAGAGAAGTTTGCACACCTCTACAGCTCAGACGAATGGGTACCCCTAGCAAGTCTGACCTCAACTTTTTTCCATCAAATGGCGTCTCCCCAGTAGAAAACTCGGTGAGAAGTTTGATAAAGACCGCTACACATAACGTCCCTTGTCGAGAAAGAAACTCGACAAGAAGAAACTGAGACCAGTTCCGTGGCTGAAGACCAAGATCGAGGGGAGGTTTATTTCAAAAGAAACTTAGACCAGTTTCGTGGCTGAAAACCAGGATCGAGGGGAAGTTTAGTTCAGAAACTTAGACTAGTTCCATGGCTGAAAACCAGGATCGAGGGGAAGTTTTGTTCAGAAACTAAGACCAGTTCCTTGGCTGAAGACCAGGATCGAGGGGAAGTTTAGTTCAGAAACTTAGACCAGTTCCATGGCTGAAGACCAGGATCGAGGGGAAGTTTATCAGAAACAGAGACCAGTTCCGTGGCTGAAGACCAAGATCAAGGGGAAGTTTATTTCAAAAACTAAGACCAGTTCCTTGGCATAACCAGGATCGAGGGGAAGTTTCACCCTTTTCTAAGTATCATTACTTATCAAAAGAAGATGGATGAGTAAACTGCCATTCATAACCACCATCAAAATTTCGGGTATTCCGATATTTAATCCTCTTGCACCCTGAATGTCCGAATATCTTCACCATTCACACCTTCGGGTCCAAGAAGATTAAATAGGGGCATCTGACATACCCCAAATTTTGACCACCAAGATTTCCCATCATTGTGAGAATCATTACCACAATATGGATGTACCTTCATGCCTCATCAATTTCCTTAAGGATTGTTGAGCATTCACTACAATCAAGAACTAGAGTTTCAAGCCCTCTCAGAGCACTTAGACAAAGGATCAATCAAGAAATGACATGATCTTCAACTTGTCTAACCTCTTAAATATCCATGAAGGGATCAAGAGGACTCCCACATCAAGAATCAAGCACAAAGTTGCAACATTCCAAGTGGATCAAGCCTCGAGATCGCCAGTGTCACCAAATTAGGGTTTTAGTCGACCAAGGCCTCCAGATGAAAATTTTCATCTGGGCATGAGCCAATTCTCCAAAACACAACCCAAGATACTCAAAGGGACCTCATGTACCCAATCATCAAGTCAATTTAGCCTCAGGGGATGCATTCATAAAAAATCAGGAATTAGGGTTTCTTGACCTAATTCACCCCTAAGTTGACTTTTGGAGCAAAGTATGAGCCAAGACCTTAAGACATGATTCTTGGGCCTCAAATACACTACATTGATCCATTTACAACAATGGATTGATCCACAGAGCTTGATTCACGAGTTCCAATTTCATCTGGACCACAATTAGGGTTTTGAAGGAAAAGTCAACTGTATCTTTGACTTTTGACCAAGACATCCAAACCTTGGGATATAATTCAATACACCCTATAACACCTATGGAATCCATACATTAGGTTTAAATTAGGTCAAGGACTTGATTGCATAAAGAATCACACAGTTTGGATTTCATCTGACAAAAAGTCAACTGTGCACAAAATCAAGTTTGACTTTTTGGATTTTTTCATAAATATGGGTCCCCTAAGTAAAAAACAATGTTAATGTATGATATTGATCATCATTTATCAAGAAAAATCAAGAAAAGTGAGGTTTCTTGCAAAAGGGGCAACCATGAGAAACCAAAATTTTTCTAAGTTATGGAATAAAAGTGATTTTGTACCAACTTTGCAAGGTCATAACTCTTAAACCACAAGCCCTTTTTCTCCCATTCAAAGCTCAAATGAAATTCCATCTTACATAATTTAAAAGTGTCAACTACAAGAGATTCCAAATCCTCATAGATTTGGAGTTATGGATTGATCAAAATCACAAAAACATGAAAATGACCACTTTTCCAACACTTAGTGAAATTTTCAATAAGTCAGAATCTGCCTTACTTTTTCTAAAATGTAGGGACATTTCAAGTTAAACCAGGTCCATTGGTGAACATCAAAGTTGAAGTATTCCATGAGGGCTTTCCAACAAGTACCTGATCATCTCCAAATTCAATTTGAGTAGGGAGATACTACCCTTGGAACATGGCATCATGGACTGGTTTTTACAAGGAAGATTTGTGCATTTTGCTCGAGTTACCTAATTTGGACATAAGTGCCCTAAAAAGGCTAAAAAGATCAAGGACTCCAATTTTGTTTCCAAGCGTTCAATGGATGCATCAAGGTGGCATGGACTGAGACATTCCTAACTGAATGAGTCAAGATTCAGCTCTGAATCAAAGGACCATAGGCATGTGCCCTAACCTCAAGTCAATGGCTATAGGAGACTAAAGATGCCTTTATGCTACAATTGTCTAAGGGACTGTCCAAGTTGCCATTCACTATTGCTTGTAAAACAAACTTGCTCTACTATAAATAGAGCTCATTTGTGATAAGTTTGAGTACACCAAAGCACTACAACTGATGCTTTCCTCAAAATCCCTCTCCTTAGGCCAAAATGCCTTCTTTTGTAAGTCATCTCTGAGTTTTTGAGTTAGAGAGCAATTCCACCATAACTCATGATCCAAACACATCCAATGTATCATATCTATGCTGTTCAAACACTCACCTTAGATCTGAAACACCAAAACCAGAAAGTCAAAATCCAAAACCTCAAATTTTGACTTTTCTGCATTTTTCAAGCCATGTCTTGATTCAGTCACTTTCAAAACCAAACAAGGCCTCAAACACACTCCAAATATCATCCTCAAACTGCCCCAATTGGTTTTCCTCATCTGGAACACCATTTAAGAGAGTTACTATCTTGGTCACTTTTGCCCCTTTTGCAAGAAAGAGCCAATTCTTGTTCTTGAGGATTCCAACTGGTTTTGATCGTCCTAAAAGCTTCTAAGGGATCAATCAAGAGTGTCTAAAGCATTGGATTACTTCTGGCACAAGGAACTTGACAGATAGCACAAGGAGCTTCAAGAGGTAAGTGCATCACAATTTGAACTCTCTAAATCATGCATTGCTTTGATGTTCATTGATCATGGACATCCCATACATATCATATATGTTGTGTTTGAACCAATTTACCATGCTATTATTGCCTATATGATGAGATAGCATAGAGCATGCAAATCTAGGCCTATTTTAAAATCACTATCAGATTTTAAAATAGAAACATTTTCTAGAAATTTCAAGGGCAGCATTGTATTCCTTATGAAATTCTAGGGAGGATACACCTAAATTTTGTCCAAATCCATGGAGAAATGAGGAAGTTAGAGCCTTCATGCAAGAGGCCTAAAATCAGGCCTTGCCTTGGGCAAGGGCCAGACCATGACACCTTGGCCAGGCCTAAAAACAAGGCATCCCATATATGTTGATGTGGTGGTTTTGATACACGGATGTATCACCACCCCAGTGGTAGCGTGCATGTGTGTTTGCTTGGCAGGTCGTAGGTTCAACACCCACCCAGACCATTTTGCCATTTCTCATATTTTTTTTTTTACTATTTTTCACATTTTTATAGTTTTTATTAATTAATTCCAAAATTAATTTCTCTCTCAATTTTAATTATTTTTTATTGGTTCTTTTTTTGAAAATTCTAAAAAATGTTAAAATATTTTAATCCCTAAAAATTCAAAAAAATGTTATTTATTTTATATATTTGGTATTTTTGTAAAGAATTATGTTTTATTTGTTCTTAAACATTTAAAAACATTTCTTTCTCTTGATTTTTTATTTTCAAATAATTTTCAAATCATTCTATGAATGAAACTTGATTTTTCAAACATTAATCCAAGATCACAACTTGTTTTTTCACACATGTTTGATAATTTTGATCATTTTAATTGAATTTTGTTCAATTAAAATACATTTTAAAATCAAATTAGGGTTTTTATTTATTTTCACCCTCACAAATCTTTTTCAAAACTCTTGGGCCTCTAATAGAGTGTAAGACCCAACCCTCTTTTGAACATAAATAATTTTGGGCCTCAGCCATTGTATAAGTCCCGATATGATTCTCAAAATAACGGTACGATCGTTATTTTTCATCTGGGCCTCTCCTTGAGTTGTAAGCCCCGTCTCTTGTAAAAAAATAAACTTTGGACATCTTGATAGATTGTAAGTCCCATCCTTTTGTAAATAAAACCTTTTTGGGCCTCAGTCATTGTATAAGTCCCAATACGTTAAAAAACCTCGGCGCGATCGTCGCCTTTTAAACAAAAACTATCCGGGCCTACCCTTGTGTTGTAAGTCCCATTTTTCTTCTTTTCAAACATTCTTTGGGCCTCTAATAGAGTGTAAGACCCAATCCCTTTGTACAGAAAACCTTTTTGGCCTCAGTCATTATATAAGTCCCGATACAATTTTTAGAACAACGGTACGATTACTGTTTTTCATCTGGGCCTCTCCTTGAGTATAAGCCCCAATCTTCTTTTCAAAACAACTTTCCTTTTAGATTTAGGTTCAAACTCATAGTTGTTATCAAAACTTTCTTTAATTTCTTGAACAACTAACCATACAACTGTTACAATGGAAGCTTACTCGCCTGTAAGTTTTAAACAGCTTTCTTTTACATACTTGCACATATGTATATATATATATATATATATATATATATATATATATATATATATATATATATGTGTGTGTGTATATTTGTTTGTGCTGGAAGCTTGCTTACCTGTAAGTCCTCCTACCCTCTTTTTACATACAGTATATATTTCATCTGTATATATATGCCTGTATATTATCTGCTTAGAGTTTTTCCCGGCAATTAGGTCTAGGATTAGATAAATCCAATGGTTACTCTTTCAACATAGTCAAAACTAGTTCCCCATAAGAATTTCCAGATACAGTCTTGCCTTCTCTTGGGCTTATACAATATGGAACAAAGAGAAAGGCATTATTCCCGGTGAAACTTTTCTCAGACTATCACTATTAGAAAATTGTTAAAGAAATTAATTTCCCCCAGAGAGGATTAATTCCCGGTGAAACCTCTCTTGAACTTCTTCAAACCCTAGAACTGTTCACTAAAGAAAGGATTATTCCCGGTGAAACCTTTCTTGAACTTTTCTTAAGTTTGGACCAACAGGCTTCCTAAAAGCATCCCCAGCCTCCTCTTGGGCTTTGTACTAGGACCCTTAGGATTCCTAGAAGTTCTCATGCCTCCTCTTGGGCTTAGTACAAGGACCCAAAGGCCTCTTACAGGTATAGGACAGAACTTAGTCATCCTTTGTTAGAGCAGTCTTTCCAAAGGGTCAAAACCTTGAACAATTTAGGTTTGATTCTCATCCCTTAAAACACCAGCCTCCTCTTGGGCATCATACAAAGATAAACCTTTTTTATACCAGCAGACTTGGACAGTCTCGTCACCTCTTGGATTACAAAGAAACCCTCAAGTTTCCCAAAAGCACAAGATAAACCCTGATCATCTTATCAATCACCAACATAGTTTAAACTTTTCACTTAGAATTTCCCCAGCTAGGGTCAAATAACTATCAATAAACCTTTATTAGAACCTCAAGGTCTGATATCTCAACTCTTCTGTAATCCTCAGCAAGAGTTGATTCCCCACTTTGGACCTGTCTCTGGATCTTAAAAATCCTCAGCAGAAGTTAACCTCCTCTTAAGCTTTGTATAAGGAACTTAAAACACTCTCTTGTTAAGTCAATCATCTTTTCAGCCTCAATCTTAGGCTTTGTACAAGACAGATAAAAACACTCTTTTGTTGAGTCAATCATTTTTTGCTTCCTCTTAGGCTTTGTATAAGGAACTTAAAGCACTCTCTTGTTGAGTCAATCACTTTTAGCCTCCTTTTAGGCTTTGTATAAGGAACTTAAAGCACTCTCTTGTTGAGTCAATCATTTTCAGTCTCCTCTTAGGCTTTCTACAATGATCCTTCTTTTCCTCAGCAAAAGTCAGCCTCAATATTGGGTTTTGTACAAGACACCCAGATAAAAATACTCTCTCGTTGAGTCAGTCTCTTTTCAGCCTTAACCTTGGGCTTTGTACAAGACACCATATAAATATCTTCAGCTGAGTCACTCAAATATCCTTTAGCCTTAATCTTGGGCTTTGTACAAGACACATATAAAATCTCCCTAAGCAGAGTCATTCTCTTTTCAGCCTCCTCTTAGGCTTTGTATAATGATTTTCCTCAGTAGAGTTAGCCTCAATCTTGGGCTTTGTACAAGACAAATCATACTCTCCAACTGAGTCAATCTTCATTTAGCCTCAATCTCGGGCTTTGTACAAGACAGATAAAACCTCTCACCAGTAGAGTCAGTTTCCCATTTTAGCCTCAATCTTGGGCTTCGTACAAGACACATACAAATATTTCCCAATGGAGTCAAAAAAATCCTTCATTAGCCTTAATCTTTGGCTTTGTACAAGACAGACATAATATTTCCCCGGAAAAGTCAACTTTCAGCCTCCTCTTAGGCTTTGTATAATGATATCCCCCAAAGAGCCAGTCTCTTTTTTAGCCTCAATCTTGGGCTTTGTACAAGACAGATAATAATCTCCTCAGTGGAGTCAATCAATCGCTTAGCTTCAACCTTGGGCTTTGATCAAGGCACACAAAAATCTACATTCCCCTCAGAGGAAATGAACAGCTCTCTGTAGGAAGACATTTCTCTGTATATCACAATATCAAAACAGATAAATCAAACAAACTCTAATCCCAGATAACTGTTGTAAGTGGCACACTTGTTGATTCAAAAATCCAAGCTGTCATCCATCTCTTATCCTGGTAAATCCTCTCTTTCATCTAATTGCTGTAAGTAGCAAGCCTCTGGATTATTTACATCCACGCCATTGTGTAATACCCCAAATTTTTACCACTTAGATTTCCCATCATTGTGAAAATCATCATCACAATATGGATGAACCATCATGCTTCATCAGTCTCCCCAAAGATGGGTGAGCATCCAATACAATCAAAATTAGGGTTTCAAGCCCTCTCTGAGCTTTAGACAAAGGATCAATCAAGAAATGACATGATCTTCAACTTGTCTAATCTCTCAAACATCCACAAAGGATCAAAAGGACTCCCACTTCAAGGATTAAGCACAAGATTGCTCCCTTCTAGGTGGATCAAGTCTCAAGATCGACAGTGTCACCAAATTAGGGTTTTGGTCAACCAGGGCCTCCAGATGGAAATTTTCATCTGGGCATAAGGCAATGATCCAAAACATGACCTAATATACTCCATGGAACCTCATGGACCCATGCATCAAGTCAATTTTGCCTTAGGGGATGCATTCATCAAAAATCAGGAATTAGGGTTTCTTGACCTAATTCACCCCTAAGTTGACTTTTGGGACAAACCATGAGCCAAGACCTCAAGACATGATTTGAAGGTCTCTAATACACCATATTGATCCATTTGGAACAATGGATTGATCCAAGAAGCTTGAGCAACAAGTTTCATTTTCATCTGCACCACAATTAGGGTTTTAAGGGAAAAGTCAACTGTAACTTTGACTTTTGACTAGGACATGCTCCCAAACCCTAATACATGATTGAATATACCCTATGACACCCATGGAACATGTCCATCAAGTTTGATTTAGGTCAAGGACATGATTTCTTGAAGAATTGCACAGTTTGGAATTCATCTGATAAAAAGTCAACTGTGCACAAAAGTCAACTTTGACTTTTTGAGATTTTTCACCAAAATGGATTTTTAACCCTAAAATGATGTTAATGTATGATTTGAATCATCATTCATCAAGAAAAATCAAGAAAAGTGAGATAACTTGTAAAAGGGGTAACCATAAAACTTAGAAATTTTTCTAAGTTAAAAATAAAGTGGCAAAGGTACCAACTTTGGAGGACCATAACTCCTAAACCACAAGGCCAATTTTTTCCATCCAAAGCTTGATTTGTAGATCTCACTTCCCTCTACAAAAACTTCAAATAGGCCTAACTCCAATTCCTTATGGATTTTGAGCTATGAGTGAGCCAAAGTGGCTGAAAATGTGAAAAAATACCATTTTCCAACACATAGAAAAATTCTGCCTAAAACAGAATTTTGTTGAAACACCAAAACTTGTGGGATTTTTGCACATAGATGCAAGCTGAATCAGTCTCAAAGTTAAACATCAATGTTGTTGCATATGTTGCTAAGAATTCAAAGGGCTCAACAGCATGAATTGATTCAACTCAAGCCATGAGAAATCCATGCCCAAAGTCATGCTGCTGCAAGCTGTTTTGGAAAAATCAGTTTGCATGTTTGCTTATCTCACACGATTTTGAGCCAAAGACTGAGGATCAGCATGCCACTTGTGTTCAAACCAATCACATTGCATCTAATCCAACTGATAAATCTGAGTCAAAAAGCCAAAGAACCTTCCAACTTGAAGTTCATCCACTTTGGCACTTTTTGCCTTGAATTCAAAATGCATTTATGTGGAATAGTGCATTGTCAAGATTCTCACTCTCCTCAGTCAAGTTCTCTGATTAAACAACATTAAAAACATCTGAAGAATGTGATTTCAGTCAAGGCATAGCTGATCTATTTGGAGCAGCTGTTATGCCTAGTGCAAGAGGCATTTATGCCAAGCCAATCCAAGCAAATGTGATCTGATCCAGCTGCCATTCACTATTCCTCCAAGACAAGAGTTGATCTCCTATAAATAGAGGTCTCAATGGATCACTCAACTCACCCCAAAGCCAGTTACAGCACTGCTTTCTCTTATTCTTTCTTGAACTTCAAGTTTTCTTGTTTTTGAGTAACCACTATCGGGTTTTGAGTTGCAGCCATAAACAATCAATTCCAATTGCTCAAACACATCACATATGATGTATTTGAGGTGTCCAAGTGCTTAAACAACATCTGTAACACTCCCAGCTCAAAATCACTCTTCAACCAAGCCATTTTGCTTCAGTTTTGCAGGTGGAGGTCTCCAGCTTGATCCAGAGAATTTCAAAGTTTGCCAAAGCTTGCAACACACTCCATAACATCCATTGAAGCTGTAGGGATCATCAATTCACGACTGGAACACCATCTGGGCAAAGTTCCATTTCAGCTTGCATCAAGGTGAGCTTCAAACTCAAACTCCATGATCCATGCATATTTCCTCGCATGATAATTTTGCCATTTGATTACCATCATATGCTGATTGTTTTGCCTCAATAAATTTGATCATAGACCTCATAACCATGCTTGCACGATTGCTTTTGAAAATTAGGGTTCATCTGTGTTCATCATGATTATTTCACTCCACACTGAAAATGATTAAAATTGGGTATTGCCATCTTGTTCCTTGTGAAAAAACGCACGAGTTTGGTGTTTGAATCATGTCCAATGGTTGAGAGATGAGTGAGATAGGGTGCTTCATGCACGAGCTCGGGGAAGGAGATGGCCATGGCGCCATTTTCAGAAAACCAACCAAGTTCTCTATATAATTTTCACTTGCCATATATTTAATGAATTGGCATTGCGCCCCAGCGGTTCATCAGCTGGTTTTGTGAGTATTAGCAAGCGAGAGGTCTGGGGTTCGAATCCCCCTCGCCCCAGACTTCTTTTTATCACTTTTTTATTTTATTATTTTTCATACTATTATTTTTAATGATTTGAAAAATTAATAACTCCAATTTTTATCATTTTTGATTGGTTCTTTTTGCAATAATTCACAAAAATGTTAAAATATTTTATTTTACCAAAAAATCCCAAAAATATTATTTATTTTATATAATTGATATTTTTGCAAAGAATTAATATTTTAATTGTTTTTAACATTTGAAATATTATTTCCACAATGATTTTGCAACTTTTAATGCTTTCTATTTGTTTTGTAGGTCAATACTTAATTTTTGAAGCATTAATCCAAGATCACAATTTGTTTTCCATGTGTCAATTTTTGATCATTTTAATTGAATTTTTATTCAATTAAATACATTTTGGAAACAAATTAGGGTTTTGGATTAATTCAACCCTCATAAATCATTTTCAAAACACTTTGGGCCTCTATTAGAGTGTAAGACCCAATCCTTTTTTTGACCAAATCATCTTTGGGCCTCACTTATTGTATAAGTCCCGATACCATCAAAAAACAAACGGCGCGATCGTCGCCTTTTCAAAAATCATCTGGGCCTACCCTCGAGTAGTAAGGCCCATTTCTTTTTCTTTAAAACACTTTGAGCCTCTTGATAGAGTGTAAGACCCATCCCCCCTTGTACAAAAACTTTTTGGGCCTCACTCATTGTATAAGTCCCTCTGTACAAGTAAACGGCACGATTGTCGCCCGTTAAAAAAAAACGAAAAATCATTTGGGCCTACCCTCGTGTTATAAGCCCCACTCTTTTCTTTAAAACTTTTTGGGCCTCTTGAGAGAGTGTAAGACCTATCCCTTTGTACAGAAAACCTTTTTGGGCCCCAGTCACTTGTATAAGTCCCTCTGTACAAATTCAACAGTGCGCTCACTGATAAAACCCTGGGCCTCTCCTTGAGCTGTAAGCCCCAAATCTTTCTTTTTCAAAGCACTTTCTCCTTTGATTTTGAATATACTATTGTTTTTAATCTTTCTTTGTTGAACAACTAACCAAACAGCATGGAAGCACTACAACCGAGTAAGTGGTTATCGCTTTCATTTACTGCTTTCATATTATAAACTGTATTGTGGGGCTGCTCACTGTAAGTCTCCTTTCATAAACTCATATCTACTGTGTAATAATAGTATAGATATTTCGAGTTTCCCCGGAAACTACGTCTAGAACTAGGTGACACCGTTTCATTTATTCGTAGAAATAGACGCCTAGATCCCCAATAGGAGCACCAGATACAGTCTTCTCTTCGGCTGTCCTCCTTAGGAATCGTCAAGAAGCTCTACTCCCCAAGATGAATGTATTCTCCGTGAATGGCATCTTTGAGTTTCTTCCCAATTCTCGAACTTTCCTGACTTGATCTATTCCTTGTGGATAGCTTGCCTTGAATGTCTCGGGGTTTGGGTACCCACTACGGTCATAATCTTGGACCTTAACTAAGGAACCCTCTTTAAAAGTTAAAACTCGCTGGATAGTAAACCTCGCACGTTTACCAGTGGTTTTCATCTTTAAAAGAGTTATCTCTCCTAATGGAAAGGAGATGATAGACCCACGGGCTTCTTAAAAGCATCGGCCTCCTCTTGGGCATTATTCAAGGACCCTACGACTTCTTAGAAGTATTCACAGCCTCCTCTTAGGCTTCGTATAATGATCTCTTCCTCCGGGAATGATAGCCTCCTCTTGGGCTTCGTACAAGGACCCGTCGGCTTCTTAAAAGATTCCAGCCTCCTCTTGGGCTTCGTACAAATTGTCCCGACGACCTCCTAGAGGTATAGGAACAGAACCTAGTCATCCTCATAGAACAGTCCTTTCATAGAGTCTACTACTGTTTCTCGAAGCATAGTACAAAGGATAAAACTCTAGACTTAGACAGTCTAACTTCCTTGAGTCTCAAAGACATTCTCAAGCACCCTTCGTTAAATAGGAAGGAAACCCGCAGACTCGGACAGTCTCAATACCCTTTGGATTTCCCGTTTCCTCAAAGAAAAGGAAATATCCCTGATCCTCAAATTAAATCCCTGTGTACAGTGTTACTCATATAAGAACTGATTTTCTCTTTTAAATCAGTATATTGGATCTGTCACTCAACTGAAACAGTTACAATAGCCTCCATCTCGGGCTTCGTACGAGATACCAAAATTCTCCCCAGTGGAGTCAAAACAACCTTTTAGCCTCTCTCTCAGGCTTTGTATGAGACACAAAAGACTCCCTCGTTGAGTCAATCACCCTTTTTTTTTGCCTCCATCTCGGGCCTCGTACGAGATATAAATCCCTTAAGCAAGAGTCGAACTCTTTGCTAGCCTCCTCTTAGGCTTTGTATAACGATATGCCCCACTGGGTCAAAAACCTTTAGCCTCTCTCTCGGGCTTTGTACGAGACACAAAATAGCCTCCTCTTAGGCTTTGTATAATGATTTTCCTAGCGGAAATTAGCCTCCTCTTATGCTTTTGTATAAGAAAACCACTGGTTGATCCAATCAACCTTTTAGCATCAAAGCCGTGCCTCGTTCACAGTACACAAACATCAACAACTCCTTTCCCTCCATCTAATCGCTGTAACCGGCAAGCCTCTGGATCATCTACATCCACGCCACTGTCCCTCTTTTAGCATGATAAATTCCTAAGGAAAGATGACATTGCTCTACACTGAGTTAAAGTCTTCTCCTTCAGGTTAAAACCCTTTCTTCGGAAATTATGGCATTGCTCGGATCCGCGTATCCCAGTTAAAGTAATTCTCCTTCTCCCCTCTTTAGAGATGACAAATTCTCTCTAAAGTCGAGGTCTTTCAGCTTCATGTCTTGGGCTTTGAACAAGACACAAATAGACTTTTCAGCTTCACATCTTGGGCTTTGAACAAGATACAAATCACCTTTCGCTTCATGTCTTGGGCTTTGAACAAGACACCAAAACACCCATTTCCTCCCATAGAATAGGAGGAACTACGAACGCTCTGATTTCCCTGTTTCGGTAAACGGGAATACGTAGGCATAAGATCGAAAGAAAAGATCTTAGCGAGCGCAATCAACAAAAAACCCAAATCCCATATCTCCATCAATTAAAAGCAGTAATTCAAAAGCATCAGTCCTAACATCATAATCCTTGTTCCCCGCCAGAAACCTTCTGCCCAGGAAAAAAGAAAGAAAACCGTATTGGTGAAAATACAAATAACTAGTACAAGGCCCCCCCACATTGATAGCATCCGTAACCTAACAGGCCGCTGTTTAAACTCAGTATGCAAAGCAGGGTTAATTGGAGACATCTATTTCCCTTCCTTATTCAGCTCACAATAGGATAAAAAATGAATCGACCTGTAGTTCAAAGCTCAACCGCAGAGAGCGACCAGCGCTTAAGAACCGCGTCCAAAATCGCTCACTACAGAAAAGTGGCGCCCACCGTGGGGCCGTTCAAAGTTAGATCTAGGCACGGTCGTCCCCATTTTTCACAAAAAAGTGGCGCCCACCGTGGGGCTTATCTTTCTGTCTGTTTTCCTTGTAAAACGGTGACTCTGCTGGGGAGTCTCCTTTTCTGCCTTAGGGCATCATCCCCGTTTTCTACGGAAAATGGGAACTCTACCGAAGAGAAAGATTGACCTATGCTGGTCCATCTCTTAGGCAGGGAACCACAGATTGGGGCTTCCGCCGGGGAACCCATTTCTGTCAGGAACTTAAGATTCATAGCTTTATAAGTCTAGGATGATTAGGACAAATATATATACTGCTTTTCCTAATTGCTATACGTGTTTATGTTTCTGCTACTGGGAATATGTGTGATGCCGCATGTGGTGAGATTGAGTATACACTTAAGAAAAGCCAACCTTTTTCGTAGTGCGGAAGCTATCGGAAATAGCTGTTACGCGATACTACCCTCATTTGAGGCTGGTGATCTATTCTCGGTGAATAGCACTTACTCTAAGATTGCACACAACTCGCTGGCGATCCCCTTGTTGTCTGCCTTCCTGGGAGGAGCTGATGATAATGAGTACAGGTACAAAAATCACCCTAGTATAAACCTTTGGGGATGGGTAGAGCCTTGACTTCATGACAACGACCCTTTGACCCCATGTTTTTTCTATGTTTTTGTGTGCTGCATTCATGCATTCATTTAATAAAACATTAAAACATTAAAAAAACTTTCTCTTCTAGTCTCTCTATTTTTCAAATTAAACTAAGACTGTGATTGCAAATATCAGAGAAAAAGATTGTATTAATGGATTTCGGTAGAAGGAGAACTCACCAGTATACCTTCAAGGTTCCAAAACTAGGGGATTTGAGAAAGTTAGCGAGGATGGTCGTTAACCCAGAGGCTTTTAGAGTCAAGCACGGTGGTTTGCTACCACTGTTAAGAGTCCATGTGATTAAGGGGATCATGGACGCGCTCATTCAGTTCTACGATCCGGTTTATCATTGTTTCACATTCCCGGATTACCAGCTGGCACCAACGCTGGAGGAGTATTCTCATCTGACTGATTTACATATCACAGATCGAGCTCCATTTTCTGGACTGGAATAAATTCCAAAGAATCAGACTATTGCAATAGCAATTCATTTGGACGAGTCTGAGGTCAGGACTCACATGATTACTAAGGGTGGCATCCAAGGTTTGCCAGCCCAGTTCTTGACAAAAAAGGCTCTATACTTCGCTAGTATAGGGAACGGGACGGCTTTTGAAAGCATCTTTGTCTTGCTCACCTACAGATTATTTTTGTTTCCCAACATCAATAACTTCGTCGATATCAATGCTATTAAGGTTTTTCTCATTGGAAACCCTGTGCCGACTTTGCTCGCAGATGCGTATCATTCTGTACACTTAGGAAATTTGTACAGCGGAGGGGAGATCACATGTTGTGTACCTTTGCTCTACAAATGGTTTATCTCTTACTTGCCCAAGTCTGCTGCTTTTTGGGATTGCAAGAGTGTCTTACGTTGGTCGCAGAAGATCATGTCTCTCACCAATTCTGATATAGATTGGTGTAATAGGATTTATGAGGGAATCAGAATCATTGACCGTTGTGGAAACTTCCCCAGCGAACCCCTTATAAGAACTAAAGGAGGAATCAACTACCACCCAGTATTGGTTCGCCGTCAATTTGGATACCCGATGAGACACATCCCATTGGGTGTTCATCTGGAAGGTCTTTTCTTCAAGGAAGGAGAAAATGACAGAGCACTAAAGATGGAAATAGTGCAAGCTTGGAAACATGTTCATAAGAAAGGACGAGAGTCTCTGGGAAAACCGGACTGTGTCTCGGTGGAGCCTTATCTCCATTGGGTACAAACTAGAGCTCTCAAGCTAAAGATGCCTTATCCTCGTTACAGAATTCTTCCACCGAGGGAAATTGTCATGTACTTCATGACGGAAACTGAAAGGCTTCAGGTTACTCTCAACAAAGTTCAAAAGGAAAGAAGGTCTTGGAAGAACAAGTACCGCACCCTCGACATAGAGTGTATCCAAATACAGCAATTACTGAAAGAGAAAGATGCTCTGATTGAAATTTTGGAGCAGCATGCTGTAGAGAATCAAGATGACCAAAGGAATTTGCTCACTCCTTTCACTTGGCAAAGGAATGATAACCCGACAACGGCCCAAGCGCCCCGATCAAAGAAAAGGAAGATACCAGAATCAGCACCCAATTTCTCTTCAGAGAGGACTCTGGACCCATTAGTTTAGGTTTCTGTTTCTGCACTTTGTAATCTACTGTATTTCCATTTCTGTAATCCTTTGAATTTCAATAAAAAGGGGTTTCCCCACTGTTTGATATTTGCAATCTAATTGTCGAAGTTTATTTTAATTAAACCTAAAAACAATTAATATAATCATTGCATTCATCATTCTCACATCGCGTATTCTTCTTCCCTACGAATCTCATGTTTGTGTCTCGATTCTAGAGTCAAACTGTCTCATTCGTATAATACTCGGGCCAATCGTCAGAAAAAGATGGATGATCTTGAGGAAGAAAACAGAGAGTTGAAAGAATAGATCGACGCTCTAAGAGAGGATATGAGAAAGCTTCGTAACGACATGCAAGCCATGGCAGAAGCTCAGCTACAAAGAACTGTGATCTCAGAGATCACCTCAACGCCCATCATAGAAAAGTATGATCCTAGGTATCAGATGCCGAAAGATCGTCCTTGGGGCATGCCTGTTAACTATATCCCGGAAGGATATGTTCCGCCGATCACTAAAGATCAGGGAATCGCAACAGAAGCCGCTGGGCCTGAAGGTTACAAACTTCGGGAAAGCGAAGATGCCTGGGGCATACTCAAGACTCCTGAAGGTTACAAACTTTGAGAGGCATCAAGACTTACTGCCGTAGTCACGGTACCACCCCCTGTGGTGCACACTGTCCCGGAAGGACGATTCCACCAACACCTTCTGGTAAGAAGGAAACTATGTTTGACAGAATGGAGGAATTCCAGGAGCAGTTCTTGGAAATGCAGAAAGAGCTGCAAGCCATTCGCGGTCAGGATCTATTTGGGAAGGACGCCGCCGACCTCTGCTTGGTCCCAAATGTGAAAGTCCCGCACAAGTTCCAAGTGCCCGACTTTGAAACATACAAGGGTAACTCTTGCCCTCAAAGCCATCTGGTGATGTACGCTCGGCGGATGTCAGCCCAGACGGAGAATCAGGACCTGCTGATTCACTACTTCCAGGATAGTTTAACCGGTGCCGCACTCAAATGGTACATGGGTTTAAACCATACTACGATCAGTACATTCAGAGATCTTGGTACTGCCTTCGTCCAACAATACAAGTACAATTTAGACATGGCGCCCGACAGAGATCAACTCAGATCAATGTCACAAAAAGACAAGGAAACCTTTAAGGAGTATGCTCAAAGGTGGCGTGAAATTGCCGCTCAAATTTGTCCACCTCTTGAGGAAAAGAGATGACAAAGATCTTCTTAAAGACCTTAAGCTCATTTTGCTATGACCGAATGGTCGCTAGTGCGCCCAGTGATTTCACCGAAATGGTCGGCATGGGTGTACGTCTTGAGGAAGCCGTTCGAGAAAGACGTTTGGTAAAAGACACTGGATCATCGAGCGGTACTAAAAAATACGGTAGTGCTCTCCCTAAGAAAAAAGAGCAAGATATTGGGAATATCTCTCTCGGAAAGCAAAGGCGACGTTATCAGCCTGTAGCAGCTATTACTCCTGCTATCGGCCCCGCGCCTATTCCTATGTATCAACCTCAGATTGTGCAGAGCCAACCTGACCAACAAAGGACACAACAGCCTCTTCAGCAGGCTCGTCCCCCATATAACAACAACCGTACAACACGGCCACCAGGATTTGATCCTATACCTGTAACGTACGCAGAATTATTTCCGTTACTGCTAGCCAAGGGGCACATTCAGACTAAGTCTCCCCTTTCAGTTCCGGAAAATCCGCCTTTTTGGTTTAAAGCGGATCAAACATGCCCTTATCATCAAGGAGGTTCAGGGCATAACATTGAGACTTGTCTCAATTTCAAATCCGACGTACAAAAGCTTGTTAGGAGTGGGCTCTTATCTTTCAAGGATACGAATCCTAATGTTCTTACGAACCCGCTGCCTCAACATGAGAAGGCTGCAGTCAATCTGATTGAGAAAGAGACTAACGATGTCTATCAAATTCATGATGTACTCTTATTGGGGACCAGTCTGGTCAAGATGCATTGTAGACAGAGTGGATATGGCCATGTGCCACCTCATAATTATCACCAGTGTGATATCTGCTCTAAAGATAACCAGGGGTGTTCTGTAGTGCAAGCAGCTCTACAGGAACAAATGGATCTTGGATGGATCCAAGAGCATCGAGTTCGTGGAGTTAACACGGTTTACACGAATTCCAACATCATTCAAAACCACGACATTCGTGCGATGAATGTCAACTTGGTGGCGATGCACTCAAGGAAAAGCCAGTATCATAATCTGCCGCGGCACGATTACAGTTCCTGTCTGATTTGCTCGGTAAACAAACAGGGATGCTCTTTCATACAAGAGGCCCTCCAGCGTCAGATGGATCTGGGATGGATCCAAGACTACCATGATAGGAACTCCTATCAAATCAACATGGTTCAGGTCTTCGATATCCGCGTAATGAATACCAACCTGGTAGAGTTACATGCTGAGCAGGTCCAACTTGGATTCTTAATATCACATGACTATCAAAGCTGTAAAGCAGGTTGCGAAAACGATCGAGGTTGTACCCTTGTCCAGGAGGCACTTCAGCACTTGTTAAATCACTGGTGGATGCCAATCTATATGGACGAAGATACTCAGCAGATTAGTATCAATCACAGGAATCCTACTCGTCGTCAAAGTCAGGATGTCCGATCAATGGAAGATAACCTAGTGAGGTTACATTGCATTCAAAGTGGGCGTGGCCAGGTGCCACCACACAACTATGACAGTTGTAGCGTCTGTTCGAAAAGTAACCAAGGGTGTTACCTTGTGAGAGCAGCTCTTCAGGGTCAGATCGATCATGGAGAAATTCGTCCATATCCGGGTTCAGGACCCATCATTTGGTCGTCGAACTACCTTGCCGAGCAAGTTGAGGATGTTGTCACAATCTCTGGTCATCACCAGATCAGGGATGTTTTTGCCATCATCCCTCTACTTGACAAATCTAAAGTTCCTAACCAGGAACGGATCAAGGTTACTTATGATGGTCAGAAAAATCAGAAGGTTCCCATAGTCATCTATCTACCGGGGCCACTACCGTATGAATCAGCTAAGGCAATCCCTTACAAATACGGTGCAACAATAATCGAGAATGGAAAGGAAATTCCATTACCCTCCGTCGTGAATATTACAGACATCAGTCGTGTAACACGGAGTGGTCGAATCTTCAACCGAGGGGTTGGAGAATCCAACAAAGAAAAGGAACTTCAGGCAGAAATTCCTGATCCACCAGTCGGTCTGTCTAGTAATCCCGACTTTTCAAAAGACAAAGATGAGATGCTAAAGCTCATCCAAAGGAGTGAATACAACATTGTTGATCAAATGTTACAGACTCCTTCAAAGATTTCAGTATTATCACTGTTACTCAGTTCAGAAGCGCATAGGGAGGCTCTACAGAAAGTCTTGGAGCAAGCCTTTGTGGAACAGGATGTAACAATCAGACAATTTGATAGCATTGTCTCTAACATCACTTCCTGCAATAATTTGGGATTTAGTGATGAGGAACTACCTGAAGAGGGTCGTCGTCATAATATGGCGCTCAATATCACAGTTAACTTCCAGGGCGATGCTTTAGCCAACGTACTGGTAGACACAGGGTCATCCCTGAATGTTATGCCGAAGTCCACCTTGATGCAATTATCATTTAAGGGCCCTCCGATGAGAGTCAGCGAGGTCGTCGTCAAAGCATTCGACGGATCCAGAAAAACAGTTATCGGCGAAGTTGATCTTCCCATAACTATTGGTCCTCACACTTTCCAAATCACTTTCCAGGTCATGGACATCCGGGCAACGTACAGTTGTTTATTAGGAAGACCTTGGATACATCAGGCTGGAGCGGTTACTTCAACCCTCCACCAAAAGCTAAAGTTCGTCAAGAACGATTAACTTGTCACGGTTTGTGGGGAACAAGCCTTGCTTGTAAGCAACTTATCATCATCTGCTTGTGTGGAACCCGAGGAGGTTATTGGAACTCAGTTCCAAGCACTATCGGTGAGCAAGGACAGTCAGTTCTAAGAAGGAACTTCAATTTCTTCATACAAAGATGCTATCAAAGCGGTCGAGAGTACCGATACGACAGGATGGGGATGACTTGTCATTCCTATTGACAATAAAACAAAGAAGGGTCTTGGTTTTTCTGCGACCTGTACCCAGACAGCCGCCAACGATGAAAGTCTTCATCCCCTTCAAAACTTCTTCCACAGTGGGGGATTTCTCCACCCAGTGTCTCAAACAGTTCATGCTATCAATGAGGAAGATCCCTCTGACACAGATGAAGAATGGAAGTCCTACCTTAACAAGGACGATTATATGTCTCAGGAAGAGGTGCCTATGCCTTTTTGCTTTCCTACAGAAAGTCCGAGATTTATACCAAGATCAGATGTCGAAATGATCTACGGAGATTGTGATCCGAAAGGATGCCGTGCTCCGCCAAATTCATTAGAGGAAGACACTCTGATGAAAGAAAACTTTGATCACAATTACTATGGCCCGATGGATGGTCTGCCAATGTGGCAGCTTTACCCAGGAAACTTGGGGCAAGAAAGTCAGCCGAGTAATGAAACACAGCTGACCATCATTGAACAGAATACCTGTGTCCCCGCCATGTCATGGGATCAACACTCAGGTCATTCAGAGACTACTCAACATGAAGATGAATTCGCAACGTTTGCAGGACTAGAATTCACCAACTATGCTTTTCCTGAGGTCAACGTCATCGAGAGGGATGACTTCTCCAGTTCCAAAGAAGTTTGGGACACTTTGGGACAACCAAGTGGAAAATACGACTTTATGGTCAAGTACACTGCTCCCGAAAGCTCTCGTATCAGGCTCGAAGATATCCAGTCAACTGGATGAGGAGATACAGCTGAGAGCACCAATGCTATGCAAAATGCAATAGAGGAATTCTCCTACGACAATTCTGCCTGGGAGACAGATTCCAATGATCCTGCTCCACCAGAGATCAGCGTCATTTCTGAAGACAAATCAAGGAAGGTGCCAGACTTTGTGATTCACCGAGGAGTTCGCCGCCAATGGGTTGCCGTCGAGGTTCCGAAGGTCGTTCATCAGTCAAAGTAATTGCCATCTTTAACCTTTCACCCTGCCCAGGTGAAACGGATGTTTTGATAGGGCTCGCTTTCTGTAATTTTCCCTCTTCGCTTTGCCCAAAGCGACAGAGTTTTGTTTTATAGGGCTGTAGTTTCAAGATTCGACTTGTTCATTAATAAAATAATGTCGTTCTGTAATTTCAACATTAATTGCTGTTTTCTCTTTTTGCTTTTTCAGAAAATGGTAATCCTAAAAAACATTCAAAAATAAAAACAAGCAGTAAAATAAATACACTGCACACACTTGCGTTTTCTCTATCTCTTCTAAACACGAATCATCATGTCATGCAGATTGCTTGTTTTATACCCCGTTGAAACATACGATCTGATGCCTTCTTCCAACTTTGAGTTCCCGGTATTCGAGGCTGAAGAAGTAATGACAACGAAATTCCAGAAGAGATCTCCTGACTACTCAGACAAGAGGAAAGGTCCATTGAACCTCACAAGGAGCTGTTGGAAACGGTAAACTTGGGTTCAGAAAAAGAGAGAAAAGAAATCAGGATCGGAGCACTGCTCAGTCCAACTACCAGAGAAGGTTTGATAAAGCTTCTCAAAGAATTCCCCGATGTATTCGCTTGGTCCTATCAGGATATGCCAGGGTTGGATACCAGCATCGTGGAACATCATTTACCGTTAAGATCGGAATGTCCGCCAGTAAAGCAAAGGTTGAGACGCACTCACCCGGACATGGCCATCAAAATCAAAGAGGAGGTACAGAAATAGATCGACGCGGGTTTCCTCGCTACATCTGAATATCCTCAATGGTTAGCCAACATCGTACCCGTTCCCAAAAAGGACGGAAGGGTCAGAATGTGTGTTGATTACAGAGATCTAAACAAGGCAAGTCCAAAGGACGACTTTCCTTTACCACACATTGACATGTTGATTGACAGCACAACAATGTTCAAAGTTTTCTCCTTCATGGATGGATTCTCGGGCTATAACCAGATCAAAATGGCGCCGAAAGACATGGAGAAAACTTCGTTCATTACCCCATGGGGTACCTTTTGTTACAAGGTAATGTCGTTCGGTTTGAAGAATGCCGGGGCAACCTATCAAAGGGCCATGACTACTCTGTTTCATGACATGATACACAAAGAAATTGAGGTATATGTCGATGATTTGATTACAAAATCAAGAATAGAGGATGAGCACATTGAACATCTGTCAAAATTGTTCGAACGTCTAAGAAAATTCAAGCTCCGCTTGAATCCCAACAAGTGCACCTTCGGTGTCCGTTCAGGGAAACTGCTAGGGTTCATCGTCAGCCAGAAAGGAATTGAGGTTGATCCTGACAAAGTCGAGGCCATTCAAGAAATGCCTTCTCCGAAAACTGAAAAACAAGTCAGAGGATTCCTGGGACGTTTGAACTACATCTCCAGATTCATATTCCTTATGACCGCCACGTGCGCGCCGATTTTCAAGTTATTGAAAAAGAACCAGGATTGCGTTTGGTCAGAAGACTGCCAAACTGCCTTCGACAGTATTAAGGAATATCTGTTGAATCCGCCGATTCTATCACCTCCAGTGGAAGAAAGACCGCTGATCATTTACCTCACAGTCCTAGAGGACTCAATGGGATGTGTACTTGGCCAACAAGACGAAACTAAAAGGAAAGAGTCTGCCATTTACTATCTAAGCAAGAAATTCCCCGACTGCGAGACTCGGTACACAAGGCTTGAGAAAACTTGTTGCGCTTTGGCTTGGGCAGCCAAACGTCTTCGCCAGTACATGATTCGTCATACTACTTGGTTGGTCTCCGAAATGGATCCAATCAAGTACGTTTTCGAAAAACCTGCTCTCACGGGAAGGATTGCCCGTTGGCAGATGTTGCTATCAGAATATGACATAGAGTACCACGCTCAGAAAGCCGTTAAAGGAAGTATTTTAGCCGATCATTTGGCTCATCAACCGATTGAGAATCAAGAATCAATCGGGTTTGACTTCCCAGACGAAGATGTCATGTATCTAAAGATGAAAGATTGCGATGAACCGCTACCCAGTGAAGGGCCAGAACCAGGTTCCCAGGGGGGACTCATCTTTGACGGAGCAGTTAATCATTATGGAAACGGAATTGGGGCAATCATTGTTACCCCTCAGGGTTCCCACATTCCTTTCACTGCCAGACTTACGTTCAAATGTACGAACAACGAGGCCGAATACGAAGCATGTATTATGGGTCTCGAAGAAGCGATTGATTTAAGGATCAAAAACTTGGACGTATACGGCGACTCAGCCTTGGTTATCAATCAGATAAAAGGAGATTGGAACACATACCAATCGGGACTGATTCCTTACAAAGACTATGCAAGGAGGTTGTTACCCTTCTTCAACAGAGTCGAATTTCATCACATCCCTCGTGATGAGAATCACATGGTTGATGCATTAGCCACTCTCTCTTCCATGATTAGTGTAGGTCGATGGAATGGCATACCTAAGATCGACATCATACGCCTTGAACGGCCCGCTTACATCTTCGCGATTGAAGCAGTCATAGACGACAGACCTTGGTATCACGATATCAAATGCTTCCTTCAGAAACAAGAGTACCCATCTGAGGGACTCAGAAAAGACAGGAAAACCCTCAGAAGATTGGCTGGAAACTTCTTCCTGAGCGGTGACACTCTTTATAAGAGAAATTTTGACATGGTCTTGCTCCGATGTGTCGACAGACCAGAAGCAGACATGCTCATGAAAGAAATTCATGAAGGATCCTTTGGCACTCATGCCAATGGACATGCAATGGCGAGAAAAATTCTCAGAGCAGGGTACTATTGGTTGACCATGGAATCCGACTGCTACAAGTACATGAGGAGGTGTCACAAGTGTCAGATATACTCCGACAAAATTCATGTACCGCCATCACATCTCAAAGTTCTTTCTTCCCCGTGGCCATTTTCCATATGGGGAATCGATATGATTGGTATGATTGAGCCCAAGGCTTCAAACGGACATCGGTTCATCCTGGTAGCCATTAACTATTTCACCAAGTGGGTCGAAGCAGCGTCATTCGCCAATGTAACCCGACAAGTGGTGGTCCGATTTATCAAAAACAATATCATCTGCCGTTATGGTGTTCCAAGCGAGATCATTACTGATAATGGATCTAACTTGAACAATAAGATGATGAAAGAGTTGTGTGCAGAGTTCAAGATCGAACACCATAACTCATCTCCCTACCGACCCAAGATGAACGGAGCGGTAGAAGCGGCTAACAAGAACATCAATAAGATCGTTCAAAAGATGGTTGTAACCTATAAAGACTGGCACGAGATGTTACCTTTTGCTCTTCATGGTTATCGCACATCTGTCCGTACTTCAACAGGGGCTACCCCTTTCTCTCTAGTATATGGCATGGAGACAGTGCTTCCCATAGAAGTAGAGATCCCGTCAATCAGGGTATTGATGGAAGCTCAGCTCACCGAAGCTGAATGGTGTCAAAGTCGACACGACGAACTGAACCTGATCGAAGAGAAGAGAATCACGACACTATGCCACGGTCAGTTGTATCAACAGAGAATGAAGAGGGCGTTTGACAAAAAGGTCCGACCTCGTGTCTTCAGAAAAGGAGACCTCGTGCTCAAGAAGATACAATCATTTCTCACTGACTCTCGGGGCAAATGGACCCCGAATTATGATGGCCCCTATGTGGTCACAAAAGCTTTCTCAGGCGGCGCCTTGAGACTTGCAACCATGGACGAAGAGGGATTTGCCTACCCCACGAATGTTGATGTAGTCAAGAAATACTTCGCCTAAAACAAAACAAAAAAAATGTCTTGGTGGATTGAAAACCCGAAAGGGCGGTCCAGGTAAAAGTTAGAGACATGAAAAAAAATCATCCCGATGGATTGGAAATCTCATAGTACAATCCAGGCAAAAATTAGGGATAATGGTAGTAACTATGTTCAACAGAGGCAAGTCCCTCAGCAGCAGTTACATCATCTATCGGAGGAAATCTCCAGTCAAAGGTCATCTTCGACGGAAGCCCAGGATGTCCCGAATTCAAAGTTGGTAGAAGGATAGTGGTCGTTATGTTTCAACGTAGCCCTTTTCCCTGTAAATTACCATTTTCTAACTTTGTATATACTCTTTGGAATCACGCGTTTGGCTGATCTCCATCTTATCAATAAAATTTGAGCCCTTGTGCTTTTGTTTGTAATTCTTAACTTGCTTTAGCTTTACAGAACGACGTTGTTTAAACTTAATCAGCGATTCTTGAAATAAAACAAAAATGAATTTACTTGTTAAAACTTTTTCTGCTTTAAATTAAAAATGGCAATTTATTTTAACTGTTGAACATCAGAAGAACATCGATTGCTTCTCCCAAAGTAAGCGAACTTCAAAGTCCAGAATCAAAGTACTCCTTCTAAGCCAGTGCGCCTGAATGAAGGATCAACTGTATCAGATGCGGTTTTCCCGTCCGATACCCTCGACCGAGTTCTCATCTCCTAAGCCCGATCAACATAGCTCCCAACGGGACTATCTCTCCTAAGCAAGGTGGAATTGCTATTTTGAATCAACGGTACTTCTTCGCCCCGCGATGGCCAAGTATCCAATTGTGTTCATCCATTAGTCTGTATGTCGCGTCTGTTCTGTCAGCATATACATACATACTTCATGCATTTTATTTGCGTTCGTATTTCATATTGCATCACTATCACTTGAGTCGGTCTTGTCTCCTAGTGATAAACAGTTTTCTCAATCAAGTTTGTCAGTTCTTTCCTCGTCAGGAAGTGTTGCGTCTGCACAATCTCGCCACCAGTGTATCTTTAAATCAGAGTCGGCACTTGGCCACTTTGATAACTTGAACCTCTGAAAGATCAGAGAACCTTCAACAAATGTCACTCTTCGCTATTGAAGATGATATCCTTGCTTTCCCGGATTAAGGAAAATCCACAGAGAAAGCCTCGTGATCAGAGATTCGGCAGCATGCCAATTTTGCTCCGAAAGGACCGCTGATGAAAAGGTCATCGGCCCCTCAAAATTGGATCCCATCATATGGCATTTCTCCGGGAAGATCCCGAGAAAAGTATGATGTAACCCTAAACGAAAACAGTCTCTCAAGAGACTCGCTTTCCCCAGTAGAACCGACAAATGACGTCTCCAAAACAGAGAAGTTTGTGCAACTCTACAACTCAGACGAATGGGTTCCCCAGCAAGTCTGACATCAAAACTTTTTCCACTCAAATGGCATCTCCCCAGGAAAATTCGGCGAGAAGTTTGAGGAAAGCCGCTATGAATAGCGTCCCTTGTCAAGAAAGTTTATTGACAAAAGAAACTAAGACCAGTTCTTGGTAGGAAACCAGGAACGAGGGGAAGTTTAAATCAGAAACTAAGACCAGTTCTTGGTAGGAAACCAGGATCGAGGGGAAGTTTAAATCAGAAACTAAGACCAGTTCCTTGGTAGGAAACCAGGATCGAGGGGAAGTTTATTTCAAAAGAGACTGAGACCAGTTCCTTGGTAGGAAACCAGGATCGAGGGGAAGTTTACCTTTTCTAAGCATCATTTCTTAGCTAAAGAAGATGAATGCGTAAGCTACCATTCATAACCACCATCAAAATTTCGGATATTCCGATATTTAATCCTCTTGCACCCCGAATGCTCGAATCCCTTCGTCATTCATACCTTCAGGTCCAAGAAGATTAAATAGGGGCATCTGTAATACCCCAAATTTTGACCACTTAGATTTCCCATCATTGTGAAAATCATCATCACAATATGGATGAACCATCATGCTTCATCAGTCTCCCCAAAGATGGGTGAGCATCCAATACAATCAAAATTAGGGTTTCAAGCCCTCTCTGAGCTTTAGACAAAGGATCAATCAAGAAATGACATGATCTTCAACTTGTCTAATCTCTCAAACATCCACAAAGGATCAAAAGGACTCCCACTTCAAGGATTAAGCACAAGATTGCTCCCTTCTAGGTGGATCAAGTCTCAAGATCGACAGTGTCACCAAATTAGGGTTTTGGTCAACCAGGGCCTCCAGATGGAAATTTTCATCTGGGCATAAGGCAATGATCCAAAACATGACCTAATATACTCCATGGAACCTCATGGACCCATGCATCAAGTCAATTTTGCCTCAGGGGATGCATTCATCAAAAATCAGGAAATAGGGTTTCTTGACCTAATTCACCCCTAAGTTGACTTTTGGGACAAACCATGAGCCAAGACCTCAAGACATGATTTGAGGGTCTCTAATACACCATATTGATCCATTTGGAACAATGGATTGATCCAAGAAGCTTGAGCAACAAGTTTCATTTTCATCTGCACCACAATTAGGGTTTTAAGGGAAATGTCAACTGTAACTTTGACTTTTGACCAGGACATGCTCCCAAACCCTAATACATGATTGAATATACCCTATGACACCCATGGAACATGTCCATCAAGTTTGATTTAGGTCAAGGACATGATTTCTTGAAGAATTGCACAGTTTGGAATTCATCTGATAAAAAGTCAACTGTGCACAAAAGTCAACTTTGACTTTTTGAGATTTTTCACCAAAATGGATTTTTAACCCTAAAATGATGTTAATGTATGATTCAAATCATCATTCATCAAGAAAAATAAGAAAAGTGAGATAACTTGTAAAAGGGGTAACCATAAAACTTAGAAATTTTTCTAAGTTAAAAATAAAGTGGCAAAGGTACCAACTTTGGAGGACCATAACTCCTAAACCACAAGGCCAATTTTTTCCATCCAAAGCTTGATTTGTAGATCTCACTGCCCTCTACAAAAACTTCAACTAGGCCTAACTCCAATTCCTTATGGATTTTGAGCTATAAGTGAGCCAAAGTGGCTGAAAATGTCAAAAAATACCATTTTCCAAAACAGAATTTTGTTGAAACACCAAAACTTGTGGGATTTTTGCACATAGATGCAAGCTGAATCAGTCCCAAAGTTAAACATCAATGTTGTTGCATATGTTGCTAAGAATTCAAAGGGCTCAACAGCATGAATTGATTCAACTCAAGCCATGAGAAATCCATGCCCAAAGTCATGCTGCTGCAAGCTGTTTTGGAAAAATCAGTTTGCATGTTTGCTTATCTCACACGATTTTGAGCCAAAGACTGAGGATCAGCATGCCACTTGTGTTCAAACCAATCACATTGCATCTAATCCAACTGATAAATATGAGTCAAAAAGCCAAAGAACCTTCCAACTTGAAGTTCATCCACTTTGGCACTTTTTGCCTTGAATTCAAAATGCATTTATGTGGAATAGTGCATTGTCAAGATTCTCACTCTCCTCAGTCAAGTTCTCTGATTAAACAACATAAAAAACATCTGAAGAATGTGATTTCAGTCAAGGCATAGCTGATCTATTTGGAGCAGCTGTTATGCCTAGTGCAAGAGGCATTTATGCCAAGCCAATCCAAGCAAATGTGATCTGATCCAGCTGCCATTCACTATTCCTCCAAGACAAGAGTTGATCACCTATAAATAGAGGTCTCAATGGATCACTCAACTCACCCCAAAGCCAGTTACAGCACTGCTTTCTCTCATTCTTTCTTGAACTTCAAGTTTTCTTGTTTTTGAGTAACCACTATCGGGTTTTGAGTTGCAGCCATAAGCAATCAATTCCAATTGCTCAAACACATCACATATGATGTATTTGAGGTGTCCAAGTGCTTAAACAACATCTGTAACACTCCCAGCTCAAAATCACTCTTCAACCAAGCCATTTTGCTTCAGTTTTGCAGGTGGAGGTCTCCAGCTTGATCCAGAGAATTTCAAAGTTTGCCAAAGCTTGCAACACACTCCATAACATCCATTGAAGCTGTAGGGATCATCAATTCACGACTGGAACACCATCTGGGCAAAGTTCCATTTCAGCTTGCATCAAGGTGAGCTTCAAACTCAAACTCCATGATCCATGCATATTTCCTCGCATGATAATTTTGCCATTTGATTACCATCATATGCTGATTGTTTTGCCTCAATAAATTTGATCATAGACCTCATAACCATGCTTGCACGATTGCTTTTGCAAATTAGGGTTCATCTGTGTTCATCATGATTATTTCACTCCACACTGAAAATGAATAAAATTGGGTATTGCCATCTTGTTCCTTGTGAAAAAACGCACGAGTTTGGTGTTTGAATCATGTCCAATGGTTGAGAGATGAGTGAGATAGGGTGCTTCATGCACGAGCTCGAGGAAGGAGATGGCCATGGCGCCATTTTCAGAAAACCAACCAAGTTCTCTATATAATTTTCACTTGCCATATATTTAATGAATTGGCATTGCGCCCCAGCGGTTCATCAGCTGGTTTTGTGAGTATTAGCAAGCGAGAGGTCTGGGGTTCGAATCCCCCTCGCCCCAGACTTCTTTTTATCACTTTTTTATTTTATTATTTTTCATACTATTATTTTTAATGATTTGAAAAATTAATAACTCCAATTTTTATCATTTTTGATTGGTTCTTTTTGCAATAATTCACAAAAATGTTAAAATATTTTATTTTACCAAAAAATCCCAAAAATATTATTTATTTTATATAATTGATATTTTTGCAAAGAATTAATATTTTAATTGTTTTTAACATTTGAAATATTATTTCCACAATGAATTTGCAACTTTTAATGCTTTCTATTTGTTTTGTAGGTCAATACTTAATTTTTGAAGCATTAATCCAAGATCACAATTTGTTTTCCATGTGTCAATTTTTGATCATTTTAATTGAATTTTTATTCAATTAAATACATTTTGGAAACAAATTAGGGTTTTGGATTAATTCAACCCTCATAAATCATTTTCAAAACACTTTGGGCCTCTATTAGAGTGTAAGACCCAATCCTTTTTTTGACAAAATCATCTTTGGGCCTCACTTATTGTATAAGTCCCGATACCGTCAAAAAACAAACGGCGCGATCGTCGCCGTTTCAAAAATCACCTGGGCCTACCCTCGAGTAGTAAGACCCATTTCTTTTTCTTTAAAACACTTTGGGCCTCTTGATAGAGTGTAAGACCCATCCCCCCTTGTACAAAAACTTTTTGGGCCTCACTCATTGTATAAGTCCCTCTGTACAAGTAAACGGCGCGATTGTCGCCCGTTAAAAAAAAAACGAAAAATCATTTGGGCCTACCCTCGTGTTATAAGCCCCACTCTTTTCTTTAAAACTTTTTGGGCCTCTTGAGAGAGTGTAAGACCCATCCCTTTGTACAGAAAACCTTTTTGGGCCCCAGTCACTTGTATAAGTCCCTCTGTACAAATTCAACAGTGCGCTCACTGATAAAACCCTGGGCCTCTCCTTGAGCTGTAAGCCCCAAATATTTCTTTTTCAAAGCACTTTCTCCTTTGATTTTGAATATACTGTTGTTTTTAATCTTTCTTTGTTGAACAACTAACCAAACAACATGGAAGCACTACAACCGAGTAAGTGGTTATCGCTTTCATTTACTGCTTTCATATTATAAACTGTATTGTGGGGCTGCTCACTGTAAGTCTCCTTTCATAAACTCATATCTACTGTGTAATAATAGTATAGATATTTCGAGTTTCCCCGGAAACTACGTCTAGAACTAGGTGACACCGTTTCATTTATTCGTAGAAATAGACGCCTAAATCCCCAATAGGAGCACCAGATACAGTCTTCTCTTCGGCTGTCCTCCTTAGGAATCGTCAAGAAGCTCTACTCCCCAAGATGAATGTATTCTCCGTGAATGGCATCTTTGAGTTTCTTCCCAATTCTCGAACTTTCCTGACTTGATCTATTCCTTGTGGATAGCTTGCCTTGAATGTCTCGGGGTTTGGGTACCCACTACGGTCATAATCTTGGACCTTAACTAAGGAACCCTCTTTAAAAGTTAAAAGTCGCTGGATAGTAAACCTCGCACGTTTACCAGTGGTTTTCATCTTTAAAAGAGTTATCTCTCCTAATGGAAAGGAGATGATAGACCCACGGGCTTCTTAAAAGCATCGGCCTCCTCTTGGGCATTATTCAAGGACCCTACGGCTTCTTAGAAGTATTCACAGCCTCCTCTTAGGCTTCGTATAATGATCTCTTCCTCCGGGAATGATAGCCTCCTCTTGGGCTTCGTACAAGGACCCGTCGGCTTCTTAAAAGATTCCAGCCTCCTTTTGGGCTTCGTACAAATTATCCCGACGACCTCCTAGAGGTATAGGAACAGAACCTAGTCATCCTCATAGAACAGTCCTTTCATAGAGTCTACTACTGTTTCTCGAAGCATAGTACAAAGGATAAAACTCTAGACTTGGACAGTCTAACTTCCTTGAGTCTCAAAGACATTCTTAAGCACCCTTCGTTAAATAGGAAGGAAACCCGCAGACTCGGACAGTCTCAATACCCTTTGGATTTCCCGTTTCCTCAAAGAAAAGGAAATATCCCTGATCCTCAAATTAAATCCCTGTGTACAGTGTTACTCATATAAGAACTGATTTTCTCTTTTAAATTAGTATATTGGATCTGTCACTCAACTGAAACAGTTACAATAGCCTCCATCTCGGGCTTCGTACGAGATACCAAAATTCTTCCCAGTGGAGTCAAAACAACCTTTTAGCCTCTCTCTCAGGCTTTGTATGAGACACAAAAGACTCCCTCGTTGAGTCAATCACCCTTTTTTTTTGCCTCCATCTCGGGCCTCGTACGAGATATAAATCCCTTAAGCAAGAGTCGAACTCTTTGCTAGCCTCCTCTTAGGCTTTGTATAACGATATGCCCCACTGGGTCAAAAACCTTTAGCCTCTCTCTCGGGCTTTGTACGAGACACAAAATAGCCTCCTCTTAGGCTTTGTATAATGATTTTCCTAGCGGAAATTAGCCTCCTCTTAGGCTTTTGTATAAGAAAACCACTGGTTGATCCAATCAACCTTTTAGCATCAAAGTTGTGCCTCGTTCACAGTACACAAACATCAACAACTCCTTTCCCTCCATCTAATCGCTGTAAGCGGCAAGCCTCTGGATCATCTACATCCACGCCACTGTCCCTCTTTTAGCATGAGAAATTCCTAAGGAAAGATGGCATTGCTCTACACTGAGTTAAAGTCTTCTCCTTCAGGTTAAAACCCTTTCTTCGGAAATTATGGCATTGCTCGGATCCGCGTATCCCAGTTAAAGTAATTCTCCTTCTCCCCTCTTTAGAGATGACAAATTCTCTCTAAAGTCGAGGTCTTTCAGCTTCATGTCTTGGGCTTTGAACAAGACACAAATAGACTTTTCAGCTTCACATCTTGGGCTTTGAACAAGATACAAATCACCTTTCGCTTCATGTCTTGGGCTTTGAACAAGACACCAAAACACCCATTTCCTCCCATAGAATAGGAGGAACTACGAACGCTCTGATTTCCCTGTTTCGGTAAACGGGAATACGTAGGCATAAGATCGAAAGAAAAGATCTTAGCGAGCGCAATCAACAAAAAACCCAAATCCCATATCTCCATCAATTAAAAGCAGTAATTCAAAAACATCAGTCCTAACATCATAATCCTTGTTCCCCGCCAGAAACCTTCTGCCCAGGAAAAAAGAAAGAAAACCGTATTAGAGAAAATACAAATAACCAGTACAAGGCCCCCCACATTGATAGCATCCGTAACCTAACAGACCGCTGTTTAAACTCAGTATGCAAAGCAGGGTTAATTGGAGACATCTATTTCCCTTCATTATTCAGCTCACAATAGGATAAAAAATGAATCGACCTGTAGTTCAAAGCTCAACCGCAGAGAGCGACCAGCGCTGAAGAACCGCGTCCAAAATCGCTCGCTACACATTGTCCCTCTCTTAGAATGAAAGATTCCTAAGGAAAAATGGCATTGCTCAACACTGAGTTAATGTTTTCTCCTCCAGGACAAATCCCCTATAAAGGAAATTATGGCATTGCTGGATTCTCATATCCTAGTAAAAGTAATCTTCCTTTATAATCAATTGTCATACCCCAAATTTTGACCACTAAGATTTCCCATCATTGTGCAAATCATCATCAAAATATGGATGAACCATCATACCTCATTAGTCTCCCCAAAGATGGGTGAGCATCCACTACAATCAAACTTAGGGTTTCAAGCCCTCTCAGAGCTCTTTAGACAAAGGATCAATCAAGGAATGACATGATCTTCAACTTTTCTAAACCTCTCAAACATCCCCAATGGATCAAGAGGACTCCCACTTCAAGGATCAAGCACAAAGCTGCAACATTCCAAGTGGATCAAGCCTCAAGATCGCTAGTGTAACCAAATTAGGGTTTTGGTCGACCAGGGCCTCCAGATGGAAATTTTCCTCTGGGCATGACCTAATGCTTCAAAGCATAACCTATGATGCTCCAAGGGACCCCATCATCAAGTCAATTTTGCATCAGGGGATGCATTTACTAAAAATCGGGAATTAGGGTTTCTTGACCTAATTCACCCCTAAGTTGACTTTTGGGACAAAACATTGAGCCAAGACCTCAAGAGAGGATTTGAGGATCTCTAATAAACCACATTGATCCATTTGTAACAATGAATTGATCCAAGAAGCTTGATCAATAAGTTTCAAGTTCATCAGAACCACAATTAGGGTTTTGAGGAAAAAGTCAACTGTGCCTTTGACTTTTGACCAGGACATGCTCCCAAACCCTAGGACATGATTTAATACACCCTATAACACCTATGAAATTAATCCATCAAGTTTGATTTAGGTTAAGGACTTGATTTCATAGAGGATCGCACAGTTTAGAATTCATTTGACAAAAAGTCAACTGTGCACAAAAGTCAACTTTGACTTTTTGAGATTTTTCACAATTATGGTTCCTTAACCCTAAAATGATGTTAATGTGTGATTGGAATCATCATTTATCAAGAAAAATCAAGAAAAGTGGGATAACTTGTAAAAGGGGTAACCATAAACCATAAGGCCATTTTCCCCATTCAAAGTTGGATTTGTAGCTCTCATGGAACTCTACAAAAGCTTCAACTACACCTCATTCCAATTCATCATGGATTTTGAGTTATGGAATGATCAAAATCACAAAAAGTGAAAATGTTACTTTTTTCCAACACTTAGTGAAATTTTCACTAAGTCAGAATCTGCCTTCACTTTTTTCCTAATGTAGGGGCATTTTTCACTTGGATCCAAAAAGTATCAAAACCAATTATGATCAAACAGTTGTTGTATCATAGGAGGGCTTTCCAAAATGGCCAAGAACTCCATCAAAGTCAACTTGAGCCATGAGATATGACAATGCCAATATGCCTTGCTGCAAACTGTCATGGCAAGGCAGATTTTGGAGTTTTGCTCGATTTGCTCAAATCTTGCAAAGGGCAAGCAACTCTATCCATCTGAACACCTCAAGGGGGGACTAAGGAGGAACCAACTCTGATCCCAAGCCTCCCAAGTCTTTGGAACCAAAAATAGCATGCCAAACCTAGAAATCCCTAAAAGAGGGACAAGACTCCAATTTTGTTTTGGAGCATTCAATGGATGCACCAAGGTGGCATGAACTGAGCCATTTCCAATTGAATTCAGTCAAGACTTATCCAAGACCAAGGGAACCAGTAGCCTGTGCCCTAACCTCTAGTCAATGGCTAGAGGAGACTTGGATTCTCATTGCTCAACATTGGCCAAACCTATGCAGCAGTTGTCATTCATTATTCCTTGTAAAACAAACTTTCTCTACTGTAAATAGAGCTCATTTGTGATTAGTTTGAGTACACCAAAGCCATCTAACATATGCTTTCCTCAAAATCTCCTTCTTCACTCCAAAATTGCCTTCCAAAGCAAGTCACTATCGGGTTTTGAGTTTGAGAGCTATTCCAACCAAACCAATCACACACACACCTCATAAACATCATATAGAAGTGATCCAAACACTTAAACAACATCTGGAACACTGATTTCTCAGAATCACCAGCCAGCTGCTCAAGGTTTTAACCAAGTTGCAGTTGGGATACCATATTCAGTTCCAGATCATTTCAATCCACTCCAAGCATCCAGACACACTCCATAGCACCTAGGGAAGCTGCCCATAACCTTGGAACCAAGCTATAACACCTCTAACACAAACCACGATCACCAGCTGCAAGAGGTAAGCTTGAGCTCTTCTAACTCTATGATCCATGCATTTTTTGCTGCACAATAATTTGGCCATATGTTCATAATCATGCATGGAGTGTTTTCCCTCAATCAATTACATTGTTTGAATCGTGTATGGAATTTCTGAACCTTCATGAAAATTTTAGGGTTCTTGAGGTTTCTCTTTGATTTCTTATTCCATGCTTAAAATAAATGAAATTAAAGACCATAGACATGATTGTGAGGTTGAAACAAGTAGATTGATATGTAGATTGCATGATATAATCAAGTATTCAGTGAGATTGGATAGAAAACGCAAATCTGCAGAAACAGAGGGTGGCGCGTGTTCTTGCCCTTGTTCTTGGCACCTTTTTTTGAAAATTTGAATATTTGAATTTTGTGATTTTATTTAATTGATTCAAAAATTAATTTCTCTCTGAGTTTTAATGATTTTGAGTTGATTCTTTTTTTAATAATTCACAAAAATGTTAAAATATTTTATTTTCCATAAAAATCTCAAAAATATTATTTATTTCATATACTTGATATTTTTGTAAAGAATTAATATTTTAATTGTTTTTGACATTTAAAATATTTTCTCTTTCTTGATTTTTCAAATTTTAGTGATTTCCAATCATTTTGTGGATCAAAACCTGATTTTTGAAACATTAATCCAAGATCAGAATTTGTTTTCCACATGTTTAACAATTTTGATCATTTTAATTGAATTTTTATTCAATTAAAATACATTTTGGAAACAAATTAGGGTTTTTGATTAATTCAACCCTCATCAAACATTTTCAAACACTTTGGGCTTCTAATAGAGTGTAAGACCCAACCCCTTTTGAAAACCAAAATAATTTGGGCCTCGGTCATCGTATAAGACCCACTGTGTTTTCAAACCTCGGCGTGATCGCCATTTTTCAAACAAATAATCCTTGGGCCTACCCTCGTGTTATAAGCCCCATTCCTTTTCTTTAAAACTTTTTGGGCCTCTAATAGAGTGTAAGACCCAATCCTCTTTTAACCAAAACAATTTTGGGCCTCAGGTATTGTATAAGTCTCTCTGCGTTAAAAGAAAATCTCGACGCGATCGCCAGTTCAAAATCAAACCCTTAGGCCTACCCTCGTGTTATAAGCCCCATTCTTTTTCTTTAAACATCTTTGGGCCTCTTGAGAGAGTGTAAGACCCATCCCTTTGTACTGAAAACCTTTTCGGGCCTCAGTCACTTGTATAAGTCCCTGTACAAAACAACAGTGCAATCACTGATAAAACTTTGGGCCTCTCCTCGAGCTATAAGACCCATTCAAAACCATTGGGCCTCTAATAGAGTGTAAGACCAAATCCTTTGTAAATACAAAACCTTTTTGGGCCTCAAATGTTGTATAAGTCCCGTTGTATTTCAAAAATTCGACGCGATCATCGCCCGTTTAAAACAAAACTTTTGGGCCTCTCCTTGAGCTGTAAGCCCCACCATTTGTACAAAAAATAAACCTTTGGGCCTCTTGAACCCATCCCTTTGTACAGAAAACCTTTTTGGGCCTCAGTCACTTGTATAAGTCCCACTGTACAGCTTCAACAGTGCGATCACTGATAAAACCTTGGGCCTCTCCTTGAGATGTAAGCCCCAACAATCTTTTCAAAGCACTTTCTCCTTTGATTTTGAATATAATATTGTTATCAAAGCTTTCTTTGTTGAACAAACTAACAAAACAGCATGGAAGCTCTACAACCAAGTAAGTGTTTACCCGCTTTCTTTATCCACTTTCACACACATATATATATAACTGTATTGTGGGGCCGCTCACTGTAACTTTTCTTTCACAAACTTTTATATACTTGTCAAATATCAACTGTGTAATACTAGTATAGTTAGTTAGAGTTTTCCCCGTCAACTACGTCTAGCACTAGGTAAAGCCCTGTTGGTTACTCTTAAATACAAACAAAACTAGATCCCCACAGGATAACCAGACACAGTCTTCCCTCCTCTTGGGGTTAAACAATATGGAGACGTGAAAGGCAGCATTCTCGGTGAACCCTTTCTCAGTCTGTCACCCTTAGAAATTGTCAAAGAGACTCTACTCCCCAGAGATGATATTTTCTCCGTGAATGGCATCTCTTGAGTCTCTTCCAAATTCTCAGACTTTCCTGGCTTGATCTATTCTCGGTGAATGGCTTGTCTTGAACTTCTCGGGGTTTGGGGACCCACAGGCTTCTTAAAAGTATCCCCGCCTCCTCTTGGGCGTTGTACAAGGACCCTTCGGCTTCGTAAAAGCTCTCATGCCTTCTCTTGGGCTTAGTACAAGGACCCAGAGACCTCTACAGGTATAGGAACAAAACCTAGTCATCAATTTGCTAGAGCTGTCTTTCTGAGTCAAGTGTCAGACTTGTTAATGGGTTGACCTTCATCCCTTAACATACCATCCTTCTCTTGGGCATCATACAAATATCATTCACTACCTGAGAATCGATTTCTCAAAAAACTCGTAGACTTGGACAGTCTCAATACCCTTTGGATTTCCCGTTTCCTTAAAGAACAGGAAATAACCCTGATCCTCCAATCAATCCCTGAGCACAACATTACCCATATAAGAACTGATTTTCTCTTTTATCCAACATACTGGACCTGTCACTAAACTGAAACAGTCACCAGCACACTAGCCTCCTCTTGGGCTTTGTACAATGATTCTCCCCAGCGGAGCTAACCTTTTCACACTCTCTTGTTGAGTATAAAAGACTCTCTTGTTGAGTCAACCTGTTTAGCCTCCATCTTGGGCTTCGTACGAGATACAGAAACATTCTCTTGTTGAGTATAAAAGACTCTCTTGTTGAGTCAAACATTTTCAGCCTCCATCTCGGGCTTCGTACGAAGTACAAAGACTCTCTTGTTGAGTCAAGCGCCTTTAGCCTCCGTCTTGGGCTTCGTACAAGACACATACCAAAAGCACTCTCTTATTGAGTCAACCCTTTTAGCCTCTCTCTCGGGCTTCGTACGAGACACATAAAAACACCCTCTTGTTGGGTCAGTAGCCTCCTCTTAGGCTTTGTATAAGGAAAACCCTGGTTGAGTCAATCAACCCTTTAGCATCAAAATTCGTGCCTTGTTCACAGTGTATAAACATCAATAACTCCTTTTCCCCTCATCTAAATTGCTGTAAGCGACAAGCCTCTGGATTATTTACATCTACGCCACTGTCCATCTTTTAGCATGAGAAATTCCTAAGGAAAGATGGCATTACTCTACACTGAGTTAAAGTCTTCTCCTTCAGGTTAAAAATCCCCTATAAAGGAAATTATGGCATTACTGGATTCACATATCCCAGTTAAAGTAATTCTCCTTTATAATCAGTCACCCAACAGTTGTGACAAACAGACCAAATACCCCCATTTAGAGATGACAAATTCTCTCTAAAGTCAAAACCCTTTTAGCTTCACTTCTTGGGCTTCGAACAAGATACAAAAAGACCCTTCAGCTTCACATCTTGGGCTTTGGACAAGATACAAACCACTTTTAGCTTCACGTCTTGGGCTTTGAACAAGACACCAAAACAACCTTTTTCCTCCCATAGAATAGGAGGAACTACGATTGCTCCGATTTCCCTGTTTCGTTAAACAGGAATACGTAGGCATAAGATTGCAAAAGAATCTTAGCGAGCACACTAATCAAAAACCCAAAATCCCGTACCTTCATACATCAATCGAAAAGCATCAGTCCTAACATCCTACCAATAGCATAGTCCCGTCATTGCATTCTTGGTGAAATAAGTAGAGAGAGGCCCCACTTCCACATAGCATCTGTAACCTAACAGACCGCTGTTTAAACTCAGCATGCAAGCAGGGTTAATTGGAGACATCTATTTCCCTTCCTTCTTCAGCTTCGATAGGTTAAAAAATGAATCGAGCTGTAGTACCCCAGAGCGACAGTGCTTAAGAACCACGTCCAAAATCGCTCGCTACAGAAAAATGGCGCCCACCGTGGGGCCTTCTTCTCTTTCTTGCAATTTTCGGTGGAAACCGTAAATTCAACAAACTGTCACAGAAATGACGACTCTGCTGGGGAGTCATTGTCTGTATAGGATCATAAGACTAGAGGTCTAGGATGATTAAGATAAATATATATACTGCTTTTCCTAATTGATATCTGTGTTTATTTTTCTGCTAATGGGAATGCGTGTGATGCCGCATGTGGAAATATTGAGTATACACCTAAGATAGGTGATGGCAATGCGGGTAATCTTACTGGGAGTGAATTCCAGTTAAGAGCCCCCGATCGACCATCAAACTCGGTGGAGACTCCCTTTGCAGATACATTGCCTATACGATTTCGGTTGTTGAAAGTAGTGTGGTCGACTAGGTTATCTGAGAAGCTGAGGTTTTTAGTAGACTTAAGCCATTTTGTAGTGCGGAAGCTATCGGAAATAGTTGTCACGCGATACTACCCTCATCTGAGATTACTCCAGGATACATCAGCTCGCTGGCGATCCACTTGCTGTTGTTATCCCAGAGGGGTCAATGATTTTGCGGACAGGTACAAAACATCACCAGTATAAACCTTTGGGGGGGGGGGGGGGTAGAGCCTTGACTTCATGACACCGAACCTTTGACCCCATGTTTTTTCTATGTTTTTGTGTGCTACATTCATACATTCATTTAAAAAACATTAAAAAAAATCTTCTCTTCTAGTATCTCTTTTTCAAATTAAACTGAGACAATGATTACAAATATCAGAGAAAGGGGATTGCGCTAATGGGTTTCGGTAGAAGGAAAACTCATAAGTACACCTTCAAGGTTCCAAAGTTAGAGGATTTAAGAGGTCTGGCGAGAATGATCACCAACCACGAGGCTTTCAGAGCCAAGTATGGAGGACTGTTATCCTTATTAAGGGTTCATGTAGTCGAAGGAATCCTGTCCATGCTAATCCAGTTCTACGATCCAGTCTATCAATGTTTCACATTCCCAGATTATCAGCTCGCACCAACGCTAGAGGAGTATTCTCACTTGACTGATCTGCATATCACTGATCAGTCTCCCTTTTCTGGACTGGAGGAGATTCCAAAGGATCAGACCATTGCAAGAGCAATTTATTTGGACGAGTCAGAAGTCAGGACTCATATGACCACTAAGGGTGGAATCCAGGGTTTGCCAGCCCAGTTCTTGAAAAAGAAAGCCTTGTACTTTTCTAGTATAGGGAACGTGGCCGCTTTCGAGAGCATCTTTGTTTTGCTCACCTACGGGTCATATTTGTTTCCCAACATCGATAACTTTGTAGATATCAACGCCATTAAGATTTTCCTGATCGGAAACCCTGTACCAACCTTACTCACAGATGCGTATCATTTGGTACATTTAAGGAATTTATACAGCGAAGGAATGATCACGTGCTGTGTACCCCTGCTATACAAATGGTTCACTTCCCATTTGCCTAAGTCTGCTGCATTTTGGGATCAAAAGAATACTTTACGTTGGTCGCAGAGAATCCTGTCTCTTACCAACTCTGACATCGATTGGTACAATCGAATCTACGACGGGATCAGGATCATTGATCGTTGTGGAAATTTCCCAAATATACCCCTTATAGGAACTAATGGAGGAATCAACTATCATCCTATATTGGTTCGTCGGCAATTTGGATACCTGATGAGGCACGTCCCACGGAATGCTCATCTGGAAGGTCTTTTCTTCAAGGAAGGAGAAAATGACAGGGCACTAAAGATGAAAATAGTGCACGCTTGGAAACACGTTCATAGAAAAGGACGAGAGTCTCTAGGTAAACCAGACTGTGTCTCGATGGAGTCTTATCTCCATTGGGTACAAACTAGAGCTCTCAAGCTGAGGATGCCTTACCCTCATCAGGAAGTTCTTCCATTAAGGGACTCTGCCCTTTATTTTATGTCTGAAACGGAAAAACTTCAGGTGACTCTCAGCAAAGTTCAGCAGGAGAAGAGGTCTTGGAGGAACAAGTACCATATTTTCAATGTGGAGTGCAAGAAAATACAACAACTGTTAAGGGAAAAAGATGCCCTGATTGAGATTCTAGAGCAACATGCTGTAGAAAATCAGGATGACCAAAGGAATTTGCTCGCTCCTTTCACTTGGCAGAGGAATGACAACCCGACAACGACCCAAGAGCCCCGGTCAAAGAAAAGGAAAGCACCCGAACCCACACTTGAGCTCTCTTCAGAGAGGACTCAGGATCCATTAGTTTAGGTTTTCTTTTTTCAGCACTTTGTAATCTACTGTATTTCCATTTCCACAATCCTTTGAATTCAATAAAACGGGGTTTTCCCCACTGTTTGATATTTGCAATCTAATTGTCGAAGTTTACTTTGAAAAAAATAAAATAATTAATAATCATTGCATTCATCATTCTCATAAACGCATTCTTCTTACCTACGAATCTCACGTTTGCGTCTCGATTCTAGAGTCAAACTGTCTCATTCGTATAACACTCGGGCCAATCATCAGAAAAAGATGGATGATCTCGAGGAAGAGAACAGAGAGTTGAGGGAAGAGATCAACACTCTGAGAGAGGATCTGAGAAAGCTTCATAACGACATGCAAGCTCTAGCAGAAGTTCAAATGCAACAACAAAGGACTGTGATCTCAGAGATCACATCAACGGCCATAATGGAGAAGTATGATCCTAGGTACAAGATGCCGAAAGATCGTCCCTGGGGAATGCCACTCAACTATATCCCAGAAGGATATGTTCCGCCGATCACTGAGGATCAGGGAACCACAACAGGAGCCACTGGGCCTAAAGGTTACAAACTTCGGGAAAGCGAAGATGCCAGGGGCATGACAGCAACTCCTGAAGGTTACAAACTTCGGGAGGCACCGAGAGTCTCGGCCATAATGACTATACCACCGCTCGTGGTACACACTATCCCGAAAGGATAGATTCCACATATACCTTATAGTGGAAACGACAACATGTTCAACATAATGAATGAATTCCAAGAACAGTTCCTGGAAATGCAGAAAGAGCTGCAAGCCCTTCGCGGGCAGGATCTATTTGGAAAGGACGTCGTAGACCTCTGCTTGGTCCCCAATGTGAAAGTGACACACAAGTTCCAAGTGCCCGACTTTGAAAAGTACAAGGGTAACTCTTGCCCTCAGAGTCATTTAGTAATGTACGCTCGGCGAATGTCAGCTTAGACAGAGAACCAGGAGCTACTAATTCATTACTTTCAGGATAGTCTAACCGGTGCCGCATTAAAATGGTACATGGGTTTGAACCGAACTACGATCGGCACATTCAGAGATCTTGGCGCTGCCTTCATTCAGTAATATAAATACAATTTGGACATGGCACCAGACAGAGATCAACTCAGATCGATGTCACAAAAGGACAAGGAAACCTTTAAGGAGTACGCTCAGAGATGGCGTGAAATTGCCGCTCAGATTTGTCCACCTCTTGAGGAAAAAGAGATGACAAAGATCTTCTTAAAGACCTTAAGCTCATTTTACTACGACAGAATGGTCGCTAGTGCGCCCAGTGACTTCACCGAGATGGTGGGCATGGGAGTTCTTCTTGAGGAAGCAGTCCGAGAAGGATGCCTAGTTAAGGACGCTGGATCATCAAGTAGTACAAAACGATACGGTAGTGCTCTCCCTCAGAAAAAAGAGCAAGATATCAGGAATATCTCTCTCGGAAAGCAAAGGCGATGATATCAACCAGTAGCGGCGGTAACTCCTGTTATCAATCCTGCGCCTGTTCCTACGTATCAAACTCAGGTTGCGCAGAGCCAACCAAATCAGCAGCAATTTCAGCAAAGGACACAACAGTCTCTTCAGCAGACTCGTCCTCCATATAACAACAACCATACAACGCGATCACCAAGGTTCGACCCTATAGCCATGTTGTACACAGAATTGCTTCCGTTACTACTAGTCAAGGGGCATGTCCAAACTAGGTCTCCTCTTATAGTACCGGAAAATCCTCCTTTTTGGTTCAAAACGGATCAGACTTGTCCTTACCATCAAGGAGGACAAGGGCATAACATAGAAAACTGTCTCAGTTTCAAGTCCAATGTGCAAAAGCTTGTTAGGAGCAGGGTCTTATCCTTCAAAGATAGGAATCCTAATGTTCTCACAAACCCGCTGCCTCAACACAAGAAAGCTACAGTCAATTTGATAGAGGGAGAGTCTAACAACATCTATCAAATTCATGATGTACTCTTATTAAGGGCCAACTTGGTCAAGATGCATTGTAGACAGAGTGGATATGGCCATGTACCACCTCATAACTATCACCAGTGTGATATCTGCTCTAAGAACAATCAGGGATGTTTTGTGGTGCAATCAGCTCTACAGGAACAATTGGATCTCGGATGGATCCAAGAGCATCGAGTTCGTGGAGTCAGCATGACCTATACGAATTCCGCCGTCATTCAGAACCATGACATCCGTGCAATGAATGTCAACTTAGTGGCAATGCACTCAAGGCAAAGCCAGTATCATGATCTGCCGCGACACGATTACAATTCCTGTCTGACTTGCTCGGTAAACAAACAGGGATGCTCTTTTGTGCAAGAGGCCCTCCAGCGTCAGATGGATCTTGGATGGATCCAGGACTACCATGATAGAAATCCCTATCAGATCAACATGATTCAAATTTTTGATATTCGTCTGATGAATACCAGCTTGGTGGAGTTACACGCCAGGCAGGTCCAATTTGGTTTTCTCACTTCGCATGATTATCTGAACTGTAAAGGATGTTGTGAGAGTAACCAAGGATGCGCTCTCATTCAAAGAACTTTACAACACTTATTAAACCACTGGTGGCTTCCAATCTATATGGATGAAGACACACAACAAATCAGTGTGGTTGATGGGAACCCTACTCGGCATCGAAGTCAGGATGTCCGATCTACAATAATAGATCTAGTGAGGTTACACTGCATTTAAAGCGAGCGTGGCCAGGTGCCACCACACAACTATGAACATTGTAGAGTCTGTTTGGAAAATAACCAAGGATGTTACCTCGTGCGAGCAGCCCTTCAGAGTCAGTTGGATCGCAGGGAGATTCACCCATACCTAGCTTCGGGGTCCATTGACTAGACGCCAGACTACTTCGTCGATCAAATCAGAGACGTTGTCATAATCTCTGATCATCAACAGAACAAGGATGTTTGTACCATCATCCCTCTATTGGATGAATCAAAGGTTCTTAGCCAGGAACTGATTGAAGTTACTTACGACAGTCAGAAAAATCAGAAGGCTCCTGTAGTTATCTATCTACCGGGACCGTTACAGTATGAATCAGCTAAGGCGATCCCTTACAAATACGGTGCAACAATAATTGAGAATGGAAAGGAAATTCCATTACCCTTCGTCGTGAATATTGCAGACATCAGTCGAGTAATACGGAGTGGTCGAATCTTCAACCGAGGAGTTTGAGAACCTAACAAAGAAAAGGAACTTTAGACAGAAGCTCCTGACCCACCAGTCGGTTAGTCCAGTGATCCCGACCTTTCAAAGAACAATGATGAGATGCTGAAGCTCATCCAAAGGAGTGAATACAACATTGTTGATCAGCTGTTACAAACTCCTTCAAAGATCTCAGTGTTATCACTTTTACTTAGTTCCGAAGCCCACAGAGAGGCTCTACAGAAAGTCTTAGAGTAGGCCTTTGTGGAACAGGATGTGTCAATACGACAGTTCGATAGCATCATCTATAACATCACTTCCTGCAACAACTTAGGATTCAGTGATGAGGATTTGCCAGAGGGGGCAAAAGCCACAACATGGCACTCAACATCACGGTCAACTGCTAGGACGATGCTTTGTCCAGCGTACTGGTAGACACGGGATCGACCATCAATGTTATGCCAAAGTCCACTTTAATGCGACTATCATTCAAAGGACCCCCGATGAGGGGCAGTGAGGTCATCGTCAAAGCCTTTGACGGATCTCGGAAAGTAGTTATCGGCAAAGTCGACCTTCCCATAACTATAGGTCCTTACATTTTCCTAATCACTTTCCAGGTCTTGGACGTCCGGGCAGCGTACAATTGTTTATTAGGAAGACCTTGGATACACCAGGCTGGGGCAGTCACTTCGACGCTGCACCAAAAACTAAAGTTCGTCAAGAACGATCAACTCATCACGGTCTGTGGGGAGCAAGCCTTGCTCGTGAGTAACCTGTCATTATCTACTTGTGTAGAACCCGAGGAGGTTGTTGGGACTCGGTTCCAAGCACTTTCGGTGAGCAATAAGAATCAATCAGAGAAAGGAACCTCGATTTCCTCATGCAGAGATGCTCTCGAAGTGATCGAGAATAACAATGCAAAAGGATGGGGACAGCTTGTCATTCGTACCAATAACAAAACAAAGAAGGGTCTTGGTTTTTCTGCGACCTGTACCCAGACTGCTGCTAGCGATGAAAGTCTTCATCCCATTCAGGACTTCTTCCACAGTGGAGGTTTCCTTCACCCAGTGCCTCAAGCAGTCCATACCATCAACGAGGGAGATCCCTCTGATACGAATAAAGAATAGAAGTCCTATCTTAACGAGGACGACTATATGTCTCAGGAAGAGGTGCCTACGCCATTTTGCTATCCCGCACAGAGTCCGAGATTTATACCAAGGTCAGATGTCAAAATGATATACGGAGATTGTGATCCGGAAGGATGCCGTGCTCCACCAAACTCATTAGAGGAGGACACTCTGATGAAGGATAACTTTGACCACGACTATTACGGTCCAATGGATGGTCTGTCTATCTGGCAGCCGTACCTAGGAGACTTGGGGCAAGAAAATCAGTCGAACAATGAAAATCAGCTGAGCATCATTAAAAAGAATACCTGCGTCCCCACCTAATCATGGGATCATTACTCAGGGCATTCAGAAAATATCCAGCACAACGATGAATCTGCAAAGGTTGCAGGACAAGAATTCATCAACTATGCTTTTCCTAAGGTCAAGGTCATCGAGAGAGATGACTCCTCCAGTTCCAAAGAAGTGTGGGACACCCTGGGAAAACCAAGTGGAAAATTTGACTTCATGGTCAAATACACTGCTCCTGAAAGCTCTCGTATCAGGCTTGAAGACATCCAACCAACTGGATGGGGAGATTTGCCTGAGAGCACAAATACTATGCAAAATACAACAGAGGAATCCTCCTACGACAACTTTGCCTGGGAGACAGATTCCAATGATCCCGCTCTGCCAGAAATCAGCGTCATTTATGAAGACAAATCAAGGAAGGTGTCAGACCTTGTGATTCACCGAGGAGTTCGCCGCCAATGGGTTGCTGTCGATGTTTCGAAGATTGTTCATAAGTCAAAGTAATTGTCGTCTTTAACCTTTCACCCTGCCCAGGTGAAACGGATGTTTTGATAGGGCTCACTTTCTGTAAATTTTCCTCTTTGCTTCGCCCAAAGCGACAGAGTTTTGTTTTATAGGGCTGTAGTTTCAAGAATCGACTTGTTCAAAAATAAAATAACGTCGTTCTGTAATTTCCGCAGTTATTGTTGTTTTCGCTTTTCTCAGAAAATGGTAATCCTAAAAAAAACAATTCAAAATAAACAAGCAGTTTTTCAAAAAAAAATACACTGCACACACTTGTATTCTCTCTATCTCTTCTAAACACAAATCATCACGTCATGCAGATTGCTTGTTTTAAACCCCGTTGAAACATACGATCCGATGCCTTCTCCCGACTTTGAGTTCCCGGTATTTGGGGCTGAAGAAGAAGTTGACGAAAAATTCCAGAAGAGATCTCCCGATTACTCAGACTGGAGGAAAGGACCATTGAACCTCACAAAGAGCCGTTGGAAACAGTCAACGTGGGTTCAGAAAGAGAGAGAAAAGAAATCAGGATTGGGGCACTGCTCAGTCCAACTGCCAAAGAGAGTTTGACAAAGCTTCTCAGAGAATTTCCCGATGTGTTTGTTTGGTCCTACCAGGAAATGGCAGGGTTGGATACCAGCATCGTGGAGCATCATCTACTGTTAAGGTCAGAATGTCCGCCAGTAAAACAAAGGTTGAGACAGACTCACCCCGATATGGCCATCAAAATCAAAGAGGAGGTCCAGAAACAGATTGACGCAGGTTTCCTCGCCATATAAGAATACCCTCAATGGTTGGCCAACATAGTACCCGTTCCGAAAAAGGACGGAAAAGTCAGAATGTGTGTCGATTACAGAGATCTAAACAAGGCTAGTCCAAAGGACGACTTTCTTTTGCCACACATTAACATGATGGTAGACAGTACAACAAAGTTCAAGGTTTTCTCCTTCATGGATGGATTCTCGGGTTATAATCAGATCAAAATGGCGCCGAAAGACATGGAGAAAACTTAGTTCATTACCCCATGGGGTACCTTTTGTTATAAGGTAATGTCGTTCGGTTTGAAGAACGCCGGGACAACCTATCAAAGGGCCATGACTACTCTGTTTCATGACATGATACACAAGGAAATTGAGGTATATGTCGATGACATGATTGCAAAATCTAAAATAGAAGAGGAACATGTGACCCATCTGTCAAAGCTATTCGAGCGGTTGAGAAAGTACAAACTCCACTTGAATCGCAACAAGTGCACCTTCGGTGTCTGTTCAGGGAAACTTTTAGGGTTCATCGTCAGCCAAAAAGGAATTAAGGTTGATCCTGACAAGGTCAAGGCCATTCAAGAAATGCCTTCTCCGAAAACTAAAAAACAAGTTAGAGGATTCCTGGGACGTTTGAACTACATCTCCAGGTTCATATTCCTCATGACCGTGACATGCGCGCCGATCTTCAAATTACTCAAAAAGAATCAGGACTGCATTTAGACAGAAAACTGTCAAACTGCCTTCGACAGTATTAAGGAATACCTGTTGAATCCGCCGATTCTATCACCTCCAGTGGAAGGAAGACCGCTGATCATCTACTTAACAGTCTTAGAAGACTCCATGGGCTGTGTACTTGGCCAACAAGATGAAACCAAATGGAAAGAGTCTGCCATCTACTATTTGAGCAAGAAATTCACCGACTGCGAGACTCGGTACACTATGCTTGAGAAAACTTACTGCACTTTGGCTTGGGCAGCCAAACATCTTCGCCAGTACATGATTCGTCACACTACTTGGTTAATCTCAGAAATGGATCCAATCAAGTACGTCTTTGAAAAACCTGCTCACACGGGAAGAATCGCCCGTTGGCAGATGTTGTTATCAGAATATGACATAGAATACCATGCTCAGAAAGCCGTTAAAGGAAGTGTTTTAGCCGATCATTTGGCTCATCAACCGATTGACGATTAAGGATCAGTCGGGTTTGACTTCCCAGATGAAGATGTCATGTATCTAAAAATGAAAGACTGCGATGAACCGCTACCTAGTGAAGGGCCAGAACCAGGTTCCCAATGGGGACTAATCTTTGACGGAGCTGTCAATCATTACGGAAATGGAAATGGGGCAATCATTATAACACCTCAGGGTACCCACATTCCTTTCACTGCCAGACTTACGTTCAAGTGTACAAACAACGAGGCCGAATACGAAGCTTGTATCATGGGTCTCGAAGAAGCGATTGATTTGAGGATCAAAAACTTGGATGTATATGGCGACTCAGCATTGGTCGTCAATCAGATCAAGGGAGATTAGAACACATACCAACCAGGACTGATTCCTTACAAAGACTACGCAAGAAGGTTGTTACCTTTCTTCAATAGAATCGAGTTTCATCACATCCCTCGTGAAGAGAATCACATGGCTGATGCATTAGCCACTCTCTCTTCCATGATTAGTGTAGGTCAATGGACCAACCTACCTAAGATCGACATAATGCGCCTTAAACGGCCCGCTTACATCTTCACGATCGAAGCAGTCATAGACGACAAACCTTGGTATCACGATATCAAATGCTTCCTTCAGAAACAAGAGTACCCACCTGGGGCACTAAGGAAGGACAGAAAAACCCTAAGAAGGATGGCAGGCAGTTTCTTCCTGAGCGGTGATACACTCTATAAGAGGAATTTTGACATGGTCTTGCTCCGATGCATAGACAGACCAGAAGCAGACATGCTGATAAAAGAAATTCACGAAGGATCCTTTGGCACTCATGCCAATGGACACACAATGGCCAGAAAAATTCTGAGAGCATGGTACTACTGGTTGACCATGGAATCCGACTGCTACAAGTACATGAGGAGGTGTCATAAGTGTCAGATATACTCCGACAAAATCCATTTACCGCCTACGCATCTCAAAGTTCTTTCTTCCCCTTGGCCTTTTTCCATATGGAGAATCGACACGATTAGCATGATCAAACCCAAAGCTTCAAACAGACATCGGTTCATCCTGGTAGCCATTGACTACTTCACCAAGTGGGTCGAAGCAGTTTCATACGCTAATTTAACCCGACAAGTAGTGGTACGATTTATCAAAAACAATCTCATCTGCCGTTATGGTGTTCCGAGCCAGATTGTTAAGGATAATGGATCTAACTTGAACAAAAAGATGGTGAAAGAGGTGTGCGCAGAGTTCAAGATCGAACACCATAAATCATCTCTCTATCGACCCAAGATGAACGGAGCGGTAGAAACGGCTAACAAGAACATCAAGAAGATTGTTCAGAAAATGGTTGTAACCTACAAAGACTGGCACGAGGTGCTACCCTTTGCTCTTCACGGCTATCGTACATCTATCCGCACGTCAACAGGGGCAACCCCTTTCTCTCTAGTATATGGCATGGAAGCAGTTCTCCCCATAGAAGTAGAGATCCCGTCAATCAGGGTATTGATGGAAGCTAAGCTAACAGAAGCTAAATGGTGCCAAAGTCGGCACGACGAACTAAATCTGATTGAGGAAAAGCGAATCACGGCAGTATGCCACGATCAGTTGTATCAGCAAAGAATGAAGAAGGCGTTTGACAAAAAGGTTCGACCTCGTGTCTTCAGAAAAGGAGACCTCGTGCTCAAGAAGATACAATCATTTCTCACTGACTCTCAGGGCAAGTGGACTCCGAATTATGACGGCCCCTATATGGTCAAGAAAGCTTTCTCAAGCGGTGCCTTGAGGCTTGCGACCATGGACGGAGAGGAATTTGCCTACCCCACAAATGTTGATGTAGTCAAGAAATACTTCGCCTAAAAAAAACATCTCGGTGGATTGAAAACCCGAAAGGGCGGTCCAGGCAAAAATTAGAGACATAATAAAAAATCATCCCGGTGGATTGGAAATCTCAAAGTACAATCTAGGAAAAAGTTAGGGATAATGGTAAGTAACTACGTCTGATCAGTTCAGCTCCTCAGCAGTCATGCCATCCATAAAAAACCTCCAGTCAAGAGCGTCTTCGACGGAAGCTCAGGATGCCCCGAACTCAAAGTTGGTAGAAGGATAACAGTCGTTATGTTTCAATGTAACCCTTTTCCCTTAAAATTACCATTTTCTAACTTTGTAAATACTCTATGGAATCACGCGTTTGGCTGATTTCTATCCTATTAATAAAATTTGAGCCCTTGTGCTTTTGTTTGCAATTCTTATTTGTTTTAGCTTTACAGAACGACATTTTAACATGATCAACGGTTCTTGAAATAAAACAAAAATGAATTTACTTGTAAAATTTTTCTTCCTTTAATAAAGATGGCAAATTCTTTTGACTGTTGAACATCGATTGTGTCTCCAAAAGTGTCCGAGCCTCAAAGTGCAGAATCAAAGTACTCCTTCTAAACCAGTACGCCTGAACGAAAGATCAACTGTGTCAGACGCGAATACTCCATCTGACATCCCTGGCCGAGTTCTCATCTCCTAAGCCCGACCAACGGTTGTTCCCCCACAGGGACTACTTCTCCTAAGCAAGGCAGAATTGCTATCTTGAACCAACGGTACTTCTTCGTCCCAGCAGTGGCCGAGTATCCAGCCGTGTTCATCCGTCAGTTTATATATCGTGTCAGTTGTGTCAGCATAAACATACATACATTATGCATTATTGATTTACATTCATACTCATATTGCATCACTATCACTCTAGTCGGTCTTATCCCCTAGTGATAGCAGTCCTCTCAATTGAGTTGTCAGTTCTTCCCTTGTCAGGAAACGTCGTGTCTGAACAATCTCTCCTCCAGTTTATTTCTGGGATGAGGTTGGTCCTGTGAAAGGCCAGAGAACATTCAACAAATGTCACTCTTCGCCATTGAAGATGATATCTTTGCTTTCCCGGATTAAGGAACATCCCTAGAGAAAGCCTCTTAACCGAAGACTCTGAACAGCACATTGGTTCTTCTCTCCAGAAAGTCAATGTTTACAAAGTCATCGTCACCTCAAAATTAGATCACATCATATGGCATTTCTCCGATAATATCCTCGAGAAAAGTATGATGTAATATCTCCAAGCGAAGGCAGACTCTCAAGAGACTCGTTTTCCCCAGTAGAGTCAACAAATGGAATCTCCAACAGAGAAATTTGTGTACCTCTACAATTCAGACAGATGGGTTCCCCAGCAAGTCTGACATCAAAATTTTTTCCATCAAATGGTATCTCCCCAGGAAAGTTCGGCGAGAAGTTTGAGGAAAACCACTACGAACATCGTCCCTTGTCAATAAAGTTTATTGACGAAAGAAACTTAGACCAGTTCCTTGGTAGGAAACCAGGATCGAGGGGAAGTTTATATCAGAAACTAAGATCAGTTCCTTGGTAGGAAACCAGGATCGAGGGGAAGTTTATATCAGAAACTAAGACCAGCTCCTTGGTAGGAAACCAGGATCGAGGGGAAGTTCATTTCAAAAACTAAGACCAGTTCCTCGGTAGGAAACCAGGATCGAGGGGAAGTTTACCTTTTCTAAGTATCATTGCTTAGCAAAAGAAGAAGGATGCATAGACTACCATTCTTAACCACCATCAAAATTTCGGGTATTTCGATATTTAATCCTCTTACACCCTGAATGCCCGAATACCTTCGCCATTCACACCTTCGGGTCCAAGAAGATTAAATAGGGGCATCTGTCATACCCCAAATTTTGACCACTAAGATTTCCCATCATTGTGCAAATCATCATCACAATATGGATGAACCATCATACCTCATTAGTCTCCCAAAGATGGGTGAGCATCCACTACAATCAAACTTAGGGTTTCAAGCCCTCTCAGAGCTCTTTAGACAAAGGATCAATCAAGGAATGACATGATCTTCAACTTGTCTAAACCTCTCAAACATCCCCAATGGATCAAGAGGACTCCCACTTCAAGGATCAAGCACAAAGCTACAACTTTCCAAGTGGATCAAGCCTCAAGATAGCCAGTGTCACCAAATTAGAGTTTTGGTCGGCCAGGGCCTCCAGATGGAAATTTTCCTCTGGGCATGAGCCAATGCTTCAAAGAATAACCTATGATGCTCTAAGGGACATCATGGACCCTATCATCAAGTCAATTTAGCCTCATGGGATGCATTCACTAAAAATCAGGAATTAGGGTTTCTTGACCTAATTAACCCCTAAGTTGACTTTTGGGACAAAACATTGAGCCAAGATCTCAAGAGAGGATTTGAGGGTCTCTAATAAACCACATTGATCCATTTGTAACAATGGATTGATCCATTTGTAATAATGGATTGATCCAAGAAGCTTGATCAACAAGTTTCAAGTTCATCAGAACCACAATTAGGGTTTTGAGGAAAAAGTCAACTGTGCCTTTGACTTTTGACCAGGACATGCTCCCAAACCCTAGGACATGATTTAATACACCCTATAACACCTATGAAATCAATCCATCAAGTTTGATTTAGGTCAAGGACTTGATTTCATAGAGGATCGCACAGTTTGGAATTCATCTGACAAAAAGTCAACTGTGCACAAAAGTTAACTTTGACTTTTTGAGATTTTTCACAATTATGGTTCCTTAACCCTAAAATGATGTTAATGTATGATTGGAATCATCATTTATCAAGAAAAATCAAGAAAATTGGGATAACTTGTAAAAGGGGTAACCATAAAAACTTAGAATTTTTTCTAAGTTATGGAACAAAGTGGCTAGGGTACCAACTTTGGAGGATCATAACTCCTAAACCATAAGGCCATTTTCCCCATTCAAAGCTGGATTTGTAGCTCTCATGGCACTCTACAAAAGCTTCAACTACACCTCATTCCAATTCATCATGGATTTTGAGTTGTGGAATGATCAAAATCACAAAAAGTGAAAATGTCACTTTTTTCCAACACTTAGTGAAATTTTCACTAAGTCAGAATCTGCCTTCACTTTTTTCCAAATGTAGGGGCATTTTTCACTTGGATCCAAAAAGTATCAAAACCAATTATGATCAAACAGTTGTTGTATCATATGAGGGCTTTCCAAAATGGCCAAGAACTACATCAAAGTCCACTTGAGCCATGAGATATGACAATGCCAATATGCCTTGCTGCAAACTGTCATGGAAGGGCAGATTTTGGAGTTTTGCTCGATTTGCTCAAATCTTGCAAAGGGCAAGCAACTCTATCCATCTGAACACCTCAAGGGGGGACCAAGGAGGAACCAACTCTGATCCCAAGCCTCCCAAGTCTTTGGAACCAAAAATAGCATGCCAAACCTAGAAATCCCTAAAAGAGGGACAAGACTCCAATTTTATTTTGCAGCATTCAATGGATGCACCAAGGTGGCATGGACTGAGCCATTTCTAACTGAATTCAGTCAAGACTTATCCAAGACCAAGGGAACCAGGAACCTGTGCCCTAACCTCTAGTCAATGGCTAGAGGAGACTTGGATTCTCATTGTTCAACATTGGCCAAACCTATGCAGCAATTGCCATTCACTATTCCTTGCAAAACAAACTTGCTCTACTATAAATAGAGCTCATTTGTGATCAGTTTGAGTACACCAAAGCCATCTAACAGATGCTTTCCTCAAAATCTCCTTCTTCACTCCAAAATTGCCTTCCAAAGCAAGTCACTATCGGGTTTTGAGTTTGAGAGCTATTCCAACCAAACCAATCACACACACACCTCATAAATATCATATAAAAGTGATCCAAACACTTAAACAACATCTGGAACATTGATTTATCAAAATCACTAGCCAGTTGCTCAAGGTTTTAACCAAGTTGCAGTTGGGATACCATCTTCCGTTTCAGATCATTTCAATCCACTCCAAGCATCCAGACACACTCCATAACACCTAGGGAAGCTGTCCATAACCTTGGATCCAAGCTGTAACACCTCTAACACAAAACACGATCACCAGCTGCAAGAGGTAAGCTTGAGCTCTTCTAACTCTATGATCCATGCATTTTTTGCTGCACAATAATTTGGCCATATGTTCATAATCATGCATGGAGTGTTTTCCCTTAATCAATTGCATTATTTGAATCGTGTATGGAATTCCTGAACCTTCATGCGAATTTTAGGGTTCTTGAGGTTTCTCTTTGATTTCTTATTCCATGCTTAAAATAAATGAAATTAAAGACCATAGACATGATCGTGAGGTTGAAACGAGTAGATTAATATGTAGATTGCATGATATAATCAAGTATTTAGTAAGATTGGATAGAAAACCCAAATCTGCAGAAACAGAGGGTGGCGCGTGTTCTTGCCCTTGTTCTTGGCGCCCTTTTTTGAAAATTTGAATATTTGAATTTTGTGATTTTATTTAATTGATTCAAAAACTAATTTCTCTCTGAGTTTTAATGATTTTGAGTTGATTCTTTTTTTAATAATTCATAAAAATGTTAAAATATTTTATTTTCCCAAAAAATCCCAAAAATATTATTTATTTCATATACTTGATATTTTTGTAAAGAATTAATACTTTAATTGTTTTTGACATTTAAAATATTTTCTCTTTCTTGAATTTTCAAATTTTAGTGATTTCCAATCATTTTGTGGATCAAAACCTGATTTTTGAAACATTAATCCAAGATCACAATTTGTTTTCGACATGTTTAACAATTTTGATCATTTTAATTGAATTTTTATTCAATTAAAATACATTTTGGAAACAAATTAGGGTTTTTGATTAATTCAACCCTCATCAAACTTTTTCAAACACTTTGGGCCTCTAATAGAGTGTAAGACCCAACCCCTTTTGAAAACCAAAATAATTTGGGCCTCGGTCATCGTATAAGACCCACTGTGTTTTCAAACCTCGGCGCAATCGCCATTTTTCAAACAAATAATCCTTGGGCCTACCCTCGTGTTATAAGCCCTATTCCTTTTCTTTAAAACTTTTTGGGCCTCTAATAGAGTGTAAGACCCAATCCCCTTTTAACCAAAACATTTTTGGGCCTCAGATATTGTATAAGTCCCTCTGCGTTAAAAGAAAATCTCGGCGCGATCGCCAGTTCAAAATCAAACCCTTGGGTCTACCCTCGTGTTATAAGCCCCATTCTTTTTCTTTAAACACCTTTGGACCTCTTGAGAGAGTGTAAGACCCATCCCATTGTACAGAAAACCTTTTCGGGCCTCAGTCACTTGTATAAGTCCATGTACAAAACAACAGTGCAATCACTGATAAAACTTCAGGCCTCTCCTAGAGCTATAAGACCAATTCAAAACCATTGGGCCTCTAATAGAGTGTAAGACCCAATCCTTTGTAAATACAAAACCTTTTTGGGCCTCAAATGTTGTATAAGTCCCGTTGTATTTCAAATATTCGGCGCGATCATCGCCCGTTTAAAACAAAACTTTTAGGCTTCTCCTTGAGCTGTAAGCCCCACCATTTGTACAAAAAATAAACCTTTGGGCCTCTTGAGAGAGTGTAAGACCCATCCCTTTGTACAGAAAACCTTTTTGGGCCTCAGTCACTTGTATAAGTCCCACTGTACAACTTCAACAGTGCAATCACTAATAAAACCTTGGGCCTCTCCTTGAGCTGTAAGCCCCAACAATCTTTTCAAATCACTTTCTCCTTTGATTTTGAATATAATATTGTTATCAAAGCTTTCTTTGTTGAACAAACTAACAAAACAGCATGGAAGCTCTACAACCGAGTAAGTGTTTACCCGCTTTCTTTATCCGCTTTCACACACACACACACACACACACACACACACACACACACACACACACACATATATATATATATAACTGTATTGTGGGGCTGCTCACTGTAAGTCTTCTTTCACAAACTTTTATATATTTGTCAAATATCAACTGTGTAATACTAGTATAGTTAGTTAGAGTTTTTCCCGGCAACTACGTCTAGCACTAGGTAAAGCCCTGTTGGTCACTCTTAAATACGAACAAAACTAGATCTCCATAGGATTACCAGACACAGTTTTCCCTCCTCTTGGGGTTAAACAATATGGAGACGTGAAAGGCAGCATTCTCGGTGAACCCTTTCTCAGACTGTCACCCTTAGAAATCGTCAAAGAGACTCTACTCCCCAGAGATGATCTTTTCTCCGTGAATGGCATCTCTTGAGTCTCTTCCAAATTCTCGAACTTTCCTGGCTTGATCTATTCTCAATGAATGGCTTGTCTTGAACTTCTCGGGGTTTGGGGACCCACAGGCTTCTTAAAAGCATCCCCGCCTCCTCTTGGGCGTTGTACAAGGACTCTTCAGCTTCGTAAAAGCTCTCATGCCTTCTCTTGGGCTTAGTACAAGGACCCAGAGACCTCTACGAGGCACAAAGACTCTCTTGTTGAGTCAAGCGCCTATAGGCTCCGTCTTGGGCTTTGTACAAGACACATACCAAAAGCACTCTCTTGTTGAGTCAACCCTTTTAGCCTCTCTCTCGGGCTTCATACGAGACACATAAAAACATCATCTTGTTAGGTCAGTAGCCTCCTCTTAGGCATTGTATAAGGAAAACCATGGTTAAGTCAATCAACCTTTTAACATCAAAATCTGTGCCTCGTTCATAGTGTACAAACATCAACAACTCCTTTTCCCCTCATCTAAATTGCTGTAAGCGGCAAGCCTCTGGATTATTTACATCCACGCCACTGTCCCTCTTTTAGTATGAGAAATTCCTAAGGAAAGATGGCATTACTCTACACTGAGTTAAGGTATTCTCCTTCAGGTTAAAAATCCCCTATAAAGGAAATTATGGCATTGATGGATTCACATATCCCAGTTAAAGTAATTCTCCTTTATAATCAGTCACCCAACAGTTGTGACAAACAGACCAAATACCCCCTTTAGAGATGACAAATTCTCTCTAAAGTCAAAACCCTTTTAGCTTCACATCTTGGGCTTCGAACAAGATACACATAGACCCTTCAGCTTTACATCTTGGGCTTTGAACAAGATACAAACCACTTTTAGCTTCACGTCTTGGGCTTTGAACAAGACACCAAAACAACCTTTTTCCTCCCATAGAATAGGAGGAACTACGACCGCTCTGATTTCCCTGTTTTGTTTAACGGGAATACGTAGGCATAAGATTACAAAAGAATCTTAGCGAGCACACTAATCAAAAACCCAAAATCCCGTACCTTCATACATCAATCGAAAAGCATCAGTCATAACATCTTACCAATAGCATAGTCCCGTCATTGCATTCTTAGCGAAATAAGCAGAGAGAGGCCCCACTTCCACATAACATCTGTAACCTAACAGACCGCTGTTTAAACTTAGCATGCAAGCAGGGTTAATTGGATACATATATTTCCCTTCCTTCTTCTGCTTCAATAGGATAAAAAATGAATCGACCTGTAGTACCCCAGAGCGACAGTGCTTAAGAACCACGTCCAAAATCACTCGCTACGTCAGTCACCCAACAATTGTGATAAACAGACGAGATATCTCCCTTTAACGATGACAAATTCTCTCTCAGTCAAACCCTTTAGCTTTAATCTTGGGCTTTGAACAAGACACAAATACTCCATTTAGCTTCAATCTTGGGCTTTGAACAAGACACTCAAACATCATATTTTCCTCCCATAGAATAGGAGGAACTACGATTGCTCTAATTTCCCTGTTTTATTTAACGGGAATACGTAGCCATAAGATTGCGAAATCTTAGCGAGTACACCAATTAAAAACTTTAGGATCAGTACCTTCACACACCAATAAAAAACTTTAAGTCCAGTACCTCACCAAAAACATCAACAAAAACTCTCTCTCAAACACTCCCAAAGGAGAAACTTTCCCAACCCACAACAGACAAACACCAGTAAGTAGAAAGTAGTAAGTATAATTGTTAATAATCTGTGGATAACCACATATAGGATGGGTAATTAACAAATCCCCATTGTATAACCTGACCCCGAACTCCCCAATCTCTTAAGCATTTGTTCAGTTAAACACTTGCGTGCAAGGTTAGTTTTCCAGCTTCATAGGATAAATAAGAAATCAGAAAGTAGCACCCCATTCCTACCATTGTGGTGAGGAGAAACCCATGGCGATAAGGTGGCCGCGTCACCGACAAAAATCGCATGCTACAGTTATCAGAAGTTAAAAGCCTCTAACTCTGATGAGAAGAAACATCAGAAGGGAAATTAGAAGTTTGACAAGAAGAGGGTTCAATGCTACTGTTGTAAGAAGTTTGGTCACTTTGCTGCTGACTATTGGTTAAACAAGGAAAGGAAATCAGAAGAAGCAAACATAGCCAAAGGGGAGTTTGATGATGAACCTGTGCTATTGATGGCTTCTGAACCTGATAGTGGATATTTTGTAGACCGGTGGTATATGGACACCGAATGCTCAAACCACCTAACTACAAACAAACAATGGCTGATTAATTTTGACTCTAGAAAGAGGACAAATATCAAATGTGCTAATGATAAGTATCTGAATGTTGAAGGAATGGGAAATGTAAAGGTCAGAGTGAAGAATGGTAAAACAGTTCTAATCAAGGTTGTTTGGTATGTTCTTGGCATGAAGAGCAATCTGATGAGTGTAGGTCAGCTAATTGATAAAGGTTTCTCAATTATATGTAGGACACTCTCTTAAAGTTGTATAATTTTGATCAAAAGCTGATTATGCAATCTAAACAGGGAAGCAACAAAACATTCAAGGTGAATGTGGAAAAAGCTGAAACTAAATGCCTTAGTGCAGAAGGTACCAAAGGTGACAGTGATATGTGGCACAAGTGATTGAGGAATCTGAACTTTAAAAGCTTAGGGAATATGAGTTCTAAGAAGCTGGTACATGGCATTCATAAGATTGTGAATCATGAGAAGTGATCCGCTGTCGCGCACGGGTCAAAAAGGAGTTTAAGGCAAAACGTAGTAAAAGTGAAGCAACACTCGAATATCGTATCTCAAGGACTCTTGAAGTATAATTAACCTACTAAAATATATTTTTTTGGGGGGGGGGGGGGGGGGGGGGGAGGGGTTGTTTATGATTAGGGTTCAATTACGAAAATAAGGAAAAAAAGTGATTACAGTTACGATTAAAGAGTTAATCTACTGATTCGATTCCTACCTATCATCGACTATTATAAACTCGCAATCCCTAAGCAGATTATCTATTCCTATTCGATCACAAAATCAATCAACAAGCGTGAATGAAATTATAAGAATTATGGTTCCTATTTGTCGATCATAAAATCAATCAACACGCGTGAATGAATTAAGCACTCAATTAAGAATAAAACGAATTAACGAATTAAGCAAACGATAACACACAATCAAATTTAGGAAACATGAATCAATCGAACAAAACAAAACTACCCTATGACAAATCGGATTAAGCAAATGATAATCATATAATAGAATTGAAGGAAACATAAATTATACTGCAAATTATAATAATATCAAGGTTTCAGAAACTGAATACAACAGATCAACTACGAAGGGGTTTAACTCTCTATATGAAATCGTACAAATCAAAAATAAAATCGTGAATAGTGAAAAGAAGGTATTGAACAGTACCGCGACTATCTCTATTAAAAAAAGGATTTCCCCTTCTAATTCTATCTGGGTCGAAAAAACCTAAAAACTGGCCCACAACTAGTTATTCTCTAAAGTTTGAAACTTAAACGATTTATTTGATACTGCTTCACTCTGAATCGGTTTTTGGCTTCAACACAAACTTGTATCTCTTTCTCTTAGCTTTCCAACGCCTATCAGAACGCATCAATCTAATACTCGTAGCTCAATTTATGGCCTGCATAGTGAATACGTATCAAATAACTGTTAATGTTGAAAATAAAATATGAATTTAAATTAAAGGCACAAATAAACTTAATTCTAAACACACAATAAAATAGTAAAATTAATAAAACAAACTAGGGAAATGCCTAAGTACAATGGTAGAAGAATGTGCATCAAAATTCACTAATCAAGAAGTCATGTGAGATATGCATGAAAGGCAAGCTACCTAGATTGCCATTTGCATTAGAAGTGGCCCTTAGAGCAAAAAATGCTTTGGAAGTAGTGCTTTTTTATGTATGTGGACCATTTGAAGTACCATCACTCGGAGGAAATAAGTACTTTGTGTCATTTGTGAATGAGTTCACAATAATGACATGGGTAACACTCATCAAGTTTAAGCATTAGGTGTTTGCTGAGTTTCAGAAGTTCAAGGTGAAAGCTGAAAAATATAATGGTCAGAAGATGAAAATTATCAGAACTGATGGTGAAGGCGAGTACAACTCTACAGAGTTCAGAAGGTTCTGTGAGGAGAATGGAATTGAGCACGAGGTTACTGCTCCATATACTCCATAACACAATGGTCTTGCTAAAAGAAGAAACAAGACTTTGCTTGATATGACAAGGAGCATGCTGAAGGAGAAAAAGCTCAGTCACACATTTGGGGAGAAGTTGTTGCCACTGCAGCATATGTTAACAAGTGTCCAACCAAGAAGCTGAAGGAAACTATTCCTTTTAAGAAGTGGACTGAAGATAAGAAAAGTGTGAGTCATTTCAGAGTATTTGGTTTTGTTTGTTACAAACATCACAGATGTGCTACTAGAAAGAAACTGGATGATAGAAGCAAAGAAATGTTAGTGATTAGGTACCACAATACATGTGTTTATAAGCTTTATTGTCCAGTCACCAACAAGGTGGAATTCAGAAGAAATGTCATTATGAAGGAAACAAAAGCATGGGATTGGAACAAGTATCAATCCAACTCTGGTGCAATGTTAATACATGAGTTAACTTTTGAAGATATTTCAGACTCCGACAGAGATTATGCCTCTAAAGATGAATTAGATTCTGAAGGTGACTCTGATGCTAAGATGAGCCTGAAGGCGAGTTTGACTTTGAAGGTGAATCTAATTCTGATCCAGATTCTAATGATGATCTAAACTCTGGTGGTAATCATGCCTCTGAAGGTGGTCCAAACACTAAAGGTAGTCCAAGATCTGATATTGTTCCAATATCTGAAGAAGATTCTGAACAAGTTTAGAGACCCCAAAGAATTAGACAAATACCAAGAAGATTTGCAGAGTATGACATGTTGCAAGATGCCGAGATAGACTCTGAAGGGGAAGTCATTCTGTGTGCCATGTTGGTAGACTCTGAACTAGTTAATAATGACGAAGCTCTTAAGAAGAAGGTGTAGCTGAAGGCCATGAAAGAATAAATTTAGGCTATAGAAAGAAACAAGTATTGGGAGTTGATTGAGCTTCCAAAGAACAAGAAAGCCATCAGTGTGAGATGGGTTTACAAGTTGAAACTGAAGCTATATGGATCAATTGGCAAAATCAAAGCAAAGTTAGTAGCTAGAGGATTTCTACAAAAAATTGGTTTAGAATACTTTGAAATGTTTGCACCTGTTGTAACACCCTAAAACCCCCGCGTAAAATAATACTATTTATCAGGGTGAATATATGAAAAAATACAACACATAGGATGTTACTTTCCAACAAAAACCTGCTCATACATGCGACATATAACACAAAAACTTTATTAACGGTAATTAATGGAATTATAGTTAAAGTTCATCTTATTAAGCAGCAGAAACTTCACCAAATTAATGACGGAAACATAACATATTTCGAAACGAACATAACCAACAAAAGTCAGCAAAATCAAATAACCAACGATGATTCAAATAACATAAGCGTTCAACAACCCCAGTGTTACACATCAGAGCAGACGTTGACTCTACTAAATAAAATGGAAAACTTCATCTTCACTAACCACGACCCCGCACTATTCTTGATTATCTGCATGTTACCCACGTGAAGGCAACATTCAAACAGAAGGGGTGAGATTCTCAAATTAACAAAGAAATGCATAATATACATATAAAGGCATATAATCATTACACAATTCACCCTATCATCACAACATCAACACAATTACAATTTCATACGCAAGCAGACAATCATATCATCCACGACACAACATAATGCAATGCAATGAGACTCTCAACTCGACTCAATGCATGTGGTACCAATTCGATCCCTTTTTCATGATCATAATTCCCTTCCGAATTTTTATATGTGTCGCCTTCATGTCGGCCTACCTTAGAGTTTAGGATCTGAGCCCGCCTTCGTGTTGGCTTTCCTTCTAAAATCGATCTTGTGATGGTAACCTCTGGTTATGAGACTGCCTTCATGTCGGGCTACCTTAGAGTTTAGGATCTGAGTCCGCCTTCGTGTCGGCTTTCCTTCTAAAATCCATCTTGTGATGGTAACCTCAGGTTATGAGACCGTCTTCGTGTCGGCTTACCTTTGTTGTTTGGATCTGAGTCCGCCTTCATGTCGGTATTCCTCTTTCTTGTGATGATATGAGTCCGCCTCCGACCGGCATTCTTCTGTTAATTTTGGTTGTGAACCCACCTTCGGCTGGTAAACCTTTGTGAGGTCATGAGTCCGTCTTCGTGTCGGCTTTCCTTTTGAATCATTTGTTATGAGTCCGCCTTCGGCCAACATTCTTATGTTACCTTTTTAAAACCCACCTTCGGATGGTAAACCTTTGTGTTTGGTTGTGAGTCTGCCTTCGCGTCGGCATTCCATTTCTTTTGATGATATGAGTCCGCCTCCGGCCGGCATTCATCTTTTGGCCGCTGGTTATGAGTTTGCCTTCGTGTCGGCCTACCTTTGTTAGATGTGAGTCTGCCTTTGGCCGACATTCTTATTAAAGTTCACCTTCGTTTTGATGTGAGTCCGCCTCCAGCCTACATTCTTCTTAAAGCACAGTCTCTGTTTTGATGTGAGTCCACCTCCAGTCGACATTCTCTCCTTCTTAAACCATTTCATTGCAAGTCCACTTTCGAGCGGCATCCCCACTTTGAGTCCACCTTCGGTTGGCAAATACTATATATATATCCCCACAGGTTGCAAATTTTTAGGTTCTTTTGGTATTCAATCTCCGTGCATCCTGAATGACTGAAAGCTGCTGCTATCATTCCTTCAGGACCAGGTCGATTGAATAGGGGCAGCTGTAGCACCCCAAAATTTACGTTTCTTTTTTAACTCTAACTGGCTTATGTTTCATTTCATTTTTGCATTATCATTTGTGCATTTCATTGGTTTTTTGCATGGGATCAAGGTATTTAGACTGGATCAGGGAGAGAAGATGTTTTTCAGAAGTTCAAGCAAGAAGTCATATGTATTGTCCAAGAGACCAAAAGGAGAGATGGTCTTAATGTCAGAAATACTCAAGCCACAGTGGATTCTTAGACCTCAGGGAATCCTAATGTGCCCATCACCTCATCAGATGATTGCAGTTGGCAAAAGATTTCAAGTGAATCACATCCTCCTAGCTTGAATTCTCAAATTAGGGGTTTTTGGAATTCTTGAGTCTAACACTCCAATGGTCAAGATCTTTGAAGATTTTATCATCATCAAGCGGTATATTTCATCTTTGTTTGAGAGGATGCACCTCATGTTCAAAAGAATTTGAGTTTTGAGCATGGGTCGATTTCTCCTAGACTATGTGCACCAAAATTAGGGTTTCACATAAAATCAGTTTATTTCTGATTTTTTGGGCAAGACTTGATTTCATGGTATTCCTTATGTCCCCAAGTGTCTAGGAATGGAAGATTGTCCATCAATTTGATTCAGAAGGGTTTCAATTGTTCAAAGGATTTAAAATCAGGAGAATTGGGAATAAAGTCAACTGTGTAGTGAAAAAGTCAACTCCTAACTTTTTGAGGTCAACATGGTGATTTTCAAGTCAAATGTGATAAATGGATGAGATTTGGTCAAGGAATGTTCAAGGAATTATCAAAAATCAAGAAGTTGAGAACTTGCCATTTTTGGAAGAAACTAGGTTTCAAAGTTACTATTTTGGAAAAGTTTTTAACCATTTTCAAAGCCAATTTTCACCATGATCAAGGCTACATTTGAAAATCTTGTCCACATAAAAGTTGTAGTTTGAAACATTCCATTCAAAACGGGCACAAGAACCATGCTATTTGGGTCATTTTTCATTGAGTTATGAGTGTGCAAAGTGAGCCATTTCCAACTTGAAAATTCTCAATAACTTAGAATTTTTTCTAAGTACTTTGGGACAGTTTTGAGGACACATCTTTATGACAAGTTTTCACATACTTCCAAGCTTCATTTCAATCATACTTCCACATAGAAGTTGCTCCTTATTCTTCCTACTTTCAATTGATCTCAAAATCTCACTAAATGAAGCAATATTCTTCAAGTTACATCCATCTAAAGTGAGTGGTTTCCAATGGTTTCCAAGACGTTTCATGATACACTTTTTGGCATAATAGTGAAATTTCTTGCAGCATACTTCATTCTCACGCATGCCATTATCCTTTTTACTTAATTTGGCCAAATAACATACCATACCATCATACACATGCCATGCACATTTTTGTCGTGATTTGAAAAAATGAAAGTATACAACCTGACCTCACTCTCTTCCCACGTGCCAAGCTTCCTCAGGACCCTCTCACATCCTTTTCATACTCCATTAAGCTCACAAAATCACTTCATGCACCCCATGTAAAACCACAACCCGTACCTCACTCTCACAATATCATTTTTTTTGGCAAAATTCCCAAACAAACTTTCCACTCTATTTCTGGCCCAAAATCAATTCTATCCATCATATTTAAACTCCACAAACCCTAAAATATGGAGGGAGGTCTTCATTTGGTAAGTTCAGATTAAAAGTTTTAGACACTCTCTCAATTTTTTTCTCTCATTCGAATCTGGAATTTGCTTAAAGATCTCTCCATCCTCTTGCACCATTCCACTTCTCTGAAGGTTTCCAAGGCAAGTAGCAGGGATTTCTGAAGCTTTTGAGCAATTTTAAAGAGCCAATGGAGCTTCTCCGTTAGGTATTTTTCATGACCTTGAATCTCTCATGTTAGACATGTTTTGAGTTGGTTGTTTGTGATTCTGAAACCCTTCATTGATGGAGGCAATGGTTGTGTAGCAGTTGTCTTGATATGAGCATGTTCAGTATGTGTGATCTAATTTTCGTGGTTAGATTTAATCATGTTAAAGTTGTTTTTATCAAAAACTAAGCATGGATTAGAGCTCTCCTTGATGTTTTCTTCGAAATGATGTTTGGTTTGGACGTTTATATGGTGGTCGGGCTGCAACTCCGACGTGTGTAGCCATAGAAGACGACCGAAGCCCTAGCTCTGGGGTCTGAGATGATGCTCTGATGTGGCAGGTTGACTCTGGTCCTTGCACACGTGGATTAGGGCTGACCATGACGTGGATTAATGAAACGTTGCGTTTCATTTAGTTGGTCTGATTTTCTTTTGTTTGGTGATCAACTGGATTGGGCTTATTGCACGTCTGCTTTTTGCACCTCTCCATTGCAGGCCCATGCGTACAAATGACATGTGTTCCCTTGCTTCTGCTAATTACTTATGCACCTCCGCATCCTATCTCTTTTTTCTTTATTTTCTTTTTATTTAATTTCTCATTTCATTTTTATTTTTATTTTTAAAAACATTATAAAATTCAACAAAAATATTTTCCTAATCAATTGAGGTCTTGGTTTTTTTTTCATTATTTTTATTTTTATTTTTAATTTCATTTTTCTATTTTATTTTGATTTAATTAGAAAGTGTATTTCCCATGATGCCCTTCAACTAGGGTTAGGAAGTTTGTTAATCATTGCTCATCTTTTGAGGCTAATATTTTAGCCACATTTAGGCCTTGATATAAGCTTGATTTGATGCTGGTTAGGGCTTGGTTTGAGTTACTTTTAGTGAGTTGCCATTCAAGTTTTGTTGGCCCTCGATTCATGCTCGATTACTTGCCTACCTTGCCTTGTGGATCACTTTTGGACATGTTCTTGAACTTGTTTTGATCCAATATTTTGTACATGTTTAATTGGATGTTTAAACTTGTCTTTGGATATTTTTTGGGATTTTATTGGATCACGTTTCTATTTTTGGTTGGTGCTTTCACTTAATGATGTTTTGAGCATGTTAATGCACACTTCTTGACCTAATTTTGTGCCTTTGAATGACATGAACTTCTTTGATGCTTGGTGATCTTTCTTGGATTGATATGACATGTTTAAGGTTCTGATTTGTCTTGGAACTTGGTGTATGATCTTCCTTTGGTGTTGTCTTACTTGTATGAGAACATGTGAACCATTTTGGACTTGATCTTGTTGAATACATGCCTAGTTTTGACATATGCTTTGAGTATAATACTTGATGATCCTTCTTGATTGGTTTGAGTTTGACTATGGTTCATGGATTATGCACTTGCTACTGCCCACTTGGATTCACATCATGTTCTCACTTCTTTTGGTCATTGATGATTGGTTTCCATGATGCATTTCATTAGCATTTGATTGTTGCTACTTTGGTTCATGATGCATGTTAATGTGAAGCTTTCTTACATGTTTGAATTGGATGATAATGACATGACTTGAGTTCTGAATTTGTTTCATTCTCACCTTGCTTTGTTCACATTACCTTTGTGTGATGATTAATGGAGTTTAATTGTGATCTTAATGCAATTTGTTTGCACCCTTTCTTGTTTGCTTCTAACTTCTTGCTTGAGCTTCAATGTGTGATATTTTGAAGCATGTTTGGTGGTATGAATTGGATTTGATATACATGATGTGCTTGCTGCCCTACTTTGTTTCTCATCTCATGTTTCATTTTCTTCTTCATCTCTCACTTCTTTTCTTCCCCTTTGGATCTCAAGACTTGCTTAAGTCTTGGATTTGCTTTTGCATGTTCTCAAGACGATGAGTATTGTGCGCTACGAGCCTTAAGTACATGGGAAATGAAGAATGAGGGGTTTCCCTTCATTTTTCTAGAGTGTTTAGCAGACGTCCTGTCTTGGGACAATTTACGACACATTCGCTCCTATGTCATAGACTTTAGTGCAGTACGAATCACAAACAAAGTCAATTCACTTCTTCAGGAGCGCTTCTTCAGATCCCGATCACTTTTCTCTCTCACCCGTGCGATCGAGACCGTTCCAGTTTTCCCATAGTCCCATGAACTATGGACGCTCTGATTTCCTCTCTCTGGTTAGATTGAGGATACGTAGACACAAGACGGCGATGTCTTGGCGAGCACTCTTCCCACCTTTCTTTCGTAGTAGCGTGAACTATGGATGCTCTGATTCCTCATTCCCTAACGAGGATACGTAGGCACGAGGATCCCTATCCTTGGTGAGTACACTAACAACTAACTCCCCTCTTCTCTCGCACCCTTGCGATCGAGACCAACCTGATAACCGAGAGTTTTCTCTCGCCCTAGCGCGATCGAGACCCTTTCGACCCGTAGGTCGAACTACGACTGCTCTGACTTTCTCCTTCTGGTTAGATTGAGGATACGTAGGCACAAGACGGAGATGTCTTGGCGAGCAACCTCCCCCCTTTTTTAGTGCATAGTCTGTCGAACTACGTCGACTCTGATTCTTCTTTCATCCACGGAGATACGTAGGCATATGATTGTGATGATCCTTGCGAGTCCGTTTTTGTTTTTCCCTTCCTATTTCTGTTTAGTAGTAGACTTTAGATAACTCACCCTTTGATTAGACAACAAGCGTGGATCCCATCGAGTACGATATACGCGTGGGGGTGCTAATACCTTCCCCTCACGTAACCGACTCCCGAGCCCGGACTATGGGTGCGATGACCATGTCTTTCCCTCTTTTTCAGGTTTTCTTCGATCGTTTCCTTTCCCTGCGTCGGGATAAATAACGTTCGATGGCGACTCTTCTGTTCAGTTTATCGCCGGTTGCTTTTTCGCAGTTGCGACACACACCACCCTATCCAACACACAACATATACCTGCCAAAAAATCCAACAATTGCAATCTACAGCCACAACACACACTCGCACAACCGAACTCAACATTTTAACGTTCTACACATCACAACGTACACAGAAATACAATTAACATGTCAAATAATTGGAATTTTGGCATTGAAAATAATTTTAACAGAAAGTACATGAAACCAGCGTTCCAACGATTCGAACGATGACTGAAACGGACTTACGAATCAAAATATATGAATTTTTAAAGTTTAAGAAAATTTGGTCCGTAACAGCAGTTGGCAGAACTGTCATGTTCGCTACAAGTTCGCCCATCGAACTATCATTCGCTAGGAGTTCACCTAGCAAAGTCGCCAGCGAAACACTTTCCCCATACAAAATCCAGATACTCACCTATTTTCCTCTCCCTTCGCCTCAACATTCGCCCAACGAACTTTCGTTCGCCCGGAGTTCGCCTAGCGAACCTGGGGAGAATCTCCCCAAAACTCACTCTGTAACACCCCACTTTCCCAAAGTATATAATATAGAGATATTATCAGTAAAATCAGAGTTTACTATAACAAGTAAGGTGTCACTTCATTAAAAATTAACATACTGAATCTCTTATCATTTGAAGGAATAAAAACAGCGGAAAAACAAGTATTTATCCAATTTACGGCCACATGCCAACTACATCAAAATAAAATCCACATTAAACGTGGTCCACCGTAAATTCAGTAAAAATGAAAGATACGTAACAAATGAATGATGAATAATGAATAACAAATAATAAAATCCCCAAATCCCGTGTTAAGTATCAGAGCGACTCCTAAGACTCGATCAGGCAACACGCACTCCATGCACACTCAAGTACCTGGATTATCTGTACTTCAGAAGAAGCACAGACACAACAACAACAAAGGGGGTGAGAACTACATTCAATAATAAACGGTGAATAATACATATTAAGGGTAGTTACTCACAGTCATTCACACAATCACATAATCACGACACACTTGTCATTTTCAATTATGATTCAATCAACATGTAATAACAATGCAATGTGACTCAACAAATGACACAATGCATGTGGTACCAATATCACCAAGGTTCATTCAATCGAACCCAGATAAATCACATACACCCCTACTTGGCAATTATTTATCCCACCACACTCCATATTGGAGTTCGGATGAATCACATACACTCCGCCTAAGCAATGATTCATCACCACCGACACACCATGAATGGATGACATCAATATGCATATAATTCATGTATAATCATAATCATACAATCCCACGATCCTCCTGATCACAATCAATCCAAAACACCACAGAAAACACCTCACACGACGTTAATTAGCTAATTACCAATTAAATCACCAAAATTTCTAAATCAATTATTTTTGTCACCCATTCTACATTTCTCAAGGTCTGACTTCTATCCCCAACCTCTCAAACCAAAAGAAACCACTTCGGACGCAAAAACAGGAAAGAAATTGCGTAACGGTAAAATTCGGCACACTCGCTGGCCATACGCGTATTTCCTTGTGCCATACGCGTATTGCCCAGCTCGCTCGCCCAACCATACGCGTATCCTACGCGTACCGCCTCTCCTCCCACCCTGCCATACGCGTATTACCCTACCTATTACGCATATGGGCAGAGACCTGTTTTCCCATCAAATTCCATTTCCAGACCCAATACGCGTATTCCCTCCTCATACGCGTAAGGCCAGATCTCCATACGCGTACCGTTACGCGTATGGGCAGAGGGCCGTGTCAATCCTCCTTTTTGGCCCTCCCATACGCGTATTGCGTCCCTCCTGGGCCAACATTACGCGTAACACCCTCTCCATTACGCGTAAGGCCAGATCTATTACGCAAATGGACTTTCTCCACACCAGTCTGAATTCTGCTACGAGATTCTCACTTTTTCACTCCAATCCAGTCCTAAACTTGTTTCTACATCAGTTTTAGGTCCTATTCTTCATTCTTACTTCTTTTACCTATTATTACTAGTCAAAATTATGGGTCTTAGGTCTAATATCGTTCCCCTAACCTGCATCAAAACAAATCTGCCACAACATACATTCATACAGCAGCAACAGTACAAATTTATAAATGAAAATCATACTATCATCAACAATTCAATACATATCAGAGATTAAACATTCATATCATACTCAGAATCTTATCAACTACAAAACATACGAAAATCCTACGAGGGAAAGGACCCCTCACTACCCTTTCATGCTATTATCACCTGTATTGAACCCATTCTCCCCCTTACCTCGAATTCTTGATTAAATCCTGCGAAAAATTGATGGAGATCCTAGCCCTACCACCCTTGTTCTTCTCTTGTTCTTCTTTCTCTAACCTTTTCTCTTTTTACGTGAAAACTATTTTGTCTCACTAAACTCCCCCTAATTCTAATTAATCAGATTTTATTTAATTAATAAACATAATAATAATAATAATAATCCTAATAATAACAATAAGAATAATAATAATAAAATAAGGCACTACCCTTCACTCACCCTTCACAAGGCCAAAACAATACAAATTAACACACGACGATTAAATAATTAAAATGGGGTGTTACAACTCTCCCCACTTAAATTATTTTCGTCCTCGAAAATGTACCTGATGGAAATAACTTCGGAGACGACTCTCGCATCCTGCTCTCCAGCTCCCAGGTCACACTTCCCCCAACAGCCCCTCCCCAAGCTACTCTCTCCAAAGGGATCTCCTTTCCTCTGAGTTGTTTCATCTTTCTATCCTCGATCCTTATCGGCATCGCCTCCATAGTAAGATTATCCCTGATCTGCACCTCATCCATCGGGATAACATGAGTTGGATCAGATACATACTTTCGAAGTTGCGACACATGAAACACGTCATGCAAGTTCAAAAGTTCAGGCGGCAACGCCACCCTATAAGCAACTGTACCAACCCTCTGCAAGATCTGATATGGTCCAATAAACTTAGGATTCAGCTTCTTTGATTTTAATGCACGTCCAACACCAGTCACTGGGTTAACTCTCAGGAACACGTGATCACCTTCACTGAATTCCAAGTCTTTCTTCCGATTATCATGATAACTTTTTGCCTACTTTGAGACGTTTTCATTTTCTCGCGGATCATTTGAATTGTCTCAGTAGTCTGTTGCACAATCACAGGTCCAAGCACCACATTCTCACTAGTCTCATACCAACACAGAGGCGTCCTACACCTCCTACCATACAAAGCTTCGAAAGGTGCCATTCCAATGCTCGAATGGTAGCTATTGTTATACGTGAACTCAATCAATGGAAAATGAGTATCCCACGCACCACCTTTCTCCAACACACAGGCTCTCAGCAAATCTTCCAATGACTGAATAGTCCTCTCTGACTGACCATCAGTCTGTGGATGATAAGCCGAGCTCAACTTCAATTTAGAACCCAAGGCCTCCTGCAGACTCTTCCAAAATTCTGAAGTAAACCTCGGATCTCTATCTGACACTATGCTCGATGGAACACCATGTAACTTCATAATTATCCTGATATAAATCTCCGCCAGCTTTAACAATGGGAAGCTGATGTTAATTGGAATAAAATGAGCGGATTTCGTAAGTCGATCCACCACTACCTAAATCGCATCAAAGCCTCTCGCCGTATTTGGCAACCCAGTAACAAAATCCATAGTAATACTGTCCCACCTCCATTCCGGAATCTCTAATGGTTGCATTAATCCCGAAGGCTTCTGGTGCTCCACTTTTGACTTCTGACATGTCAAACAAGCATAGACAAACTGAGCTATGTCCCTCTTCATACCGGACCACCAAAACAACCTCTTTAAGTCATGATACATTTTCGTAGCTCCCAGATGAATACTTAAGTTACTCCAGTGGCTCTCCTCTAAGATCGCTTTCTTTATTTCTGCATTATCTGGTACACAAATTCTGCCCCGGAACCTCAATACACCAACATTATCCACTTTAAAATCACCATTAGGATCACCTCCTTCTGTAGGCCTCAAGTCCACCAGCTTCACATCAATCTTCTGATTTTCTTTAATTACATCCAAAAAGTCATTATTCACCTTCAGCATACCCAATCTAACACTCTCCGGTGTAGTTTCACAAACCATACTCAAGTCTTTGATCTGTTCAGTCAACTCCATTTCTTTCACCATCAATGCAGACATATGAATTGTATTCCGACTGAGAGCATCTGCTACAACATTAGCTTTTCCCGGATGGTAATTCAAATTAAAATCATAATCCTTCAAGAACTCTAACCACCTTCTCTGCCTCATATTCAACTCCTTCTGATCGAATAAATATTTCAGACTCTTGTGGTCACTGAATACTTCAAATCTTGATCCATACAAATAATGTCGCCAAATTTTTAATACAAAAACCACTGCAGCTAATTCAAGATCATCAGCAGGATAGTTCCTCTCATGCACCCTCAACTGCAGTGAAGCATATGCCACCACTTTGCCATCTTGTATTAACACACCGCCTAATCCCATCTTAGACGCATCACAATACACTACAAAAGGATCATTTGGAGTTGGTAGAATTAACACTGGTGTTGTAGTCTATTTCTTCTTCAGTTCCTCAAAACTTTCCTCACAGGCAGCATCCCAAACAAAAGCTTGATTCTTTCTGGTTAACCGTGTCAACGGTAACGCCAAATTAGAAAACCCTTCAATGAATCTTCTATAGTATCCTGCCAAACCCAAAAAGCTTCTAATATCCGTCGCTGTCTTCGGAGCTTCCCACTGAAGTACTGCACTTATTTTAGATGGATCCACCGCTATACCATCACCAGAAATAACATGACCCAAGAAACTCACAGTCCTCAGCCAGAATTCACATTTCGAGAACTTTGCGAACAATTTATTATCCTTCAACACCTGCAATGCAATCCTCAAATGTTCTGCGTGATCCTCGTCAGTCTTAGAATAAATCAGTATATCATCAATAAATACCACAATAAACTGATCCAAATAAGAGTGAAAGATACGATTCATATACTCCATAAACACCCCCGACACATTAGACACTCTGAAAGGCATTACTGCATATTCGTAATGTCCGTAGCGAGTTCTGAAAGCAGTCTTCTGAATATCACCTTCCTTTACTCTAATCTGATGGTAACCCGACCTCAAATCAATTTTGCTGAAAACACGAGCTCCTACAAGTTGATCCATTAAGTCATCAATCCTCGAAAGTGGATACTTATTCTTAATGGTCACTTTATTCAACTGACGGTAATCAATACACATACGCATACTACCATCCTTCTTTTTCACCAACAACACTGGTGCTCCCCACGGCGACACACTCGGTCTAATAAGCTTCTTTCGAGCAACTCCCCAATCTGAGATTTCAACTCTGCCAACTCTGATGCAGACATCCTGTACGGCGCCATAGAGATAGGTCTGGTACCCGGTACAAGATCAATAGTAAATTCAACTTCCCTTGTCGGAGGCAACTCTGAAATGTCATATGGAAATACTTCAGGAAATTCATTCACCACTAGTAATTCATTAACTGAAGTCTTACTTTCAACCGATAACGAGGCAAACACCGCAAACAGCTTCGCTTCATCCTCCAACAACGTCCTCAACTCCCTGCTAGATAACGAATCCGCCAATGCTTCCTCTTCAGGAGTAAGAAACAATAACGTCTTCCTGAAGCAATCAATATGAACTCGGTTGAACTCCAACCAGTTCATTCCCAAAATAACATCGAGATTACCGAGTGGCAAACAAATCAAGTCCACTCTAAAATCTCTACCAAACATAGTCAGCAGACACTTCAAACACACCAAGGAAGTAACCACAGAACCAATAGATGGAGTTTCAATCGTCATCCTCTGATCTAGAGTAGACGGCACAATCCCTAGTCTCTTCACACAATTAACAGAAATAAACGGTGTGGTGCACCCGTGTCAATGATAGCAATCAAAGGAATATCATTAATAAAGCAAGTACCTTTGACGGAACGCTCCTCATCAGTGGATTGGGCTCCCACCAAGGCAAATACTTTTCCACTGGCCTGAGCTTTCTTTGGCTTCTCACAGTGAGTGCTGATGCGACCCTTTTCTCCACAGTTATAACAGGTAGGCATAGTGACTTTATAATCAGCTATAACATGACCTGGTCGACCACACTTGAAACACTTGTTCACCTTATTTGGACAGTTATTAGCACGGTGACCCGCGCCACCACATCTGAAACACTTGAGAGTATCAGAACCTACTCCTTTCTCCTTTGGTTTCTTCCCTACATCAGTTTTCTGTTTCCCCTTATCAGCTGGAGCACTGTAAGGAGTACCTCCAAACCTCTGCTTACCCTTCTTCTCATTCACAGCCTTGTAATGAGCAATTCTGGCTCTGATATCGTTGTCATAGATTCTGCTTCTGCTTACCAGTTCTGGATAATTACTTATTTTCTGACAAGCAATGCCCAGTTTGATCTCGGGGCGTAGCCCATTCTCAAACTTCAAGCACTTCGAAGTCATAGCTTCTTCAGTATTGTAATAAGCATAATACTGTACTAATTCCTCAAATCGGGCAGCATATTCAGCAACTGTCTTATCACCCTGTTTCAGCTCCAGAAATTCAACTTCCTTTGCACTACGAATATCTTTTGGAAAATACTTTTCCAGGAACTCAGCTTGAAACACTGTCCAAGTAATCTCAGTACCCGCAGCTTCCAACCTTTGATGACTATTGTCCCACCAGGCTTCAGCCTCTCCTTCCAGCATATGAGTGCCAAACTGTACCTTCTGAGCATCACTGCATCCTATGGTCCTGAAGATCTTCTCAACAGCCTTCAGCCATTCATGTGCAGCCTCTGGGTCCAAAATACCTCCCTCATATGTCGGCGGCTTATTGCTCTGGAACTGTGCTAGGTCACGGAACTGCGCGCCCCCAGCCTGATTGGTGTTCTCTACCGCTTGTGCCATGGCTTGCATAGCAGCAGCAAGAGCAGCATCATTCCTTCCTGCCATACTGTTCAACAAACAACATACGGTCAGAACACATAACTCACTCCTATTCTAAAGACAAACTCAACTACTACACCTGGTCGGACGGACCAACCTGCTCTGATACCAATTGTAACACCCCACATTCCCAAAGTATATAATATAGAGATATTATCAATAAAATCAGAGTTTACTACAACAAGTAAGGTGTCACTTCGTTAAAAATCAACATACTGAATCTCTTATCATTTGAAGGAATAAAAACAGCGGAAAAACAAGTATTTATCTAATTTACGGCCACATGCCAACTACATCAAAATAAAACCCACATTAAACGTGGTCCACCATAAATTCAGTAAAAATGAAAGATACGTAACAAATGAATGATGAATAATGAATAACAAATAATAAAATCCCAAAATCCCGTGTTACGTATCAGAGCGACTCCTAAGACTCGATCAGGCAACACGCACTCCATGCACACTCAAGTACCTGGATTATCTGTACTTCCGAAGAAGCACAGACACAACAACAACAAAGGGGGGTGAGAACTACATTCAATAATAAACGGTGAATAATACATATTAAGGGTAGTTACTCACAGTCATTCACACAATCACATAATCACGACACACTTGTCATTTTCAATTATGATTCAATCAACATGTAATAACAATGCAATGTGACTCAACAAATGACACAATGCATGTGGTACCAATATCACCAAGGTTCATTCAATCGAACCCGGATAAATCACATACACCCCTACTTGGCAATGATTTATCCCACCACACTCCATATTGGAGTTCGGATGAATCACATACACTCCTCCTGAGCAATGATTCATCACCACCGACACACCATGAATGCATGACATCAATATGCATATAATTCATGTATAATCATAATCATACAATCCCACGATCCTTCTGATCACAATCAATCCATAACACCACAGAAAACACCTCACACGACTTTAATTAGCTAATTACCAATTAATTCACCAAAATTACTAAATCAATTATTTTTGTCACCCATCCTACATTTCTCAAGGTCTGACATCTATCCCCAACCTCTGAAACCAAAAGAAACCACTTCGGACGCGAAAACGGGAAAGAAATCGCGGAACGGTAAAATTCTGCACACTCGCTAGCCATACGCGTATTGCCCAGCTCGCTCGCCCAACCATACGCGTATCCTACGCGTACCGCCTCTCCTCCCACCCTGCTATACGCGTATTGCCATACCTATTACGTGTATGGGCAGAGACCTGTTTTTCCATCAAATTCCATTTCCAGACCCAATACGCGTATTCCCTCCTCATACGCGTAAGGCCAGACCTCCATACGCGTACCGTTACACGTATGGGCAGAGGGCCGTGCCAATCCTCCTTTTTGGCCCTCCCATATGCGTATTGGCTCCCTCCTGGGCCAGCATTACGCGTAACACCCTCTCCATTACACGTAAGGCCATATCTATTACGCAAATGGACTTTCTCCACACCAGTCTGAATTCTGCTACGGGATTCTTACTTTTTCACTCCAATCCAGTCCTAAACTTGTTTCTACATCAGTTTTAGATCCTATTCTTCATTCTTACTTCTTTTACCTATTATTACTAGTCAAAATTATGGGTCTTAGGTTTAATCTCGTTCCCCCAACCTGCATCAAAACAAATCTGCCACAACATGCATTCATACAGCAGCAACAGTACAAATTTATACATGAAAATCATACTATCATCAACGATTCAATACATATCAGAGATCAAACATTCATATCATACTCAGAATCTCATCAACTACAAAACATACGAAAATCCTACGAGGGAAAGGATCCCTCACTACCCTTTCACGCTATTATCACCTGTATTGAACCCATTCTCCCCCCTTACCTCTAATTCTTGATAAAATCCTGCGAAAGCTTGATGGAGATCCTAGCCCTAGCACCCTTGTTCTTCTCTAGTTCTTCTTTCTCTAACCTTTTCTCTTTTTACGTGAAAACTGTTTTGTCTCACTAAACTCCCCCTAATGCTAATTAATTAGATTTTATTTAATTAATAAAAAAAAAAATAATAATAATCCTAATAATAATAAGAATAATAATAATAATAACATTATTAACCATATTACTATTATTATTTTCACTGCTATATGATTCTTATTAAGCTAAGGTCTCTAATCCCCACTAATTAAATAAGGCACTGCCCTTCACTCACCCTTAACAAGGCCAAAATAATAAAAATTAACACACGGCGATTAAATAATTAAAATGGGGTGTTACACACTCCAGTAACCCATTCCTTTCTCTTCTTTCGCTTCTTAGTTCATCCAACGAACTGCCAGTGAACCCTTCGCCCAACGAACTTTCCTTCGCACAGCGAAGTGCGCGAATCAGCAACACAGCAGTTGCGATTCAGCACGATTCCGACACCAAGCCTTCTCCGGTTTCAACAACAAACAACATGAAAATACACATAGAATCCACAGTTTTTACACAATCAATTAGAGTCACACAAACCATAATTTAATCGGTCAATTTACACCAACTACATGTTATTACGAATATCGACACGCGACCGACAACAACTAAACAATCGGAGATGCATAGAGATGAATCTAACAGATTACCCACCCTTATACATACATTATTTATCCCTTAAGCGATTGAAGAACCCCACCCTTACCTTATTGATGATTCTTCGAAGGTTCTCTAAGCCCTAGCTCTGCTCCTCTCTTCTGTTCCTCTGTAAACAATCAAGGATGCTACGTTGTACAAGCAGCCCTGCAGGAACAAATGGACCAAGGTTGGATTCAGGAATACAAAATGAGACCACACCAACCAATCAATATGGTACAAGGCTGTCCAGGAGAATATGCAGTTTATGATATCAAATATATCAGGGAGTCGCTGGTCAAATTTCAGAAATGCTTGTGTAAACTTGATTACTTTGGTCCCAGTTATCACGATAATGCTACTTGCAGAAAATGTCGCAGAAGTCGACGTGGTTGCCTTCTCATTCAAAATGATATCCAAGGGTTGTTAGATCGAAGGACTATTATGGTCCTCCATGAAAAAGAACCTATTGATGATGAAGTTGATGAGGATGTGTACACCATAATTCCTCAGTTTAATGAACCCGAACGAATGGAAATTCCTTTTGACAATATAAGAATTCCTGATGTTCCCACCATTGAACTTATAGAAGTCATCTTTGATAGTTGGAAGACCACCATTTATTTAACAGGACCAGTCCCATATAAATCAGAAAAGGCCATATCCTACAAGTACGATGCTACAATGGTTGAAGATGGGAAGGAAGTACCCTTACCATCTATTGTCAACATCGCTGACATAAGCCGAGTTTCCAGAAGTGGTCGGGTATTCAACAAAGAAGTTGAGGATATGGCTGCAAGAAAGGAGAAGCAAATTGAGAATCCTTTGGAGCCAATTGGTCAATCAAGTGATAACAATTAAATGAAAGATAATGATGAAGTTTTACAGCTGATCAAGAAAAGTGAATACAACATTGTGGACCAGCTGTTAAACACACCTTCGAAGATATCTATGCTATCTCTTTTAATGAGCTCTGAGGCTCACAGGGAAGCTCTACAGAAGATCTTGGAGCAAGCCTTCGTAAACCATGATGTAACGGTGGGTCAATTTGGCAATATTGTTGCTAACATTACTCCCTGTAATAACTTGAGTTTCTATGATGAAGATCTCCCAGAAGAGGGAAGCAATCACAATATGGAACTAAATATCTCAGTCAACTGCATGAAGGACGCTCTGTCAAGTGTGTTGGTAGACACTGGTTCATCACTAAATATCATGCCAAAATCAACTCTTACAAAGTTAGCATTTCAAGGCACTCCTATGAGGGGTAGTGGAATTGTTGTCAAAGCCTTTGATGGATCTAAGAAGACAGTTATTGGTGAAGTTGATCTTCCTATAACCATTTTCCCCCATATATTTCAAGTCACTTTCTAAATAATGGACATCCAAGCGATAATCAGTTGTTTGTTAGGTCGTCTCTGGATTCATGAAGCCGGAGCAATCACTTCAATGCTACATCAAAAGCTGAAGTTTGTAAAAAATGCCAAATTGGTTACTGTGTGTGGTGAACGGGCTTTGGTCGTTAGTAATCGGTCATCATTCTCTTACTTAGAACCCGAAGAGGTTATTGGGACCTAGTTTCAGGCACTTTCTATAAGTAGCAAGGATGGCAAAGGGGAATCCATTTCATCTTATAAAGACGTCGTCTGAGTAATGGAGAGTGGTGTCACTAAAGGATGGGGATAGGTTGCTGTTCCTACCAAACGCCATACCAAAAGAGGCCTCAGTTTTTCTCTAGCATATGCAAAAACTACAAAAAAAGAATGAAGGAATTCCTCCCATTCAAAATACTTTTCACAGTGGAGGCTTTATTTATTCTATCCCTCAAGAGTCCGACGCCATTAACAGAGATGACTCTGAAGACGAACCCTCAAATTTTGAAGAATAATGAAAGTCCTACCTCAATGATTTTGGCTACATATCGCAAGAAGAAATGCAGACTCTGTTATCTTCTCTACAAGAGAAATATAAGGATGCATTCGAGCCAGTTGATGAAATGGACATAGAAGATTGCAACGATAAGAACTATCCCACTTCCTTTTCTTTACTAGAAGAAGACACAATTATGGAAGATATTGTTTGTCACTCCGAAGATGATTCATATATTTATCCAGAGGTATGGGATCCCTATTTGGAAACTCCGGGGTACGACAGTCAGCCAGAAGATGCCTACATACCATTTTATACTCCTCAACCCATCGAGAGAGTAGTCGAAGATCATCTTTTTGACAAGTCTACAATGATTGCTGAAAGAGATTTCATTCATTATACCATACCAGAAGTGGCTGTCAAAATGGAAGATGATTTTGAAAAGGATTTATCCACTTACATGGCACCTCCTAAAATTTTGTAAAAGCTGCCTAATCATCCCTAGGGCATGCCGCACAAGTTTATGTGAGCTGTCACAATTTCTACTAAACCGCCAACCGAAGAAAAGCCTGAGCAAGTGAAAAGAGTTCCCAAAAGTGGAACTGCATCATGTAATCTCAATGTATGTGAGTGGGAACCTTATTCAGAAAACTCCTGGTACATGTCCCCAGAGGATATGTTTGTATTGTTCCATACCCCCGCGATCCATTGGAAAGGCCGATGAGACTCACCTTTTTAATGTATCAGCAAGGATTAAAGACTTCATCAATGTAACTTCGCTAGAAGTCAGTGCCGTTATCGAAGACGGACCTGAAAGGGATTCGCAAGACTTTGTGACACATGGGAAAGTTTCTCAAAATTGGATAGCTGTTGATGTTCCAACTATTGTCCACATCTCAAAGTAAATGATTATATTTGTTTTTTCCTCTTGCTCCGCCCAGAGCGAGAGATGTTTTTAGGGCCACCTGTCTTAAGTATTAGGCTTTTGTTTCAAGAAATAATTAATCAATATTGAAAATGTTATTCTCAACAGCAGATTATTTGTTTGTTTTTTACTTTTCTGTTTTTTCGAAAAAACAGTGATAATAAAAAAAACACACAAAAAATATAATAAACACTTTCAATGTCTGTACACCACCGCATTTATCTATTTTCTAAAACAACAATCAATCATATGTGCAAGTTAAACATCGAAAACTCCGTTGAAAAACATGACCCTATGCCTTCTCCCAACTTTGAGTTCCCAGTATTCGAAGCTGAAGATGAAGAAGAGGAAGAAATTCCAGATGAAATTTCCCGACTACTTGAACGAGAAGAAACTTCCATTGAGCCATACAAAGAGCTGATAGAAGTGATCAAACTTAGTTCCAATGAAGACAGAAAAGAGGTCAAAATTGGGGCACTACTTAGTATAGGTGTCAAAATAAAAATGATAGAACTTCTTAAAGAGTTCTTGGATGTGTTTGCTTAGTCCTACCAAGACATGCCAGGGTTGGATACCGATATTGTGAAACACCACTTACCGTTGAAGCCAGAATGTCCACCAGTCAAACAAAAGTTGAGAAGAACGTGCCCAAATATGGCCATCAAAATTAAAAAGGAAGTGCAGAAGCAGATTGACGCAAGATTCCTTGCCACGACAGAATACCTTCAGTGGTTGGCTAACATAGTGCCTGTTCCAAAAAAGGACGGAAAAGTCAGAATGTGCGTGGACTACTGAAACTTAAATAAACCTAGTCCAAAATATGACTTTCCACTACCACATATTGACATGTTGGTCGAAAGCACTGCAAAATTCAAAGTGTTTTCCTTCATGGACGGATTCTCTGGATATAATCAAATCAGAATGGCACTGGAAGATATGGAAAAAACCTCATTCACTACGCCACGGGGAACATTTTGCTACAAATTAATGCCTTTTGGTCTAAAGAATGCTGGTGTAACCTATCAAAGAGCCATGACAACTCTCTTCCATGACATGATGCATAAAGAAATTGAGGTATACGTCGATGACATGATTGCCAAGTCCAGAACTGAAGAAGAACATGTGGGATATTTGTCGAAGTTATTTCAGCGTTTGAGAAAATTCAAACTCCGCTTGAATCCTAACAAGTGTACCTTTTGTGTTCGTTCGAGGAAACTTTAGGGTTTCTTTGTCAGTCAAAAGGGAATCAATGTTGATCCTGATAAAGTCAAAGCCATTTAGGAAATGCCAGCGCCCAAAACTGAAAAGCAAGTAAGAGGATTTATGGGGCGTCTAAACTACATCTCCAGATTTATATCCCACATGACCACTACTTGTGGACCGATATTCAAACTTCTTCGAAAGGACCAGAGTTGTATACGGGCAGAAGATTGTCAAAAGGCCTTTGACAGGATCAAAGAATATCAGCTTGAGCCTCCTATCCTGATACCTCCAATAGAAGGAACACCTTTGATCATATACTTAACAGTATTGGAAGATTCCATGGACTGTATGCTTAGACAACAAGATGAAACTAAGAAAAAGGAGCACACCATTTATTACTTGAGTAAGAAATTCACGGACTGTGAATCTCGTTACACTATGCTTAAAAAAACCTGTTGTGCCTTGGTTTAGGTTGCTAAGCGTCTCCGACAATACATGATTTGTCATACTACTTGGTTGATCTCCAAAATAGACCCAATCAAGTATATCTTTGAAAATCCCGCCTTAACCGGAAGAATTGCTCGCTGGCAGATGCTGTTGTCAGAGTATGATATTGAATGCCATGCTCAAAAAGCTGTCAAGTGAAGTATTCTAGCTGATCATTTGGCTCACCAACCAATTGATGACTATGAATCTGTTAAATTTGACTTCCTGATGAGGATGTTATGTACCTAAAAATGAAACACTACGATGAACTGTTACCAGACGAAGGGCCAGAGCCAGGATCCCTGATCGGTGGTTTTTATACGTTATTTTACCATTAATTTTAGTTAGTTTTATTATATCTTTAATTGCATTTTATTCCCGTTTACCGAATTTTATTCTTGGTTTGTGTCTTTTCAATGTTTTGAGGTTCAGATAAGCATTCATGAGGAATCGGAGCGAAAACCAGGAAAAAGCACAAGAATTCAGAGAAAGTTGCGTGTGCGTGTTAGGATGTCTGGACCAAAAAAAATCAACAAACATAAAATATATTGGTCAACCAATTCTCTTATCTATACTATGTTATAGTTCTCTTCATTAGCTTTCCGACGCTTTGAACGGGGACCAAAACGGACTTACGGATCAAAAGTTATGATCGAAACAATTCTGGTTATAAAATCCCGTGAGCTGCTACGGCCGCCCGTGTTGGCTGCTACGGCCCGTGTCAGCAGGTGACGCTGATTTCATGATTTTTTTCATATTTTTGCCATATGTTAAGCTATGGGGGCGCTTTGGGTATTTCCAACCGATCTGAGTGATTTTCTACTATTTAGATGAGTTTTGGCAAGAAAAAAAGGGACTTTTTTGGATGGGAAAAGAATTCTACGATCAAAGATTGGAGAGATCAAGGTTTTCGGAAGGTGAAAGGTTTTCATGAGTGGAAGTAATTGATGATCAAAAGTCATCCAAATTCTTCTAATGTATAATCTTTGTTTTGTTTTTCTTTTGAATAATATGAGTAGTTAGACCTTCATGTTAGGGAGGTGTCTCTGATCTGGATCTGTAATGACTTTTACATTAGTATTGCAATAACAATATTTCTTTTTCATAATTGATTTGATCTCTAGCTATTCTTAATGCCTGCCATGTCAGACAAACATGGTTTGATTTGTGATTAACGATTAGGCAGGACCACCGTTGTTAATGCTTTGCTTTAGATTATTCTATAGTAGATATTACCTGGGAATAGGGATACCCTATAGAAACTGGAATATTCTTGATAATTGATTTCTTGATTTCAAACGTGATTATCTATGGACATAGTAATTAGGTTATGAAATCAAAGGTTTTCTCACTAAGGAATTAGGGGTGAACATTCTAAAGAATCAGTAATTAATTATTTAAAATAAGTTATTGCAATGTTAATTCAGAGTTGTTGCTGAGGCGGATCATACACCATCTCTAGCATAGTTTACTCATATTTGTGAAACCACTTAGTCAATTTCCTTCTTGTATTTTCAATTCTTTTTATATTTAAAACAAACAATTTCAAAACCCCAAAGCTTTTTGTTTAACTAAAATAAAACCAGAACTCTATATCCTCAAACAATCATTGAGATCGACATTCGGGGAAATTCCCTTTTATTACTACATTGGAAAAATAGTACACTTGCTATTTTTATGATCAATCCTGATGGGGATTAATATTTGACAGATTTGTCAACGCTTATGGAAACGGAATTGAGGCAATTATTGTTACACCTCAAGGTACCCATATTCCTTTCACCGCAAGATTGAAATTCAAATGCACCAATAATGAAGTTGAATATGAAGCCTGTATCATGGGACTTGAAGAAGCCATTGATTTAAGGATCAAAATTTTGGATGTATACGGAGACTCAACTCTGGTCATAAATTAGATCAAAGGTGAATGGGAAACTCGTCAACCCAGATTGATTCCTTACAAAGACTATGCAAGAAGGCTGCTACCTTTCTTCAAAAAAGTTAAGTTTCATCACATTTCTCGTGAAGAAAATAATATGGCTGATGCACTGGCAAAATTATCCTCCATGATTGTTGTAAATCAATGGAATGATGTACCTAGGATTGATATCATGCTCCTTGACAGGCTCGCTCATGTATTTACCTGGAAGATATTGTTGATGATAAACCATGGTACCATGATATCAAATGCTTCCTTCAAAACCAAGATTACCTACTTGGGGCGTCAAAAAAAGATCGAAAGACTCTCAGGAGATTGGCTGGCAACTTCTTCCTGAATTTGTACAAAAGAAACTTCAACATGGTCTCACTCAGATGCGTGGATAGACACGAAGCAGACATGTTAATGGAAGAAATTCATGAAGTCTCTTTCGGTACACATGCCAATGGGCAAGCAATGTCAAAGAGAATGTTACGAGCAGGATACTATTGGCTGTCAATGGAATCCGATTGCTGCAAATACGCGAGGAAGTGTCACAAATGTCAAATTTATGCCGACAAAGTTCATGTACCTGTTCGCTGTTGATCTTGGCGAACAACCTCTGGTTTACCAGAATGGTGAAATCTGGGTTACTTGCAGGATTAACCAAACAAATCCTAGGACGTCGGGCGAAAACTTAGATCAACGTGATAATTTTAAGTTAAGGGTGATATCTTGGTTCTTGGTTTTATGTATTTAAGTCTTTTGGAATAAAAGATTTCAACTAACTCTAGACGAAAGTCTGAGATAAAAGAAAATGACTTTGAAAAGAACTTTTAAAGTAAAATGGCGAAGAAAGAACTTTAAAGTAAAATGACGAAGAAAACATAAAGATGCTGGTAAATGTAAAGGAATTGGTAAAAAGACTTTGATTGATAAAGAAATTAAAAGATGGTGTTTACACGTACATTTTTCCAAATAACTCTTTTCTCTCACACGGGTACTTTGAGTAATTGCAGGAAGTTTTGTACAAGTTTTTCACACTGAATTCTAATAACAACTATCCTATTTATAGATAAACAAAATAACTGCTATTAACGACTAAATCCTAAAACTTCGACATCTGGCCTTCTGCATGTCCCCCTTTCGCCAGGTGCTTCCATGCGTTTTCTGCCAAACGTTATAATTCTCTTGAATTTGAATCTTCAAGTTATGTCGAACAAACGCGTCCTTTCAGACTTGTCGAATTGTCGAACTATCACAACGTTCTTCATACTTGTCCAAACTTTTTCCATTTGCAGAAATCTCTACTTGACGAAATGTCGAAACGTTGCCCCGTCGAAATGTCGAAGAATGTTGAAGAATATCTCCTAAGTAGATATAATCTTTCAGTTGTGCTTCTTTTGGCATGTTCCTCCATTTGTCGAAAACAACTTTTTACGTGTTGAACTTATGGCGTCGAAAATACGCATATACAAATTGCCCCCCAGCAAAGGTATTTCGACTATCCTGGAGAAATAATCCTTTGGTGTTCAACCAATATTTTGACGCCATGTCATCCTAATTTTAAATTACACAATTTCAAGTTCCAACATATTTCATCATTTTACTTTCTCAAAACGTCAACTCTAGCCCACGTTCTAGCTTCTAGCCCATTATTACTTAACCTAACGTCATGGCCATCTCTTTTTAACTTCCACTTTTCCTCATCACCGTCAAGATGATGCCACGTGCCCTCCATGATCACCACTAAACCCAAAAATTCATTTCCTCTTATAAATACATAAACCCCTATTTCTCTTTCTTTTTACGCTTTTGAACTTTTCTTCTTCACAATCACTCCAAATCTTCATCTTCTTTCTAAAAAACTTTCTGATTCAACAATGGCTTTTCAAAAATCATCAAGCAGCAAACCTTCCAAGAGTGAGCAACCTTCCATCATCCCTCCTGCGCATAGGTTGGATGAACCAACACTGATTGGGGATCAACAATACATTCCTGAGCCTCCAAACGCGAGGGAAAAAGACTGAATTTTTAAATCCCAGGTACTCATCCCTGCTATTATTTCTGGTAATCATTATGCCATGTTAGGACCACTCCCTAACCCAGACATTAAACCTGAGCGTTTACAAGAGTTTTTTCCCACTTATTCTCACACAAAACCCATAGGTGCTGGGGTGAAACCCCCCACTCTAGAGAAACCAGTAGAACAAACTGAACCTCAAGGTTCAAATGAAAAAGATGAGGAAGTAATAAATTTAACCTATCTAAATCATACTAGGATTTTTAGAACTTGCCCTTGGTCGAAAGACCTTTCAGATTACTTGTCTTGGTTGAACAGAGTTGAAAATGTTAAAGAAAAGTTTTGGAAAGAAATAGGAATTTTTGACTTGATACAATTATCAAGAGTAGGACCCAATGTTTGCCCTAACATGCTGCTAGCCTCCCTTTATTTTTGGGATAGTACGTATAACACCTTCCACCTCCCCTGCGGGATGGTTACCCCTACGCTGTTCGACATAGCTGCCATAGTTGGCCTTAGTCCAATTGAAATTGACTTCGACCCCACTCACCTGAACGAGGACTCCATAGATTTTGACACTAGTTTCGCCCCATACTCCCTTTTTATGTCTCACTACCATGGCGAAGATGACCAAGAAGTTTCTGACAAAGAACACATAGCTTTTCTAACCTTGTGGCTGACCAAATTCGTCTTTTGCTCCCGCTCACTTCAAGTGGCTAAGAGGTTCATCACTATGGCGAACCAACTCCATGCTGGGATCAAATTATGCTTGAGTGAGGTAATCTTGGCGAACCTGTATGAGTCCTTGAGTGAAAGCGTGCGTTCTTTGAAGACATTGAAGGACAAAGGGAAGCTTAATTTGGCAGGCCCCTTTTGGCTCTTGCAACTATGGCTGAATGCCACTTTCGAAGCCTTTATTCCTGCGAAGCATGACATAAATGAAGAGGAATTCAAAAACAGGAGTGTCGAATGGCCTAGATTGGTGCAATTGACACCAAATGAGGAAGCAATTAGCCTTCGACGGGCCTTCACTAGCTACGTAATGATGTTTGCTGAGAGACATCATTTTACTTCGACTATGGCTCCATTTGCTGACAGAACAATTGGACCTGAATGGTTTACACGACAAATCCCCTTGCAAACCAAAAAAGATGAAAACATCTTCCTAAATGTCTGGGAATCCTTTTTGACCCCTAGGCTCCTGTTCTCCCACCGCAATACTACGAAACCCCAGATTGCCTTGATAGTTTATCAACCTAACTTGGTTGCCAGGCAATTTGGCCTAATTCAAATCATGCCTCGACCTCTTTTCCCTAAAAAAGGGGCCATCATTTTCTACAACTCCTTCCACGACGAAGCCACCAGCAGGGAATTGTCGAACAAGCTGACTGACGAATCTTTGGATATTCGACCGGTGGTTTTTCAACCATCATTCCTTTGCACTCCTGAGTTCGACACATGTGGAGGGAATACTATGCTACCAAATTTTTCGACGTAAAAGCTTTCATCACTCATCTGACGAATGCTTTTGCTCTTGTGCAGGAACGGACTAAAAAAGGTACGCAAAGACACATCCAAGAAATACAAAAATTTCAAAAATATTTTGAAACCGTTTACAGACCTGATGATCTTAGTCGAACCATACGCGAAGCAGCGGTTACTTTAAAAGAAAAATTCACGGAGAAGTTGGAGAAGTTGAAACTGCCTCCACACATTCGACCAGAAGTGCGTTACGACTTGGCTTTCAGCTATTACCCTCCTAAATTTCCACCTTTACCATCTGCTGAATTTGGTGTGGCTTTAAGTCCTCCATTTCCAGATTGGTTCACATGTGGGAATCATATGAAAATTCTTCGTGAAAGTTATAAAAAACCTGCTAAACGCGTGGTTGCGACTAAGTATCATCTGGATAACTACCCAGGGCACCTTCATATTGGAATAGAACACGTTCGCGTGGAAGATCCCATTCTTGAAGGTGTTAACAACAACACGAATTTTGTCATTTTATTATCACATATTTCTCACTGCCTAACTTTCCCCTTTTTCTTTTTTTTTTTTTTTTTTTTTAGCTGTGAAAGTGCCTGCCAAGAAAGCTTCCGTCGAAACTCCACAAAGTGCCGCCCAGACACCTTCGACTAAGGTATAAATCTCTTCCTCTTTTGATCTATTCTTTTATTTCTTTAAGACACTCACTATTTTTGATATATATGATCAGGTAAGTCAAAAAACCTCTACATTCCAAAAAAGAAAGAAAATACCAGAGATAATCCCTGTCGAAGAGTCCAGTGATGAGTCTCCATCTCCAAATCCCCCTCCTCAAAAGAAGAAAAGACTGCAGAAAATTGCCTCACAAAAATCCATTGTCAAATCCTCTAAAAGGGAATCTTCTAGCAGTCCTGCTACAAAACATCAGCCGAAGGATACGGGGAGTGGAAAGTCTAGCTCCAAAACTGAGACTTCTAAGGTAAATTTCAATCTCGACCCTTCTCGTTTATTTTATTTCATTTCTAACTTAGAAATTTTTCTTTTGATAGAAGCCAAAGGTCGTCGAAAAACAGCCTGAGACAATCCAGGAGGAGGTAGCTCGAGAGGAGGACACTCCCATCAAAGAACTTGAGAGACAAACGGTCGAAGCATTCGACACTACTGTGGGAGCTGATTCTGATAACAACTCTCCTTCTCATCCTGGATTACACGCTGAGCAACAAAAAGATGATGATGTTGAAACAGACACTACTGTCAAAGGAGATCCTGAAGAGAAGACTGCTGACGAAGAAGATCTGTCTAAGCAACAGGAAGCTAGGCGAACTTCAGAGCATAGCAACCAGCCTACTCCTGACCAAACTCAAAAGAGTTCCCAAACAACTGGTTCGACTAGTCTTTCTCATGAAGAGCTTGAAAGTATCAAAGTGCAGAAACCCTTGGACTACCTGAAAGCCATACTTAGCACCAGATTCAACTTTAAAGACTCTTCCTACAGCAGTTCGACTACTTCTGGAGCCACTTCTGAAGTGCAGTCTCTACCCAATATCATGACCTAGATCAAGGCGAAGATCCTTGATGTTGACTTGTTCCAAGTTCTAGAGGGAAATGCCACTGCTCCAATGGAGTTGAAGAAACTGTTGAAGCAAGTTAACGTCTTGGACGCTTCTGTCGAAGTCTGCAATTTTGTGATAGAGCTGACAACTGTGATTGACTTATCCAGCGCAGATCTTCACTGTCGAAGGGACTTATGTCAACAAATCTCTAAAAAAATGGACCAACAAGCTGCTGAATGGAACTCTGTTTCTGTTTCGACAAATAAGGTTTCGAAACTACAAGAGCTTTCTGAAGCCTCTGTCAAGAAGATTGCTACTTGCCATAACCACATTCAAACATGGAAGAAACAAATAGCAGTTCTCCAAGAGAAAATTTCCAAAGAGGAGGAACTCATAGCTTCTATCCAGCAACCTAGGCAAAGCGAGATTGATGAAGAGTTGAAGGTTGGCATTCAACACGCAGAGACCGCTCAAAAGATCAACCAAGAGATTGAAGTTGCCCATATTCACAGGAACCTCTGTGATCGTCGCCTTCAATTTCAGAAAGACAAATTTACCGCTTTGAAGGCACAGTTTGCAAACCTTCAGCTTTAGTCGAATTTGCCTGTCAATTTCTAGCCCTTTGAGGCTTTATTTGTAATGATTTAACGCCATCTGTTTGGCAGCACAATATTTACTTTCAATTTCCATTTTATTCGACTGCTATCTTTATTTCCTGCAATATTGGTTTATACCTTTTCAAATATTTGCCATTTATTTTTAATATCCTTTCGTCTCTCCCTATCTCTTCGACCTCATATGCGCCATTAGAAAATATTTTCAAAACTTTGAAAGGTCCTTCCCATTTGGGAGACCATTTTCCCATAACTCTGTCTTTTCGATCCATAGGAAGAATTACCTTCCACACATAATCACCAATTGAAAAAGTCTTAAATTTTACTTTTCTATTGTAGAACTTTTCGACTCTCTCTTTTTGTCTCTTTATGAGATCTAAGGCACGTAGCCTTTCTTCGTCTAAATCAACCAATTCATCCATCATCATACTCCAGTATGTCTCTGATGGGATCTGATGATGCCTTTGAACCCTAACTGATTACAAATACAATTCGACTGGCAAAACTGCATCATGCCCATAAGTTAATTTAAATGGAGTCGAATTGGTTGCTTCTTTAGGAGATGTTCGACAAGCCCATAAAATTTGATCTAAGGTATTATGCCAATTTTTTGGCTTTCCACCTACATGCTTTTTGATCAAATTTATCACTACCTTGTTAGCTGCTTCGACTTGTCCATTAGCCTGAGCATAATAAGGTGTCGAAGTAAGGAGCTTAAAACCTGTATCTTGTGCAAACTTCTGCATCTTTCGACCAGTAAATACAGATCCTTGATCTGTTGTTATTGTTTCCGGTATCCCAAATCTGTAGATTATATGCTTTTGGATAAAATCCATAACTGCTTCTTGATCTACATTCACCAATGGTATGGCTTCAATCCACTTAGTAAAATAATCTACTCCAACTAAAATGTACCTTTGCCCTTTTGAAGAAGCTGGTCGAATTTCACCAATTAAATCTAACGCCCAACCTCTGAACGGCCAAGGTTTTACAATCGAATGTAACTCACTTGCAGGAACATGTGGTATGCCTGCATGTACTTGGCACTCTTGACACCCTTTTGCAAATTCGACACAATCCTTTAGCATTGTTGGCCAATACATTCCTTGTCGAAATAATAACCACTTCATTTTGTGGCCTGCTTGGTGTGCGCCACACGGTCCACTATGCACATTTGACAATGCTATGTATGCTTCATTTTCGCCTAAGCATTTCAATAAGACTCCTTCCGCAGTCTTCTTGAACAATTCATTGCCAAAAAGTACATAACTCAAAGCTCTATATTTTACCTTTCGTTCGACTTTTTGATTTGGATCTTGCAAATATTCTTTGATGGGTTTTCTCCAGTCTTCGACTCCTGCATCATCTACGTTGCAAATCTCATAATTCTCTTCGTCACCATATCCCAATTTTATTGTCTCTAAATCTGATGGGGACAAACCTACAGATATGATTCTTCCTCTGACTTCAATGGCTTTTTCTAACTTCTCCTCCGACACTTTGTATCCTGATGCCAGTTGAGCAAGATCATTCGCCTCTTGATTCTCCATCCTGGGAATGTGCCTAAAAACCACATTGTCGAACTTCTTGAGAAGTCTATTTGCTATCACGAAGTACATTATTAGATTCTCTTTCACATATTTGTACTCCTTAGTCAACTGCTTTATTACCAACTCAGAGTCACCCATTATTTCGACTCTTGTTGCCCCCAATTCCAACAAGATTTCAAGTCCAGCAATCAAAGCTTCATATTCGACTTCATTGTTTGAACATAGCCCTTCGACTTTGTACTTGAACTTTGTTGGAATTTGTTCGCTGTTGATCTTGGCGAACAACCTCTGGTTTACCAGAATGGTGAAATCTGGGTTACTTGCAGGATTAACCAAACAAATCCTAGGACGTCGGGCGAAAACTTAGATCAACGTGATAATTTTAAGTTAAGGGTGATATCTTGGTTCTTGGTTTTATGTATTTAAGTCTTTTGGAATAAAAGATTTCAACTAACTCTAGACGAAAGTCTGAGATAAAAGAAAATGACTTTGAAAAGAACTTTTAAAGTAAAATGGCGAAGAAAGAACTTTAAAGTAAAATGACGAAGAAAACATAAAGATGCTGGTAAATGTAAAGGAATTGGTAAAAAGACTTTGATTGATAAAGAAATTAAAAGATGGTGTTTACACGTACATTTTTCCAAATAACTCTTTTCTCTCACACGGGTACTTTGAGTAATTGCAGGAAGTTTTGTACAAGTTTTTCACACATTTGTACTCCTTAGTCAACTGCTTTATTACCAACTCAGAGTCACCCATTATTTCGACTCTTGTTGCCCCCAATTCCAACAAGATTTCAAGTCCAGCAATCAAAGCTTCATATTCGACTTCATTGTTTGAACATAGCCCTTCGACTTTATACTTGAACTTTGTTGGAATTTTGTCAGGAGAAATAATCACCATCCCAATACCAAGTCCATTCTTATGCCTGGAACCGTCGAAATACAATTTCCATGGTGCTAATTCGACGTACTCTATAGTTTCGACTATAGAGTGGTCAGCTATAAAATCAGCCACCACCTGTCCTTTCATAGCCTTTAAAGGCAAATATTTTAAGGAGTATTCTGTTAGAGCCAAAGCCCACTTTCCAATTCGACTATGCAAAATAGACTTAGACAACATATGTTTTATTACGTAGAAATGAGAAGATACATATACATCAACAGGCTTTATATAATGCTTCAATTTCATACAAGAGAAATATACACATAAACATAGTTTTTCTATAACACTATATCTAGTTTCAGCATCATTTAAGACTTTGCTGAGATAATAAATGGCCCTTTCGACGCCATTCTCATCCTCTTGACACAACATACTTCCTAATGTCTTGTCTGATGCAGAGATATACAATCTCATGCTTCGTTTCCTACAAGGGGACATCAAGATTGGAGGACTAGCCAAGTACTCTTTGATTTTGTCGAAAGCCACTTGTTGCCCTTGCCCCCATGTGAATTCTTCTTTCTTTAGTCGAAGTAGAGGAGAAAAGGGTTGTGTTTTTCCACTGAGGTTGGAGATGAATCTTCTTAGAAAATTGATCTTCCCTAGTAGAGATTGCAATCCCTTTTTTGTTGATGGCGCTTTTGCTTCCATTATAGCTTTGGCTTTGTTTTCATTTATTTCGATCCCTTTCTTGTGGACCACAAAACCTAAAAAATCACCCGTCTGCACACCAAAAGCACATTTAAGGGGATTCATCTTTAGACCAAACTTTCTCATCCTCTCAAAGGATTGTCGAAGATGGTCTATATGATCTTTTCCTGAAACAGACTTGATTACAATATCATCAATGTAAATCTGCATAAACGTCTCAATAAAATCATGGAAAATTGAATTCATAGCCCTTTGGTAAGTGGCTCCAGCATTCTTTAAACCAAAAGGCATCACTACCCATTCATAAGTTCCAATTGCTCCAGGACAACGAAAAGCTGTCTTAGAAACATCTTCTTCAGCAATAAAAATTTGGTTATAGCCAGAGTATCCATCCAACATACTTAGATACTCGTGACCTGCTGCAGAATCTATAAGCATTTCTGCTACTGGCATAGGATATTCGTCCTTTGGGGTAGCAGAATTTAAATCTCTAAAGTCAATGCATACCCTAAGTTTGCCATTTTTCTTAATAACCGGAACTATATTTGCAATCCAATCAACATACCTGGTAGTGCGGACGAAGTTGCATTTTAGAAGTCTTTCGACCTCTTCTTTTATTTTCGACAGAACTTCTGGTGCAAAGCGCCTTGGAGTTTGCTTGACTGGCTTCTTCCCTTCTATGATTGGCAGCTTCAATTCGACCAAACTTCTGTCCAAACCAGGCATTTCGTCATAATCCCATGCAAAGCAATCTTTGAACTCCTTCAACAACTGGATTATTTCAACTCTGAACTGAGGATCCATCCTTGCACTTATGTAGGTTGGTCTTTTTTCTGCCCCCAGTCCCAAGTTGATTTCTTCTAAAGGATCCTGCGCCACCATCTTCAAATTGTTCGACACTGGATCTTTTTCGAACCCCAAAGGTTCGTCGTCATAAATGGCGTCAAGTTTCTGGTGTTGCCATTCGTCTATTTGGTTGTTATCATTATTTTCCTCGGCGTCTTTTTGAAGACATTGTTCATTTGAATCTTCATGATTGGCTTCGACAGCCATGTATTTTACTTCGGCCTCCAGAGCCGCTTTGAATTTGTTTTCGGCTATGTAAGCTGTAATTTTGTCGAGCACTGCTTGTTCACTCATCATCATTGTCGAACTCATTCCCCCATCCTGTTGGTGCTACATTGGTAGTCCCCCACATGTAGTTGGAGTCACCAATGACTTCCTTATCCCACTGAAAACCATGTGTAGGATGGAGATACATGGAACAGTACGCGTTGTCCGTTGCCTTCAAGTCGAATTTCACCGGACTGCAAGGAGGTATGTGGGCTAAGTTTTTGTCGAAACTTCGATCGCTTACATTGTTTACTTCGGACATGAAGTAACTTTGGTCTGCTTCTATGTTCTCGACGATTCCATCTAGCCTCCAAATAACTATTCTCTGGTGCATCGACGAGGGAACATCACCTATACCATGGATCCATTCTCTTCCCAACAGCAAGTTGTAGTTTGCCCTAGAAGCAATAACTATAAACATTGTTGGCCTTGTTATAGTACCAACTGTCAGATCCACTTGAATAACTCCCATGGTTGTTCCTACCTTTCCTTCGTAATTCGACAGAACCATGTTGTGGGGCTTTGCATCCGAGTCATCTTTGCCAATCTTTTTCAGCATGAAATGGGGCATCAAATTCACAGCGGCACCACCATCCACTAGGATCTTGTTCACACCAACACTCTCAATCTTTCCTTTGATAAACAAAGGCTTCAAGTGCGCCTTCATGGAATCGTCTGGTCTTTCGAAGAAAGCATTTTTCTCTTCGACACAACCATTATTCATTACGTAGTAACACACGGGCTTATGCACCATCGTTTCCTCTTCCATCCCATCCTCTTCGTCTTCGACTTCCATGATCCTATCATAGTCTCTGGGAAGGACCGAGACCACGTTACAGACAACATCGAAGGATGCCTCCGAATCTGACTTGAAATCATCTGTCATCTCGTCATCCTCCAACTTCTTCTCTTTGGGCACACTTTACGCTGCCACGCTGTTTGGTTTGATTTGCTGGAGAGGCTTCTTCTTGTTTGCCATTTGAGCGTTGCTGCTACATTCTGCTTCGTCCTTGTTTCCAGCCACTTTTCTCATCATACCTTTTTCAGCAGCTTCTTTTTCAACCCTCTTTTGCCTTTGGAACCTCCTCCACTGGGATCTCGACATGGGGTTCTTCCCTTTATAATTCTATGAAGGATATGGCCTAGGTTTATATTTCTCCAACTCCTTCTTATTTTCCATTGAAGTGCCTCTCTGCACATCGAAATTCTTCCACTTCTTCTGGCATTGGGCATCTCTTATAGGTTGAACCCATCTGTCATCTATCACTTTGTTTGATGGCTTGTAAGTGCCATAGTGTCTGTCTCCGCGCCTCCATTGGTGGTGCTCACTCCTTCTTGGATCATATCTTGTCGCTCCCCCATTCGCCTTCCTTCTTGCTTGATCTATTGCCTCCAAGTTGGTGGCAGCCTTTCTGTCGAAAATGGAACTACAACGAGGGCATAGCATCACGTCACTCTTCCTTCTCTGGCACCTTTTGATGAATTCGACCAAACTCTCATCTTCTTTGGGGTACGCCAGCTTTTGGTACTCCTCTCGACGTTGATCTTCATCTACTGCTGCCTGAGTTTTCTGCGACACTTCTACCATATTGATTCCCACATTTTGCTTGTTAGCAATGGTTAGTCTGTTCATCTTTTCAATGAGCTTTTCCTCTTCGACTCTGTCCTTCTTTTTCGTCAGGTCGAACTTCCCTTCTGGGCAGCAACACCAGGATATGTTCCTAGGAGCATGCTTGCAGCAACACTTATTTGACTCTTCTTTAGGATCCTCCTTTATTCTTCGTAGGATCCCATAAGTCCCAGTTTTCCCACGGCCATGTACAACTTTTTCTTTCATTTCTGTGACTTCCTTGTCGAAAGGTCCCATGATGTTGATGCAGTAATTTGCAACATCGGCCTCCTTCGTGTTGTCAAGATCAAGGCCTTCAGTAGCCTTGTTTTCAGCAACGAAGTCCTCAGTAACTTCTTCCTTGGCGATAGGGGAATCATCATCATCATCAAAATCACTTCCCCAACCAGTTGGTTGGATTTCACTGATGTCAGTGTGATAAGTTGCAGGAATAGTGTACTTCACCAGGTAGTCGAATTTTCCACTTGGCTGTCCCAAGCAATCCCAGATTTCTCCTGGTCCAACCACCACGTCTTCAGTAACACTGTCATCGTTCTTTTCGTCGGAACCCTCTGTAGTTTTCTTCAATTTCTGATTGTCAAAGCTTTCAGTAACTTCGACCTTACCTTCATCGTCGAAGTCCTCAGTGACTTCAACTGTGTTTTTGTTGTCAAGATCTTCAGTGACTTTGACTTCATTATCGTTGTCGAACGCTTCAGTACCTTCGACTTCGTTCTGGCCTGCAAGATCTTCAGTAATCTCGACCATGTTGACACTGGTGTCGAAACCCTCCATAGCCTCCACCATCTCGAAACTGCCATCAGAAGCAACTTCAATCTCCACCATATTCACGGTGGATGGTTCAGCATAGTGTGCTTCGACAACCTGCATAGGATTCGAATCAATCCCCATTTGTTGTTTTGGCTTCTCGCCAAACTTCAGCCTTCCATCACGGATAGCATTTTGAACTAGATCCCTGAAAAGAAAACATTGAGATGTTTTATGACCTAAAAAGTTATGGTACTTACAAAAACCCCTCTTTTTCTGCTATTCGACAGGCGGTTCTTTAGCGCCTGGTGGCTTTATTAACTGACCATCTTTGACCAATAAATCAAAAATTTCGTCACACTTGGTGACGTCGAACATATAAGTTCGTTTAGGAAACTTATCATTCTTTTCAGGTTCGACTGGATTTTTTCCATTCGACGGAGCTAGTACTTTACAGGCGTATGGTGGGCCTGACTTTAGTTCTGCCAGATCAATTTCTTGTTCGTCAAGCAAAATTAGTTCATTTTCGTCACCATCATCATCCTGGCATACTCCTACATAGGTCACTCTTTCCTTTTTATTTTTATTTGATCTGAATTTCTCAGCTTTTAGCCTTTCAATCTGTCTTACCCTATCTGCTAATTGTGCCATATCTCTTAAATATTGAGTGTCTAATTTCTTCCTTATAGAATAATCTAGACCCCCTGCAGCCATTTCGACTAACTCTCGTTCTGGCACTTGTGTGAAACATCTTGCCTTAAGCAACCTGAACCTATTTAGGTAATCATCTATAGGCTCTAAAAATTTCCTCTTAACACTGGCTAATTCCTTCAAACTTATCTTAGTCTGACCCATATAGAATTGTTCATGGAACAATCTTTCTAATTGGGTCCATGTGAATATAGAGTTCGCAGGCAAGGATGTAAACCAGGTGAATGCATTTTTTGTCAAGGAACTTGGGAAGTACTTCATTTTCAAATTTTCATTATTGACTATTTCTCCTGCTTCTATTAGATAACGCGCTACGTGCTCTATAGTAGATTCACTAGTATCTCCTGAAAACTTAGTAAACTTAGGAACTTTCCATCTTGGGGGTAGTTCCTCTTGCAGAATGTGTTCTGACAATGGGGAAGTATAAGTAGGCCTTTGCAAACCTATATTTACACCGTTTTGGGCCATTATCCTTTCGACCATGGCTGTTATGTTATTTTCGACAGGCAAATTATTATATCGTATTCGCTGTTGCAACACATCATCAGCATCTTGGCCTCTCTGGACTATTACCCTCCTAGGTTCTTGTTGAACGGGGACTTCGACACGAGGCTGTTCGACCACTGCCTCTTGGTTTCTAGGGTTTGCTTGAGGATTCTCTAAAGGCCTTTGATTTATCGTGGGTTCCTCTTCGACATTTACTACTTGGTTTTGAATCACTTGTTCTCTTTGTCGTGTTTGAGGAACACCAAAAAAGTCAGCAATGCGCGTCATTTGCGCAGCCAACAATTGGTTGGTTTGGGTAGTGTTTTGTATTAAAGGGTTAAACACTGCTCCCATTTGTTGAGTCAACATTTGGACCATATCATGATTACTTTCGTCCATTTGTTGTCGAATTACTTGCGCATAATTATTGGTAATTGCTGGTATTTGGAAATTTGGTAGGGATTGGTTCAATCTACTCATATTTCCACCATATCCTGATCCTTGCAATGGCGAAGACATGTGGACCATGGCGTCAAAATACAAGGGTGGTGCACTTTGCAAGTTTGCCATTACTGACGTTGGCATTCCATATGGTTGTTCTCTTCCGAACATAGGCATGGAAAAATTTGTCTGGAATGGCCTAAAATTTTGTCCTCCCGGAGGAGGCGTCCCCAAAGGCCTTGAATGTCCCATTGTGGAAGAACTAGGCATACTTTGGGAGAGCGAAACCGCTGGTATAGATCCTGTTGACGAAGGCATAACCTCCTCTAGAACAGGGTTTGAATCCACATTTCCCCCTGTCGAAGGTATAGGGTTGGAAACTGGAATATTTTCATTTGAATTTGGATTGGGATTAGGATTATTTGACTGATTCACCATTTTCCTTACTCTAGTTCTTTTGGGTCTCTCTACGTCAAATACGGCTAATTTACCGCTTCTTAGTTTCATACAACGAAGAAAAAGCCTTAATTTTTGAAATTTATTTAAGTTTTATATTGCACTGGTCCCACTGGGCGTGCCAATTTGTTCGCTGTTGATCTTGGCGAACAACCTCTGGTTTACCAGAATGGTGAAATCTGGGTTACTTGCAGGATTAACCAAACAAATCCTAGGACGTCGGGCGAAAACTTAGATCAACGTGATAATTTTAAGTTAAGGGTGATATCTTGGTTCTTGGTTTTATGTATTTAAGTCTTTTGGAATAAAAGATTTCAACTAACTCTAGACGAAAGTCTGAGATAAAAGAAAATGACTTTGAAAAGAACTTTTAAAGTAAAATGGCGAAGAAAGAACTTTAAAGTAAAATGACGAAGAAAACATAAAGATGCTGGTAAATGTAAAGGAATTGGTAAAAAGACTTTGATTGATAAAGAAATTAAAAGATGGTGTTTACACGTACATTTTTCCAAATAACTCTTTTCTCTCACACGGGTACTTTGAGTAATTGCAGGAAGTTTTGTACAAGTTTTTCACACTGAATTCTAATAACAACTATCCTATTTATAGATAAACAAAATAACTGCTATTAACGACTAAATCCTAAAACTTCGACATCTGGCCTTCTGCATGTCCCCCTTTCACCAGGTGCTTCCACGCATTTTCTGCCAAACATTATAATTCTCTTGAATTTGAATCTTCAAGTTATGTCGAACAAACGCGTCCTTTCAGACTTGTCGAATTGTCGAACTATCACAACGTTCTTCATACTTGTCCAAACTTTTTCCATTTGCAGAAATCTCTACTTGACGAAATGTCGAAACGTTGCCCCGTCGAAATGTCGAAGAATGTTGAAGAATATCTCCCAAGTAGATATACTCTTTCAGTTGTGCTTCTTTCGGCATGTTCCTCCATTTGTCGAAAACAACTTTTTACGTGTTAAACTTATGGCGTCGAAAATACGCATATACAGTACCATCGACTCTTCTCAATATTCTCTCCTCTCCATGACCCTTCTCCATGTGGGGAATTGACATGATTGACACGATTGAACCTAAAGCTTCCAACAGACATCGTTTTATCCTAGTGGCCATTGATTACTTCACCAAATGGTTTGAAGCAGCATCCTATGCCAATGTAACCAGGCAGGTGGTGGTCCGCTTTATCAAGAACAATCTAATATGCCGTTATGGTGTTCTAAGTAAGATCCTTACTGATAATGGATCGAACTTGAATAAAAAAATGATGAAGGAATTATGTGTTGAATTCAAGATTGAACACCATAACTCTTCTCCCTACCGGCCTAAAATGAATGGGGCTGTTGAAGCACCTAATAAAAATATCAAGAAAATTGTCCAGAAGATGGTGGTGACCTACAAGGATTGGCATGAGATGCTACCATTTGCCCTTCATGGATATCGTACATCTGTTCGTACTTCAACAGGGGTAACCCCTTTCTCTTTGGTATATGGCATGGAAGCTGTGCTCCCCATAGAAGTGGAAATCCCATTAATGAGAGTCTTGATGGAAGCTAAATTAACTGAGGCAGAATGGTGTCAAAGCAGATACGATGAGTTGAATTTGATTGAAAAAAAGAGAATGACGGCTTTATGTCATGGTCAGCTATATCAACGAAGAATGAAGAAGGCTTTTGACAAGAAAGTTCGACTTCGTGTATTCAGAGAAGGTGACATTGTGATTAAGAAAATTCAATCATTTTTTACCTATTCTAGGGGCAAATAGACTCCTAATTATGACGGGCCATATGTTGTCAAGAAAGCCTTCTCAGGCGGTGCTTTAATGCTTATGACTATGGAAATGTATCTCCAAATGATGGGTCTTTACTCCAGATAGTCGTGATGTGTCGGAAGTACAATCCCATATCTCTGGTAAAAGAGGACCCAATGCTTGCCATAGATACTCGCCACCAACTGGGTAAGCACCCGACCACATTGTGATGCTCATTTCATCACCAATATGTCCCTTGCATCTGTTTTGTCAGCATAAAGACATAACACACATCCATATCAAACATATATCGTGCATATTTGAATTCATATCCATGTTCATAATGCAATTTGTTGATAATATTGTTTCATTCACCTTGGTTGTGATATGTTTTCTCTCTCCAATAGATTGGTCAATCATTGGCAGAAAATATATATCCTTTCTAAACTCCCCACTAAGTTAATTCTCCTGGATATTTTGATTTAGTTCTCCTTTCCACACTTGGATAGGATAAATCCTAGTTCGAGTTCATTCCTCACTGGTTAATGTCTTGTTTGACGATATCTTTCCACTTTGTTCCTGGATTGAGTTGGTCTTTCAGCCATTTTGATAAATTGAACCTCTAAATTAAAAGGGCATTCATTTTGCGCCTTTTAGGTGGTTTGCGGTTCTAGAGAGAAACTATTAAAGATTCCCTCAGCAAGATAAATTTATTCCGCCCAACAACAAGTGGCAATCTCTTTATTTGAGAAGCTTGTTTTTTATCCCGGAGTTTCCCAAGAGAATCGGAAAATGGCAGTCTCTTTCTGAACAGTTTGTTTATCCTCATTGAAGCTATCAACATATCTTTCATCTTATGGCATCTCTCTGAAGAGGTCTCGAAGGGAAGTATGATGAACGCATTTTTCCAGCATATGGCATATCTCTAGAGAAGTTTGTTGTAAACCCTTATTCTCTATCAAATGGCATATCTTCGGACAAAGTCTTGCAGAGAAGTTTAATTGTTGAATCCTCATTTTTACATCACATAGCATCTCTCCGAAGAATTCTCGAAGAGAAGTGTAATGAAATTTATTTTCCATCAAATGGCATCTCCCCAGTGAATCCCTGTGAGAAGTTTGATGAAGACCCTTACGAAAAGTTTCTCTTTATTTGAGAATTTTATTTCCAAAAGTTAACCAACCCGCATCTCTTTGAAGATCCCCAGTGAAGTTATTATTTCATCAAGTGATTACCTTTTCATGAGCTTGTCTGTTTACCCTTTTTTAAGAGAAAGACTTGATAAAGAAGAAAACCGAGACCAGTTTCATGGCTTATGTCCAGAAACAAGGGGAAGTTTATTCTATAAAACCGAGACCATTTTCAAGGCTTATGTCCAAAAACGAGGGGAAGTTTATTCCAGAAAACTAAGACCAGTTTCATAGCGTATGACCCGAAACATGGGGAAGTTTATTTTTTTTACCTTTTGCTAAGTAATAGTACTTAGTCAAAGAAGACGCTAAATCATTTTTCCCAACATTGGAAGTTCAAATTGCCAGAGTTATAACATCATCCCCTGGGGAGTTGTGTTCCTCTTCCCATTAAAAGTTGTCGTCTCTCTCCAAATAAGAGTTACAACGTTTTCCCCAATTTTCTTTCCCCAGTGGATAATCCTGTTAGTATACCCTTGTGGTTTAGACTATTCTCAATCTCCTGTGGCATAATTTCCCATAGGTCTCATATATTGCATTCTTAAGCGCATTCATATCATATCACCTTTTGTGGCTTCTCAGGGGCCAAAATTGTGTATTGTTGTATTTAAGCCTCCCCTATCTGGTTGAGACTAAGGTATCTGTCATACCCTAATTTTTTACCCCCAAGATGCCACCTCATTTGTATCATTGGCATAACATTCATCATTACATATATACATGTCTTTATGCATCACTAACCCATCATAAGTACAAGATGTGTGTGTGCTTACTTGTTTCACAGGTTAGGTGATCCCCCCTAAAGCTCAAGCAGATGAATTATCAAAAGGATGTGCATCATATTCAGCATCTCATATCCCTTTGTCATCAATAAGGATCAAGAGGTTTCATCTCATCAATAGTCAAGTGCAAGATGGCATCACAAGCACAACCAACCCTTAAGATCCTCAGTGCATCCAAATTAGGGGGTTGATCTAATTCAGTCCATAAGTTGACTTTTGAAGCAAGGCATGATCCAACACCTCAAGATATATTTCAAGGACCTCAAATGCATCATATTAGTCCATTCATATGATTGGATTAATCCAAAGAACTTGATTCATAAGCAATACAAGAGGTTAAAATTATCCGGTCTACAAACTAGGGTTTTTGAGGAAAAGTCAATTGTACCTTTGACTTCTAACCAAGACATGATCTCAAACCTTGGGACATGACTTAAGACACTCAAAAACACCTTTGGAGACCATCCATGATGTTTAATTTAGCCCAAGGGTTTGATTTCAAAAAGGATCACAAAGTTTAAAATTCATTTGATACAAAAGTCAACTGTGTTCAAAGTCAAGTTTGAATTTTGGAGTTTTGGTCGAACATGGTCTCTTCAAGTCATAAACAATGTTAATATGTGATTTGGATCATGTATGATCAAGAAAAATCAAGAAAAGTGAGGCTACTTGTAAAAAGGGCAACCATGGAGAACAAAATTTTTTCTAAGTCATAAAAAAACAATGATTTTTGCCCTACTTTCCAAGGCCATAACTTCCAAGCCAAGTAACCATTTTCTTTTATCCAAAGATCAAATTGAAGAGCTCGTTACATACTTCAACATTGTCAATTAGGGTGGATTCCCCAAAAGTGCATAGATTTTAAGATATAAGGCCATGAAGTTAGGGTTTCAATACTTTTTGAACTTTGACACTTAGAAATTTTTTAGCCTGAATCTGTCTTGAGTTGGAACCAACTTTGAGGCTATTTTTCATTATAATCCACAATGATTCAAGACCAAATTTAATCATCAAAGTTGAAGTAAGATATACCAGCTTTCCAAAATGGTCAAGAACATCAAAATCCCTTACTTGAGCAAGAAGTTATGGATGTTGCAACATGCCTTGATCAAGCTGATTGTCATGACAGAATTGCCTAACCTACTTGTGCCACACGATTTGGATAAGTCTTACAAACCTGAAATCTTCACAAGATCAACTCCCAAATGATCATACAACCAATTGCTCTGCAAAGCATAATTGAATTTTCAAATATTCATCACTTGGCATGTGAAAATGATCATTTCAAAAGCGAGAAGTGAGGTTTTGTCCTCTACCATTAAAGTGGAATAGTGATTTTAAGCAAAAACCCTCCAATCTGTTAGAACTTGATCAAAGCATCAAGGGATGGGATGAAGCCATGAGTAACCAAGCTCAAAAGATCAGAATTCAAGCCATGTGAAGAATGGCCCAGGTGTACCTTGGCTTTCAAGTTATAGGTGCATGACATCATTTGGTGGATAATAGCTTACATCCTCATCCAATTTCCTATCAAATATCTAAACTTCTTTTCCTATAAATAGAGGTCATTTTGATCATTCAAAGACACACCAAAACATTACAAGAGCTTGTTTTCTCTCCTTCCTCCTCCTTGCTAAAATTCAAAGTTCTCAAAAAGTGAAAACATGGAATTCTCAAAGCAGTCCATTTTCACTCAATTCAATCATCCAAACACTTCACATACATCATGTGTAAGTGATCCAAACACTCAAACCTCAACTGTAACATCAGAATCACCAAGTCATATGCCAATTGCTCCACACACATCTTAAGCTGCACTTTTAATCGAGCCAAGTAATTCAGAAGGTTTCCATCCATTATTAGCATTGGAACAGACTCTTTGGAGGTCAAGGAAGATGTCTGGATCATAAAATTACATATGTAACACCTCCAACAGAGAATTCGATTCTCACTTGCAAGGTAAGTTTCTTCAAAATTGAACTCTATGATTCATGCATCAAATTTGATCATTCAAGTTACAGACATGTTTATCATGATGTTGTGATCATTTTTCCTCAATTAATTGACATGTATCATGATTGAATGAAATTTCATATTAGATTATTCATTTAGGGTTCATACGGTTCTTAAATCAATTTCTTTTGATACACAGAATTTAAATAAAATTGGTTAATGCCATTCATTTCCTCATGAAATTTCCAACAAGTTTCATGTTTACATCATGTCATTTCATTGAATATTAATGGAGTTCAGAAATTCAAAAAATGGATGAAGCTCGTGGAAGAAGACGAGCATGGAGGGAGACATTTTTCAAAATAAAAAGAAGCTTTAATATATTATTTTATGGCTCTAAATTAAAACTTGAATTAGCATTGCCCCCTAGTGGAAACACTAGTATTTGTGTGTGAGCGAGTTCAAGGTCTAGGGTTCGAATCCCCCTCGCCCCAGACCTTTTGCCTTTTATTTTTTTCAGTCATTTTCAACTCAAGTCTCTATATTATTTTCTCTTTCCATTGTTTATCAACCACACGCGCGTGGCTCAGTTTGTTATGTTTTAAGCCTTTCACCCTCAAGGACTTGGGTTCAACACTTGGGAGGGCCATTCCTATTTTTTTAGCACTATTTTTCTTACAAATTCATTCAATTATTCCAATAAGTAAATTTAATTATTTTGAGCCAATTTTTTGCACACTTCTCATTTATATTTTGAGACTCCTTTGGAAAATTCCAAAAATATTATTTATTTTTACCATTTTTCTTAAGTGGAAAATCATGATTTTTTAAGGTGTTCTTAATACCTTTTCATAACCTCTTTTGATTTTTCTCTTAACCAATTGTACATACATGTCCTTATGGTCATGGTACACTTTGTGTAAACCTTGTTCAAAACATTTAACTTGTTTTTTTTTACTTATACTTTATCCATACCTGGTTTAGGCATTGTTCTCTTTTGAAAATACTTTGGTTATTCTTTTGAAAACCTAGGGTTTTATTTTAAATAACTTCTTTCTTTGAAAGTATCCTTGATGCTTGACTTGGGCTTCCACTTGAGTTTGGATTCCCCAAAGCCTCTAAGTTCAACCATGGTTGAATGTCTTTCTCAGAAGCCTTCCTGTAAAAACTTCCATTAGGGTTTTGATTACCCTCCTCCATTATTCATTTGACCTTTTATCACTTGTTGTTTGCTTTCATAGTTTAAAAATTTGCTCACACATTCAAGTTTTTCCTTCATAAACTCTTACCATGATGAACCTATCTATTTGTCTGATGCACATTCAAATGTTGATATATCATGCTTAATCATTTCATGCTCATGTCATCCTCGATGACTATACTTGTTTAAAAGCTTAAATAAACTTACCTTGTTAAGTTTCTCTTGACATTTTTTACACTTCACGCTTAGGTCTGAACTACAATTGCTCTGACTTCCTCTTAAGGATATGTAGGCATACGATTGCGAGATCTTAGCGACCACAGTAACAAACTTTTTTTTCCATTATGTTTATACACAAAAAACATTAGGATACCCTACAACTATAACTTAGTTCAAACATTTGGTTTCCCTTTGTTGGAGTTCCAACAATAAATTAGCCTCCTCTTAGGATTTATACAAGGAATTTAGACTTCAAACTCAAAACTCTTCAACAAAGAGATGAGAATTCCCTTTTGGAGTCCTAAAGTCAACACACTGCCCCTTGTGCCTTCAAACCTTCAAACCCTAGCCAACCTTTGGCTTAAAATTCAACACTCCCCAGAGATGAGACATGAGTCATCTCTATGGAAGAGATGTCTCTTCTATTTCCCACAATATAAATCAAACATTTCAAACTCTTTTTCATTTAAGTGATGTAAGTGGCACACTTGTTGATTCAATATCCAAGTTGGAGTCCTTCTCTTATTATGGTATACAAAACACTTCTTTCATTTTAAGGGATGTAAGCTGCACACTTGTTGATTCTATATCCAAGTTAAGGTCCTTCTCTTATTATGCAAAGATTTCATTTAAAGGAAGATGTGGCATTACTCTGGATTTTCTACATCCAAGTTTAAAGCTTCTTCCCTTATTTCTCACAATGTTTGTGGTGTATAGGTGAGATATCTCCCTTAATCTGACAACTTGGATCTTCTCAAAAACCCAATTCCACCTACTAATAGGTGGAACTACGAACGCTCTGATTTCTCAACTTCCTTTTGAGAATACATATGCATAAGATTGCGAGATCTTAGCGAGCACAATAATAAACAAAATATTTAGGTTGTTACACCCTTGGCTTAGATTACTTTGCATTACAAAAACACTAACAACATTTCCCATTCACTCCCTCAAAATCAATCAACCAATTCCCATAACACAACAAGTAAAACAATAGTAACACAAATATAAGTAAGAGGTTCCTATAGGATACTATAGATATTTAGGGTGCTAATACCTTCCATTTGTATAACCAATCCTGATTCCTGATCTCTCAAGTGCACTGTTTTTGCATTGCACACACACCACGGGTTTATTCAGATTTTTTCCCCTTCCCTACCTTTGGGATAGATTAAAAGTTCATATGTAAAAGGGCGGAGTCTTTTCGCGCGGCTACAGTACCCACCACAAACCTTCCAGAGTTTAGAGATCTCAAAATTTTGGAAATTGTCTTTTGAATGATGACTACATCAACACCTATTACAGCATACCTGATCTCAACTTCTTCAAACTTCTCCAAACCAACTTCTTCTTTACTCTTCCCTTTCGAAGAACTATTCTTCACCCCCAGAAGTCTGAGTTCCCCAGATGCAGAAGATTCATCAAATACTTATTCCCTAACTTAGAAATAATTTACTAGATGATGATAGGTTAGTCCTTTCAGCATTTCAAAGAAAGGAGCCCATTCTTAAATTCTGAAGTAACTCCACAAATCATACCCATTCTGACTGAATGAGTCAAAATTAACAATCTGTTCCACCAAAAGCTTTAGATCATCTTGATTCAAGTTTATGACCTTAGGCTTGATGGTCATACTATTTCCAGAGTCGACATCCAGGTGTACATGTTGTGCATTGGATGAGGTCGCTATTGTTGAAGGGAGTTTTTGTAAGGGATTTTAGGGCTTGCCTTTCTTAAAAGGGGTTTTTTCATAGAGGATTAGAAAAAGCAACGTGTAGGTAGTGAGAAGTGAAGTGTGTTTTTCTGATATAAAGGTGTTTATGAGTGAAAAAGGAATTTCAACAAACACCATAAATGCAAAAGAAACAGACAACAAGGAATTAAATGTAAATCACCAAGAATATAGGAGTTTTTTCTCAATAGATACAATTGACATGTCAAAAGATGTTTCAAATTTATGAGACATAAGAGGACAGATGCCAGAGGCATATACCAGAGGATATCCACTTGTGTGCATATCAGAGGTAGTTAACCTTATTCATAGTATCAGAAGCTGAGATTAATCAGAAGCTGGGTCAAACCTTTTCTGATCAAGGTAGCTTTTGAGCATCACCAAACTTGGATATAGAGTAAGATTTTATGCCCAATTGATAGACGTAAACTTATCACTGTAAAGTCTAATTCTTCTTTTATAAATATGAAGATCTTCTGACTAACATTAGCCAATGTTAGGATTAGAAACTATTAAGTAAAAATGGAGATAAACATACCTCACAATTAGCAGTATTAGATTTTGAGATTGTCCAAGGGAAACTTTCTTGTTCCACAATGCTATTCTGAAAACCACCAGAAGCCATCTCAGACTTCTAAAGATAATTAGATGAACTTCAGAGATACAACCATAGGTCTGAAGCACCAACTCAGCATAGGAGGACATCAATCTTCCCAGTACCAAAGAGCTTGTCTTTCTGGTCTTTTTAGGATTCCACATCTCCTTCCCCTTTTAGAGTTAGGATTTGGAATGTATACCTTCTTCTTTTTGGAAGGGTGTAAGCAACCACTGTCCTTGAGCATTTGTTGTCAGGTTCTTTCCTTTAAGTACATCTTAAAATCAATTTTACTCTTTGGTACCTATAATATTATGGGTCCATTAAGTTTAGTTTTGCAGGGTTCCTTCTTGCTTTGTGCCTTAGCCTTATAGTAAGGTTTAAACTCTTTCCTGGTACCTTGTCTAGGATAAGTTTTAACCTTAACTTTTGAATCAAAACCTTAGATGCAACAGTTTTTGGTTCTGAGTTCTACAAAACCTTAAACTTGGGATTATTAGATTCTAATTCACTTAAATCCTTTGACTCTTGAGTCAGAGATCTTGGTTCTCTTAAAGCTAAAGAATTGCCTGTCATGGATTCTGATGGATTCAGAATTTTATCTTTTTCAGCAGCAGACATAAAGTATGCATATAACCCCTTTTGAGCAGTGCATAAAGAAGAAGGGTTTGGTGGTTTTACTAAAACATCGATCCTTGTATTATAAGGCTTTTGATAATATCCAAGGCCTTATCATTTTCTCTTACTTACTCCATAGACTATGGAATTTTGAAGAGCTAATTCATTCTTATCCAAAGTTTTGTCAGACAAATCTTATGCTTAAGCAATTTGATCTTTCTTAAGTTTTTTTTAAATTTTTCTTTAGAAAGTTTTAACTCGTCTTTCAAAAGATCATGTTGCCTTGTTAGAATGTTTACATGTCTGGATTTCTACTGACATCTTTCCATGAAATCATGACAAAGAGCACCCAAATCAAATTTAGAGAGTTTAAAAAGTACCTGATTTGTGTCTCCTGACTCTAAATCAGAACCAACTTCACATTCTTAATTTGAAAAGTTGAAGCCATCAGGGCGAGTTTGGCTTCTTCATCTCCTTCATTATCAAGTTCTTCCCATGTTGCCATGAGACTCTTCTTGAACTTGCCTTTTAAGTTGTTCTTATAGAAGTTTTCCTTCGTGCTTTTGTCTTTGTGGATATCAGGACATTCAGCGATGAAGTGACTAGGCTTATTGCAGTTAAAACAACCGTCGTGATCTTTACTCCCAAATCATGACCCTTTGAAGATATCTCTCTTACCATAGAACATTTTCTTCCTTCTGGCCAATTGTTAAAATCTTCTGATGATAAAAGTTAGTTCATCATCATCAGATTCTTTATCAGAAGCTTCATCATGAGTGTCTTCTTTGAGCTTTTTAGTTTTTAGAAGGTCTCTCAGATATCTCTCAAAATAATTTAAAGCCAAGGTTTTAACTTGTTTTTCAGGCTCATCTCCATTTAAATCCATTTCATGACTTTGGAGGTTGCTAACAAGACTCTCAATACTTATAGTGTTTAAGTCTTTAGTTTCTTGAATAGCAGTTACTTTGGGTCTATATTTGGCAGGAAGACTCCTAAGAATCTTCTTAACATGATCCAAAATAGTATAACTCTTGTTCAAGACCTGAAGTCTAGGCACAAGAGCTTGAAATCTTGAGAACATATATTCAATGTTCTCATCCTCCTTCATTCTGAACAACTCATATTGCTGAACCAGAAGATTAGCTTTAACCTCTTGCACTTGTTGATTACCTTCATAAGTAGACATAGAGATTTAAAGATAGTATGAGTAGTAGACTTATCAATAGTCTTTATTTACTTAGAATGAGGCAAGGCATCAACAATAATGCCTCTCACTATATGATGTTTTCTATATATCTTTTTATGATGAGGAGTGAGAGACTTCCTACAAGCAACCATACTGACAACATTGACTTAAAATCCAATGCAATCTTTAAGGATGTCCCTCAAATCATCATCTAACCCAATGATATGAGTGTACATCTTGTTTTTCCATCATTCAAATTTAGTGGAATCACCACTGAATGTTGGTGGTCTAGCACTATAACCAGATGTACGTTGGTTGTGGTTGTTGCTACCACGAGGTGACTCTCCATCAATAACAGAGGAAGTGCTAGGCATGAGATTAGTAAATTTCTTATGATCTTTTTTGTACCGCTGTTAAGTATTAATGCACAGATCGTGATTTGATGCCAGCTGAAGGTGAGAAAAATACACAGGGGGAGCGCTTGAAGGTGGGAAAAATACACAAGAGATGGGGGGTTGAATTGTGCATGTCCAAATATTGAAACTCTTTTCATTTACTATTTCTAAACCATCAGATTGTGAACTACGTTCAGAGTCTGATATCAGGATGAGAAACAACAGTGAAAACTTTATTTCCTTTTCTTAACTCTACTTCAGAACATGACGTGTTAAACTCAGATTCTGATGCAAGTAAGAAACTGAATCAGATCAGAGTGAGAGTTCAGAGTATGTTGCATAACAGAATATAAATGTATAAATAAATAAAGAGACACACAATATATCTTTGTTCCTATCAACTGAGAGTAGTCCAGTCCCCTTACAACATAAGAGATTTTAACTATAATTAGGCTGATTAAAAATGCTTAAGCAAGCAGTTTAAGACTTCATGTTCAATCACCTAGAATGAGACTTCCTTTCCTAAATTACCCATTCAGAACTTCCTACTCAATCACCCATATCGAGACTTCCTGCTCTGCCCGGAAGAATGAGACTTCAATTGCTTAATCATCCATATCGAGGCTTTCTGCTCTGCTCGCAAGCATGAAACTTCAATGCCTAAACATCCAGTTCAAGAATTTTTCCTTTGCCTACAAGCATGATACTACAATTTTCAATCACATAGAAAGAGACTTACTCTAAGCAGAGAGGCTAGATTATTCATACTCTCTTAAAAGAAGAATCTGGTATTAACCTTGTGTTCATATAAGTGCTTCTTGGATAAGCAGATGCACAAAGGTTTACACTCTTGAGCAGATTTAAATTGTTTACTCCTGAGTGTAGAAGAATGAAGTTTTCATTCTTCTCTCCTTGAACAAATTTTCATCTTGTTGTGCCTTCCTGTTCTTGATAATATTCACATTTTCTTTCTTCAAAATATATGTAAATATGTCTCACTCTACTTTAACACACTTAATCCTACTAGTTATATAATCTTTTGAAGTGTATTTCTCTAATATGTGTTTTATGTATAACACAAATTCTCTCAATTCATTTTAGTGAACTGGTATCACATCCATGTGAACAAAGTCATGAAATCTTCGACTCATATTTATTCTCTTGAGAGGTAGATATTTTTCTCAAAGAGATGTTCCAAGAACATGTGAATGTTTTCAATCTTCATCCTTAAATAGATACTAAGAATAGATATGTTGAAGATTCATACTACCATGGTATAGATAGGCGTTGAAGGTCTTTAACTAATGGAAAATATAGTGAGCTAAAAGTCAGCTAGCATAAAGACGTTAATAGTAGCAGAACAGAGTTCTGAACAATTGGAGAGAGAAGATCCTGACAACCTTACTTTATGTAGATTAGACATAAAGTACTATATTTTTGTCACGTGATCTTCTATGGATAACTTCTGACCGGAGTCTTCTTGTAGATGTTTGTTGAAGCTTGCTCAGAGTCATTGGTATCTTTATACTTAGCTTTTTGAATCAAAGGCTTTTTATTCAGAAAGCTAAGTATAATCAGTTAAAGCATGATCATAAGACTTTTTATTCTGAACTAGTTAAAGCATGATCAGAAGCTAAAGTATGTCTTCAGAACCTGGTTGAAATGAGACTGTAGAGTCTTGAGTTCACAAGTTCAGAGTTTTGTCTTCATCAGAGTCTTAATCAGAATTAGTTTGGATGATCACCTGAAGAGTTGATGACTTGATATAGACAATTTCCTTTCCTAAATTACCCATTCAGAACTTCCTACTCAATCACCCATATCGAGACTTCCTGCTCTGCCCGGAAGAATGAGACTTCAATTGCTTAATCATCCATATCGAGGCTTTCTGCTCTGCACGCAAGCATGAAACTTCAATGCCTAAACATCCAGTTCAAGAATTTTTCCTTTGCCTACAAGCATGATACTACAATTTTCAATCACATAGAAAGAGACTTACTCTAAGCAGAGAGGCTAGATTATTCATACTCTCTTAAAAGAAGAATCTGGTATTAACCTTGTGTTCATATAAGTGCTTCTTGGATAAGCAGATGCACAAAGGTTTACACTCTTGAGCAGATTTAAATTGTTTACTCCTGAGTGTAGAAGAATGAAGTTTTCATTCTTCTCTCCTTGAACAAATTTTCATCTTGTTGTGCCTTCCTGTTCTTGATAATATTCACATTTTATTTCTTCAAAATATATGTAAATATGTCTCACTCTACTTTAACACACTTAATCCTACTAGTTATATAATCTTTTGAAGTGTATTTCTCTAATATGTGTTTTATGTATAACACAAATTCTCTCAATTCATTTTAGTGAACTGGTATCACATCCATGTGAACACAGTCATGAAATCTTCGACTCATATTTATTCTCTTGAGAGGTAGATATTTTTCTCAAAGAGATGTTCCAAGAACATGTGAATGTTTTCAATCTTCATCCTTAAATAGATACTAAGAATAGATATGTTGAAGATTCATACTACCATGGTATAGATAGGCGTTGAAGGTCTTTAACTAATGGAAAATATAGTGAGCTAAAAGTCAGCTAGCATAAAGACGTTAATAGTAGCAGAGCAGAGTTCTGAACAATTGGAGAGAGAAGATCCTGACAACCTTACTTTATGTAGATTAGACATAAAGTACTATATTTTTGTCACGTGATCTTCTATGGATAACTTCTGACCGGAGTCTTCTTGTAGATGTTTGTTGAAGCTTGCTCAGAGTCATTGGTATCTTTATACTTAGTTTTTTGAATCAAAGGCTTTTTATTCAGAAAGCTAAGTATAATCAGTTAAAGCATGATCATAAGACTTTTTATTCTGAACTAGTTAAAGCATGATCAGAAGCTAAAGTATGTCTTCAGAACCTGGTTGAAATGAGACTGTAGAGTCTTGAGTTCACAAGTTCAGAGTTTTGTCTTCATCAGAGTCTTAATCAGAATTAGTTTGGATGATCACCTGAAGAGTTGATGACTTGATATAGACAATTTCCTTTCCTAAATTACCCATTCAGAACTTCCTACTCAATCACCCATATCGAGACTTCCTGCTCTGCCCGGAAGAATGAGACTTCAATTGCTTAATCATCCATATCGAGGCTTTCTGCTCTGCTCGCAAGCATGAAACTTCAATGCCTAAACATCCAGTTCAAGAATTTTTCCTTTGCCTACAAGCATGATACTACAATTTTCAATCACATAGAAAGAGACTTACTCTAAGCAGAGAGGCTAGATTATTCATAATCTCTTAAAAGAAGAATCTGGTATTAACCTTGTGTTCATATAAGTGCTTCTTGGATAAGCAGATGCACAAAGGTTTACACTCTTGAGCAGATTTAAATTGTTTACTCCTGAGTGTAGAAGAATGAAGTTTTCATTCTTCTCTCCTTGAACAAATTTTCATCTTGTTGTGCCTTCCTGTTCTTGATAATATTCACATTTTATTTCTTCAAAATATATGTAAATATGTCTCACTCTACTTTAACACACTTAATCCTACTAGTTATATAATCTTTTGAAGTGTATTTCTCTAATATGTGTTTTATGTATAACACAAATTCTCTCAATTCATTTTAGTGAACTGGTATCACATCCATGTGAACACAGTCATGAAATCTTCGACTCATATTTATTCTCTTGAGAGGTAGATATTTTTCTCAAAGAGATGTTCCAAGAACATGTGAATGTTTTCAATCTTCATCCTTAAATAGATACTAAGAATAGATATGTTGAAGATTCATACTACCATGGTATAGATAGGCGTTGAAGGTCTTTAACTAATGGAAAATATAGTGAGCTAAAAGTCAGCTAGCATAAAGACGTTAATAGTAGCAGAGCAGAGTTCTGAACAATTGGAGAGAGAAGATCCTGACAACCTTACTTTATGTAGATTAGACATAAAGTACTATATTTTTGTCACGTGATCTTCTATGGATAACTTCTGACCGGAGTCTTCTTGTAGATGTTTGTTGAAGCTTGCTCAGAGTCATTGGTATCTTTATACTTAGCTTTTTGAATCAAAGGCTTTTTATTCAGAAAGCTAAGTATAATCAGTTAAAGCATGATCATAAGACTTTTTATTCTGAACTAGTTAAAGCATGATCAGAAGCTAAAGTATGTCTTCAGAACCTGGTTGAAATGAGACTGTAGAGTCTTGAGTTCACAATTTCAGAGTTTTGTCTTCATCAGAGTCTTAATCAGAATTAGTTTGGATGATCACCTGAAGAGTTGATGACTTGATATAGACAATTTCCTTTCCTAAATTGCCCATTCAGAACTTCCTACTCAATCACCCATATCGAGACTTCCTGCTCTGCCCGGAAGAATGAGACTTCAATTGCTTAATCATCCATATCGAGGCTTTCTGCTCTGCTCGCAAGCATGAAACTTCAATGCCTAAACATCCAGTTCAAGAATTTTTCCTTTGCCTACAAGCATGATACTACAATTTTCAATCACATAGAAAGAGACTTACTCTAAGCAGAGAGGCTAGATTATTCATACTCTCTTAAAAGAAGAATCTGGTATTAACCTTGTGTTCATATAAGTGCTTCTTGGATAAGCAGATGCACAAAGGTTTACACTCTTGAGCAGATTTAAATTGTTTACTCCTGAGTGTAGAAGAATGAAGTTTTCATTCTTCTCTCCTTGAACAAATTTTCATCTTGTTGTGCCTTCCTGTTCTTGATAATATTCACATTTTCTTTCTTCAAAATATATGTAAATATGTCTCACTCTACTTTAACACACTTAATCCTACTAGTTATATAATCTTTTGAAGTGTATTTCTCTAATATGTGTTTTATGTATAACACAAATTCTCTCAATTCATTTTAGTGAACTGGTATCACATCCATGTGAACACAGTCATGAAATCTTCGACTCACATTTATTCTCTTGAGAGGTAGATATTTTTCTCAAAGAGATGTTCCAAGAACATGTGAATGTTTTCAATCTTCATCCTTAAATAGATACTAAGAATAAATATGTTGAAGATTCATACTACCATGGTATAGATAGGCGTTGAAGGTCTTTAGCTAATGGAAAATATAGTGAGCTAAAAGTCAGCTAGCATAAAGACGTTAATAGTAGCAGAGCAGAGTTCTGAACAATTGGAGAGAGAAGATCCTGACAACCTTACTTTATGTAGATTAGACATAAAGTACTATATTTTTGTCACGTGATCTTCTATGGATAACTTCTGACCGAAGTCTTCTTGTAGATGTTTGTTGAAGCTTGCTCAGAGTCATTGGTATCTTTATACTTAGCTTTCTGAATCAAAGGCTTTTTATTCAGAAAGCTAAGTATAATCAGTTAAAGCATGATCATAAGACTTTTTATTCTGAACTAGTTAAAGCATGATCAGAAGCTAAAGTATGTCTTCAGAACCTGGTTGAAATGAGACTGTAGAGTCTTGAGTTCACAAGTTCAGAGTTTTGTCTTCATCAGAGTCTTAATCAGAATTAGTTTGGATGATCACGTGAAGAGTTGATGACTTGATATAGACAATTACCTTTAGGGATGGCAGGCAGACCCAAACCCGTGGGGCCCACCCGCACCCGAACCCGAGTCAACGGGTGAAAACCCGAGTTGACTGGGTTCGGGTGTCACCCGATATTTCGGGTGCGGGTTTGGGTAGTGTAAAACCCGTGTCTGAAACCCGAAACCACACCCGCTATATATATATATATATATATATATATATGTGTGTGTGTGTGTGTGTGTGTATATATATATATATATATATATATATATATATAACTATATATATATATATATATGTATATATAAATAAATATATATATATATATATATATATATATATATATATGTATATATATAAATATATAAATATATATATATATATATTTATATATATATATATATATATATATAAATAAATAAATACATTATATATATATATATATATATATAAATAAATAAATAACTATATATATATATATATATATATATATATATATATATATATATATATATATAGTTTTTGCTACGTGTTCGGGTTTAGGTGAAAAAATCCGAACCTAACAGGTGTGGGCGTGGGTGTTATTTTGCCACCCGAATAGCTTTTGGGTTCGGGTTCTGGTGCGGGTTTGGGTAGTGTGAAACCCGCACCTGACCCGACCAGTTGTCATCCCTAATTACCTTTGAAGCAGTATCTTCAGAATTATTGATGAAGTTTATTCAGAAGATTCATAGTCTATCATTTAAAACCAGTCAAATAAATTACACAAAATAAATACAAAATATAAATAACTTAAAGCTTATAACTCATAAGCTACTAATGCAGAAACTACTTTGTTCAAGTTCTAATGCTTTTCTCTTTTTAAATACTCTATGCATTTTCTACCCTTTGTCATTATCAAAAATATTTTAAAATAAATAGAAAAAAAAAACAATAAAACTCAAAATTTAAAAACAGTTTAAATGCATATAATATTGACAAAGTTTAAAATAGGACACAATTTGAAACACACAAAATACTAATTTAAATGTTTAAAACAATTAAATGTTTAAAACAATTCGATACCAATTTAAAAACAATTAAAAACATTTTAACCAAAGTAATTCTTTACTTTTGATGGTAACTAGCTACCGTTTCAGTTTCCAAGAAGTAATTATGATTTAGTACGACATGCTTAATTAGTGATTGGCTTTGAGAATTTCAAAGATCAGAAATTGAAACACGCAAAGTGCTTGAACTTCTAAAATTTTCGTTATAAAAGCATACAACTTTGTTCAAGCCAAATCACAAATCCATATTCACTTCAACATACTTCTGATTCAATATGAATACAACATTTGAGCAATCTACTACTCCTATTTTTCCAGAGGCTCCTATAGTCTTTGAGGCAACTTCTGATAAGGGGGTCAGACTCTCTAAATGAATTTCTTCAACATCTCTTCCTCTGGAACTGAAGCCACAGAAGAAGATTAAGAAAAAGAAGAAGTCCAAGAGAAGAAGATTCAAAGAAGTGATTCATTTTGTTTCTGAAGAAGAAGAAAAAGTGAATTTATAATGGGAAACCTCTTTCCATGTTAGGAAATCTAGGGATGATTAGGATTAATGTTATAAACATTACTTTGTAATCATTCCTTGCACGTAAATGTTTTCTTTAACAAATGCTAAGAGATTGGGGGTCCGGGGTCAGGTTTACAATGGGGAGTTGTCAATTACCCATCATATATATGGTTATCCATAGATTGTTTTGCATTCTCTTCTGTTATCTACTTACTGGTGTTTATATGTCGTAAATTGGGAAGGTTTCTCCTTTGGGAATGTTGAGAGAGTATTTTTGTTGTTTTCGGGTTTTTCGATGTTTTTAGTAAGGTACTGGACCAAGGTTTTTGATTAGTGTGCTCGCTAAGATTTCGCAATCTTATGCCTACGTATTCCCGTAATGATAACAGGGAAATCAGAGCAATTGTAGTTCCTTCTATTTCTATGGGAGGAAAAAGATGTTTGGTGTCTTGTTCAAAGCCCAAGGTTAAAGCTAAAGGGTTGAGTAATTGTGTCTTGTTTGAAGCCCAATATTGAAGCTAAAAGGTTTGACTGAGAGAGAATTTGTCATCTCTAGGTAGATATCTCATCTGTTTATCACAGTTGTTGGGTAACTGATTATAAAGAAGAATTACTTTAACGGGGATATGTGAATCCAGCAATGCCATAATTTCCTTTATAAGGGATTTGCCTGAAGGAGAAAACTTTAACTCAGTGTAGAGCAATGCCATTTTTCCTTAGGAGTCTTTCATGCTAAGAGAGGGACATTAGCTTGGATGTAAATAATCCAGAGGCTTGCCACTTACAACAATTAGATGAAAGAAGGTTTTTACCAGGATAAAGAGGGACCACAACTTGGATTTTTGAATCAACAAGCGTGCCACTTATAGCAGTTATATGGGATTAGGATTTGATTGTTTGTTTTGATGTGTGATTGTACATAGAAATGTCTTCCTACAGAGAGATTTTTGATTTCCTCTGAGGGGTGTTAATTTTTGTGTGCCTTGATCAAAGCCCAAGGTTGAAGCTAAAAGGTTGACTCTACTAAGGAGTTTTATTTCTGTCTTATACAAAGCCGAAGATTGAGGCTGAAAAGAGACTGACTATTTTTGGGAGATCATTATACAAAGCCTAAGAGGAAGCTAGAAGGAATTGACTCTTCCGGGGAATATTTTTTCTGTCTTGTACAAAGCTCAAGATTGAGGCTAAAAGGGATTGACTCTACTGGTGATAGGTTTTATCTGTCTTGTACAAAGCCCAAGATTGAGGCTAAAAGGAATGACTCAGCTGGAGAATATTTATATGTGTCTTGTACAAAGCCCAAGGTTGAGGCTAAAAGGGAATTTGACTGACTCAACTGGAGAATGTTTTACCTGTCTTGTACAAAGCCCAAGATTGTGGCTAAAATTGTTGAGGGATGATCATTATACAAAGCCTAAGAGGAGGCTGGTTGGGAAATTTCTTATATGAAGCCTAAGGGAGGCTAACTTCTGCTGGGGATTTTTGAGATCTAGAGACAGGTCCAAATTGGGAAATCAACTCTTGTTGAGGGTTGCAGAAGAGTTGAAATATCAGATGCCTTGAGGTTCTGATTGAGGTTTATTGATAGTAATTTGACCCTAACTGGGTAAATTTAAAGTGATAGTTTAAAGATTAAGTTTTGAAACCTGTGGAGGTTTTAAATCTATTGGAAATTGATGAATTGATCAAGGTTTTTCCTGTGATTTTAGGAAACTGGAGGGTTTCTTTGAGATCCTAAAGGAGGTGAGACTGTCCAAGTCTACTGGTATGAAAAGGTTTATCTTTGTATGATGCCCAAGAAGAGGCTGATGTTTCATGGGATGAGAATCAACCCTAAACTGGTCTGATGTTTTGACTCTGACTCTCTGAAGGATTGAACTATCAAAGGATGACTAAGTTCTGTCCTATACCTGTAGGAGGTGTTTGGGTCCTTGTACTAAGCCTAAGAGGAGGCTGAGAACTTCTAAGAAGCCTGAGTGTCCTTGTACAAAGCCCAAGAGGAGGTTGGGGATGCTTTTAGGAAGCATGTGGGTCCAAACCTAAGAAAAGTTCAAGAAAGGTTCCACCGGGAATAATCCTTTCTTTAGTGAATAGTTCTAGGGTTTAAAGAAATTCAAAAGAGGTTTCACCGGGAATTAATCCTCTTTGGGGAAATGAATTTCTTGTACAAATTTCTAGTAGTGACAGTCTTGAGAAAAGTTTCACCGGGAATAATGCCTTTCTCTGTTCCATATTGTATAAGCCCAAGAGGAGGCAAGACTGCATCTGGAATTTCCTATGGGGCACTAGTTTTGACTGTGTTGAAAGAGTAACCACTGGTTTGATCTAATCCTAGACCTAGTTGCTGGGGAAAACTCAAAGCAGATATACTGGTATATATATATATACAGATGAAATATATATAAGCAAATATGTAATAGAAGCTGGTAGAACTTACAGGTGAGCAAGCTTCCAATATTATAAACACAGCTGTATGGTTAGTTATTCAAGAAATTGAAGAAATTTTGATACAACCATAAATTTGAATCTAAATCAAAAGGAAATATGTTTTTTTAAAAGGAAATTTGGGGCTTATACTCAAGGAGAGACCCAGATGAATTCTTTTGAAAAGGTGACGATAGCGTCGTAGTTTTGAAAATCACAGAGGGACTTATACAATGACTGAGGCCCAAAATTATTGTATTTTTACAAAGAGGTGGGTCTTACACTCTATTAGAGGCCCAAAAGTTAAAAAGAAAAAAGAATGGGGCTTACAACTCAGGGAGAGGCCCAAACGAGAAACAATGATTGCACCGCTTATTTTGAAAATCGCTTAGGGACTTATACAATGACTGAGGCCCAAAATTATTTATGTACAAAGGGGGTTGGGTCTTACACTCTATTAGAGGCCCAAGAATGTTTTTTTAAAAGAAGGAAGATGGGACTTACAACCAAAGGGAGGCCCAGGTTGTTTTGGTTTAAAAGGCTACGATCGCGTCGTTGGCTCTCTAGGTTGTAAGTCTCCCTTTGTATCAGTTGATGCATTGTGGCAGATATAGGTGTCGCACAGATCCATAAGCCTTGAGGTATTGTATTATGTATTGTTCTTGGATGAAGCTTTTAAGCAAATCCGAGTTAGCTTGGTTGTCAATAAAGCTTGACAGATTTCTGTATTGACAGGGATGATGTAGAAATCACAGTTGGTGATTAAGGGAAGTAAGTGGGGTATCTCATATCAAAGTTGTAAACGTTTTAGTTTAGCTTTGGTAAAGATGTTCATTGGGTATATGTTAGGATAAAGTTGTAAACGGGGGAGTTTAGCTTTGTAACAGGTCTACAGATAGTGAAGTCTTCTTCCTGGATTGGTATCCTCCAAATGTAGGTGAGTTGCACCAAATTGGGTTAACAATTGTTGTGTTCTTTATCATTCTGCAGATTTAAGTTTTCTGTTAGGGTTTGAAATTCTGGTTTCAGACGTGTGATGTTAAGGTGTGATGTCACAACAACACACTCTGCACAATGGACAGCAATAACAGTAAAATAACACCAAGAATTGTTGACCCAGTTCAGTTACAACCAACCTACTCTGGGGGCTACCAAGCCAGGGATGGAATTCACTACTTGTAGATATAATTTACAGACTCAACAACCTGTTGACAATCTCCTAAACTTATACTCTACTAATGACTTCCTACCTAAGAAACCACTTAGGTATGAGAACACCACTCAATCCCTTACAAACACTCAAAGAAACCACTTTGAGTACCCTTGATCTTACTTCACAGCTTCGATCAAATCACACAACTCTCTTTGCTTCACAACTTTAGAGAGGACAGAAACTCAACACCTATTCAAACCCTAGAATAGTGTAAATACAAGCACTTTAAACAAACTCTAGACACTAAGCCTTCTGCTCTTGATCTTCTGAATGTTTTCTGTCGCCTTTTTCCTTTGGTCTTGTGCGCTTTATATAGCTCCTGAATTGGGCTTGGACTTGTCACAATATTTGATCAGATTTGTTAATTAAAACTGAATCTTTAAAACAGATTTTATCCCCAAAATCTTTTTAAATCTTCAACCTTTTAATTCTCCAACAGATCTGCAATCAAATCTCCCATGTAACAGAAAATATCTATCCCAAGATATTCTCATCCAATGAGTCAACCACTCTCCACAATTCCAGCTAATACGCGTGCTCTAATAACATGTCCTACTGTTATTAATTCTGCAGGTCTGATGTTACAACATCACCTGTATGACATCAGACATCCAACTTCAGCATTTAACTACTTAACACAGCCCAATGTTAAGACTTCAATGTTACAACATCAGCACCTTGACATCAACATTGAATATACTTTGTTTTACCAAAATTCCAGCCAATCCAGGAACTAACAATCTCCCCATTTGGCTAATTTTGGCTAAAACACTTTCTGCACTCTGCAATCAACTTCTGCACTCTGCACCTTCAGAGATTTTAGCAGCGGAATTATCTTTAAAATATTTGAAACTCTCTAGCAGCAGTTTGACAATCTTCATAGTCTTCATAGTCTTGATCTGCTGCAGCACCATCTTCATTATTGACAACAGCCAATAGGTGCTCCCCCTCTAAAACATGAACCAGCACCACAGTTGTTCAGTAGCTCATAATATGCAGCACTTTTCTCCCCCTTGATATCTGCTTGGCTGCACTCTTCAAATGTCATGACTATCTCCCCCTTAATTTCTGCATCACATTAGCATATGGCAATAATCCTCTTAACTATCTTGGCTATGTTCTCCCCCTTTTTAGCCATAATTAGGCAAACTTTAGTTGGAAGCCCTATTAACTATAGTCAGTATACCCTAGCTCTCATTGTTAGCCTCTCAGTTAGTAAACAGGCAAAATAAATCATAGAAGGAAACTAAACACATAAACCAGTGCATAAAACAGCACAATATTCAAAATACAAAACCACCATAAAAGAACTACAAACTGATACAAAACTAATATCTAAGGACAGCAGATAGAGATTAGTCTTCATTCGAGCTGGTACCATCAGCATCTTTTTCACCCTCATCTGACCTGGAGTCCTCAGTGTCACCATTGTCTATCCCCTGTTCCAAGTCTTTAACCATCTGCTCAATCTTCATTTTCCTGTTGGTGCTGGTCTTGATAACCATGTCAAGATCCTTGCAGGTCGCCCCTAATTCTTTAATCATTTCAGATTTTGTACTGACCTTCTTAATCCCAGAGCTTGATGTTTCAACAATGTCTGGAACGTGGCTCCCAGCAAACAGTTTGGGATGCAAAGATAAAGCTGATTTCCTCTTACATGCTGTGTCTGAACTTGTTAAGATGCCTGGATGTTGGTTCATCATAACTCCACAGATGAGCGAAGAAAATGCTATAGGCAGTTTGATAGCATTAGTGGTGGCATGTCTTGCAGTCTGCTCAAACACATATGCTCCATAGTCAAACTTCTTCTTAGTACCCACAACATAAATAAACCTCCCTAGTCCCACAACTGTTGTGGTTTTATGATTGGTAGGCACCCAATTTGCGGCTCTAATTCTGTGTAAGACAGCATACTTAACACTGAGTTTGCTAGTTGGCAGTTTCCTTTTCAAGGGCCACACCTTAACTTGACCAGCAGTTATTTCCTTGCAGACATCATTCTCAGTGGCTTCTAGATCAGCAAATACTTGATCTTTTCTTCCTAGATATTTGTTTATAACTTCAGGAGAGAAATCAACACATTTTCCTCTCACAAACACTTTCATGTAGTCCACACTGCTTTTGTCTGAAATCTTCACAGGAATATTGACCACAAATTCCTTAACCAGGCTGTCATAGCACTCGGAGAACCCATGAACCGTCTTCATCAGACCAGCAGCCTTAATCACCTCTATGATTTCTTTGATCTCCATAATTTCTTTCCCAATCTCTCTCTCAAGAGCAAGTCTTCTTTGACAGATGAACTTCCACATCGACGCACTGCTTGCATAATGGAATGAAATGTTATCAACCGGAACCTCAGGGATCTTGTCAGCAATTCTCTTCAAGATTGTCTTTCTGACAGGAGTGATGTCTTGAACATCATCCTCAACATCATACTCTGATTTGGATTCTTCCATTAGCTTCCTTTTTCTGGGATTCACATCAACCTTACTCCATGCTTTTGTTGGCCCAACAACAGTCTTTTTCCTCTTCTCATCAGAAGCTTTCTTTGACGACGATTCAACCATTTTTCCTTTTCTTAGTCTCTTGGACAGACTAGGCACTGCTCTTCCAATGACTTCATTATCAGACAAGTCATCAACATCAATTACATCAGTAGTCTCAGCATCCCCACTAAGCGATGTTCTAACCTCCTCATCAACATCTGCTTCTACAGAAGTGGGTTCAGCAGATGTCCTAACATTCTCCTCAATATTTGTTTCTTCATGCATGTCTTCACTCTGATCAGCATCTTCAATAGCTGTCATTGCAAGTTGTTGAAGACTTGACTTACCTTCCTGTATGTTGTCTTTGTCAGCTGGCATCCGATTCAGTCGGATTGAAATTCCTTTGACAGGGATCCCTTTGTCTAGAATCTTTGAGGCAAGATTACCCATCCTTTTGTCTACATCAAGCTTCTCTTCAATAGTCTGAGACGTAGATGATTTCGGCACAGTTTTATCCCCAAATAACACACTCGTAACAACCTTCTTTGTTTCAGGATTCTTGAAAATAGTAGCAGGTCTCTTAGGAGTTAGTTTAGTGGGTCTCGAAGTACCTGATTCTGGGAGCATCACTGAGATAGGTTCTATATTCAAAGCTTCTTCTGCAAATCCCTCTTTTGAAGAAACCCTAGCCTTATCTCGCGAAGAGCTTTGAGCGACAGATTTCTTTGATGGAGACGACGTCTGGTTTGACATTGTTCCCTTGAGGCAGTATGAGGTCAGATGATTCTTCTTGAGGAGGACGACGAATGGAAGGAAGAAATACTCTTTGATGAACCGTGATCTTGCTGCACTAGAGAATGATGGTTTGAGGTATGGCGCCAGCTTTTCAGTATTCCATAAATACTTTCCTTTTAAAACACTCACATCAGAACTTGTTAACTTTGAGTGACCTTTCAGCATCCTGATGTCATAGTCTGATGTTATAACATCAACTTGAACCTCATTAGTTGAATTTTCTTCAAGAGAAATCCACTGATAGCAGTTGTCTTTGGTTCTGGCACCCTTCATAACAATCTGATTATGCTCATCAGAAACCACACACTCATGCTTAGTGTAGTTTACCTTGTACCCTTCATCACACAACTGGCTTATGCTGATCAAATTTGCACTTAAGCCATTGACAAACATAACATTGTCAAGTTCAGGTCTACCATCACCTTGCACTTTCCCAACTCCTGCAACAACACCTTTTTCTCCATTGCCAAATATGACTTCATGAGAGGGGCAAGCTCTAAGATCCTCAAACATGGATCTACATCCAGACATGTGCTTGGAACACCCACTATCAAAATACCATGTTCCTTCTTTATCACCCATGTGAGCCAATAAGCACTTCACCTTCTCCTTAGGAACCCATTGTTTAACAACTTTGGGCCTGTGCTCTCTCCATCTATTTTGAGGTTGAGGGTATCCATGCAGCTTGTAGCAAGAGTACTGCATATGTCCAAACCTTCCACAGTAATAGCATCTCACCCTTTCATCTCTGAATCTTCTGCCATGATGAGATTGCTTATGCTGCCATCCATAATGTGATCTCCTCCTACCATAACTGCCCTGCCATCTATTATGTTGATATCTTCTCCCATAAGACGGCTGAGAGTGCTGTTTCTTGGATTGTCTCCCATGATGGTGTGGTTTTCTTCTTCCATAGATATAAGGAACAACATTGGTGTATCCATACCCATAACCATACCAGTTGTCCTGATGTTGAGACATCTGATGAGACATGTGATGTTTGAACTGAGCAGCTTGCATGCTCTCATGGTATTTAGGGGGCATATACTGACTAGCTCCATGTGGCTGCTTCCTCTTCTGATAGGGACCAGTCTTCTTCTCAATCTTCTTAGGTTGTGAAACATCAGCTTTCTTAGGGGTAGGATCCTGCTTCTTTGGCTGATGTTGAGATGAAAGTTGTGACACTTCCTTCTTTGAACCTGAAGTGCTTCCTTCTGAAGTTCCCTTGTCCTCAGCCACATAACCTATCCCAGCTTTATCTCCAGCAGCTTTTTCTGACTGAAGTATCTTGTCAAGTGTGTCTGTACCACAGCTCAGCATCCTAACAGACTTGGTCATTTGATCAAGATGAGCTCTAACTAGCACTACTTCATTTTCAAGATCAGTATTTTCATTCTCTAGCTGAGCAATCTGTTGCTTGTGGCACTTGTTTTCTTGACAAATCTCAGCACTCTTTAAACACAACTCTTGATAGGTGGATGCCAACTCCTCATAAGTTACTTCTCCATCATTAGAATCATCATCAGAAACAACAGCTCCTGTTAAAGTTCTCACATGCTTTGCTGACTCTCCTTCACTTTCACTATCAGAGTCAGACCAGGAAACTGTCATGCCCTTCTTCTGCTTTTTCAAGAAGGTGGGACATTCTTTCTTGACATGTCCATACCCTTCGCACTCAAAGCACTGCACTCCTTTATCTTGGGCAGCTTTCTCTTCATCCTACTTGCTGGTGTCAGAAGTCATGTTCTTGACATTAGGCTTGGAGTTATTATTCATTCTCTTGAATACTTTGGTGAACTGTCTTCCCAACATCACTATGGCCTGAGATAAATCCTCCTGGGATTCATAACTCTTTCCTTTATCTTCTTCATTATTTGACACCAGGGCTATACTCTTTGGCTTCTTTTCTGGTTCTTCCTCATTCAACCCAAGCTCAAAGGTTTGAAGAGATCCAATGAGCTCATCTACTCTCATCTTGCTGATGTCTTGTGATTCTTCAATGGCAGTAACCTTCATCTTATACTTCTTAGGTAGGGACCTAAGTATCTTTCTCACAAGCTTTTCATCTGATATCTTCTCTCCAAGAGCACTGGATGCATTGGCCAGCTCAAGAACACTCATGTGGAAATCATGAATAGTCTCATCTTCCTTCATCTTCAGGCTTTCAAATTTTGATGTTAAAATCTGAAGTCTTGACATCTTGACTCTAGATGTTCCTTCATGAGTAGCCTGCAAGATATCCCATGCTTGCTTAGCAACTTCACAGGTATTAATTAACCTGAAGATGTTCTTATCCACTCCATTGAAGATAGCATTCAGAGCTTTGGAATTTCCAAGGGCAAGCTCATCTTCCTCCTTGGTCCACTCTTCTTCAGGCTTTAGCTTAGAGGTGCCTTCTTTATCTTTACCAGCATCATCCTTCTCACACATGACAGGTGCTTTCCACTCTTTAATAACAGCCTTCCAAGCCCTACTGTCCAAGGATTTTAAGAAGGTGGTCATCCTTGGCTTCCAATAATCATAATTGGATCCATCCAAAATAGGGGGTCTGTTGACGAATCCTCCAACTTCTTTGTCCATCTTTTCACCATAAAGTAACTTCCCTAGATCTCACCCAGAGACAGACAGGATGACTGCTCTGATACCAATTGAAATTCTGGTTTCAGACGTGTGATGTTAAGGTGTGATGCCACAACAACACACTCTGCACAATGGACAACAATAACAGTAAAATAACACCAAGAATTGTTGACCCATTTCGGTTACAACCAACCTACTCTGGGGGCTACCAAGCCAGGGATGGAATTCACTACTTGTAGATATAATTTACAGACTCAACAACCCGTTGACAATCTCCTAAACTTATACTCTACTAATGACTTCCTACCTAAGAAACCACTTAGGTATGAGAACACCACTCAATCCCTTACAAACACTCAAAGAAACCACTTTGAGTACCCTTGATCTTACTTCACAGCTTCGATCAAATTACACAACTCTCTTTGCTTCACAGCTTTAGAGAGGACAGAAACTCAACACCTATTCAAACCCTAGAATAGTGTAAATACAAGCACTTTAAACAAACTCTATACACTAAGCCTTCTGCTCTTGATCTTCTGAATGTTTTATGTCGCCTTTTTCCTTTGGTCTTGTGCGCTTTATATAGCTCCTGAATTGGGCTTGTACTTGTCACAATATTTGATCAGATTTGTTAATTAAAACTGAATCTTTAAAACAGATTTTATCCCCAAAATCTTTTTAAATCTTCAACCTTTTAATTCTCCAACAGACCTGCAATCAAATCTCCCATGTAACAGAAAATATCTATCTCAAGATATTCTCATCCAATGAGTCAACCACTCTCCACAATTCCAGCTAATACGTGTGCTCTAATAACATGTCCTGCTGTTATTAATTCTGCAGGTCTGATGTTACAACATCACCTGTGTGACATCAGACATCCAACTTCAGCATTTAACTACTTAACACATCCCAGTGTTAAGACTTCAATGTTACAACATCAGCACCTTGACATCAACATTGAATATACTTTGTTTTACCAAAATTCCAGCCAATCCAGGAACTTACAGGGTTCATGATAAACATGTTGGATCAGATGTCGTGACATCTGTGATCCTACAGTTCTGATATTCAAGGTATCAGTCTGCTGTTGTGCCTCTGAGTTTAAATGATTATGTAACACAATGTCTTGACATGTGTTAGGACATCTGTTGCCTGCATAGGCCAAAATTTCAATTAGTATCAGAGCAGGCATCCTGTCTGGTTCTGGATGAGATCTTTGGGAGATACTTTCTGGCATTTAAACAAGGAGGAGTTTTGAAGATCAGATTAATCAACTCAGACATACTCAAGGGTATTAATGGATGAGATGGATGTTCTGGATCGAAGGTAACAACCCGTTGGTTGTTCATGTTGCTGAGGAGGTTCTACAACAACTACAGGAGAAGTGGCTAGTTCTCTTGTTGGGGTGTCTTATAAGATGTTCTGATATCTTATTAGGGCAAGTAGGATTTGTTCCTTGGTGGTTCCGCTGCATGTGTTTTTGATGGAAGAGCTCTAGAATTATGGGATTCTGGAATTGTTACTAAAGACAGTTGGTGGAAGATCTCAATCGTCAGCCTCTATATGTGAAGATATCTGCATTCTTTTATTCCAAAGTCGGGAGCGATGGAATGAAGGGAGTTGTTGGTAGATATCTAGTATGGTGACTTGGCACTTGGAAGCTTGGTTTCTTGGTGCATTTGAAGTCAGTTGAAGAGGAGAGGAGTTGAGTTTAAGTTTATCAAGTTCTTGCTCTGGGAGTTTGATAAATTATTGATCGGCTAGGTTGTCAAAGATACTTGAGAATTCTCTCAAGTCCACTCATAAAGGCATCTCAGTCGTACATCTGGAGTCTTCTAGTTATTCTTCTGACTAGAAGGTGTTTCTTTGAAACACAATCTGAAGAAAGTGGAGGTGATTTATTTTCACCGTCCAAAAACAACAAGGAATGATTCATCTCTCTTAACCCTAAGGGTGGATCTAATCTGATTGGAACGTTCAGAATTGTTGAGGTAAATAAGGTTCGTTCAGAGAGAATCTTTGTTACTTGAGTTAAGGGTGGCAGCCTTGGTATCTCAACACTGTTTGTCAAAGAAGATACTTACAAAAGATTGAATACTTGATAAGTGTTCATGAAGTGATCTGGTGGAGCTTAGCTACAACAGTGAAGAAGGGTTATTGGACAAGGATTTAAGATCAATTCCTATTTGTGGAGTCCACAAGTATTTAATTGATTATCCTTGAAAGTCAAGATTGCTGATGTTTAACAAGATGTTGGAACATCTCATCATCAGAGTTTGTGCAGAATCATGGGAGGGGTACTGCATATGCTTTAGCATCTGTTTTAGTCTTAGGTGGTGACCTATGAATGGGCTTCAGTCGGGTGTGACAGAAGCATGTGTTCTCTGGAGAGTTTCCTAGCAAAGAAACTGGTCTGGACTTTGATGATGTTGAAGATGTAGATGAAGACATCATAATCTTGATGATTACTGCTTGGATCAGTTTATTTCTGATCTAGGTACTTTGGAGCATGGATCTTGCCCTTCTTGAAAGTCAAAGTTAAGTGGCAGTTATCTCTGACTTTCTACATTCTGCTTTACTAAGGAAAGTGGCATTCTTTGGTATGGCTATGGTGTAGTCTAGGACTACTTATTTTCTGAAGAGTCAAACGTGGCCGTTGTGAATTCTTTGGAGTTTTAAAGCAGGATGGAGGTTGTCTACTCAAACTTGGTTGTTGAATCAAGTCTATGAGAGTATGGAACTCTTGTTCTGTAATAGGGAGGAGGTTCTTCTAAGTGGCAGAAGGAGGAGCTGAATTCAGCAGTTGGATGTCATATCAGAATGTTCTGACATCTAGCTTAACATCAGAGTCTCAGCTGGTGATGTGGCACGCCAGCTTAAGATAAGGTGATCTACAGGAGAATGGAAGTTATGGATGCTTCAAAAAGGTCTATCTCATGCAGTTTGCGGGTGCTGTGGATGGGAAGATGTTACATGTCTAAGAGGCTTGGTGGATCCAAGATGTCTTGCTATGGTGCAAGTGGTTCATGTGACTTGAAGACCTGATTTCATTGGTGGATCAGTGTATCTTGTGGGAGTTCTGAAGAAGAGTGATATCAATCAAAAGGTGGCATTTGGTTGGTTTCATAGTGTGCATTCAAGCAGGATGCTTGAAACTAATTGCTCTTGTGCAGAAGGTTAGTTAGTTGAAAACGTAAGGAGGTTCTGGTTCTCTTGGAGATTGTGGTAGAAGTTCTAGGTTGAGGATGGAAGTATACCTTCTTTTTGGTGGATGAGAGTTTATTTCTCTCTGGGTTTCTGAAGTTCTCTTTGTTCAAGCTGGTGGCACAGTGTTGTGTGAAGATCTTCAGTTTGGATTACTATGCTGATAGTAAATCCAGTGGTGGAGCATATCAAGAACCATGGTGTGTGGTGTCTATAATGTGTGAAGGATGTCCTAACTGATGTTAGAACATTTTTTGGGTTGGTTATCCTTGGTGGAGGATTCTTAATTTCTGGTATAGGAACTTGTTGGCTACATCATGTCTAAGGAGTATCTATCTTGTCATACGGGAGAATGATGAAGTAGAAGAACTACCTTGGGAGGATGGTGTGGAGAAGACTGAAGTGGATTATGTGTTAATTGCATGGAAGTCTGAATATGGATATTCACCAGTTGACCAGAAGTATTCCAGGTTATCATACGGGAGAATGATGAAGGAATGACTATCTTGGATTATGGGGTATCTATCTCAGTTGCTGGCTTTGGTAAGGTCAGTAGAAAATCTTTCGAAGGGGATACTGCCCCTGGATGCAAGTCATGCTAGTAGTGGATCATTTTGGCAACTGTGAAGTTCTGGAGCATGTATACGATATCTGACATCGTTATAACAAAGTAAGGGGCCATGTGCAGCTCTTTGAGGAATGTGAAGCATTCTGATTCAATTGGGTTGTGCCTCAAGCAGCTGGAGGTCTATACATGCGAATTCAAGAGGAGTTCGTATGGTGTGTAGATGGTTGCTGGAAGAGGGGGATCAATGGGACTTTGATCTTAATCCAAGAGTTTGTTATGGTATGATGGTGATCCTTATATTTCCTCACGGGTAGCATGATGTCGTTCATGTGTGAGTGATTATTGGTTCTTGTCAGAAGAAGCAATAAGAGAGTTGATGATTATGTTCAGCAGGTAGTTTGGACTGAGGGTGCGCTCTTGAAGACATGAAGACGCGTCTTATGTTTTCCACTCATCAGCTTAGTGTTCTGTGGAGGAGCACTGGTTATCTTAGATATGGGGAGTTGCTCCTTGATCTAAGATGTATTACTGCGAGGGTGTAGTGGAAGTTCCAGTTTGTATTGTGCGTCAAGAAAGCTATGTTTATGTGTCCATCCTGGGAGGATGAGATGTCGAGAAGGATGTCCTGACATTTTTGTAATGCTGCAAGTTGGGGGAGAGTTGGCAGTGGAAGTTACATAATTCTTATTGGATGCTTAAGAATCAGTGGTTGCGTCCAAGGGAATTTATTTTTCTCTGCCGACTTTGATCTGAAGACTGTGTAGCTATTGGTCAATACAGAAGCTTTCTTTGGTGGACAATGTCTGACATGATGTCAGGACTTTGTTAAGAACATGCTTTTGAGGTAACTGGGTCATTGTGGAATATGTGCGTGGGCAAAACATGTTCTTCGGGCTTTGCAAAATCTTTGGACGATGCTCCTTATAGAAGAAATAGTCAAAGTGTTCTTGGCAGGTGCACTCTTGGTGTTGGTGAAGTCTCATATGCTATTAATGATCTTCTCTTGACTCGTTGATTCCTATGAAGGCTGCTGGGGTATTTATAGGAAAGCCTTGGTCACTTTTCTCTCAAGATGTGTGTCCTCATAGCATTATTCAGAATTGTTCCTTGGATGTGGTACGTTTGGGCTGGATTGGTACATTTTTTTGTCAACTTTTGACTAAAAAGGGTGAGAAAGGTGTTTCTGCAACTGTGTCTGTAGTTCCAGGTCTTCGTGTCCTAAGTAGCAATTGTGTCCTGTGTCCTGAGTTAAGAACACGGTCATGTGGTTAGGGGGAGTTTTATCCTCCTCTACATGAACATCAATATGAGGAAAAATTAATTTAGGATTTCTGGAGCCTCAGTCTCAGGAGTCTTAGGATTTCTGGAGTCTTAAATGAATAATGAGTTGGCTATTCAGGTTGACACGAATTCAGGAGAATCCTGATTTTTTTGTAGAAGGAGTTTTAGCCAAAATTTACCAAAAAGGGGGAGATTGAAAGCTGAAATATTTTGGACAAAATTTTGGGAAAACTCAGTGCAGAAGGAGATATTTCAACATAAAGACCAGAGCTGAAGAACACTACCAAAAGAACAAAGATGTCGAAGGAGATGTCTCAACTTGAAGACTCGAAATCCTAGACTAGTATAACAGATTGATTTAAATTTGTCTTATATCTGTTGGAAGATTTAAGGAGCAATCAAAACATGGATCAAGGACAAAAGATAGAAAGCCCAAGATTGCTGAAGCCTATAAAAGAAGACTTAGACCTAGGATTTTATATGCCTTTTGTAACCTAGTTCTCTTGCGTAAGAAACAAGGGTTTAGGGTTTTGAGAGTCGTTGGCTCTCTAGGTTGTAAGTTTCCCTTTATATCAGTTGATGCATTGTGGCAGATATAAGTGTCGCACAGATCCATAAGCCTTGAGGTATTGGATTGTGTATTGTTCTTGGATGAAGCTTTTAAGCAAATCTGGGTTAGCTTGGTTGTCAAGAAAGCTTGACAGATTTCTTTATTGATAGGGATGATGTAGAAATCACAATTGGTGATTAAGGGAAGTGAGTGGGGTATCTCATATCAAAGTTGTAAACGTTTGAGTTTAGCTTTGGTAAAGATGTTCATTGGGTAGATGTTAGGATAAAGTTGTAAATGGGGGAGTTTAGCTTTGTAACAGGTCTACAGATAGTGAAGTCTTCTTCTTGGATTGGTATCCCCCAGATGTAGGTGAGTTGCACCGAACTGGGTTAAAAATTGATGTGTTCTTTATCATTATACAGATTTATGTTTTCTGTTAGGGTTCATGATAAACATGTTGGATCAGATGTCGTGACATCTGTGACCCTGCAGTTTTGATATTCAAGGTATCAGTCTGTTGTTGTGCCTCTGAGTTTAAATGATTATGTAGCACAATGTCTGGAAATGTGTAAGGACATCTGTTATTTGCATAGGCCAGAATTTCATGACTAAAGCCCACAAAAGTTTGTGTGTGACAAGGGATGGGTCTTTAACTCTATTAGAGGCCCAAAAGTGTTTATGTGAAGTTTGAAAAATCAAAATTTAGAGAAAACCCTAATTTTGAATTTAAAAGATATAATTTTCAAAGGAAATTAAATAAAAAATGATATAAAATATCAAATATATTCAAAAACAAGTTATCAACTTTGAAAAATATTTTTAAAAATCATGTTTAATCACATGAAATATTGAAATTCATTTGGAATGAAAAGATCAAAGTGGGAATTTCATTTTAAAATGTTTAAAATCAAATAAAATGAAATAAATTACAAAAAATATAACTATATTAAATAAATAATATAAATTGGATTTTTTTTGTAAAATAAAATAATTTAACATTTTTGTGACTTTTTACAAAAAGATCCAATAAAAAATGATAAAAAATGAGAGAGAAATTAATTTTTGAAATCAATTAAATAAAATATCAAAAATTCAAATATTTAAAAATTTGAAAAAGGGCGCCAAGAACAAGAGTTCTTGCCCGCGTGCCCTATTTTACCCGGATTTGCGTTTTCTCACTTTTCTCTCTGATTACTTAGTGGTTTTGCACGATTCAAACACCAATCTTGCTCGTTTTTGAACAAGGATCACAACCATATAGATTAATTGCTTTTATATTAAGTGAGGAGTGAGAAATCAAAGGATGAACTCAAGAACCCTAGTTTCAGCATGAACACTATGAAATTCCATACACGATTCATACATAGCAATTGATTGAGGGTTAACACTCTATATACATGCAGAAACAAGATGGTAACTCAAAAATTCATTTATGATGCATGTAATATGGAGTTTGAAGGCTTCAGGTTTACCTCTTGCAGCTGGTGATCAAATTTGATGTTGAAGGTGTTACAGATGTTGTGTAATGATCTGGATAGCTTCAATGGACCTCAAGTAATGTGTTTGAAGGCTTGGAATGGATTGAATCAGCCCAGAACTTGTTATGGCACCTCAACTGCAAACAGACCAAAAGCTTGAGCAAATGGATGGTGATTTTGTGATTCTGATATTCCAGATGTGTTTCAGGGTCATGGATCATTCATATATGATGTATATGAGGTGTTGGCATGATTGTTTGGTTTGAATTGCTTCCTATTTCAAAATTCGATAGTGACTTGAAATAGAAGGAAAATATGGTTTTTGAGATGTGATTTTGAGGAAAGCATCAGTTTGTGTGCTTTTGTGTACTCAAACTAATCACAAATGAGCTCTAATTATAGTAGAGCAAGTTTGTTTTTCAAGCAATAGTGAATGGCAACTGGTACAGGTCTTTGGCCAATGGTTGCATAAAGGAATCCAAGTCTTCTATAACCATTGACTTGGCTCAGTGCAGCAGGTTATTGTAGCTTTGGTTCAGAGACAAGGCTTGACTTAAATCAGTTAGCAATGTCTTGATGCTTGCCACCTTGTGAATCCATTGAATGCATTGAAACAAAATTGGAGTCTTTGAGATTTTTAGCCTTTTTAGGGGACACATAGCAACATGTAGATCCTTGGACTTTGGAGGCTTATGGATCAGACATTGCCCCTTAGATGTTATCCCTTGAGGTGTCTAAATGGATAACAAGGCTTGTAATTGTCTGATTTAGCTAATTTGAGCAAATGACCCATAATCTGCCTTGGGAAGAAACCAGTCTTTGATGACATGTTCCAAGGGTTGTAACTCCCAACTCAAATTGAATTTGGAGATGATTTGTTACTTGTTGGAAAGCTCTCATGACATACTTTAACTTTGATGTTCACAAATGGACATGGTTCAGCTTTGATCAAGGTGAAAAATGGCCTCAAAGTTTGGAAAAAGTGAAACAGATTCTGACTTGTTGAAAATTTTACTAAGTGTTGGAAAAAGTGGTCATTTCCACTTTTTGTGATTTTGATCAATCCATAACTCAAAATCTATGAGGATTTGGAATCTTTTGTAGTTGACACTTTTGAAGTATGTCATGTGAACTTTCATTTGAGCTTTGGATGGAAGAAAAAGGCCCTAGGGTTTGGGAGTTAAGACCTTGCAAAGTTGGTACCAAAGCCATTTTGTTCCATAACTTAGAAAAATTTAAGTTTTCTAAGGTTGCCCCTTTTGCAAGTTACCTCACTTTTCTTGATTTTTCTTGATGAATGATGATCAAAACCATACATTAACGTTGTTTTGGACTTAGGGGAACCATATTTGTGAAAAATTCCAAAAAGTCAAACTTGATTTTGGGCACAGTTGGCATTTTATCAGATGAAATCCAAACTGTGTGATCCTTTGTGCAATCAAGTTCTTGACCTAATTCAAACCTAATGGGTGGATTCCATAGGTGTTTTAGGGTGTATTGAATCATGTCCCAAGGTTTGGGAGCATGTCTTGGTCCAAAGTCAAAGGCACAGTTGACTTTTTCTTCAAAACCCTAATTGTGGTCCTGATGAAATTAAAACTTGTGAATCAAGCTTCTTGGATCAATACATTGTTGTAAATGGATCAATGTAGTGTATTTGAGGCCCTCAAATCATGTCTTGAGGTCTTGGCTCAAGTCTTGTCTCAAAAGTCAACTTAGGGGTGAATTAGGTCAAGAAACCCTAATTCCTGATTTTTGATGAATGCTTCCCATGAGGTTGTTCTAACTTTATGATTGGGTCCATAAGGTCCCTTTGAGTATCTTGGTTATGCTTTGAAGTATTGGCTCATGCTCATAGGAAAAATTTCATCTGGAGGCCTTTGGTCAACCAAAACCTTAATTTGGTGACACTGGCGATCTTGAGGCTTGATCCACTTGGAATGTTGCAACTTTGTGCTTGATTCTTGATATGGGAGTCCTCTTGATCCTTTATGGGTGTTTGAGAGATTTGACCAATTGAAGATCATGTCATTTCTTGATTGATCCTTTGTCTAAGTGCTCTGAGAGGGCTCAAAACCCTAATTCTTGTTTGTAGTGAAAGCTCAACAATCCTTGAGGAGATTGATGAGGCATGATGGCACATCCATATTGTGGCAATGATTTGCACAATGATGGGAAATCTTGGTGGTCAAAATTGCGGTATGACAAATATGTTAGAATATACATTCATTGATTCGAGATGTTTTTCAAGTCTTACAATCCAAAACAGAAAGGGATATCATAAACATCGATTCTCATAATCTAGAAAAAGAAAAGAGAATGCACAAAAGAGAAACTTAAGAAAAGAAAGCTGAGGCGGGTTATGCAGACTGCCAGAGATTTAGAATAGGAAGAGAGAGCTAGACTGTCCTTACAAAACAACATGAGCTTCACCAAAAAATCTTTAACCCAAGGTTAAATGAAACTTCATCTAGAGTTACAATCGTTCCTTGCAGAGAGACAAGTTCACCCACAACTTGTTCAGAAGGAATGAAAAATACTTTTCTCTCAAGAGGAGAAAGTGTTATCTTCATGAGGATGAACATTATTTGAGGAAGTTTGATATGTACGCCTGAGTGAAGGAAAAGCAGAAGATCATAGTCAGAGGCTCCTAATTCCTCAAGGAATACTAGCCTTTCATTGATTCTCTTCAGTTGTTTTTTCACGCCAAGGTTTGGGCTAGAGGTCATCTCAGGTTAGGACGAGAAGAGCTTTTGAAAAACCAGAGCAAGGTTGCACAATGTGTTAACCAGGTTTGAGAGACATGTTATAAAACAAGAGTGAAAAACCTAGATTGAGGAAGACCAGTTTAAAAGGAAATTAAAAGGTTTAACCAAGAGAACAAAGATTTAAGAGAAATCATAGAAAATCTTTTGGAAAAGCAACAAGATAAACAAGTACAAAGAAAAGGTAAGACACGACAAGAGAGAGTGAGAGAGAAAGAGAGAGAGAGAGAGAGAGAGGGATAGATAGATAGATAGATAGATAGATAGATAGATAGATAAATAGAGAGAGATCACAAAGTATCCAGAGGGTCAAGCATCATTACTCTATAGGTTCTACACACACAGCTGTAGAGTGTGCATGATACATTTTCAAACTCGTTAATCTTTAAGTGAGACAATTGTCAAAAAGATTTTTCACTTAAATGCTATTTGAAATTTCTTATTCCTTTGCTGCGTCTCAGAGTCTGATACTCTCAAAAGCCACACATCATCAGAAACTATTCCAATTCTTGATGAGGCTACTTTTGATCAACATTAGTCTTTGATACTCTCTATCAGAATCAAGCTTTTTAACAAGATCAGAAACCCTTTCTTTAGAAAAAGAAATTAAGTCTTTAAAAGACAATGAGTAAAACAAGTAAAACAACTCAACAATGAATTATCTTGAATAACAACATATTCCGATAAAAAAAATTGAGCTCACAATACTTGGTTCTGAGTAGGGATCAGGAATAAAGGTATATTCAAATAGCCATAATATTTATATAAAGTAAATAAATATTCTTTTCATAAGTTTGAAAATCCTCACCAGAGTAAGTTGTCCAAACTAGTTATGCACAGACATATCATATACATAGACCAATTACAGATAACCTATCGTGTATATAAGCTATCTAAAGAATGAGGATCATTGACATACCTTTGCAGATTCTTTCTAAAAAGAATCTCTCTTTAAGATTGTCTGTTGCTGAAGCTAATTCATGTTCAACAGAGACTTACAGTTCAGAAGGCTGGAGATAATAACATTCTTTTCCTTCCTCTCCCAAGAGTTAGTATTTGGACCACAAGCTTTCCTCTAGTTGTGGTTGTGGATGTCCATCATCCAGACTCCAGAGAAAATGCTTCACCATTTACTCTAGTTTGTGAATCATTTAGAAACTAAGATCCAGATGTCTTAGGTTTAGAATTCTTTCCACCTTTTGATTTGAGGATCATAGTGTCTAATTTATTTAGAAACTACTGACTTTGGAGTTTGAGGTTCTATTCCAATCAAAAAATTTGACTTCTTTGTCATTTATTCTGGTGTATTCAAAATCTTGCTACACTTAACAATAGATACACCAAGGTCTTTAATCTTTTTATCAGTATATCTAAAAAGGGGAATATTTAGGTTTCTTTCATGTCAAGATAGTGGAATCAAAACATTTTTAATAAGACCTAGACCTTCTCTTTTGCTTACTCCGTAGATCATGAAGGCAAGCTAAGTTCTATTAAGAGTTATTGTCAAGAAAACTTAAAGTGACATAACTTACTCAATTAAAAGTTCCTTGGAAACCCTTTTATCTTGAATAGTTAGATTTATTTCCAATCTCTCAACAGTTTCTTTTAGAATATTTCAATTCTTCTTAAAGAAAATTAAGTTGTTTCTTAACAGCCTCATCAAATTCCGAGTCAGAACTTGGCTAGGATTCAGAATCAGAGAGTGTGTCAACCATAAGTGCAGAGTAACTAGCTCATCTTCTCTGTCTGAATTTGTCCTTTTGTAGATTAGGACAAGTGATTATGGAACTGGAACCTTTGAAGTTAGAACTTCAACCAGAGAAGCTGTTGAAACCTCTTGATGATACAATTCATTTTCTCATCATCAGAGTCCCCATTAGAATCTTCTCCATCAAAATCTTCTTCTGGTTTTTCTGACACAGGAGGGTTTAGAATTTTTTTATCACCAGATCTTTTAGCATTAGACCTCAAGGCAAGAGATTTGGGTTTCAACACAGGTTCATCACCATCAATTCCATTTCAAGGATTTGTAGGTTACAAATCAACCTTTCAAGGTCTAGAATATTAATTTCTTTAGCTTCCTGAATAACTGTAACCTTGAAGTTGTATCTTGCAGGAATTTCCTCAAGATTTGTTACCAAGCCAACACCATTGATCTTCTAGTCAATGTTATCTTCAAGAGTGTCCCACAACTTACATCACAACCAATGATGTGAGTGGACATCTTGCTATAAGTAGATTAAGATTAAACCAATATTTCTACAACAAGCATATTTTCCCCACAAGTCAGTCTTAAGTATTAAAGAATCATTTCATACTCACAAAGAAAGTGAATTAAAGCAGAAATGCTTTCTTGATTTCTTCAACAAGTACACTTATCCCACGAGTTAGTGTTAAAGAGTAAAAATCCTTTCATACTCACAAACCAAATGACTTAAAGTAGAAAAAAGTTTCTTAATCCACATAAATTTGAAAGAACTCATTCTTTGGTTATACAAATGTTCCTTCTAAATCATGTGCTTATGTTTAGGCATTCAACATAACACTAGCATGACATTTTTCAGCTTATCTTTTAGTAGTTTCCATTCTATCTAATAAAGTAAACTTCATCCAAGCTGGAGCTCTTGACTGAGTAGTTTTTCTCACCGAATTGTTTCACTGTTAAGTGATAAAGCACAACCAGGATCTGATACCAACTGAAGGTGAGAAAAATACACAAGAAGGGGGGTGAATTGTGTATGTCAAAATATTGAAACTCTTTTCATCTACTGTTTCTAAGCCATCAGATTCTGAACCACGTCCAGAGTTTTATATCAGGATGAGAAACAACAGTGAAAAGTTTACTTCCTTTTCTTAACTTTGCTTCCGAACATGAGATGTCAAACTCAGATTCTGATGCAAGTAAGAGACTAAATCAGATCAGAGTCTGACTTCAGAGTATGTTGCACAACAGAATATAAATGCAGAAATAAATTAAAAGACGCACAATATATTATGGTTCCTCTCAACTGAGAGTAGTCCAGTCCCCTTACAGCACAAGAGATTTTAACTATAATCAGACTGATTACAATTGCTTAAGCCAGTAGTTCAAGACTTCTTATTAAATCACCTAGAAAGAGACTTCTACTCAAGCCTGTAATCATGAGACTTCCTTGACTAAACTACCCATTCAAGGCTTCCCGCTCTGCTACAAAAATGAGACTTTAATTGCTCAATCATCCAGATCGATACTTCATGCTCTACCCGCAAGCATTAGACTTCAATGCCTAAACATCTAGTTCAGGACTCTTTTTTCTCTGCGTGCAAGCATGATACTTCAATGGTCAATCACATAGAAAGAGAGTTACTCTAAGCCCAAAGGCTAGAGTCTTCAGATTCTCTTAAAAGAAGAACATGGTATTAACCTTAGGTTCATATAAGTGCTTGTTGGATAAGTAGATACACAAAGGTTTACACTCTTAAGCAGATTTGAATTGTTTATGAAGGTGAGAAAAGTACACAAGAAGGGGGGGTTGAATTGTGGTTTCCGTTTTCTTAGTTTGCATATGATCAGAGTTCAGAATCTAAACTGGTGTTCAGATTCTGGTAAATTCTTAGCAAAGAAATGTTAATAGAAGCAAAAAAATAATAGCAGAAGAGACAAAGATTTATACTGGTTCCTCCCCTAGCTGAGAACAGACTAGTCCCCTTGCTTCACAAGTGGTTTTCACTATAATTAAAACATGATTACAATCGCTTATGAATTCTGTATTAGACTTTTACACTTGCTCAGAACCAAGGTCCAATACTTCTGCTCAAGCTCCTCACTCAAGACTTCTTGCTCAGATTCCACGAACCCAAGACTTCCTTGCTCAGGCTCTCAGCCCAAGACTTCTGCTCCAAGTCCCATGAAACAAGCCTCTCTGTTAGCCTCCTAGGTTAAGACTTCCAAATCCATGTACTGAGCATTCCAGCTCAAGCCTATCAGGGCCAAGACTTCTGCTTCAGGTTCCATAAAACGAGCATCCGCTTGCACCTCCCAAGTCAAGACTTACTGCTCCAAATTTCATGAACCGAGCTATCCTGCTCAAGCCATACTAGCTCAAGACTTTCCTTCTCAATCAATCTAATTGATTAAGACTTTCACTGCTCAAGCATATAGCAAGAGACTTACATGGCTCAAGCATCTTGGCTCGAGACTTCCTTGCTTGTACCCCAATGATACAAGACTTTTGCTTAATCAATCAACTTGATTAAGACTTTCACAGCTCAAGCACATAGCAAGAGACTTACATGGCTCAAGCATCTTGGCTCGAGAGTTCCTTGCTTGTATCCCAATGACACAAGACTTTTATCTAAACTACTGAACAAGCTCAGCAGAATATAGAACAAGGTGTACATGATACAAGTATCAGAGGTACGGGAAATCACCATAACAAAGACCTAAAACTCTTAATATTTATAAGATATTCAATGTGTAAGAAATCTCAAGGCTTTTAAAATTAAAACCTACATCAGAAAAATCTGCATATACATTAAGTTAATAATTGCTGATCTTGTTACTCTTTCTTCTGGTTGATCCTTGTTAAAGATTTAGTTTGAACCTTCAGCCATATTTATAGCTTTTTTAGAAACTAGCCGTTGAGGAGGTAACATGACCAAGAGTCTTTGTTGTTACTCCATAGTACAAAAACTAACATTTGAGTCTTTAAGAGATTCTATACTATTAGAGTCGTTGAGAGTAGATATCCATAAAGCATCTCAACTTTTCTTGATTCTTGCAATCTATAGACTCATGCTGACAAACTAATTTGACAATACAACTTGCTTTCTGCAATACGGACAACTTCAGCTTTATCACCAACTCTGAATGGTACTAGAAGCCAATTTGCATTCACTAAATGTAAAGACAATAATGTTACTTCTTCTGATGCTGAGACCTTCAGCTTCAGATTCTTTGCCAGACATCACTTAGCAAGTGTTCTTCAGATTCTTCCACCAGAAGCTAGTTATGCAGCAACTCTCAAAGTGTGCTTAATGTAGAACAGATTCTGACAATAATATTTACAAGTATAAGAACCTGCACACATGTAACACACATTAAATAAACCATTGTTCTTTTAATTATTTGTTATCATCAAAACCCAAGGAAAATATGTCATGAACAAATCTTGTTCTAATAATCTCCCCCTATTTGATGATGGCAAACACAAGTATTGTAAGCTCAAATGTTTTGGACAAAATTTTGGTAAAACTCAGCGCTGAAGAAGATGTTTTAACATGAGGACCAAAGCTGAAGATTTATGCCAAAGAAAAAAGATGTCGAAGAAGATGTCTCAACTTGAAGACTCGACATTCTGGACTGTTATAACAGATTATTTTAAATCTGTTCCAATATCCTAGGCGCGCTCAGGAGTGGATCAAAGAAAGATTTGAAGCCCAACTGAAGCCTATAAAGAAGACTTAGACCTAGTACCTTGAATGTAATTTGGGTAACCTAGTTCTCTTGTGTAAAAATAAGGGTTTAGGTTTTTGAGAGTCGTTGGCTCTCTAGGTTGTACGTCTCCCTTTGTATCGCTTGATGCACCGTGGTAGACATAGGTGTCGCACAGATCAATAAGCCTTGAGGTATTGGATTGTGTATTGTTCTTGGATGAAGCTTTTAAGCAAATCCAAGTTAGCGTGTTGGTCAAGAATGCTTGACAGAATTCTGTATTGATAGGGATGATGTAGATATCACAGTCTGCGATTAAGGGAAGTGAGTGGGATATCTCATATCAAAGAGAGTGTTCTTTGGTAAATTCTTCATAGGGTAGATATTAAGAGATAAAGTTGTAAACGGGGGAGTTTAACTTTATGATAATTCTACAGATAGTGGAGTCTTCTTCCTGGATTGGTATCCCCCAGATGTAGGTGAATTGCACCGAATCGGGTTAACAATTGTTGTGTCTTTTATCATTCTACAGATTTAATTATTCTGTTAGTGTTCATGATAAACATGTTGGATCAGATGTCGTAACATATGTGTTATTGCAGTTCTGATATTCAGAGTATCAGTCTGCTGTTTTGTTCTTTGTTTAAATGTTTTTAGCAGAATAATGACTTGACATGTGTTAGGACTTCTGCTGTTCGCTATGCCAGAATTTCAATTGGTATCAGAGCAGGCATTCTGTCTGTTTCTAGATGAGATCTTTGGGAGATACTTTCTGGCGTTTAAACAAAGAGGAGTTTTGAAGATCAGATCAATCAACTAAGATATACTCAAGGTTTTAATGGATGGGATGGATGTTCTGGATCTAAGGTAACAACCCGGTGGTTGTTCATGTTGCTGGGGAGGTTCTACAACAACTGCAGGAGAAGTGGCTAGTTCTCTTGTTGGGGTGTCTGTAGCATGCGATTTTTGTCGGTGACGCGACCACCATATCGTAGAATTGTGGGTTTTTTCCTCAATGAAGAGGAGGGGGTGCTACTTTCTGATTTCTTATTTATCCCGTGAAGCTGGAAGGGAAAGGGAAGCTATCTAAAACTAACCTTGCACTCGAATGTTTAACTGAACAAATGCTTAAAGAGATTCGGGGAGTTCGGGGTCAGGTTATACAATGGGGAGTTGTCAATTTTCCATCCTATATGTGATTATCCACAGGTTGTTAGCTTTAGGTTCTACTTTGTACTTGATGGTGTTTATCCGTTAATAGGTTGGGAAAGTTTCTTGGGAAATATGAGAGGGAGAGTAAGTTTTTATTGATGTTCGGGTTTTCCAATGTTTTTGGTAAGGTACTGGACCTAAGTTTTGATTGGTATGAAGGTACTGGACCTAGAGTTTATGATTATTATGAAGGTACTGGACCTAGAGTTTATGATTAGTATGGAGGTACTGGACCTAGAGTTTATGATTAGTATGCTCGCTAAGATTTCGCAATCTTATGCCTACGTATTCCCGTTTAAATGAAACAGGGAAATCAGAGCAATCTTAGTTCCTCCTATTCTAAGGGAGGAAAAAGATGTTTTGGTGTCTTGTTCAAAGCCCAAGAATAAAGATAAAGGATTAAGTATTTGTGTCTTGTTCAAAGCCCAAGATTGAAGCTAAAAGGTTTGACTAAGAGAGAATTTGTCATCTCTAAAGGGAGACATCTGGTCTGTTTATCACAGTTGTTGGGTGACTGTTTATAAAGGAGGATTACTTTAACTAGGATATATGAATCCAGCAATGCCATACTTTCCTTTATAAGGGATTTGTCCTGAAGGGGAAAAATTTAACTCAGTGTAGAGCAATGCCATTTTCCTTTAGGAATTTCTCATGCTAAGAGAGGGACAGTGGCGTGGATACAAATAATCCAGAGGCTTTCCGCTTACAGCAATTAGATGAAAGAGAGGATTTACCAGGATTTACAACAATTATCTGGGATTTAGGGTTTGTTTTGAATGTCTATTTTGATAAGTGATAAACAGAGAAATGAATTCCTACAGAGGGATTTTGATTTCCTCTGAGGGGATGTTGATTTTTGTGTGCCTTGATCAAAGCCCAAGGTCGAAGCTAAGAGGTTGATTGACTCCACTGGGGAAGTCCTTATACAAGCCTAAGAGGAGGCTATAGAAGACTGACTCAACAAGAGAGTGTTTATATATATCTTGTACAAAGCCCAAGATTGAGGCTAAAAGAGACTGACCTTTTGGGGATATCATTATACAAAGGCTAAGAGGAGGCTAAAAGGGACTTTGACTCTGCCAGGGAGGGTTTGTGTGTGTCTTGTACAAAGCTCAAGATTGAGGCTGAAAAGAAGAGTGACTCTGTGGGAAATAAATCTTTATTTGTCTTATACAAAGCCCAAGATTGAGGCTAAAATGAGACTCTACTGACTCGGCTGAGGATATTTTAGGTGTCTTGTACAAAGCCCAAGATTGAGGCTAAAATGAGTTTAACTCTGCTGGAGAGTATTACCTGTCTTGTACAAAGCCCAAGATTGAGGCTGAAAAGACATTGTCTCTGCTTAGGGAATTTATATGGTGTCTTGTATAAAGCCCAAGATTGAGGCTGAAAGGGTTTGACTCAACGAAAGAGTGTTTTTATCTGTCCTGAACAAAGCCCAGAATTGTGGCTGAACAAGCTGGAGAAATCATTATACAAAGCCTAAGAGGAGGCTATATTCTGCTAGGGGGAATCTTTATACCAACCCTAAGAGAAGGCTGGAATAAGATTGACTCAACAAGAGAGGGTTTTTATTTGTCTTGTACAAAGCCCAAGATTGAGGCTAAAAGGGTTGACTCAACAAGAGAGTATTAAGAGGTGATTGACTCAACAAGTGAGTCTAAAAAAGTGATTAACTCAACAAGAGAGTCTGAAAAGGTGATTGACTCAACAAGAGAGTCTGAAAAGTGATTGACTTAACAAGAGAGTCTGAAAAGTGATTGACTCAACAAGAGATTCTGAAAAAGATTGACTCAACAAGAGAGGGTTTTTATCTATCTTGTACAAAGCCCAAGATCGAGGCTAAAAGGGTTGACTTAACAAGAGAGTATTAAGAGGTGATTGACTCAACAAGAGAGTCTGAAAAGGTTAGCTCAGCTGGGGGAGGATCATTGTATAAAGCCCAAGAGGAGGCTGACTATGCTGAGGAAAGGAAGGATCATTATACAAAGCCTAAGAGGAGGCTAGCTTCTGCTGGGGATTATTGAGATCCCGAGGCAGGTAAAAATGGGGAATCAACTCTTGCTGAGGGTTACCGAAGAGTTGAGATATCAGAGACCTTGAGGTTCTAATTTGGGATAGTGTTATACTGATGATAAACCGACCCTGACAGGGGAAATTTAGGAGAGAGACTGGGTTTTAGAACCCATGGGTTTTAACTCTGCTGGAGATTGATCCTAAAATGACAAGGGTTTCTCCTATGTTTGTAAGGTGCTTGAGAATGTCTTTGAGACTCAAGAGGGGATTAGACTGTCCAAGTCTACTGGTATGGAAGAATTTATCTTTGTATGATGCCCAAGAAGAGGCAGGTGTTTTAAGGGATGACAATCAACCCTAAATTGGTCTGAGGTTTGACACTGGAAAGACTGCTCTATCAAAGGATGACTAAGTTTTGTCTTATACCTTTAAGAGGTCTTTAGGGTCCTTGTATTAAGCCCAAGAGAAGGCATGAGAACTTTTAAGAAGCCGGAGGGTCCTTGTACAAAGCCCAAGAGGAGGCGGGGATACTTTTAGGAAGCCTGTTGGTCCAAAATTAAGAAAATTTCAAGAAAAGTTTCACCGGGAATAATCTTTACTTTAGTGAACAGTTCTAGGGTTTGAAGAAATTCAAGAGAGGTTTCACCGGGAATTAATCCTCTCTGGGGAAATGAATTTCTTTGACAATTTATAATAGTGACAGCCTGGAAAAAGTTTCACCGAGAATAATGCCTTTCCCTTTGTTCCATATTGTTTAAGCCCAAGCGAAGGCAAGAATGTATCTGGAAGTCCTATGGGGATCTAGTTTTGACTGTATTCAAGAGTGACCAACTGGCTTTACCTAGTTCTAGACCTAGTTGCCGGGGAAAACTCTAAATAGATATACTAGTATATATACAGTTGATATATGACAAGTATTTAAAAGTGTATGAAAGAAGGACTTACAGGGGAGCAGCTTCCCACGATACATTTATATATATATATATATATCTGTGTGAAAGCAAGTAAACGAAAGCAGATAAAAACTTACAGGTGAGCAAGCTTCCATGCTGTTCAAACAAATATATACATGTATATGTGAAAGTAAGTATAAGAAAGCGGATAAAAACTTACAGGCGAGCAAGCTTCCATAGCTGTATTGTTAGTTTTAAAGAAATCAAATAAAGTTTTGATAACAACTGTACATTTGAACCTAAATCAAAGGGAAATTGTTTTTGAAAAGATTGTTGGGGCTTATACTCAAGGAGAAGCCCAGATAAAAAACATTAATTTTACTGTTGTTTGTAAACTGTACTGGGCTTATACAATGACTGAGGCCTAAAGTGGTTTTTTGTACAAAGATATGGGTCTTACAACTGAACGAGAGGCCCAAAAGTTTGAAAAAAGAAAATAAATGGGACTTACAACACATGGGTAGGCCGAGTTGATTTTGTTTTGAAATGGCGATCGCGCCGAGATTTTTTAAAACACAGTGGGACTTATACAATGACTGAGGCCCAAATTATTTTATTTACAAAGGGATGGGACTTAAACTCTATCAAGAGGCCCAAAGGTGTATTTTTGTACAAGTGATGGGGCTTACAACTCAAGGAGAGGCCCATGGTAAAAAAGTGATTGCACCGTTGTTTTAAAATTTGTAACGAGACTTATACAACGACTGAGGCCCAAAATTATTTATATACAAAATATGGTTGGGTCTTACACTCTATTAGAGGCCCAAAAGTGTTTTGAAAATGTTTGATAAAGATCAAAATCAAAGAAACCCTAATTTCATTTTCTTTTAAAAGTAATTCTTTAAAGAAAATCAATAAAATGATAAAAATACCAAATAAGTTTAAATAAACTACTTGTGATTTTTGGTTAAGGTTTGACAAATGAGGTTTTAATCACAAGATGATTTAAAACTCATTTGATTTTGATTTTCAAGATGAAAATTCACTTTTAAAATGTTTAAAAATAATAAAAATGAATTTATTCACAAAAATACCAACTATATTAAATAAATAATATAAATCTGATTTTTTTGGTGGAATAAAATACTTTAATATTTTTGTTATTTTTCAGAAAAAGAACCAATAAAAAATGATTAAAATTGAGAGAGAAATTAATTTTTCAAATCATTAACAAAACTAATATGAAAAATATTAAAAAAGGGACAAGTGATAAAAAAAGAGGTCTGGGTCGAGGGGGATTCGAACCCCAGACCCCTCGCTCGCTCAATACACACAAACCAGTTGATCAACCACTGGGGCGCAATGCCAATTCATTTAATATATGGCAAGGGAAAAATATATAGCAAACAAGTTGAATTTCTGAAGCATGGCGCCATTGCCATCTTCATCCTCAAGCTCAGATATGTGAAGCCTCCTATCTCACTCATCTCTCAACCATTTCACATGATCCAAATATGAAAATCGTGCGTTTTCAGATGAGGAACACAATGGCAATACTCAATTTTATTTAAATTAAGTGAATCAAAACATAATATGATAAAACCCGAAGAGCCCTAAAATTGGCATGAACTCAATGAAATCCTATACACGAACTGTAAACAATAATTGATTGAGGGTAAATGATCTACAAACATCCAGAAACACAATAGTAATCACAAAACCTGTTTATGATGCATGATTCATTGAGTTTGAGAGTTTAAGGTTTACCTCTGCAAGTGAGAATCGAATTCTATTTTGGAGGTGTTACATATGAGTTCCAATGATTTGGACAGCTTCCTTGTACCTCAATGGATGTGTTTGAGTGCTTAGGTTGATTGGAAAACCTCTGGATTGATCAGCCTGATTCCTTCTGCAGCAAGTCATGAGTCTTGTGCAATTGGGTGGCCATTTGGTGATTTTGATGTTACAGATGGGATGTAATGGTTTAGATTACTCCTATATGTTATGTGTGAGGTGTGTGAATCATTGGTTTGAGTTACATTGGCCTCCAACTCAAAACCCGATAGTGCTTTCTTAAGAACAATGAAATTTGGAGTTTAAGAAGGGAATGAGAGAAAGCAATGTTGTAAGCTGCTTTGGTGTAGTTTGAATGATCAGTTAGGACCTCTATTTATAGTGGATCAACTCTTGTCTTAGAGGAATAGTGAATGGCTGCAAGATAAGATCACATTCAATGGCTTTGGCTTGGTGGCATTTCTTCTCATGCAAGGCAAACTAGCCTCTCCCAATAGCAGAGCTATGTCTTGACCAAATTCAAATTCTTCAGATGTCTTAATTGTTTTTTAAGTGAGAATCTTGATTGAGTAGAGTGACTTTATTGAAAGTGCACTATTGCACATAAATGCCCTTTGAATTCAAGGCATATATGCCAAAAACTCATCAATTCTCAAGGATAACCACTTAGCATTTCAGTCCAAGTTTATTGGTTGGATCAGATGCATTAGGATCAAATTCAATGAATGTGGCATAGTGATCGTTTCTTTTTGGCTCAAAATCGTGTATGGCAAGAAATCTCACAAACTGATTTTTCATGACAACCTTGCCATGGTGTCTTGCAGCAGTCATAACTCTTGGCTCAAGCTGAGTTGTTTCATGCCAATAAGTTCCTTGGATTGTAGGCAATATGCACAACAACTTTGTTGTTTACATCTTGAATTAATTCAGCCTAGAACTATGTGAAACAACCCTCCAAGTTTTGGTGTTTCACTTGAAATCTTCCTTGTGCATAATTTTTCTAAGTGTTGGAAAAATGCAATTTCATGTTTTTTTAGTGATTTTGATCCAATCATAACTTGAAATCCATGAGGAATTGGAATGAGATATAGTTGACACTTTTGAAGTATGTAATGAGAACTTCCCTCTGAGCTTTGAATGGGAGAGAAAGGCCTTAGGGTTTGAGAGATATGGCCTTGCAAAGTTGGTACCCTAGCCATTTTGTTCCATAACTTAGAAAAATTCTAAGTTTTTTTATGGTTACCCCTTTAGCAAGTTAACTCACTTTCTTTGATTTTTCTTGATGAATGATGATTCAAATCACATATTAACATTGTTTTAGGGTTAAGGAACCTTGGTTGACCAAAAATCCAAAACGTCAAACTTGGATTTTTGTACAGTTGACTTTGTGATCCTTTTGTGAAATCAACCCCTGGGCCTAATTAAACTTCATGGATGGCCTCCAAGGGTATTTTGGAATGTCTTGGACCCCTCCCCAAGGTTTGAGATTAAGGATAGGCCAATAGTCAAGGATAGGGTTGACTTTTTCCATTAGAAACACTAGTTTGTGATCAGATGGTTTTGAGTTCTTGTGGTTTATGATGTGAGCTCTTTGAGTCAATCAAATCTTGTAAACATGTCAACATGAGGTATTTGAGATCTTTGAAGTTCATTTTGAAGTTTCAAGCCATCCCTCATTCCACAAGTTAACTCAAGGGTTGAATTAGGTCAAAACCCTAATTCCTAATTTTTTGATAGATGGACCCTCAAGGTGATTTTGCCATTGTGGATGGGTTCTTGAGATCCTTTTGAGTTTGTTAGACCATACATTAAGACATTGGCTCATGCCCAAATGGAAAATTTCATCTGGAGGCCTCAGTCAACCAAAACCCTAATTTGGTGACAATGGCGATCTTGAGGCTTGATCCACTTGGTATATTGCAACCTTGTGCTTAATTCTTGATGTGGGAGACCTCTTGGTCCTCCATGGATGTTTGAGAGGCTAGACAAGTTGAAGATCATGTCAATTCTTGATTGATCTTTTGTCTAAATGCTCTGAGAGGGGTTAAAACCCTAATCTTTGATTGTAAAGAATGCCTAACAATCCCTGAGGAGATTGATGTGGCATGAAAGTACATCCATATTGTGGTAATGATCTTCACAATGATGGGAAATCTTGGTGGTCAAAATTTTGGGTATGACAGATGCCCCTATTTAATCTGCTTGGACCCGAACGTGTGAATGGTGAAGGTATTTGGGCATTCGGGGTGCAAGAGGATTAAATATCGGAATACCCAGAATTTTGATGGTGGTTATGAATGGCTGCTTGCTCGTCCATCTTCTTTTGCTAAGCAATGATGCTTAGAAAAGGGTAAAACTTCCCCTCGATCCTGGTCTACAGCCACGGAACTGGTCTCAGTTTTCTTAAATAAACTTCCCCTCGATCCTGGTCTTCAGCCAAGGAACTGGTCTCAGTTTCTGAAATAAACTTCCCCTCGATCCTGGTCTTTAGCCATGGAACTGGTCTTAGTTTTCTTAAAAAACTTCCCCTCGATGTGGGTCTTCAGCCACGGAACTGGTCTTAGTTTCTTTTGTCAATAAACCTCCCCTCGATCCTAGTCTTTAGCCAAGGAACTGGTCTAAGTTTTCTTAACAAACTTCTCCTCGATCCGGGTCTTCAGCCACGGAACTGGTCTTAGTTTCTTTTGTCAATAAACTTCCCCTCGATCCTAGTCTTTAGCAAAGGAACTAGTCTCAGATTTTTTTTTCGTCAAGTTCCTTCCTTGACAAGGGACGCTATGTGTAGAACTTTTCATCAAACTTCTCGCCATATTTTCCTGGGGAGACGCCATTTGACGGAGTTGTAGAGGTGTACAAACTTCTCTGTTGGAGACACCATTGTTGACTCTACTGGGAAAACGAGTCTCTTGGGAGGTTGTTTCCTGCTTGGGGATATTACATCATACTTTTCTTCAAGATCTTCTCGGAGAAATGCCATGTGATGTAATCCAATTTTGAGGTGCTGATGACTTCATTAACGTTAACTTTCTGAAGAGAAAACCCAATGTGTGGCTGAGAGCCTTTAGTTGTGAGGCTTTCTCTGGGGATCTTCCTTAATCCGGGAAAGCGAAGATATCATCTTCAATGGTGAAGAGTGACGTTCGTCGACTGTCTTCTTGTCTTTCAGAGGTTCAAGTTATCAAAGTGGTCAAGGACCAACTCCAATCCAGAAATAAACTGGAAGAGAGATTGTTCAGACGCAACATTTCCTGACAAGGAAAGAACTGACAACTCAATTGATGAAAGGACTTTTATACTAGGGGACAAGACCGAACAGAGTTATAGTAATGCAATATGAATATGTATATGAATCAATAATGCATGATGTATGTATGTATATGCTGACAAAACTGACGTGACATACAGACTGATGAATGAAAATGACTAGATACTCAGCCACTACAGGGGATAAAAAGTATCATTGGTTCAAGATAGCAATCCTGCCTTGCTTAGGAGAGACGGTCCCCGTGGGGAGAAAGAGTTGCTCAATCGGTCTTAAGAGGTACGAACTCTGTCGGGGATGTCAGATGAAACATGGTCTCTGACACAGTTGATCCTTCATTCACGTGCTCTGGTTTAGAAGGAGTACTTTGATTCTGCCCTTTGAGGTTCAATTACTTTCGGAGAAGCAATCGATGTTCTTTCGATGTTAAACAGTCAAAATAATTACCATCTTTATTTTAAAGCATAAAAAGTTAATGAGTAAATTCATTTTTGTTTTATTTTAAGAATCGTCGATCATGTTAAAAATGTCATTCTGTAAAGCTAAAACAAACAAGAATTGCAAACAAAAGCACTAGGGCTCAAATTTTATTGATAGGATGGAAATCATCCAAGCGCGTGATCCCATAGAGTATTTACAAAGTTATAAAAATGGTAATTTAAGGGAAAAGGGCTACATTGAAACATAACGACCGTTATCCTTCTACTAACTTTGAATTCTGGACATCCTGAGCTTCTGTAGAGGATGACCTTGACTGGAGTTTTCTCTGATGGATGGCATTACTGCTGAGGGATTCAACCTTGTCAGATATAGTTACTTGCCATTAATCCCTAACTTTTGCCTGGATTGTACTTTGAGATTTCCAACCCATCGGGATGATTTTTTTTTGCTTATGTCTCTAATTTTTGCCTGGACCGCCCTTTCGGGTTTTCAATCCACCGAGACGTTTTTTTTAGGCGAAGTATTTCTTGACTACGTCAACATTCGTGGGGTAGGAAAATTCCTCTCCATCCATGGTTGCAAGTCTCAAGGCACCGCCTGAGAAAGCTTTCTTGACCACAAAGGGGCCATCGTAATTCGGAGTCCGTTTGCCCCGGGAATCAGTGAGAAATGATTGTATATTTTTGAGTAATTTGAAGATTGGCGCGCAGGTCACGGTCATGAGGAATATAAATCTAGAAATGTAATTCAAACACCCCAGGAATCCCCTGACTGGTTTCTCAGTCTTTGGAGAAGGCATTTCTTGAATTACCTTGACCTTGCAGGATCAACCTCAATTTCTTTCTGGAAGACGATGAACCCTAAAAGTTTCCCTGAGCAGACACCGAACGTGCATTGGTTGGGATTCAAGCGAAGTTTGTATTTCCTCAGACGCTCGAATAGTTTTGTTAGGTGGGTCACATGCTCCTCTTCCATTTTAGATTTGGTAATCATGTCATCGACATATACCTCGATTTCTTTGTGTATCATGTCATGAAATAGAGTAGTCATGGCCCTTTGATAGGTTGCCCCGGCGTTCTTCAAACAGAATGTGTTAGTTCTGGGATTGGCTAGAATTTTGGTAAAACAAAGTTATTTGTTCAATGTTGATGTCAAATGGTTGATGTCTTAACATTGGTTAATGTTATATTTTTAAGTTGTTGAAGTTTTGAAGTCTGATGTCACATGCGATGTCATGACATCAGATATGCAGTTTATTAAAACATCAGGTTTGAGATGTTTTTAGGGTTAAGCGTATTAGCTGGAATTTGGGAGAGCTGTTAGAGTTAATGGATGCGAATATCTTGGAGAAGATATTTTCTGTTGCAAACAGATTTGATGTAGATTTGTAGGAGTGTTTAAAGGCTGAAGATTTAAGAAGATTTTGAGAGAAAATCTTTTTTGAAGATTCAGTTTTAAATAACAAATCTGGTCAGATATTGTAGCAGGTCCAAGCCCAAATCAAATAGTTATTTAAAGCGCATCAATCCTGAAGGAAAAGTAACGAAGAAAGAGAGCTAAAGACTGAGAGTCGTTTGTGTCTTCGTGTATGTGTTGTAAACCATTCTTGTGTGAATTGATGTTGTTGTTTTGAGTTGTTCTTGATCAAAGTTGTGAAGCAGAATCAAGTTGTGTTTTTCAAAGTGTGTGATCTTTGAATTATATCACTGAAGTGATTTAGGGATTGAGTAGTGTTCTCATACCTAAGTGGTGTCTTAGGTAGAAGTTTCACTAAGTAGTGATTAAGTTTAGGAGATGTCAACTGGGTTGTTGAGTCTGTAAATTAATTCTACTGATAGTGAAATTCATCCCTGGCTTGGTAGCCCCCAGAGTAAGTTGTTTAACTGAACTGGGTGAACAATTCTTTGTGTACTCTTCTGTTGTTTTACATTGTCCATTGCAGAGTGTGTTGTTGTGACATCACACGTAACATCACATATCTAGTACCAGAATTTCAATTGGTATCAGAGCAGGCATCCTGCTCTGCATCTGGGTGAGATCTAGGGCTGATACTTTCTGGTAAGATGGACAAGGAAGTTGGTGGATTTGTGAATAGACCCCCTATTCTGGATGGCTCTAATTATGATTATTGGAAGCCAAGGATGATTACCTTTTTAAAATCCTTGGACAGCAGGGCTTGGAAGGCTATCATAAAAGAATGGAAAGCACCTGTTGTTGTTGAGAAAGATGATGCTGGGAAAGAAAAAGTAGGCAGCTCAAAACTGAAACCTGAAGAAGAATGGACCAAGGAAGAAGATGAGCTTGCCCTTGGTAATTCTAAAGCTCTAAATGCTATTTTCAATGGAGTTGATAAGAACATCTTCAGGTTGATCAACACCTGTGAAGTTGCTAAGGAAGCTTGGGACATCTTAAAGACTACTCATGAAGGAACCTCAAAGGTTAAGATGTCAAGACTTCAACTTCTGACATCAAAGTTTGAAAGTCTAAAGATGAAGGAAGATGAAACTATTCATGATTTTCACATGAGTATTCTTGAGCTGTCTAATGCCTCTAGTGCTCTTGGAGAAAAGATGACTGAAGAAAAGCTGGTGAGGAAAATCCTTAGGTCCCTTCCCAAGAGATATAAGATGAATGTGACTGCAATTGAAGAAGCTCAAGACATCAGCAAAATGAGAGTTGATGAGCTAATTGGATCTCTTCAAACTTTTGAGTTAGGGTTGAATGAAGAGGAGCCTGAAAAGAAGACCAAGAGTATAGCCTTGGTATCTAATACTCAAGAAGAGAAGAAAGGGAATGGTGCTTGATAACACGAAAATGTATCGTATTTTTGCCTTGATTTACATTCAATTATTATATCGTTTCCGTATAATTTCCGATTATTCCACAAGTATTCAAGTGTTTTTGCAGGTATTTCTATTTCCAAGTTAAAAGTATGCAAAGTGGAGAAAAAAAGCAAAATAAGGAAGAAAAGATGTAGAAAAGAGCAGAAAACAGCAGAATCCAAATTCTGCTGGTGTGACGACCGTGGCAGGTCCACCACGACCGTGGCAGACTCAAAATGCATCACGAGCGTCACAGAAACATCACGATCGTCATGGATCCAAAACAGATTTAATACGTTGGGCACAGGCGTGGACACGAAGCATCAGAAGTTCAGATTTTCACAGTTACACACGTTCAACCAGTTTCTCGGAGACTTCTCCAACTTCCCACTACTCCCACTTTCTCCACCACTCACTTATGCTCCATGGAAATTACAGAACGAAATGTCCCTCTATATATAGTAGTTTTCTTTACATTTGAAAGCATCCAAGTTTTTATGCGCGAAAGCGCTGTTCATAGTTTTAGTTCATAGTTTTAGGCAGTAAATTACCATTGTAAAAGTGGTAGTTATCTCACATCGAGGAACTACCACACCATTAGTATTTGGGCCTTTAATTTGTAATGCTTGGATCAAAAGCTTGCCGTCATTATTAAAGTTAATTCAAGTTCTTTATTTTCGCATTCTACTTCAAGTCTTTACAGGTTCTTTATCGCATTGCTTATTATTATTATTTATCGCTTTCATAAATTAATTATCGTAATGGTTTCAAATTCAATTACCATTTCCTTGTTGTTTTCATTTAATTCCATGTCCGGCTAAATGTTTAGAGTCCGGTTTGTGAGGACCGTCGTTCCGACGGGACTCAGTAATTAAATTAGCGTTAACTTATAGTAAATTCAGTTTTGGTCTTTGTTTCCAAGTTTAATTTAAATAACTTTGTCATGAGAGTGAGAGGTTATTTAACACTGTTTCGTCACGAGAGTGAGAAGCAAGTAAAGGTTAGAGCCGGCACTGCGAGAGCGTGGGGATCAAACTAGATAGTGGGAATGGGGCATTGATCCTAAAAATAGCGAGAGCGCTTTAGGTATCGATTAGGATCTAATTGATTTTCAAAATACGTTTTCTAATTAGAACGGGCGAGCGAGAGAAAAATCCTGTGGTTAGGAAATGTGGCTTTAGTCAATAACGCGAGAGTGTGAGGCGGAGTCTTTAAACCAATATTTTCTATGGAACATACGTAAATTAGCATCAATCAATTGCTGAGTGCCTGAGGTACACGGGATCCACATTCCGATCTCTCTGTTCTCAATTACATTTCTTAGTTTTATTTTAGTTTTAGTCTTAGTTTTTCCTTAATCAATCATTCATTAGCCTTAGCTTTACAAAGCAATGATAGATAACGGTAGATTTACATTGGTCTCTGTGGGTTCAACAATCTTTTATATCACTTCGATAAATCCGTGCGCTTGCGGACGCATCAGTGCTGAATCTCAGGAGGAGCTATCTCAGGCTATTGCTATGTTGGGAAGACAGTTCAACAAGGTGTTCAAGAGAATGAATAGAAACTACAAACCTAATGTTAAGAACATCTCCTCTGACATCAGCAAGTCAAAAGAAAAGGATGAAGAGAAGACTGCTCAAGACAAAGGGATCCAATGCTTTGAGTGTGAAGGTTATGCGCATGTCAAGAAAGAATGTCCTACATTCCTTAAGAATCAGAAGAAGGGAATGACTGTTTCCTGGTCTGATATTGACAGTGAAAGTGAAGAAGAGTCAGCCAAGCATGTCAGAGCATTGACAGGGACATGTGTGTCTGATGGAGAATCAAGTGATGAGGAACTGGCTTTTGAGGAGTTTGAAGCCTCCTATCAAGAGTTATGTCTGAAGAGTGCAGAGGTTTGTCAAGAAAGTGAGAAACAAAAGAAACAAATTGTTCAGCTTGAGACTGTTAAAGCTGATCTTGAAAATGAAGTCTTGTTGGTTAAATCTCAACTTGATCAAATGACAAAATCTGTTAGAATGTTGAACAGTGGATCTGATACTCTTGATAAGATCCTTCAAGCAGAAAAGGTAGCAGGAGACAAATCTGGCTTAGGATTTGTTGTTGAGGAGAAGGTTTCTGCTGAAGCTAGTACTCCAGGAACCAAAAAGGACATGTCTCAACCAATGTCTCAACATAACAAAAAGAGACATAATCCTAAACCCAAGCAGGTTGCTCACCAACAGCCTCAAAATGTTGGTAAAAGGTATGCTCATGGTCCTCATCAAAAGAAGGTTCATACTTCTGGAGCTAGGAAGTATATGCCTCCTCAATACCATAGGAGCATGCAGGCTTCTAGGTTTAACATGTTCCATCAGATGTCTCAACATCAGGGGAATATGTATGGCTTTGGATATAATAATGTTGTACCTCTTTTTTATGGTAGAAGGAAGACACATCATCATAGAAGACAGCCTAAGAGACAGAATCCTCACTACAAAAGACAGGAAAACTATGGAAGAAGACAGCACCAGTACTATGGATGGCAGCCACAGCAGTTTCATCATCAAGGTGGCAGGAAGTTTAACAACTTCAGAGAAGAGAGAGTAAGGTGCTTCTATTGTGGAAGATTTGGTCATATGCAGTTTTCTTGCTTTAAACTGCATGGATATCCCAAATCTGTCCCTCAACCTAGACAGAAGGAGAACAGGACTAAGGTTGTTAAACAATGGGTTCCTAAAGCTGAGGTTACATGTCTATTGGCTCATACATCAGATAGACATTCTACTAAGGATGGATGGTACTTTGACAGTGGATGTTCAAAGCATATGACTGGGTCCAAAAATCATTTGGTAGAGATCAATTCTTGCTCCTCAAATGATGTTACTTTTGGTAATGGAGAGAAAGGGGAGGTAAAAGGAGTTGGAAAATTGAAGTGTCATGATGGACCTGATCTTGACAATGTGCTTCTTGTCAAAGGTTTGAGTGCTAATTTGATTAGCATAAGTCAGCTTTGTGATGAAGGATACAAAGTCAGCTACACTAAAGATGAATGTTTGGTGACTAATGAGAAGAATGAGGTTGTTATAAAGGGAGTCAGATCCAGAGGAATTCCCAAACTTAATATTGTGGAAGGAAAAGTTTGTGGAGACTGTCAAAAAGGGAAGCAGGCAAAGATGTCTCATCCAAAGCTTCAACATGACACCACCTCCAAGGTCTTGGAACTCCTTCATATGGACTTGATGGGACCTATGCAGGTTGAAAGTCTGGGTGGAAAGAAATATGCGTATGTAGTTGTGGATGACTATTCAAGGTACACCTGGGTGAGCTTCATCAAAGACAAATTAGAGGTGTTTGATGTTTTTAAAGATCTTTATCAAAGACTCCAAAGAGAAAAGGAGAGTAATGTTATCAGGATAAGGAGTGACCATGGAAGAGAGTTTGAGAATAGCAAGTTTGTAGAATTTTGCTCTGTTGAAGGTATAAGTCATGAGTTTTCATCTCCTATTACTCCTCAGCAAAATGGAGTAGTTGAGAGGAAGAACATAACTATCCAAGAGTCTGCTAGAGCTATGATCCATGCCAAGAAACTTCCCTATCATTTCTGGGCTGAAGCCATGAATACTGCCTGCTATATTCACAACAGGGTTACCCTGAGAAGAGGCACTTCATCCACTCTGTATGAACTATGGAAGGGAAGAAAACCTAATGTTAAATACTTTCATGTTTTTGGAAGTAGATGTTATATTCTGGCTGATAGAGAACAGAGAAGAAAATTGGATTCCAAAAGTGATGAAGTAATATTTTTGGGATACTCTACCAACAGCAGAGCATATAGGGTTTTCAACTCTAGAACCAAGGTGATGATGGAGTCCATCAATGTGGTGATTGATGACAATGATAAGCAGGAAGATGATGATGTCCTAGATGATGTTGGAACATCAGTTGGTGAAGTTGAACCAGAAGCTGAAGACAGAAGTCCAACTCCTAGTGTTGCTGCTGCTGAGCCTGAATCTGAGAAACCTCAGAAAGATCCTTCTATCAGAGTGCAGAAGGACCACCCAAAGGAGATTATTATAGGTGATCCAAATTCTGGAGTGAGAACTAGGTCAAGAGAAGTTGTAGCAAGTTCATGTTTTGTCTCCAAAAATTGAGCCAAAGAATGTCAAGGAAGCATTGACTGGTGAGTTTTGGATAAATGCAATGCATGAAGAGTTGGAGCAATTCAAGAGGAATGAAGTATGGGATCTTGTGCCAAGGCCTGATGGAGTTAATGTGATTGGCACCAAGTGGATTTACAAGAATAAATCTGATGAACAAGGAGTGGTCACCAGAAACAAGGCCAGATTAGTTGCTCAGGGATATACTCAGGTTGAAGGAATTGATTATGATGAAACCTTTGCTCCTGTGGCAAGACTGGAATCTATCAGATTACTCTTAGGGGCGGCTTGTAATTTCAAATTCAAGCTCTTTCTGATGGATGTTAAGAGTGCCTTCTTGAATGGTTACTTAAATGAAGAGGTGTATGTTGATCAACCAAAAGGATTTATTGATCCAACATTTCTTGACCATGTGTACAAACTAAGGAAAGCTCTGTATGGTTTGAAGCAAGCACCAAGAGCTTGGTATGAAAGGCTTACTGAATTCCTGGTTGTGAATGGCTACAGAAAATGAGGGATTGACAAGACCTTGTTTGTTAAAGAGGAAGGAGGAAAACTAATGATAGCTCAAATCTATGTTGATGACATAGTATTTGGTGGGATGTCAGATGCAATGGTGAAACATTTTGTGGAACAGATGCAATCTGAGTTTGAAATGAGTCTTGTTGGAGAGCTCAACTATTTTCTTGGTCTACAAGTTAGACAAGTGGAGGACTCCATATTCATTTCTCAGAGCAAGTATGCAAAGAACATAGTGAAGAAATTTGGTCTAGAGAATGCTAATCACAAGAGGACACCTGCTCCTACTCATTTAAAGTTGTCCAAGGATGAACATGGGGTTAGTGTGGATCAAAGTGTATACAGAAGCATGATTGGAAGCCTATTGTATCTCACAGCTAGCAAACCTGATATTTCTTTTGCTGTTGGAGTTTGTCCCAAATATCAAGCTGAGCCTAAAGTTAGTCACTTGAATCAAGTGAAGAGGATTCTGAAATATGTGAATGGGACTAGTGACTATGGAATGCTTTACAGTCATGGATCAGGCACTGAGTTATGTGGTTTTTGTGATGCTGATTGGGCAGGGAGTGCTGATGATAGAAAAAGTACTTCAGGGGGGTGCTTCTTCTTAGGGAATAATCTGATATCATGGTTTAGTAAAAAGCATAATTGTGTGTCTCTTTCTACTGTTGAAGCTGAGTACATAGCAGCAGGGAGTAGTTGTTCTCACCTTGTTTGGATGAAGCAGGTGTTAACAGAATACAATGTCAAGCAAGATGTTATGACATTGTACTGTGATAATTTGAGTGCTATCAATATCTCTAAGAATCCTATTCAATATAGCAGAACAAAGCATATTGATATAAGGCATCATTTTATAAGAGAATTGGTTGAGGACAAAGTTGTTGCATTGGAGCATGTAGCTACAGATAAACAGTTAGCTGATATCTTCAGTAAAGCATTAGATGCAAACTAATTTGAAAGTTTGAGAAGTAAATTGGGAATTTGCATTTATGAAGATTAAATGTGCTAGAGAGTGTATTAAGTAGTTGTATTCTTTATTAGATATTGATTTTATTCAACTGCTGAAGGCATACATGTTTGAAGTACATCAATAGTTATAGATTATCCCAACCCCCTGCATCTAGAAAAGCTTTCCAGTCTTCATTCCAATCATCATCAGAAGCATGTTGTTGCACAGGAAGTTTCTTGCTGGGTTTCATGGTTATCTCTGAGGTCCTACCTGTCTTTGTGGTTCCTGAAGTAGTTTCAGCTGCAGTCATTATTTTGCTCTTCTTCTTAGGTGGATCTGAAGTCTTGTCCTTCTGCTTAAGGTTTGTTGTTGCATCTTTGGTGTTTGACTGGCTCATTCTTGGTTGCTATGTGGTGCTGGTAGAAGGAAGAAAGGCTTGTTTTTATAATGCAAACAAGGAGCATTGTTTGTATCGCCTGACCAGTCAAGGTGTTGGAACTTGTTTTTTTTTTAGGAAAGCTTGGTGTTTGACTGTGTCATTTATTATGTCAGGACATTGTGTTTGGTGATTGTTCAATTGTGGCTAAAAAGGGGGAGAGTTAGCCTAGCCTTTGTGTGTAGAGTGTGACCTATCTCAGTTCTGGTGAGGTGCAGATGTTGAGGGGGAGTATGCATGTTGAACAGCTGTTTATGCTGGTTCTGGTTTTGAGGGGGAGTTTGCCCTTTGTTGATAGGTGGTGTGCAGCGTTTTGAAGGAGAGCTGCTAGGAGTTTTTGACATTTTTTAATTTTTATCCGTTGCTGAAGTCTCTGATGTTGCAGAGATTGTTTTAGCCAAAATTAGCCAAAGGGGGAGATTGTTAGTTCTGGGATTGGCTAGAATTTTGGTAAAACAAAGTTGTTTGTTCAATGTTGATGTCAAATGGCTGATGTCTTAACATTGAGTCTTAACATTGGTTAATGTTATATTTTTAAGTTGTTGAAGTTTTGAAGTCTGATGTCACATGCGATGTCATGACATCAGATATGCAGTTTATTAAAACATCAGGTTTGAGATGTTTTTAGGGTTAAGCGTATTAGCTGGAATTTGGGAGAGTTGTTAGAGTTATTGGATGCGAATATCTTGGAGAAGATATTTTTTGTTGCAAACAGATTTGATGCAGATTTGTAGGAGTGTTTAAAGGCTGAAGATTTAAGAAGATTTTGAGAGAAAATCTGTTTTGAAGATTCAGTTTTAAATAACAAATCAGGTCAGATATTGTAGCAGGTCCAAGCCTAAATCAAATAGCTATTTAAAGCGCATCAATCCTGAAGGAAAAGTAACGAAGAAAGAGAGCTAAAAACTGAGAGTCGTTTGTGTCTTCGTGTATGTATTGTAAACCATTCTAGTGTGAATTGGTGTTGTTGTTTTGAGTTGTTCTTGATCAAAGCTGTGAAGCATAATCAAGTTGTGTTTTTCAAAGTGTGTGATCTTTGAATTATATCACTGAAGTGATTTAGGGATTGAGTAGTATTCTCATACCTAAGTGGTCTCTTAGGTAGAAGGTTCATTAAGTAGTGATTAAGTTTAGGAGATGTCAACTGGGTTGTTGAGTCTATAAATTAATTCTACTGATAGTGAAATTCATCCCTGGCTTGGTAGCCCCCAGAGTAAGTTGTTTAACTGAACTGGGTGAACAATTCTTTGTGTACTCTTATGTTGTTTTACATTGTCCATTGCAGAGTGTGTTGTTGTGACATCACACGTAACATCACATATCTGGTACCAAAATATCAGAATGGCATTACCTTGTAACAAAAGGTGCCCCATGGGGTGATGAATGAAGTTTTCTCCATGTCTTCGGGCACCATTTTGATTTGATTATAGCCCGAGAATCCATCCATGAAGGAAAATACTTTGAATTTTGTTGTACTGTCTACCAGCATTTCTATGTGTGGCAAGGGAAAGTCATCCTTCAGACTGGCTTTGTTCACATCCCTGTAGTCTACACACATTCTGACCATTCCGTCCTTTTTCGGAACTGGTAGTATGTTGGCTAACCATTGAGGATATTCTGATGTAGCGAGGAAACCCGCGTCAATCTATTTATGTACTTCCTCTTTGATTTTGATAGCCATGTCTGGATGAGTCCGTCTTAGTCTTTGTTTTATCGGCGGACATTCTGATCTTAACGGTAGATGATGTTCTACGATGCTGGTATCCAACCCTGGCATATCCTGATATGACCAAGCGAATACATTGGGAAATTATTTGAGAAGCTTTATCAAACTTTCTTTGATAGTTGGACTGAGCAGTGCCCCAATCTTGACTTCTTTTCTCTCTTCTTCTGAACCCAAGTTGACCGTTTCCAACGGCTCTTTGTGAGGTTCAATGGACCTTTCCTCTTGTCTGAGTAATCGGGAGATCTCTTCTGGAATTTCTTCGTCCTCTTCTTCTTCAGCCTCAAATACCGGGAATTCAAAGTTGGGAGAAGGCATTGGATCATATGTTTCAATGGGGTTTAAAACAAGCAATCTGCATGACGTGATGATTGTTTTTAGAAGAGATAAAGAGAATGCAAGAGTGTGTGCAGTGTATTTTCTGAAAAAATGCTTGTTGTTTTTTTTAAATTATTTTTGAGTTGGTTTTTTAGGATTACCATTTTCTGAAAAAGCGAAAAGTGAAAACAACAATAAATGCGAGAATCATAGAAAGACATTTATTTATTTATGATTTGGTTGATTCTTGAAACTACAGCCCTATAAAACAAAACTCTATCGCTTCGGGAAAAGCGAAGAGAGACATTTACAGAAAGTGAGCCCTATCAAAACATCCATTTCACCTGGGCAGGGTGAAAGGTTAAAACAAAGACAACAATTGCTTAGACTTATGGACGACTTTCGGGACATTGACAATAACCCATTGGCGGCGAACTCCTCGGTGAATCACAAAGTCAAGTACCTTCCTTCTTGGTTTGTCTTCAGAAATGACGCTGATTTCTAGTGGAGCAGGATCGTTGGAGTCTGTCTCCCAGGTAGAATTGTCGTAGACGAATTCTTCTGTTGTATCTTGCACAGTGTTTTTACTCTCAGGAGGATCTCCCCATCCAGTTGGCTGGATGTCTTCGAGCCTGATAAGAGAGCTTTCAGGAGCGGTGTACTTGACCAAGAAGTCATACTTGCCACTCGGTTATCCTAAGGTGTCCCACACTTCTTTGGAACTGGAGGAGTCACCCCTCTCAATGACGTTGACCTCAGGAAAAGCATAGTTAAGGAACTCTTGTCCTGCAACCTTTGTAAATTCATCGTCGTGCTGGATGTTTTCTGAATGCCCTGAGTAATGATCCCATGATTTGGTGGGGACGCAAGTATTCTTTTCAATGATGCTCAGCTGATATGCATCGTTTGGCTGAATCTTTTACCCCAAGTCTTCTGGGTACGGCTGCCAGATAGGAAAGTCATCCATTGGATCAAAATAGTTGTAGTCAAAGTTGTCTTTCATCAGAGTGTCCTCCTCTAATGAGTTTGGTGGAGCACGGCATCCTTCCAGATCACAACCTCCGTACATCATCTTGACATCTAATCTGGGTATATATCTCGGACTCTGTGCGGGATAGCAAAATGGTGTACGCGTTTCTTCCTGAGACATATAACCTTCTTCGTTGAGATAGGACTTCCACTCTTCATCTATATCGGAGGAGTCACCCTCGTTGATGGTATGTACTTCTTGAGATACTGGGTGAAGGAAACCTCCACTGTGGAAGAAGTCCTGAATGGGATGGAAACCTTCATCTTTAGTAGCAGTCTGGGTACAGGTTGAAGAAAAACCAAGACCTTTCTTTGTCTTGTTATCAGTAGGAATGACAAGCTTCCCCCATCCTTTTGCGCTGTTACTTTTGATCACTTCGAGAGGATCTCTGTACGAGGAAATCAATGTTCCTTTTTCTGATTGGTTGTCATTGCTCACCGAAATTGCTTGGAATTGGGTTCCAACAACCTCCTCTGGTTCTACACAAGTAGACGACGATAAGTTGCTCACGATCAAGGCTTGCTCTCCACAGATTGTGACTAGTTCGTCATTCTTGACGAACTTCAGCTTCTGGTGAAGTGTCGAAGTGAGTGCCCCAGCCTTGTGTATCCAAGGTCTTCCTAACAAATAGTTGTATGCTGCCCAGATGTCCATGACTTGGAAAGTGTGAGGACCGATAGTTATGGGAAGGTCGACTTCGCCGATAACTATTTTTTGGGATCCGTCAAATGCTTTGACAATGACCTCACTGCCTCTCATCGGAGATCCTTGAAATGATAGTCGCATTAAAGTAGATTTTGGCATAACATTTAGAGCTGATCTGGTGTCTACCAGTACGCTGGCTAAGGCATCGTCCTGGCAGTTGATTGTAATGTTTAGTGCCATATTGTGATTTTTTCCTTCTTTCGGCAGTTCTTCATCACTGAATCCCAAATTGTTGCAGGAAGTGATGTTGGAGATGATGTTGTCTAATTGTCTTATTGTCACATCTTGTTCCATAAAGGCTTGCTCTAAGACTTTCTGTAGAGCCTCTCTGTGAGCTTCGGAACTGAGCAAGAGACATAGTACAGAGATTCTTGAAGGAGTTTGCAACAGTTGGTCTACAATGTTGTACTCGCTCTTCTGGATGAGCTTCAGCATCTCATCATTGTTCTTTGAGAGGTCGGGATTACTAGATTGACCGACTGGTTGATTGGGAACTTCTGTCTGAGGTTCCTTTTCTCTGATAGGTTCTCCAACTCCTCTGTTGAAGATTCGACCGCTCTGTGTCACTCGACTGATGTCTACAATATTCATGATGGAGGGTAATGGAGTTTCCTTTCCATTCTCAATTTTTGTTGTACCATATTTGTAAGGGATAGCCTTATCAGATTTGTACGGTACTGGTCCCGGCAGATAGATAACTACATGAGCCTTTTGATTTTTCTGACCATCGTAGCCGGCCTCAATTGGTTCAAGGTTGAGAATCTTTCCACTATCCAGGGGAACTCTTGATTCATGGAGTAAAGGGATTATGGCGTATACATCTTTGGCCACTTCTCGTTTAGGGATTAAGACAACTTCTTTGCCTCGAATGGGAAGATAGTCTGACATTATGTTGATCGAACCAGAGCTTAAACATGGTCGAACCTCTTTATGGTCCAACTGATTTTAAAGGGCTGCTTGCACGAGGTAGCATCCTTGGTTATCCTCTGAGCAAACTCTACAGCGCTCATAGTTGTGTGGTGGCACCCGGCCACGTCTGCTTTGTATGCATTGCAACCTCGCTAGATCCGTTTCCATTGATCGAACATCCTGACTTTGATACCTAGTAGGGTTCCCGTCAGTCATACTGACTTGTTGCGTGTCTTCATCTAGATAGATCGGAAGCCACCAGTGGTTTAACAAGTGTTGAAGCGTTCTTTGAATAAGTGCACATCCTTAGTCATCTCCACGACACACTTTACAGCTCTGATAATCATGTGAAGTTATAAAACCGAGTCGGACTTGCTTAGCGTGTAACTCTACTAGCCTGGTATTCATCAAACAAATATCAAAGATTTGAATCATATTAACTTGATGGCTATATCTATCACGGTAATCCTGGATCCATCCGAGATCCATCTGACGCTAGAGGGCCTCTTGTACAAAAGAGCATCCCTGATTGTTTATCGAGCAGATAGGACAGGAATTGTAATCGTGCGGTGGCAGATCATGATGTTGCCTTTGCCTTGAGTGCATTGCCACCAAGTTGACATTCATCGCACGGATGTCGTGGTTTTGAATGATGTTGGAATTTGTATAAGTCATGTTGACCTCACGGATTCGGTGGTCTTGGATCCACCCGAGATCCATATGTTCTTGTAGAGCTGATTGCACCACAAAACATCCTTGATTGTCTTTAGAGAAGATATCACACTGGTGATAATTGTGAAATGGTACATGCCCATATCCACTCTGTCTGCAATGCATCTTGACCAGGTTAGTTCCCAATAAGAGTACATCGTGAATTTGATAGTTGTAGTTAGACTCTTCCTCTATCAAATTTACTGCAGCTTTCTCATGCTGAGGCAACGGGTCCGTCTGAACATTTGGATTTATATCCTTGAAGGATAGGACCCCGTTCTTGACAAGCTTCTGCACATCAGATCTGAAGCTGAGACAGTTTTCTATGTTATGCCCCGGTCCTCTTTGATGGTAAGGGCAAGTCTGATCCGCTTTGAACCAAAAAGGCGGATTTTCTGGTATTGTAAGAGGAGACCTGGTTTGGACATGCCCTTTGACCAGTAGTAGCAGAAATAGTTCTGCGTACAACATTGGTATAAGGTCGAACCCTGGTGGTCGTGTTGTACGGTTGTTATTGTTGTACTGAGGACGAGCATGCTGAAGAGGCTGTTGTGTCCTTTGCTAATATTGTTGTTGATTTGGTTGGCTCTGATCAACCTGAGGTTGGTAAGTTAGAATAGGCGCAGGGTTGATAGCAGGAGTTACAGCTGCTACTGGTTGGTACCGTCGCCTTTGCTTTCTGAGAGAGATATTACCGATATCTTGCTCTTTTTTCTTAGTGAAAGCACTACCGTATCTTTTGGTACTGCTTGATGGTCATGTATCTTTGACCAGACGTCCTTCTCGGACTGCTGCTTCAAGACGAACTCCCATATTCACCATTTCAGTAAAGTCGCTGGTTGCACTGGCGACCATTCGGTCATAGTAGAATGAGCTCAAGGTTTTCAAAAATATTTTTGTCATCTCTTTTTCCTTAAGCGGTGGACAAATCTGGGCGGCAATTTCATGCCATCTCGGAGCATATTCCTTAACGGTTTCTTTGTCCTTCTACGACATGGCTCTGAGTTGATCTCTGTCCGGTGCCATGTCCAAGTTATACTTATATTGTTGAACGAAGGCAGCGCCAAGATCTCTGAAAATGAAGATCTTGGTGCGGTTTAAACCCATGTACCATTTGAGTGCGGCACCGGTTAAACTATCTTGGAAATAGTGGATCAGTAGCTGTTGGTTCTCCGTCTGAGTTGACATTTTTCGAGCGTACATCACCAAATGACTTTGAGGGTAAGAGTTACCCCTGTATTTTTCAAATTCGGGCACCTTGAATTTGTGCGGAATTTTCACATTAGGGACCAAACAAAGGTCTGCGGCGTCCTTTCCGAATAAATCTTGATCGCGAATGGCATGCAGTTCCTTCTGCATCTCCAGGAATTGTTCCTGGAAATCATTCAATCTGTCGCACATACTTTCATTTCCACCATAAGGTATCTGTGGAATTTGTTCTTCTGGGACAGTGTGTACCACGGGTGGTGGTATAGTCATTACGGAAATGACTCTTGGTGCTTCCCTATCCCGAAGTTTGTAACCTTCAGGAGTTGCTGTCATGCCCCTTGCATCTTCGCTTTCCCGAAGTTTGTAACCTTCAGGCCCAGCGGTTCCTACTGCAGTTTTCGGATCTTCCGTGATTGGTGGAATATATCCTTCAGGGATATAATTGAGTGGCATGCCCCAGGGACGATCTTTAGGCATGTTATACCGAGGATCATACGTCTCTATTATGGGCGTTGATGTGATCTCTGAGATCACAATCCTTTGTTGTTGTTTCTGAGCTGCTGCCAGAGATTGCATGTCACTGTGAAGTTTTCTCAGATCTTCTTTCAGAGCGTCGATTTCTTCTCTTATCTCTCTGTTCTCTTCCTCGAGATCATCCATTTTCTTTTGTCGACTGACCCGAGTATTGTACGAATGAGACAGTTTGACTCTAGAATCGAGACACAGACGTGAGATTCATAGGTAAGAAGAATGCGTTATGTGAGAATGATGAATGATATGCAATAATTATATTTTAATTAATTTTAATTAAAAGAAACTTCAACAATTGGATTGCAAATATCATACAGTGGGGAAACCCCATTTTATTGAATTTAAAGATTGTGGAAATGGAAATACAGTAATTTACAAAGTGTTGTAAAAGGAAATGTCTAAGCTTATGGATCCGGAGTCCTGTCTAAAGAGAGCTCAGGTGCTGGTTCTGGTATTTTCCTTTTCTTTGACCGGGGCTGTTGATCCATTGTCGGGTTGTCAGTCCTTTGCCAAGTGAAAGGAGCGAGCAAATTCCTTCGGTCTTCTTGATTTTCTACAGCATGTTGCTCTAAAATCTCGACCAGGGCATCTTTTTCTTATAACAGTTGTTGTATTTTGGTACACTCCACATTGAGAATGCGGTACTTGTTCTTCCAAGATTTCTTTCCTGTTGAACTTTGTTGAGAGTGACCTGGAGTTTTTTTCGTATCAGACATAAAATAAAGGACGGATTCCTTTAGCGGAAGAACTTCTTGACGAGGGTAAGGCATCCTCAGCTTGAGAGCTCTAGCTTCTACCCAGTGGAGATAAGGTTCCACAGAGACACAGTCTGGTTTTCCAAGAGACTCTCTTCCTTTCCTGTGAACATATTTCCAGGCATGCACTATTTCTGTCTTTAGTGCCCTATCATTTTCACCTTCCTTGAAGAAAAGACATTCCAGATGGACATTACGCGGGATATGTCTCATCGAGTATCCGAATTGACGACGAACTAAAACTGGATGATAATTGATTCCTCCTTTAGTTCCTATGAGGGGTATATTAGGGAAGTTTCTGCAACGGTCAATGATTCTTATCCCGTCATAGATCCGATTGTACCAATCTAGGTCAGAGTTGGTAAGAGACATGATTCTCTGTGACCAACATAGAGTACTCTTATGATCCCAAAAAGCAGCAGACTTGGGTAAATGGGAAGTGAACCATTTGTATAGTAGGGGTACACAGCATGTGATCATTCCTCCGCTGTACAAATTCCTTAAGTGTATAGAATGATAAGCATCTGCGAGCAGGGTCGGTACAGGGTTTCAAATCAGAAATATCTTAATGGCATTGGTATCGACGAAGTTATCGATGTTGGGAAAAAGGAACAACCCGTATGTGAGTGAACAAAGATATCTTCGAAAGCGGTAATGTTTCCTATACTGGCAAGGTACAGGGTTTTCTCTATCAAAAACTTAGCCGGTAAACCTTGGATTCCATCTTTAGCGGTCATGTGAGTCCTGACTTCTGATTTGTCCAAATAGATTGCTCTTGCAATGGTTTGATCCTTTGGAATTTATTCCAGTCTAGAAAAGGGAGCTTGGTCAGTAATAGGTAAATCAATCAGGTGAGAGTACTCCTCTAGTGTTGGTGCTAGTTAATAATCCGGGAACTTGAAACAATGATAAACCGGACCGTAGAACTGAATTAGCTTAGACAGGATTCCTTCAACTACATGGACCCTTAACAGAGACAGCAGTCCTCCGTACTTAGCTCTGAAAGCATCAGGGTTAGTGATCATCCTTGCCAACCCTCTTAAATCCTCTAGTTTTGGAACCTTGAAGGTGTACTTGTGAGTCTTCCTTCTACCGAAATCCATAACGCAATCTTTATCTCTGATATTTGCAATCATTGTTTTAGTTTAATTTGAAAAAGAGAGAGACTAGAAGAGAAAATTTTTCTTTGTTTAAAGTTTTTTAATGAAATGAATGTATGAATGCAGCACACAAAAACATAGAAAAAACATGGGTTCAAAGGTTCAGCGTCACGAGCATGGAGTCATGGCTCTACCCATTCCCAAAGGTTGTACTATGGTGAATTTTGTACCTGTCCTCAAAATCATTGACCCCTCTTGGGATAACAACAGCAAGCTGGTTCACCCGAGTGAGCTGTAGTATCTTAGAGTAATCTTAATTGAGGGTAGTATCGCGTGACAACTATTTCGGATAGCTTCCGTACTACTAAATAGTCACATGGTTTCAGTCTACTAAATCCTCGGTTTCAGGGATACCACAATCGAACAATCTGCTTTCACAACCGAAGTCGTTAGACATTGAATCTGCAAAGGGTATCTCCACTGATTTGATGGTCTACCGGGATCGCTTATTCGGGAATCACTCCCTGTAAGACCACCCGTCCATGCCATCACCTATCTTAGGTATCACTCAAACTTTCCACATGCGGCATCATCCGCATTCCCATTAGCAGAAAAATAAACACGGATATCAAGTAGGAAAAGCGAAAAAAAAAAATATATATATATATATATATATATATATATATATATATATATATATATAAATTCCTAAAACTAACATCCTAGACCTCTTAGGAGCTATAATCCTAGTCCTAAACAAATAAAATGACTCCCCAGCAGAGTCGCCATTTTCCTGTAGCGTGCGATTTTTGTCGGTGACGCGACCACCTTATCGCAGAATTATGGGTTTTCTCCTCAATGAAGAGGAGGGGGTGCTACTTTCTGATTTCTTATTTATCCCGTGAAGCTGGAAGGGAAAGGGAAGCTATCTAAAACTAACCTTGTACGCGAATGTTTAACTGAACAAACGCTTAAAGAGATTCGGGGAGTTCGGGGTCAGGTTATACAATGGGGAGTTGTCAATTACTCATCCTATATGTGGTTATCCACAGGTTGTTAGCTTTAGGTTCTGCTTTGTACTTGATGGTGTTTATTCGTTAATCGGTTGGGAAAGTTTCTTGGGAAATATGAGAGGGAGAGTGAGTTTTTATTGATGTTCGGGTTTTCCGATGTTTTTGGTAAGGTACTGGACCGAAGTTTTGATTGGTATGAAGGTACTGGACCTAGAGTTTATAATTTGTATGAAGGTACTGGACCTAGAGTTTATGATTAGTATGAAGGCACTGGACCTAGAGTTTATGATTAGTATGCTCGCTAAGATTTCGTAATCTTATGCCTACGTATTCCCGTTTAAATGAAACAGGGAAATCAGAGCAATCGTATTTCCTCCTATTCTAAGGGTGGAAAAAGATGTTTTGGTGTCTTGTTCAAAGCCCAAGAATGAAGCTAAAGGGTTAAGTATTTGTGTCTTGTTTAAAACCCAAGATTGAAGCTAAAAGGTTTGACTGAGAGAGAATTTGTCATCTCTAAAGGGAGACATCTGGTCTGTTTATCACAGTTGTTGGGTGACTGTTTATAAAGGAGGATTACTTCAACTAGGATATATGAATCCAGCAATGCCATACTTTCCTTTATAGGGGATTTGTCCTGAAGGGGAAAACTTTAACTTAGTGTAGAGCAATGCCATTTTTCCTTTAGGAATTTTTCATGCTAAGAGAGGGACAGTGGCGTGGATGTAAATAATCCAGAGGCTTGCCGCTTACAGCAATTAGATGAAAGAGAGGACTTACCAGGATAAAAGATGGACAACAACTTGGATATTTGAATCAACAAGTGCACCACTTATAGCAATTATCTGGGATTTAGGGTTTGTTTTGAATGTCTGTTTTGATAAGTGATAAATAGAGAAATGACTTCCTACAGAGGGATTTTGATTTCCTCTGAGGGGATGTTGATTTTTGTGTGCCTTGATCAAAGCCCAAGGTTGAAGCTAAGAGGTTGATTGACTCCACTGGGGAAGTCCTTATACAAAGCCTAAGAGGAGGCTATAGAAGACTGACTCAACAAGATAGTGTTTATATATGTCTTGTACAAAGCCCAAGATTGAGGCTAAAAGAGACTGACCTTTTGGGGATATCATTATACAAAGCCTAAGAGGAGGCTAAAAGGGATTTTGACTCTTCCAGGGAGGGTTTGTATGTGTCTTGTACAAAGCCCAAGATTGAGGCTGAAAAGAAGACTGACTCTGTGGGAAAGAAATATTTATCTGTCTTGTACAAAGCCCAATATTGAGGCTAAAATGAGACTCTACTGACTCGGCTGAGGATATTTTAAGTGTCTTGTACAAAGCCCAAGATTGAGGCTGAAATAAGTTTGACTCTACTGGAGAGTATTATCTGTCTTGTACAAAGCCCAAGATTGAGGATGAAATGATTTTGTCTCTGCTTAGGAAATTTATATGGTGTCTTGTACAAAGCCCAAGATTGAGGCTGAAAGGGTTTGAATCAACGAAAGAGTGCTTTTAACTGTCCTGAACAAAGCCCAGGATTGTGGCTGAACAAGCTAGAGAAATCATTATACAAAGCCTAAGAGGAGGCTATCTTCTGCTAGGGGAAATATTTATACCAAGCCTAAGAGGAGGCTGGAAAAAGATTGACTCAACAAGAGAGGGTTTTTATCTGTCTTGTACAAAGCCCAAGATTGAGGCTAAAAGGGTTGACTTAACAAGAGAGTATTAAGATGTGATTGACTCAACAAGAGAGTCTGAAAAGGTTAGCTCAGCTGGGGGAGGATCATTGTACAAAGCCCAAGAGGAGGTTGACTATGCTGAGAAAAGGAAGGATCATTATACAAAGCCTAAGAGGAGGCTAGCTTTTGCTAGGGATTATTGAGATCTCGACCCTGACTGGGGAAATTTAGGAGAGAGACTCATGGGTTTTAACTCTGCTGGATATTGATCCTAAAATGACTAGGGTTTCTCCTATGTTTGTAAGATGCTTGAGAATGTCTTTGAAACTCAAGAGGGGATTAGACTGTCCAAGTCTACCGGTATGGAAGAATTTATCTTTGTATGATACCCAAGAAGAGGCAGGTGTTTTAAGGGATAAGAATCAACCCTAAATTGGTCTGAGGTTTGCCACTGGAAAGACTGCTCTATCAAAGGATGACTAAGTTCTGTCTTATACCTTTAAGAGGTCTTTAGGGTCCTTGTATTAAGCCCAAGAGAATTCATGAGAACTTTTAAGAAGCCGGAGGGTCCTTGTACAAAGCCCAAGAGGAGGCGGGGATGCTTTTAGGAATCCTGTGGGTCCAAACTTAAGGAAAGTTCAAGAAAAGTTTCACCGGGAATAATCTTTTCTTTAGTGAACAGTTCTAGGGTTTGAAGAAATTTAAGAGAGGTTTCACCGGGAATTAATCCTCTATGGGGAAATGAATTTCTTTGACAATTTCTAATAGTGACAGCCTGGGAAATGTTTCACCGAGAATAATGCCTTTCCCTTTGTTCCATATTGTTTAAGCCCAAGAGAAGGAAAGACTGTATCTGGAAGTCCTATGGGGATCTAGTTTTGACTGTATTCAAGAGTGACCAACTGGATTTACCTAGTTCTAGACCTAGTTGCCGGGGAAAACTCTAAATAGATATACTAGTATATATACAGTTGATATATGACAAGTATTTAAAAGGGTATGAAAGAAGGACTTACATGGGAGCAGCTTCCCACAATACAATTATGTATATATATATATATGAAAGCAAGTAATGAAAGCTGATAAAAACTTACAGGTGATCAAGCTTCCATGTTGTTCAAACAAATATATACATGTATATGTGCAAGTAAGTAAAAGAAAGTGGATAAAAACTTACAGCGAGCAAGTTTCCATAGCTGTATTGTTAGTTTTAAAGAAATTAAAGAAAGTTTTGATAACAACTGTACATTTGAACCTAAATCAAAGGGAACTTTTTTTTGAAAAGATTGTTGGGGCTTATACTCAAGGAGATGCCCAGATAAAAAACAGTAATTTTACTATTGTTTGTAAACTGTACTTGGGCTTATACAATGACTGAGGCCCAAAGAGGTTTTTTGTACAAAGGGATGGGTCTTACAACTCAAGGAGAGGCCCAAAAGTTTGAAAAAAGAAAAGAAATGGGACTTACAACACAAGGGTAGGCCCAGTTGATTTTGCTTTGAAATGGCGATCGCGCCGAGATTTTTTAAAACATAGTGGGACTTATACAACGACTGGGGCCCAAATTATTTTATTTACAAAGGGATGGGACTTACACTCTATCAAGAGGCCTAAAGGTTTATTTTTGTACAAGTGATGGGGATTACAACTCAAGGAGAGGCCCATGGTAAAACAGTGATTGCACCGTTGTTTTAAAATTTGTAACGGGACTTATACAACGACTGAGGCCCAAAATTATTTATATATAAAATATGGTTGGGTCTTACACTCTATTAGAGGCCCAAAAGTCTTTTGAAAATGTTTGATAAAGATCAAAATCAAAGAAACCCTAATTTCATTTTCTTTTAAAAGTAATTCTTTAAAGAAAATCAATAAAATGATAAAATACCAAATAAGTTTAAATAAACTAGTGATTCTTGGCTAAAGTTTGAAAAATGAGGGTTTAATCACAAGATTATTTAAAACTCATTTGATTTTGATTTTCAAGATAAAAATTCACTTTTAAAATGTTTAAAAACAATAAACTGAATTTATTCACAAAATACCAACTATATTAAATAAATAATATAAATCTGATATTTTTGGTGGAATAAAACACTTTAATATTTTTGTGATTTTTCAGAAAAAAAAAACCAATAAAAATGATTAAAATTGAGAGAGAAATTAATTTTTTAAATCATTAACAAAAATAATATGAAAAATATTAAAAATGGGACAAGTGATAAAAAAGAGGTCTGGGGCGAGGGGGATTCGAACCCCAGACCTCTCGCTCGCTCAATACAAACAACCCAGTTGATCAACCAATGGGGCGCAATGCCAATTCATTTAATATATGGCAAGGGAAAAATATATAGCAAACAAGTTGAATTTCTGAAGCATGGCGCCATGGCCATCTTCATCCTCAAGCTCAGATACGTGAAGCCTCCTATCTCACTCATCTCTCAACCATTTCACATTATCCAAATATGAAAATCGTGCGTTTTCAGATGAGGAACACAATGGCAATCCAATTTTATTTAAATTAGGTGAATCAAAACATAATATGATAAAACCTAAAGAACCCTAAAATTGGCATGAACTCAATGAAATCCTATACACGAACTGTAAACAACAATTGATTGAGGGTAAATGATCTACAAACATCCAGAAACACAATAGTAATCACAAAACATGTTTATAATGCATGATTCATTGAGTTTGAGAGTTTACGGTTTACCTCTGCAAGTGAGAATCGAATTCTGGTTTGGAGGTGTTACAGATGAGTTCCAATGATTTTGATAGCTTCCTTGTACCTCAATGGATGTGTTTGAGTGCTTAGGTTGATTGGAAAACCTCTGGATTGATCAACTTGATTCCTTCTGCAGTAAGTCATGAGTCTTGTGCAATTGGGTGGCCATTTGGTGATTTTGATGTTACAGATGGGATGTCATGGTTTAGATCATTCCTATATGTTGTGTGTGAGGTGTGTGAATCATTGGTTTGAGTTGCATTGGCCTCCAACTCAAAACCCGATAGTGCTTTCTCAAGAACAATGAAATTTGGAGTTTAAGAAGGGAATGAGAGAAATCAATGTTGTAAGTTGCTTTGGTGTAGTTTGAATGATCAGTTAGGACCTCTATTTATAGTGGATCAACTCTTGTCTTGGAGGAATAGTGAATGGCTGCAAGATCAGATCACATTCAATGGCTTTGGCTTGGTGGCATTTCTTCTCATGCAAGGCAAACTAGCCTCTCCCAAGAGCAGGATATGTCTTGACCAAATCCACATTCTTCAGATGTTTTATTTGTTTTTTAAGTGAGAATATTGACTGAGTAGAGTGGCTTTATTGAAAGTACACAATTGCACATAAATGCCCTTTGAATTCAAGGCATATATGCCAAAAACTCATCAATTCTCAAGGATAAGCTCTTGGCATTTCAGTCCAAGTTTGTTGGTTGGATCAGATGCATTAGGATCAGATTGAATGAATGTGGCATAGTGATCATTGCTTTTTGGCTCAAAATCGTGTATGGCAAGAAATCTCACAAACTGATTTTTCATGACAGCCTTGCCATGGTGTCTTGCAGCAGCCATAACTCTTGGCTCAAGCTGAGTTGTTTCAGGCCAATAAGTTCCTTGGATTGTAGGCAATATGCACAACAACTTTGATGTTTACATCTTGAATTGATTCTGCCTAGAACTATGTGAAACAACCCTCCAAGTTTTGGTGTTTCACTTGAAATCTGCCTTGTGCATAATTTTTTCTAATTGTTGGAAAAATGCACTTTCATGTTTTTTTAGGGATATTGATCCAATCATAACTTGAAATCCATGAGGAATTGGAATGAGATGTAGTTGACACTTTTGAAGTATGTAATGAGAACTTCCCTCTGAGCTTTGAATGGGAAAGAAAGGCCTTAGGGTTTGAGAGATATGGCCTTGCAAAGTTGGTACCCTAGCCACTTTGTTCCATAACTTAGAAAAATTCTAAGTTTTATTATGGTTACCCCTTTAGCAAGTTAACTTACTTTCTTTGATTTTTCTTGATGGATGATGATTCAAATCACATATTAACATTGTTTTAAGGTTAAGGAACCTTGGTTGACCAAAAATCCAAAAAGTCAAACTTGGATTTTTGTACAGTTGACTTTTTCATCAGATGAAATTTTGACTTTGTGATCCTTTTGTAAAATCAACTCTTGGGCCTAATTAAACTTCATGGATGGCCTCCAATGGTATTTAGGAATTTCTTTGACCCCTCCCCAAGGTTTGATATCAAGGATAGGCCAACAGTAAAGGATAGGGTTGACTTTTTCCATTAGAAACCCTAGTTTGTGATCAGATGGTTTTGAGTTCTTGTGGTTTATGATGTGAGCTCTTTAAGTCAATCAAATCTTGTAAACATGTCAACATGAGGTATTTGAGGTCTTTGAAGTTCATTTTGAAGCTTCAAGCCATGCCTCATTCCACAAGTTAACTCAAGGGTTGAATTAGGTCAAAACCCTAATTCCTGATTTTTTGATAGATGGACCCTCAAGGTAATTTTGCCATTGTGGATGGGTTCTTGAGATCCTTTTGAGTTTGTTAGACCATACATTGAGACATTGGCTCATGCCCAAATGAAAATTTTCATCTGGAGGCCTCAGTCAACCAAAACCCTAATTTGGTGACACTAGCGATCTTGAGGCTTGATCCACTTGGTATATTGCTACCTTGTGCTTAATTCTTGATGTGGGAGACCTGTTGGTCCTCCATGGATGTTTGAGAGGCTAGCCAAGTTGAAGATCATGTCAATTCTTGATTGATCTTTTGTCTATATGCTCTGAGAGGGGTTAAAATCCTAATCTTTGATTGTAAATAATGCCTAACAATCCCTGAGGAGATTGATGAGGCATGAAAGTACATCCATATTATGGTAATGATCTTCACAATGATGGGAAATCTTGGTGGTCAAAATTTGGGGTATGACAGTGTCTTATAAGATGTTCTGACATTTTATTAGGGCAAGTAGAATTTGTTCCTTGGTGGTTCCGCTGCATATATTTCTGATGGAAGAGCTCTAGAATTATGGGATTCTGGAGTTGTTATTGAAGACAGATGGTGTAAGATCTTAATCATCGGCCTCTATATGTGAAATATCTGCATCTTTTTATTCCAAAGTCGGGAGAGATGGAATGGAAAGAGTTGTTGGAAGATGTCTGTTATGGTGACTTGGTACTTGGAAGCTTGGTTCCATAGTGCAGTTTGAAGTCAGTTGAAGAGGAGAGGAATTGAGTTTAGGTTTATCAAGTTCTTGCTCTAGGAGTTTGATAAATTATTGATCGGCTAAGTTGTCAAAGATACTTGATAATTCTCTCAAGTCCACTCATAAAGGCGTCTCAGTCGTGCATATGGAGTCTTCTAGTTATTCTTCTGACTAGAAGGTGTTTCTATGAAACACAAACCTGAAGAAAGTGGAGCTGATTTATTTTCACCATCCAAAAATAGCAAGGAAGGATTCATCTCTCCTAATCCTAAGGGTGGATCCAATCTGATAGGAGTTCTCAGAACTGTTGAGGTAAATAGGGTTCGTTCAGAGAGAATCTTAGTTACTTGAGTCAAGGGTGGCAACCTTGGTATCTCAACAAGTTGAGTGTCAAAGAAGATACTTGCAAAAGATTGAACACTTGATAAGTGTTCATGAAATGATCTGGTGGAGTGTGGCTTCAATAGTGAAATAAGATTATTGAACAAGGATTTAAGTTCAATTGTTATTTGTGTTACTCATAAGTATTTAATTGATTATCCCTGTATGTGAAGTTCAAGATTGCTAATGTTCAACACGATGTTGGAACATCTCTTCATCTGGTTTGTGCAGAATCATGGGAGAGGTACTGCATAAGCTTTTGGTTCTATTTCTCTTGGGTGTTGACCTAAGAATCTGCTTCAGTTGGTGTGGCAGAAGCATCTGATCTCTGGATAGTTTCCTGGCAAGAAACTGGTCTAGATATTGGTGATGTGGAAGATGAAGAAGAAGACATCATAATCTTGATGGATGGTTCTTGGATCAGTTTATTTCTGATCTAAGAGTATTAGAGTGCAACAGGTGTGTTTAAGTTGTTACTAGAAGCATCTGGTGTTTATCTGGAAAGTGTCCTGGAAAGAGACTTGTCCAGATTGGAGTGCTGGTGGTGGCACAACTTGGATCAGTTTATTTCTGATCTAGGTACTTAGGAGCATGGGATCTTGCTCATTTTGAAGGTCAATGTTAAGTGGCAGTTATCTCTGACTTTCTACAGACTACTCTACTAAGGAAAGTGGAATTCTTTGGTATGGCTATGGTGTAGTATAGGACTACTTTATCTTCTGAAGATTCAGACGTGGCAGATGTGAAGTCTTTGGAGTTTCAAAGCAGTTATTCATCAAGGTGTGAGCGTGTATAGAATACATGTGATAAGTTTTAAGCAGGATGGAGGTTGTCTACTCAAACTTGGTAGTTGAATCAAGTCTACGAGAGCATGGAACTCTTGTTCTGTTAAAGGGAGAAGGTTCTTCTAAGTGACAGAAGGAGGAGTTGAATTCAACAGCTGGATGTCGTATAAGAATGTTCTAACATGTAGCTTAACATCAGAGTCTCAGCTGGTGATGTGGCACATCAGCTTAAGATAAGGTGATCTACAGGAGAAGGGAAGTTATGGATGCTTTAAAAAGGTGTATCTCATGCAGTTTGCGGGAGCTGTGGATTGAGAAGATGTTACATGTCTAGAGGCTTGGTGGATCCAAGATGTCTTGCTATGGAGAAAGTAGTTCATGTAACATGAAAATCAGATTTCATTGGTGGATCAGTGTATCTTGTGGGAGTTCTGAAGAAGAGTGAGATCAATCAAAAGGTGGCATTTGGTTGGTTTCATAGCGTTCATTCAAGCAGGGTACTTGGAACTAATTACTCTTGGGCAGAAGGGTAGTTGGTTGAAAACGTAAGGAGGATCTGGTTCATCATGGAGCTTGTGGTAGATGTTCTAGGTTGAGGATGAAATTATGCTTTCTTTTGGTGGATGAGAGTTTATTTCTCTCTTTGGTTTCTGGAGTTCTTATTGATCAAGCTGGTGGCGCAGTGTTGTTTGAAGATCTTCAGTTGGATTACTATGCAGATAATAAGTCCAGTGGTGGAGCATATCAAGAACCATGGTGTATGGTGTCTGTGATGTGTAATGGATGTCCTAACTGATGTTAGAACATTTTCTAGGTTGGTTATCCTTGGAGTAGGATACTAAGTTCTGAGTGTAGAACTTGACACTCACATATTGTCTAAGAAGTATTTATCTTATCATACGAGAGAATGATGGGTAAAGGATTGTCTTGGAAGTTTGATGTGAATGGAACATGCTAGAAGTAGATCAGTTTGGTGCTTGTGGAGCATATGGGCTGAGAAGTTCTGGAGCATGTATATGATATCTGACATTGTTAGGAAGATAGCAAACTAAGAGGTAAGGTATATCTTTGAGGAATATGGAGCATTCTAGATCAATTAGATTTTATCTCAAGGAACATGGAGGTCTATACATGAGAATTCAGGAGGAATTTGTGTGGTGTATAGATGGGTTCAAGAAGAGAGGGATCAATGGAGCTTTGATCTCATTCCAAGAGTTTGATAATTTAGGATGTTGATCCTAATGTGACCTCACGGGAAGCATGATGGTGTTCATGTGTGAGTGATTATTGGTTCTTGTCAGAAGAAGTAATAAGAGCAGTTGATGATTGTGTTCAGTAGGTGGGTTGGACAGAGGGTGCACTCTTAAAGACATGAAGATTCATCTTATGTTTTCCATTCATCAGCATAAGTGTTAATTGGAGGAGCACTGGTTATCTTAGATAGGGGGAGTTTCTCCTTGATCTAAGATGTATTACTGCAGGGGTGCAGTTATGAATCCAGGTTATTTGGAGGTTAAGCAAAATGTGGTTATTTTGAAGATGAGATGTCAAGAAGGACGCCTTGACATTGCTCTGCTGCCACAGACTGTGGGGGTATTGATCAATACATAAGTTTTTGATAAACAATGTTTGACCTGATGTCAGGAAATTGTTAAGAACATTTTTTGACTAGGTCATTATGGACGGTGTACCTTGGACAGTGAAAACATGCGCGTACAAAACTTCCTTTTCGGGTTTTGCAAAATCTTTGGACAGTGTTCTTTATAGGAGAAACAGTCATAGCCTTCTTGGCCGGTGCACTCTTGTTGTTGGAGAAGTCTTATTTGCTATTAATGACCTTGTTGAATTGACCCTTGGTTCATTAATTCCTATGAAGACCGCTTGGGTATTTATAGGAAAGACTTGGTCACTTTTGGCTCAAGATATGGATCAAATATGTGTCCTCATGGCATTATTCAGAATTGTTCCTTAAGTGTGGTATGTCTGGGTTGGCTTGGGACATTTTTTTTTGTCAATTTATGGCAAAAAAGGGGGAGAAAGTCTCAGTTTGTTTCTTTTGTGTCTTGTGTCCTGAGTTAAGAATTATATCCAGGAATTTCAAGAGTCTCCAATCTCTTGAGTGTGTATGTGGATGTGTACTTCTAGATACCTCATTGCTTCAGGGGGAGTCACATCAGTATTCTAATCATAGTCGCCACTCAGGGTAAAGAGACGTTAGGAACATCCTGGTCTTATGGTACAAAGTGTTTTAACCAAAAATTTCCAAAAAGTGGGAGATTGAAAGCTCAAATGTTTTGGACAAAATTTTAGTAAAACTCAGCGCTGAAGAAGTTGTTTTAACATGAGGACCAAAGCTGAAGATTTATGCCAAAGAACATAGATGTCGAAGAAGATGTCTCAACTTGAAAGAGACGTTAGGAACATCTTGGTCTTATGGTACAAAGAGTTTTAGCCAAAATTTGCCAAAAAGGGAGAGATTGAAAGCTCAAATGTTTTGGACAAAATTTTGGTAAAGCTCAGCGTTGAAGAAGATGTTTTAACATGAGGACCAAAGCTGAAGATTTATGCCAAAGAACAAAGATGTCGAAGAAGATGTCTCAACTTGAAGACTCGGCATTCTGGACTGTTATAACATATTGTTTTAAATTTGTTTCAAATCTGTTCCAAGATCCTAGGTGCGCTCAGGATTTAATCAAAGAAAGATTTGAAGCTCAACTGAAGCCTATAAAAGAAGACTTAGACCTAGTACCTTGAATGTAATTTGGGTAACCTAGTTCTCTTGTGTAAAAATAAGGGTTTAGGGTTTTGAGTCGTTGACTCTCTATGTTGTAAGTCTCCCTTTGTATCATTTGATGCACTGTGGTAAACATAGGTGTCGCATAGATCCATAATCCTTGAGGTATTGGATTGTGTATTGTTCTTGGATGAAGCTTTTAAGAAAATCCAAGTTAGCGTGTTTGTCAAGAATGCTTGACAGAATTCTGTATTGACAGGGATGATGTAGATATCACAGTCTGTGATTAAGGGAAGTGAGTGGGGTATCTCATATCAAAGAGGGTGTTCTTTGGTAAAGTCTTCATAGGGTAGATATTAGGAGATAAAGTTGTAAACGGGGGAGTTTAACTTTATGATAATTCTACAGATAGTGGAGTCTTCTTCCTGGATTGGTTTCCCCCAGATGTAGGTGAATTACACCGAACTGGGTTAACAATTATTGTGTCTTTTATCATTCTGCAGATTTAATTATTTTATTAGTGTTCATGATAAACATGTTGAACCAGATGTCGTAACATCTGTGTTGTTGCAGTTCTGATATTCAGAGTATCAGTCTACTGTTTTGTTCTTTGTTTAAATGTTTTTTGCAGAACAATGTCTTGACATGTGTTAGGACATCTGCTGTCTACTATGCCAGAATTTCAAGCATTTAAAGGACAATGTTAGGCAGTTATAATTTTCTTTGCAACATCAGGGTATGAGGTTTGTAAGATCCCCCCTAAGTCTAATAGTCCAACACAGAGTTCTGTAGAAATCATACTAGGTACTACTCTCAAGAAAAAGTAATTCAGTTTTCTTAGTAAAATTAGAGTCTGAGGTTTGTAAGCTCCCCCCTGAATCAAACATTTCCAAGGTAGAGGTTTGTAAGCTCCACTTTAGTTCCATATTTAAGAAAATCAAAAATAATATTTTAACTTTGGCAACATCAGAATACGAGGTTTGTAAGCTCCTTCTGAATCTAATAGGCTAAGGTTAAGGTTTGTAAGCTCCTCCTTAGTTCTATGTACAAGAAAGTTAAAATGTGTCGCCCGGGCAAGATAACCATAAAAAAAGAAATATAAATAACAAAATTATAAATTACCAATATGTACAACTGAATAGGTACTCAATAGGTTCAGTTTCTAATTAAATATTTACCATTATTTCTCCCCCTTTTGTCACATCAAAAAGAAAATAAAAAGAGAAGAAGAAAAGAATTACAATTATAAATGCATCACAAATCATAATTAAAGGATCAGTTTCCAAGGAATTGAAAAACGATCAAGTAACATGGGGTCATTAAGGATTGTATAGTGCATGTCTTAAATTTTTAGTGGTTGTTATTGTTCCAAGAATCAAGCAGGATTAAATCAGACGTTTACCTAGCTCATTTTCATCAACATCCATCAGAGTCATGGAAGCATCAGCTGAGAGTTATAAGACTTCTATAGTAATAGAAATCACAGAGATCTCTACAAGACAATATGTCTAGAACGTTCATAAATAAGTTGTTTCTGAATCATCTATCACTAGGCATGTGCCCTCTGTAAGACTCACTTCTGAAGAAGCAACGTCAGCAGCTCCAACACAACCTACAAGAGTATTTTTATCAGAAGCTATGATGAAGCCCAGAAGAAAGATAACGAAGAGATCAAAGAAGAGAAGATGGTCCAACAAGCTATTTTACCATCCAATCCTAGAGGAAGAAGATGAAGTCATTGATGAAGATGAGCTAGACATAGGCTATGACAACTGTTATCATCATAAGGCTCAGGATGACTTAGATAGGGACCTATACTAAGCATTAACAGTTCCTTATGAATCAATTTTTTGTAATCCTCTGCTTCAATTAATGAAAAAGTGTCTTTTTTTTACCAAATTTGGTTTATTTCATGCAAATACTCTCTATAACTTCTTTTAGATTTACTGAAAGACATTAGTGAAGTAGAAGTGACACCAGAAACAACAGTTAAATTAGTCAAGTATAAAATTCATAGCTATTAAAGAATCTATAATAGGTTAGACTGTTAGATAACATTTCCAAGATATATCATTTAAGATATCGATAAGACTTAATCAATATAAAAACAACAGACACTTGAAACAATGTATGTAACACGTCTATATAAGAACTCATAGCATGCTTACTTTCATAATCACTTAATCCTCAAAACACCAAGATGTACAAATAGAAGCAAATATGGGTTCCGAAGAGAGATTTCAGAAAGACAGCCATACTTAATGTAGCAACTCGGGCAAGTGATAGAAAAGCAGCAGCTGAAGGATCTACTAACAAGCATATGAATTCTGAAGCTCTCACCTTTTCAACATCCTTTGTGAAGACACACAGAAGAAGAAGATCTTCTAGGTCCAGACGCAGAAATCAACTGAGAAAGGAGGCTTTGGAATTTTCCAAGGAAGAATGGCAAGATTACTTAGATAATCTAGACATGTCAGATGATCCTAGGGAATACCTTAGGGCCAATCCAACAGACTATAATGTCTAAATAATTTGTAATACCTTCCATCTTATTAATGATAAAATTTACAAACATTAAGTTCTTACTCCCATTACTTTTGATTCTTTTGAAAAACTATAAATAAATATAATAAACATTTAACTGAACAACAACATGAACAAACTTTGAATTAATAATAAGATAACTTAATACAAAGGTTCTAACAATTACAAGGCATAACAATGCAGAAATCTTACATCAGAATCTTTCATAGATAGCTTCAAACTTGTCTCTCCAGATTTTAGACAAATCAGCCTCTGAACTTATGATAACTCCCTGCTAAACAAGTAATTCTGAAAGGACACTCGTCCAAAAGGAATGAAGAAAATCTTTCCCTTGTGAAAGGAAGAAAGAGTTTTCTTCAAATAGTCAAACATAACTTGAGGAAGATCAATCTACAAGTCTGAATTGAGAAGTAGAAGCAGATCTTTTTCAATAGGGTCCACAAGGTCTAAATCCTTATCCTTAGGAAGTAAGTTTGAATTCAGAATATGATTCCAAACAACAGCATCAAGACAAAGATTTGAGAAAACTGATGTATTAGATGGATCTACAAAGATACGCTAAGTAGGAAGATAGTGTTCCCAAATCAGAGTTCCTGGGATTTCTCCAATTTCCTCACAATTGATCACATTAGCAATCACTTTAGAGGTTACTTTTATAGAAACACCAGTTTCTTTAGAAAGAATAGCACACTCAGAATTCATCTCAATAATGGAAGCATTAATCCAAAACTCTTTGACAAAATCTGGATAAGTGAAACCACATAACATCTCAAAGTATCCATTTCATCCTTGTTCACACACAGTCTTCTAGAAGTTAAAGCCTAACTTAAGAAACTCATCAAAATCCACAAACTTTTCATTGATGACTACCATTTGATTCAAAGAAGAATTGACTAGGAAACTCATCTCAGGTTTGGCTTGATCAGAACACTACCACAGAGAAAATAAAAATAAAAACAACTGAACAAGATTCCTAAAAGAATAAGAATCTTGTCAGAAGAAGGAAAAAATGATGTTTCACAAGACAGAGGATAGTGACAATAAGTATCCAAAATAAAACATCATTACCCAAAGGTTCTTATCCATCTGATTTCTTGAATCCACTAGATGAATTTCACCTTTATGAAAATTTAAGTATTTTAAAAGTCTTTGAAAAACCTTTTACTTAACCCAGTTTATCAGAATTAAAGAATCCTCTTCTGAATCTCAGAATCTGACAACTTTTAGAAGCTATCATCCAATAGAGTCTTGTAGAACTAGACTGAGAAAGAGAGATATCTTCTGTCACTCATAAGTTTCTAAGATTCTATTCAGAGCCAACACTTCCTCTTGAAATAAGAGTCATGAATGATAGATGAATATTGAATTGTTTCCTTTGGCAGCTAACAAACAATAGTAACATCACAAAAAGTGAGGAAACTATTTCCATAAATATGATCACCATCTAGCTTAATGAAATATTCAGTATAGGTAAATACAACATAGTTTCTTCTTAAAGATTTCTAAAGATCCTTTTAAAGGAGTTTCTCTATAAATCTAACAGAAACTTTGTATTAACATCTACACAAATATCTCATTGATTCAAAAGATAAGCCAGAAAAGAACAAGCATACCCTTTTTTGTTATTTTCTCGGTCAGATACATATTAATATTCAGACCTGACCATATAGTCTAAACATCGCTTTGAGTGGATTTTGATTCAATGGTTGTTAAACCAATGACTCCACTACTCTCACCAAACTCTGTACCTCTAGCACTTGAGTCTGGGATATGGGCACTTCTCCCATCAAATGTTGTAAACAACCTTTGATAAATGCCATGGAAGATGCCTCTGCTCCTTTCTTTGATATTGTTATACCCCAAATTTTACCTCTTAGATGTCATAACATCTTGCATTGACATATAGGTTCAATCATCTATGCATTTTTAAACTAACCCATATCTTGCAGTTTGTTTCTCTTATGTTTGAAACTAAGGTTTACACAGAGAGATTCAAGGCCTCCTAAGGCATTCTATGACTCCTTAACCCATCATGACATGTCTTATTGGTGGTTTAAGGAATGAGAGATAAAGTTCTAAGAGCTTTCTTGCAAAGTAGGCAAAGCTTGGTTCATGAAACATTTCAAACGTGGAAATTTCACTACTTGTGCCAAAATTGGGAAGGTCATAACTTTCAAACCACACATCCAAATTGAGTGACTCAAAGCTCAAACGGAAGCTCTTTCCATGATCTTAAAAGTGTATTAGAGGACCCTCTTTCAGCTTTTGCTTAGTTTTTAAGTTATGAGACTTGGAATACAATATGCCTTAGGGACTTGGTGAAAATTTCAACTTTTTGCTCCAATTTTGAACACTACTTCATGGCAATTATTCACTTTGTTCTAAGCTTCAAATTGAAAATCTTTGGACATGAAAGTTGTTCCTTGTTCTTCAAGCTTTCCAAGCATGTGTAGAACTCCTCATTTGGATAAACCAATCTCAAGATATGTTGCTTCAAAGTTTGATGTTTCAAATTGGAAAAGTTCCATAACTAAGAAATTTTTCTAAGTTCTCTTGGGCAGCATGTTTCACATAACTTCGTTGCATGTTTTCTCATAATTCCAAGCTTCAAAACAAAATGCTTTCCACATGAAACTTGTTCTATCAAATGCCTATTTTGCAAAGGATCAAAAACCTCA